>CM031240.1:326722772-327360338 GCA_018340775.1 Taxus wallichiana var. yunnanensis | reverse complement strand
TTTTGTATCCTGTGGTAATCACGTTAGAAACACCTCTAAGACATTAAACACATAATCACGTCTGACTCTTGGCATACAAAACAAATAAATGTTCCCAACACACCGTCAAATGCATAAGAGTTGGGAAAGGAAATTAGGGGGTGAGGAAAGTATGGCCATAGTCACAAAAGAGAACACTATCTATATTATTAACAAGTTTCCAAATGTTTAGCAGGAGTAATAAATAATAATATAAAATCCTATCTTTTTCATTCAATATATAGATATATCTCCTCTTTTTTTCAAAGACAAAAAAGTGAAAATGTGTTGAAATGCATCTCCAACCCGTGAAATACTTGAAATGGACACTCATTAGGATTCATATCAATACAAAAAGGGAATTTTATAGATTCAAGCCACATAAAAACTTCAAATCCCCTTGAGAGAAAATGATAAAATCTATCAATGTAACTCTAGGTAAAATAAAAAAATAAACCGAATCGTGAAATAACTCACAACATGAATACACTTCAACAGATCTAAATCTCATTTAATGTGAGATTATAAAAATCACTTGGTTTGATTTTTTAAATCTAAATTTATCAGACCTGTAAATGGTAAAGTAACTCTGAATCTGCCAAGAAAAATTCCACTTCTTCTCCTATGGTAGACCAAACAATAATGACAAACAACAGACCTCAATTTTGATCTTAGTCTAGTTGTGTTCACCTGGGGTATGTTTACGGCCTATTCTTAGCCAAGTGGTTAATCTTTCACCAGTAAAAGGTTCTATAAATCCCTAATAGCAAACATGAGCTTCGATAAGAATCCAATTCTCTCTGAGTTTGAACTGGGCTGTGATTTTTACTCCAACCCAGTTCATCCAGAAGCTCTTATCATTATTAATTTTTTCAGCACTTCACAATACTAATAGTAAATTCCATGAACATTTTCAAGCGTCAACAACCAATAATTGTTTAAAGCAAAAACATTTATAGACAACTATGTAAAAAGAAATGAAACCATCAATCTTTTGGATCTCCTCTAAAGCTCATCATCAGAATGTCTTAAAATTCAGTGTGTTATTCTCCTTGTAATTATGTTAAAGACAACTCTGTTACAACTATTAATCTTAAAAAACATATTATATTAAACACAACTATTTTTGTAATTTTTTAAAAATATTATATTAAGTAGAAAACTATTTTTGCAAAATTTTTTAAAGGAAAAAAACTTTGGATGAAATGAATATGACGCATGTCATTTTTAAACCAATTATTTCACTCCAATGATATGCTTTGCTCGTTGTTCATGGTTCTAAATCGGTGGCTATCCTTGGAATAAATCCATTACCCCTACGCAACTAAAATAAATTTTGACGTTTTTTAGAAAATAAACTCTTTCAAAATCTATGTTTGCCACGATTATTTACCTATACTGATCAAAACACAAAGCACAAAGCGTTCTTCCCTCATAACTTCATATCCTCATTGTCTTTCTATATTTGAAATGTCGAGGTGATTAAAATAATTCAGAAAAAACAATGTAAGCAAATTTGTTACACGATGTATTACAGTAAACAATGCCAAAATACAATCTACATTGAAGAATTTTTCATTTCAATAAATACCACCGCCAGTTTCCAGCCTCCATGGCACAGAATATTCCATGTGAATAAACACCTCTTACCTCACAATATCCGAGGGAACAGCCGCAACATCTTCAAACCCTATGAATTGTCTAAAATCCACAAAATCGTCCTTAAAATTCTAGTTCTCAATAAAGGCCTTGCGCTCTGCATTCTCGGAAAAAACCGGAGAGAAGCAACACATCCGTTCTTTACAGAAGAAGAAGCATGCTAGCCATCTGAATTGAGAAGAAGGATAGGGGGTAATCCGATCTCATTATTCGAGGCTTACAACCAGTTGTATTGATTTTGCAGCATCCGCTTCTAAGAACCTCCACCACGTGCACTTTGTAGCATTTACCATGTGCATTGTAACCCTTGCAAAGACACATTTTTTGAGGTGGATGACAATGCACCAATAACATTTTGCTCCACATAATCCTTCTGGGCTCCGCCGTTTGATTTCAACGACGATGGAGTAGCCAAAGATACCCGTCGATCTGACCTGTGAAAGTTGTCGGACAAAGTAGGTCTAGTCCACTACAAGAACGCCTTACAGCGTAAATATAAAATCACAACCGAACATCTTACCTCTCGTACATGGGAAAATAAACCTCACAACTAAAAATATGTGATGATTTTATGGTCGACAAATATGCAATGATTTAACGGCGGTGCGACAATTTTTGGTGGTAGGGCGTGTCGGAACCAATGCCTCCCCTCCCCTTATAAAATTTAATGAATGCCTTTGGCATAATTAATTAATTTGTTAATTATTATAATATTATTATTTTTTTGTTATATAAACATCTTAGTTGATATGATGAATTTAAGAGATAACAAAAATAAAGATGGTTAGTTGATGTGATAAGTCTATGATATAATAATATAGATATAGATGTTGACATGAGACTAAATAATTACTCTATTATTACTATGATTATAATATTATAAGACTTTACCAATGGGGTTTGGGTGGAGCGGTTAAGTTGGATGGTTGTTTTCGGCTCCACCCAGGTTCAAATCCCACTAAGGCACGATCCCCATTTGGGGTGGTAATGTTCGAGGTAAGGTGGCGGGGATGGTTTACACGGAGATAGTTTCTGGATCAAGAAGACATGCGCTATTTGTGTGTTCAAGCATGGCGGCTCATGGTTCACTTGTGGTGTGTGCATACGTGGCGGCTCATGATTTGCCTGACGTGTATGTGGCGGCTTGCGGCTCACTTGTGGTGGGTGCATGTGTGGCGGCTCGTGTTTCACTTGATGTGTGTGTGGCAGATCGTGGTTTGTTGATTGTTGAGCTTAATATATATATCTCTTATTTGATTGTACTCCGGTTCATAGCTCCGGTCAAAAGCATTATTCTTGGTTCATAGCTCCGGTCAAAAGCGTTATCCATATAAAAAAATGTTATAAGATTTTATAAAATTTTGACACTAGAAATGAAATTTTATAAAATAAGACTTTAAGGAATATTCTACCCTTTATTAATGTCAAACTTTTCAATTACTTAAATATATAAAAATAAAAGTATGTGATCGGTAAAAAATTTGCGATTATTATTATATTCAAGGAGTAAAAAAGACGTATTTCCATATAACATAAATATTCATAACCTTTAACTATATATATAAGAGTCACAATGGACTATCCGTTTTGTAACTTGAAGAAAAGTTAATTATATTTGAGCATAGGAAAATTTAATTGGACATAAAATATAATTTTAGAGCTTTTTAGGATGAAATAATAAATTATAGTTTAGCCTTAGAGACTATGCTACATGAAAACAAGTGACATATAAATATGTGATTAAGGTGGTCTCATGTAAAATAGGTTAATTGATTTTATAAATTGCATAAAGATATTGAGAGAATGACTTAGTAGTATTGTTAACTTGTTCAATAACATCACAACTAACAATATAGATTGAGGTACGATTTGGTGTTTTCTTTATTTTTAAATAATATACATTGGTGTGTTAAGTTGTATTTAAGTGTTTAATAATTCAATGTTGTATGTCACATCATAATTATCATTCCTAATTATAATTTCCAATTTATAATATATAGCTTCATTGAATACAATAATTTCCAATTTTTAACCAATCAAATATACTAGTATTTTCATGTCTTAATAATTCCAAAATTTAAGAGTCAAAATTTTATAAAATAATCACACAAATAAATTAATACGGTGATAGTTAATTAGTCTTATACTAATATATTTATCTTTATTATTATTCTGCTTGCCAAAAGTATACATAATGCAATAATTTCAAGTTTTCAATCAATCATTTGTTAGTATTTCATATCTTTTAGTAATTCTAAAGTCTTACATAAGAAGAAAATATAATATTCCTTGAGAGTCTTATTCTCAAATATTCTATTTTTATGTAATTTTATAAAACAAAGCGACGATATGGCGTATCTTTCGAAAGAAAAATATTTAATTAATAGAACAAAAATAATATGTATAAAATTGCGGAAAAAAATAAAAGAAAGGAAAGATGCTACATTTTGAAGGCGAAAAGGATATAGAATGAAAAGAGGAAAAGAATGACATTCATTTGTGAATGAGGACTTTGAAGGCTGAATAGTTTTTATGGAAGCATAAATGCAAATTTGTCACCTAAAATAGTGCATATAGAGCACATTTGAGTTTCTAACACACAAAATAAATTTAGAAAAAAACAAGAACTTAGTTCAAAGAAAAACATAATGTATAAAGATAACTTAACTCTAGGAATTATGTAAAACAAAGGTAATATGTATGTGTAATCCTTGCGAGAAGCACAACAACATGACATAACTAAAAAACTAGCATGTTCCCCAAATAAACAAATGAAAATAGAAGCCACTTTTTGCTTATGCTAAATGCATAAAATTAAGTGTGAGAAGGGATAGGAAATGAAGTGGTTTTATCCTTTGCCGCTATAAAATGTTGTGATATAATAACATGACACTAGAGCATGTTTTTGATAGACCAAACAATGAATGTTCCCTTACGAGCATCGACCATCTAGTAAGGACTATTATTGTTTGTTATGTCAAAAAATACTATCTCCAACTTGGGAAACAATCATTATCTTTAAAAACATACAGAAATAAATACTATAAATATGTTAGTGGACTTGTAGAATGCAACATAACATTAGTTCATGAAGGTTGCAACAAAATGTCAAAAATAAGCATTAATCTATGTCGGATAACATGTCGAGTACTATAAAATTGTTATAGCATAATACAAAGTGATGAATCCAACAACTCTATAAAATATGAAATGATTATATCAAACCAAGAAATGATATTTTTACAAGAATAAAGTGGTATTGTTAAACAAATTAAAAGACACGAGAAAAATTAAATGATCCTCTTATAAGACAAAAATGTTGAATAAAGCTTTAGAAAATGAAAAAGCAAACAAAAAATATTATATTATTGCATGAATAGAGTTGGTAGAAAATAATGTATTTGTTGATTAGTAATAGACTAGAATCTATAGTCTTGAACAATTTTGGGTTGGATGGAAAAGGTCTACTTTAGTTATTGACAACATTAGAAATGAAACACAAGGCTCAATGGTGGATAAGCGTCCTCAAATGATAGAAAATTTTCAAGTGACATTGAATATATCAACCACATCATGTGTAAGAGTTGTAAAAATACTACTGCTATGATGTAAAGCGCTAGTCTCAAACATTAAATAGAACCACATCTAAAAGATATGCTTTCTTTTTTAAGAGATGTACACTTTAAAGATCTAGTGATGACGATAAACTATTTGAGTTAGAGGGAGAAATAGACTCTTGGGGAGATTGATTTATTTCTATCTTCTTCTTTTTCAATATTGTTGTATGCAAATTTCCTTGAATAATGGAAGCCATATTTGCACAACCCTTTACGAATGTTTTTTTACTAGGTAAATGGTAAGGGTTTTGAAAATATCCCATAACCTTGCACAACGTTGAAAAGATGTTACATTAAATCCCACACCAAATCCAACTTTTGACATGCCTACTTCTAAGGTAGTCTAACAATGGTATTACTTCAACACACTAATCAAGCTAATAAAAGCTAACATATATAAAATATAAAATAGCTTTAGCCCTTTTTGAATACTATTTTCACTCTCTTGAACACACACACACACACACACACACACACACACACACACACACACACACACACACACACACACACACACACACACACACACACACACACACACACACACACACACACACACACACTATATATATATATATATATATATATATATATATAAAGTAAATCATATATATATATATTATATAGCATATGAATTATATATATAGGTTATATATATAAAGAACATGCCCATTTTTTTGATTTTATTTTCATGATACATAGTATTTTCTCTCCATTGAAATATAAATTCGACCCTAAATACCTCGATTATACATGCATCTACTACTAAACATGGGTAAATAATGTAACAAGAAACATAGAACATACAACGACCATAATTTAAAAAAAAAAGCAGATGGGAACATATAAATAACCCTTGAAACCTCCTTTTTTTCTCTAATGAAAAATATGGAGACATGTAGGAGGTGTGCAACTTGCAAATAATGGTGGCTTCTATTTCATGTGATGCAAAGATTAATTTTTTTCTCCAAAACCAAAATATATATTATATAAGAACAAAGAGGAAGAGACGAGTATTACCACCTCAAGTAATTACCTATAACTACTTCTTGGGAAAGTTTACCATTGATTCTTTTGAGTGTTGTGAAATATTGTCATGTCCCACACTATGGAGTGATTGTGTGTTTTTGATATTAGTGGGTAAACTATGATGAGTGGTTTCAAACCTAATTTTAATAGGATATTTCATTGTTTATACTCCTAAATAACTACGGACCTACAAGTGAGTACTACAAAAAAATTCACCTACATCAACTCATTACTACAAACTAACTCTATACGCTACTATTTGTATCAATCCTAAATCAATTAAGTAGTGTTATCTAGTTAATTTATACAAAGCTAAATAAATTTGCAGGAGTTTTCTTAGTTCGTATCACATTCATTTACAATTGTATAATAGAAACTATAGTATTGTAAGTTTTCCAAACCGATAAAGTAATTAAGAGTGCAATTAGGGTTTGAATGGCGACTTATCTAATTTGACTTCGACAATTTTATTGATAAATATCAATTGGATGAAGAACTTGAAATGTGCCCGATCAACTATCGTTCAATTAAAATTGTATGGGAAGGATCATACAAATTAGGTAAGCACCGAACTCCATTATAGACTAAATTATACAATTTTAAATATGTAGATGGTGGGATCCTAGTTTCTTTTGTGTTTCTTCGTCATTGCTTATCACACTTTAATATCCTTGAATTCGGATGTAACCCTAGATTTTTCACTTGTTCTTGGAAATAACCATAACTTACTACAAGAACCTCAAGCACACATTAGATTAAAAATAAAGCATACATATGATTGAGTCAAAATAACCTCAGCGGTCACCCTGTTTGTCATTTACCAAGCATTACACTACATTTTAGACTCAATGTAGTTATCCTAGTGCTTTGTGCCAGTGTGCATGCAACTAAAACCCTTGGTCTAATTTTCCCCCTCATGCTTCCACACCAATAGTGGTATTTTACTACTTTACTCCCATAAAACATCTTACATGCAAATGTATACATTAGAATTTTGCCCTCATATATGAAAGAACTGGAAGTGAATCTATGTACAAAATTTGGTTGAAATTTTGGATGAGTGTCCTTACTAGGTGAACATACCGATAACTTGTTCTATATAATTCCTAATTTACCATCCATTTAGTCCACACTTCATCCGATAGTAACAAAAATGTCCATTTGTTATACAATTTTTTTGGCTTGTTCAAATTGAAGATTAGGAGACACAAATTTTCAAATGTGTGCTTAAAAAGGAGAGAAAATTTAATCATCCTCTCAAAAAAATTATGTGGTTATAATTTAAACCAATAATTACCTTCCATGCACCATTTTTGTGGTTCCTATTACAAGGCTTTCTGGATGACCTTTAGCATCCATGTTGATCATGATTTGTACAAAAAGTTAGTGAATTTGGTCTCAATGCATGTATTGTTAGCTTCGTTTTTGTTTTAAAATATTTGCAATGGCCTCACTATATGATTTTGAAGATAGTAGTCATGTTTTCCTAAAAATAAGTCTAGCATGAAAATATTGTTTTGAGTCATTAGTCAAACTTTTATTTTATGCGGCAATAATGTGTTGACCATCAATAATGTAGAAGTTGACATATTACTTTTATATATCATATAATTTATCTTCAATCTTAACCACCTCTTTTATGGATTTTAGGAAAGGAAGAAGAGGATGTTTCTTGTTCGACATGTACGGTTTGGTCGGGATGTGGAATTTTTCCTATCTCGACTTGTATGGTCTTGGATCGACACATCTAATGAGACCAAACTAAGTTTCATCTAATGCAAAAAAGAACACTATTAATTTTCTTATAAAGTGGATTTCGATGTAGTCTTAAAAAATAGATAGCTTATTTAACATAATTTAATGTAGAATATATTTGATCTATTTCTGACAAGTTTGCAATTTAAATGTTTTCGTTTCCTAATATTTCTTGTAAGTTGGAATGCAATATTGTGTATGAGTAATTCATTTGAAGATATTTGAAAGATAAATCACTTTAGATAACTTCGGAATATTCTTTAGATTGTATTACATGTACCCAAAGACATGACTCACTCAACTAGTACAAGACTCACACAATCAACACAAGACTCTGTCCTAACTAAAGTTGTAGACCTCTAAGCGAGAAATTGAGAGATGTTTTATTCCTCTTATTAATTGGAGGAAAAATATCTCTCTATTTTAAAACAAAAATAATGGTTATGAAGATATCCACATTTGAAGTTTTCGCTTAAAGAAATTTGTCAAGTGCGGGACTCACAAAGTCAACACAAGACTTTCTCTAACTTAAGTTGAGGAGATCACAATGAGAAAATGAGAGAGGTTTTTCCCTTTTATTACTAGGAGGAAAACCTCTCTCCATTTTTACATAAAGAATAATGGTTATGGAGATATCTACATTTAAATTTTTTGTCAAATCCAAGGTGTGAAGATTAATTAACCACATTAAATTATATTTATAAAATTTACCAAAACATTAATGTAAAGTATAAATAAATACATCACACACTAAAAACATGAGAACACTGTAATCAATGTGGAAAACCCCGAGGGGTAAAAAACCACGAGAGAAAAGAATTTTCATTTACGAGAAACTTTTACAGTCCATAATTATCTCCCTCCTCACTTCTCTACATGTCCAATTCACCTCACGTGAACAAATCAAGTATGGCCCCGCGACCATATTTAAATGTCCCTAAGGTTCATGAACAATTAAGTGACAGGGTATGTACCTGGTTTAAATTAATTAGTTATTAAATAACTAATAAAACATAATCTAAAGTTTATATTAAATAATTAAGAATATTAAATATATTCTAAATTATTTAATTATAAACTAAACATTATAAGCACTTAATATTATGTTCTAACACTCCCCTTAATATTAAGTGGGGAACCATATGCCAACATTACCTATTTGTACAACATGATTTACAAATCCATAAACCATTAGTGAAGGTTTAGGCTAGCATATCACTTTTGAAGGATTTATAACACCTTCATCATGCTCAACTTACCTTTTGGTACAAAAGGATTTGGAATCCATAAATCAAAGTTATGATTTAGGCTAAGCATGATTTGTGAGACTACATCTCACGGTTTCTCATGGAAAATTCTCAAACCACATCTCTAGGAGCCTTTTATAACACAAGGACCTCCTTTACAAATAGATGCAACACACTAGATTGTATACACCGTAAAATTAGAGTTATAAGTTTACAAAGATCATAAAGATATTTTTACAATGCTTTATAATGGAGCAAAAGTATAAAGGAGAAGGAGATATCAACCGACCGACCATTAGGAGGTGACATTGCCATGCACACTCCCCTTAATGGAAACTATGAAAGGCCAAGCATTGCACAAAACTTACAGTATTTTATAGCACATAATGGCTCGTAAACATAACTGCACTTGATCTTCAGACAAGACAAACTTGAGATCTATATTACTGCAGAAGATCTTCTCTCGGATAAAGAGCATATGAAAATCTATATGCTTCGTTCTCTGATGTTGAAATAAATTATTTAGCAAGAGTAATACAACTATGGCCATCACATAGAAGAGGAATACTTCCTTTATCTTTCATGTGTATCTCTTCCAATAGTCTCTTAAGCCACATGGCTTCTTCTACGCTTTTCTAGTGCACTTCTCTATTTTGCCTCGGTAGAAGAAATAAGATTGCTTGGTTTCTTTTGTTGTTCCAAGTAATGACACTTGCACCAAAAAAATGAACACAAATCCAGATTTATATTTTATATCCAACACAACATCAACATGGTTAGAGTCATAATATCCATATAGACATCATAATAAGCATAATATAAATCATTATTGATTTTCACTTTTAACTATATGTAAAATTTAAACACTAGTTGTATAACAACTAACATAACAATATGCTTAACAACTAACCATGTTATATTACAAATATGTTAAAAACTTTTTCAACATATTACTCTTGTAAAATATATTAGATGCAATCAGTATTGACGTCTCCAATACAAACACAAAGGAATCCCCAAGTGTTATTTGATATGCATATAATAATATTTTAGTAATCACATACTAGGAAATGTTTTATCAACAAAATATATATATTTATTATCTATTCTAAGCCTTATAAAAAAGTGATAAGATTGATAGATAATATATCTAAACAGATAATCAAATAATACAAAAATAATCATTGAATCAAAAAAATCTCTAACTATATTGTGGATAAATCCCATGGATTTATGTGAAGTTTGCTTCAATAAACGAATGAGGAATGGTTTTTGTGATATCTTACCATGTAAGCACCCTTTACACATTTCATAGGTGGTTTAAGTTTAAGCCATGTCATACATGATCCTAAAGAAATGATCTCGTATTTAATGCCAAAAAAATGAACAATAGTTTGAATAAATTACTAGAAAAAAGATGAAGAAAAAACTTTTGAACACAAATAAATAAGCCATTTTTTGTGTGTTTTCAACTATAACTACATCTAAACCATTAGAAATTATAGTTATTCGAGTTAAATATGAAAAAAACTTCTTTTTCAATTTGATATCGTATATTCAAATAAAACATATACTTTTCATTTATAAGTGATAGATGTAGTTTATAGAGCTACATTATATCTATGATTATTCTCTTCATTTTCGTCTTGATTTTGATTTATTCCATTTGAAATTTGATTTGTTTTTTATTCATAGTCTTCTTTGTTGTGACCAAATTTACTACTGATTATGAAATTTACCATCAAAACTAACTCTTAAGTTTCATGGTTTCTTGTCTTTACTAGGAGGTTTAAAAGTTGATTTTTGATTCTTGTTGAACCTAGAAGGTTTATTTTTTAATTTTTGAGTGAGAAGTGCCTGAGTGGCATTCTCTTTTGAATCAAAATTTGTCATAAATTTCTCTTCAAATCGGAAGAGCACTTAGAGTTTATAAATTAGGGATATCCTGCATTAGTTTGATATTTAGAATTCAACATTAAAATGAAATTCCTATATCTTTCATGTATATTCAATTAAATAATAAAATACAATAATTTATCATTAATTAAGTTATAGTTGCATCCATCCAAATGAGACTTGATATTCTTAATTTTTGTTGGAAAATTTATTACCTTTTCATCTCCCTCCATCCTGAGTCATCATCGATTCTAGAATCAATTTTATAATTTTTGATACTACTTGCATATACCTACATGCATTGATTCCAGTTACATCCAAGCCTCACTTGAACTTTCCTAATTACTTCGATGCAAAGGAGGATATCATCATGCATGCTCTGCAAAATAATGGACATAACTTCGTATAACTTTTTTTGATATGCATCGATGTTGTCCACAGTTTGTCTTTGTCTATTGAGCCATCTTTGTTCTATTCACGACAATCAAGAGCTTACGAGCCATGAATTCCGCCTTTAATCATATTTTCTAGATGTTGTAATTATTTCCATTCAACATATGATATTTATCAATATTAAAGTGGTTAGACCCCATTTCATGTAAATAAATTTTGAATAATTAAGAACAACGAAGATTAATAGCAATCAAGGTTCAAAAGACCCCCCTGTTATTGTTCAAGCCTCGTAATCAAATTTTGATGAATTCACGACAAAAAAGGACATGTCAAACAAATAATCTATATATATGATATTAGTTTGAAAATAATAGTATTTTATCAAAATGTGAGTGATTTTTTTAGTTTCTCATACAAAAAACGATGATGACGACTTTAATCGTCATGTCGTAAAATAATTGTTTTGATTAAAAATAATTAAAATAATTTTTCTCATTTTAAAATAACAAAGAATAGGTTAAATTCAATTCAATTAAATTAAAACGAGAGAAAAAAATTAAAAAATAACATATATAAAAAAATTGATGTGGAGCAAGCTCCTTTGAATATGTTACTTATAACTCAGTTAACTTGGCCGAGTTGGGTTTACTAACTCGGTGAGTCGAGTTGTATTAAATCACAATGTTAAATCAAGTTATATATTACTAATGCCACTTTATTTCATGTTACTATCAACTCGTAGAACTATTTCATATTGGCCAAGCCATTACAACACATTTCAAAGTCACCGTTGACTTTGAGTTAGGAGTCGAGGCTTGCGACTAAGCCGTATTGAAGAACTCACCACAGTGCGAGCCCAATACAAATCTACAACCTACGGCCAAGTGGGATGAACCATATTGTCTCTCCAACTAAAAATCTTGTGATGTGACAGAAGTCACAACCACAATCTAACAAGCTATGCCATTTAAAGGCCAAAACAAGCCTTATTCCCATCGATGTGGGATTAAAATCCCAACTAGAAAAAGTAAAAAAAAATGTGCCACATGACAGGTTGCGATAGTGGAGGGAAAGAGGACACATGGCAATGCGAGTTGGAAACACAATTGGTCAGCCCATGGGGGCAATAAGGGATGTGTGACAACATAGGATTTAAGCGAGAGGGGTTGTTAGGTTCGGCCACGTGTAGGCCATTTAGATGAGTGAGGAGGAGGGGGCCACCCCAGCATAGTTTAAGAAAAGCCTAAGTTTTAAACAAATTAACATAATATATATATATAGTTTCTATTAAACTATTAATCATTATTAAATCCAATAGACTTAATTATAGGCGCTTAGGTTGATAATTTTATAGGATATTTTAAACTATATAAAGAATTTAGTGTATAGTTTGTATTTCATAAACTATAATATAAAGTTTTCATTTATAGTTTAATACACTATATTTTATATAATGTATGGGTAAAACAAAAGGGTGTACGAAAAGGGGACCATTTAGGCCATATTAAACACATAGACCAAGTTAAAAATATTAAATGAATATTTACTGGGGCGGCAGGAGTTTTAATCCACATGTGAATACAAGTAGAAGTTTTTACCACACCTGGGGACATGAAAAAAACTTCACCAATAGAAAATCTTGAATTCCTATTCTCATGGATTTGTGTCTCCCGCATGTCTGTAACCTTGATTTTTACTTGAATTTACCTTTGAAAACATTTATCCTACACACATTTGAAACTATAGAAAAATAGAAAATATTTCATATAGTAATTAACCCTTACCTATTTTATCATATTTGATTTCACACACGAGTTTAAATGATTATTTCGATCCCTTTCACTGCACACACAATATTCACCAAACCTATGTCCCGGAGGGAGGGGGTTTAAATTAAATTTTCTACTTGAACTAACCACCCAACCACCCGAATGAGACACAACCATTGGTTAATTAAAAACATAATTAAATACACACGCTATGGTACCATGTCAAATATGAGGTGTGAAGATTAATTAACCACATTAAATTATATTTATAACATTTACCAAAACATTAATGTAAACTCTAAATAAATACATCACACAATAAAAACATGAGAACATTGTAATTAATGTGGACCCCAGGGGGAAAAACCACGAGAAAAAGAATTTCCATTTATGAGAAACTTTTTCAGTCCAAAATTATATCCCTCCTCACTTCTCTCCTTGTCCAATTCACCTCAGTGAATAAACCAAATATGGCCCGTGACCATATTTAAAATGACCCCAAGGGTCATGAAAAATTAAGTGATGGGGTGTGTACCCCGGTTTAAATTAATTAGTTATTAAATAACTAATAAAACATAATATAAAGTTTATATTAAATAATTAAGAATATTAAATATATTCTAAATTATTTAATTATAAACTAAACATTATAATCACTTAATATTATGTTCCAATAGAAGAAGGTTGTCAGCGCATGACTCACATAGTCAACACATGACACTCTCTAAGCCAAGTTGCAGACCTCCAATGAGAAATTGAGAGAGGTTTTTGTTTCTTTTATTTACAGACAAAAACCTCTCTCTGGTTTTACATATTAATAATTGTTAAGGAGATGTCTAGATTTGAAATTTTCAGCGGAAGAAGATCACAAGTGCAAGAATCACACAATCAACACATGACTCTCTCTAATTGAAGTTGTAGACCTCCAAATGAGAAACTAAGAGATTTTTTTCCTCTTATTTCTATGAGGAAAAAAATCTCTCCATTTTTATACAAAATTAAGATTAAGGAGATATCCACATTTGAAATTTTCAGCAGAAGAAGGTTGTATATGGAAAAAGCACAAGATTCTCTCTAACTGAAGTTACATACCTCCAAATGAGAAAATGAGAAATGTTTTTGTTCCTTTTATTGATAAGAGGAAAAACCTCTATTTGTATTTACATAACAATAATAATTGAGGAGATATCTTCATTTGAAGTTTCAATAGAATAAGGTTGAAGAAAAATAAATAAGACAAAAAAACACAAGTTCAGTAGAATTGTGATATCTCCCTCATTTCTCAATGAAAATAAGAATTTCAAAATGTTCTAGAAATATTACAAGGAACACCAAACCTAGAAAGTGTTTGAAAATATTATTTAAATTGAATGCACAGTTGTGATCAGAAAATTAGGGATTAAAATATGGTGGGACATCTATCATGTTGAAATATTCAAGCATACAAGAGCGAACTTGGCAAGTGGAAAAATTAGTTCAATCTAGAGTTTTAGTATTTGAATAAATATCTTCCACATTTGTCTCTTTGGCAAAAGGAGGAAGTAGTTAAATGCAAGTGGAAGAAGTAATTCAATCTAGAGTTGTAGTGTTTAAATAAATCTCTTCCACATTTGTCTCCTTGGCAAGTGGAAGAATTAGTTCAATTTAGGGTTGTAGTGTTTGAATAAATATCTTCCACATTTATCTCCTTGGAAAGTGGAAGAAGTAGTTAAATGCAAGTGGAAAAAGAAGTTGAATCTAAAGTTGTAGTGTTTGAATAAATTTCTTCCACATTTATCTTATTGGCAAGTGGAAGATGTAGTTAAGTCTCACCCAAGATTTTAGTGAAGTAGTTATGTAATCTTGGAGTATTAACCAAGGGATGAGTTATAAATATCTTTGCAAAGCACTCAATGCCAAGTCCGATCTTGCATGCTTGAATCTTCAACATGCTTGAATATGGATTATTTTTGTAACATCATTTCGATTAATAAAATCTACGATTCAAGTATCTCGCAATAACTTGTGTTTAGTTTTTAACCCAAATCTAAGTGAAGAGCACGGGCTCACTCTTACCCAAGGAGAAGGATGGTTTATTGTTGTTTAGAATAGAATCATTATCGGTCGAGGGCATGGCATAGAGAAATGACTTGGTACGTGGGAAATCTGTCTTTTTCATGGGAGATAATCTGCTAGAAGTCTCTCTAGCAAGATTCTTAATCAGATGTGGAATGATCGTTCATGAAATTGGTATTCCATATATGGATAAACGATATCAAGCTGCTGAATTATTACTTTTACAAGATACATGTATAAAGATGTGTGTACCAATACCACGAATTTATATCCAATTAAAAACAATGAACTCGCTTAGCTTTGAAATGAATATCATGATTATAAGTACCTCTTACACATGAAAAATGTTATCATAAGTTGTAAATGCTTCATGATGGATTGCTCATAAATATAGAAATTGATTTAACATAATTTAAATCTTTATTAGAGGATTGAGATCAAACAGATATATCACATTTAAGCAAGATCTACCATACAACAACTATCAAGTGTAAACAATGAGAAGATAAGAGTGACTTAGGTTGTATCTAGCTATCTCAGTGATTATGGGCCTAATACTAGTGAAACAAGTTGGATCTGAGTTGTATGTGCTTTGTTTGGAGAATAGAGATCTAAAAATCTTCCGGATAGTAGTGCCCAAAGAGGACATGACCTCCTAAGCATTAATGTATGTATTGGGCACTAGCGTCCTAACAATGAGTATGGATGTGATCTTTTCAAGATCTGATAAGCTCACCTTAACTTCACTATTTTTCACTTTGACTTCATTGTATGGTTTTAATGTTGCACCTATACCTATAAACCAAATCCTAGCTACCTACACAAGGCTCAAACACACATTACACGGAATAAAATATGTATATGCTCGAGTTAGATTGACCTAGGTGGTCACCTCAATGTGATTGTCACTAAGTGTTGCACTAAATTTAAGAATCAATGTAGTTCTAGTGTGTGTGATAGAATTATGTCCCTTAAATCTAAGTTTCCCTTGTGCTAGTAGCACCAAAATACAAGATAAAACTACTTTTCCCCTAAGATGAATGTGTGAGATGGAATATAAAAATTTCCCCTTCCTATGCAGTGAATGATGCAACCCAATTTCATTCCTTGAATGTTTCTCCTTGCCCAAGTAACAAATAGGAAGTAATAGTCCAAATTGCCTAGCCCTTTAGAATAATGAGTAAGTAATTTATATATATGATTCCCTTGTTTGAATTTCATCATTAACAACTAAAAAACCAACCCATGGTGATAAGTAAAAGTCTAAGAAAATATAATAATCAAAGTGGCAGATTAAACATGATAAAAGAGGGAAAACGAATGTAAGTGCCCAAAGGTGCTAGTAGTGCATGGGCACTCTTGTTCCTATTGTGCTAAGTGTCCTGAAGGCTCAAGATAAAATGGAAAATATTGATTTGCGTCACATGTTGTGCAATGTCCAAAAGTAAATGTGTAGCTCCAAAAAGCAAAGGAAAAGAGTATAGAAAGATAAAATAATGTAAACATAAATAAAAAAGTGTTGTTAATGTCTAGTTTTCTTGTTTAGGAATCATACATATAATGACATACTAGAGGCGTGATGTAATAGTACTAAGTGCATGATTTCATGTCTACATTTGCCCCCACTTTATGTTGGTGAATGAATATTCGATAGCATAAAGTAGATAGGAAGAACATACCTTGTGGAGATCTGAAAGAGGTTGTAACTGATAGTGTGTCAAATGAAGATTGTAACCGATAGTGTTTCAAATGGGATTTTAGGATGTGTATCATGGAATCTAAGAGGGGATTAAGACCATTGGTGAAATAATTTTTCTTGTTACAAATTATGTGTTTCCATTAATAGTCACAGGCTAAGCCCTCCTTCTTATGTATAGGGAGGCTCCCATTATTGAATGTAAACTAACTAAGAATTGTGGGTGGCCAATAGGCCAGGGATCACACAAGAAAACTCCACTGAACTTGTGGCAAAGTGCTTGTATGGAGTACAAGGGAGGAAAATCACAGTGAAGGGAGATAAAGGGGGATAGGAGAAATAAGGAGAGGGGGTTAATGTTGTAAGTAGGCACTAGTAGAGTTCACATACAATAACTAGAGTAGGTCCACATTCAATTAGAAGAATATAACTTAGGCTAACACCAATGATATCAAAAATTATAGACACAAAGTTCCATTAATTTGTTCCTTAAAAGTATAAATCCTTTCCTTAGTTGTTCAAGATCATTATACTTGCAAAGCTAGGAGATAGAGGGAGAATAGATGAAAACATGAGCAAATAAATGGAATAAATACAACTCTTATTTATTGTGTAGTGGTGATACAAATCTCATCAACATACAACAATCCATAATTGTTAGCCAAAAAATAAAAATTCAAAAACTAAACTTTCAACTCCTTGGAATGGAGAAGCCATTCCACTTTATAACATAACAAATTATCTTCTCATCTACCCCCCCACATGAACTTTCAAGTTATTATTCTACTTGAGAATTTTCATCTTCCTATGAAGTGATTAAATAAGCCCCCTTTTTATAAAACAAAAGGTACTTTTACAATGCAACATTAGAGAGTCACTTAAGTGAATAAGACAAAATATCATGATTACGTACAATGAAGAATTAGAAAGGGGGAGAAGAGGAGAAAGAATGAAGAGAGGAGAGAGAATATGATTCTAAGCATGGATGAAGGTTCCTCCACCCTTGATGGAGATCAGCTCCGATGAAGACCCTTTGAAAACTTCCCCCTTTTAAAACTCTTGAAATGATGAACCTCTGCAACATTACTTGGGAAAACTGTGAAGAGGAGTGATGGAAACTTGATAGGTAGACCACCGAGAGTATTGAGAGATGATTTAAATCATTGATATAATCCTTATTATTCTTGAGAAACTTCCATATCTTTATGAATTATCATTCTCATGGGGAGAATTTGGTGCATTTTGCTCACATAACCATGATCATGATTTTGTCATTATTAGGGCACTAATAGTGAATGATGGATGAAACCAAATCCTTCTAATAATGGAGTAATGGAAAGAGAAAGGAAAAAAAAAATGAAATCCATCTTATGATCATGCAATCCATGTCATATGAAGTTAAATGGTTCTCGAGACAAAAATGGTAGTTTCCCATTTAGGCAATTTATGCTCACCGCATTGGGGAATGTGGGAATTTTCTTGAGAATTAAGAGAAAAATTCATTTGAGTTCCAGGATTATAAGAAAATACATGAAGGAATGATATGTGATCATTTTTATCTCATTTTATCCATTTATTAATTTTAGCATGTTCATCATGCTTGTCCCATTTTAGCAATTTTGCCAATCTTGCCAATTTTGCCAATTTTGAATGTCTCGAACATGGGGAATGAAATAAGGTATTTGGATTAAATTTTTCTCCGAATCTCTATTTTTGTAAGACATATGGTAGAGTCTTAATAAAATATTGGTCTTCCGATGTTGGATTTGAATGAAACCAATTGCAAAAGTTTCTATTTTGCATTTTAGGCCTTTGCTCCAATTTTTAGAGGATTCCAATCGCCAAGTTTGTGTAGATATAAAAATGGATATTTATAGCTGAAAATATCATATGGATGTAGAAAATTGAAGGGGGTGTTCATTTATGCATGTAAATACTCCCTTGAAATCTTTTTTTATAAGGATTCTACTGCTAAATTTCATGGCAATCGGAGCAGGGGTTTGGGAGCAATGAGAAAATTTGTGTTTTGGAGCATGAGGGTTTTTAGGGAAGTTAAAATGACCAAAAATGAATTAGAAATTACTAAGTATGAGTTTTGTACTTTCCCCTTTCATAAACCTAGCTAACTCATGCTTTGACTCACCTTGCTTAACCCAGGTTAGATGGAGACTCAAACACGGGGTTAAGAATTTGTAAATGGATCTCAGATGTCCCCATGTCCCTTAACAAATTTAGTAAGGGAAAAATGGATATTAGGGGCGTAAAAATTCACATAGGGTGGAGGCATCATAAAGAAGGGGCCAAAACATGTCATGAAGGTGAGTTAAAAATGCTTGTCTAACAACCCATGTTGTGAAATTTAAGTGATTTTTTTTCCATCCTCTATGGTGGCACAAATTGTGTCCCCCATGTCCATTTGGTAAATGGAAAAATGGACATCAACCTCCTCCAAATTCTCATAGGTCTTCTCATCTTGAGGAATGGGGTAGGTGGGGTTAGGTGAGTGTATAACATTTTCTAACCACCTAAGTTGTCACTTAAGTGACGCAACTTCATTTCTCATGTGGGGGTGAATTTTATGTCCCCCATGTCCCTTTTGAATTTGGTCAAATGGACATCAGGGTTCTCTAAGTGCGTATTTTCCAAAAATAGATGCTTGCCTTCACCAAACATTACCCGATATAACTACTCGAACCCATTTTCTCGCCATTGGACCTAGGAATAGACTTCCAAGGAAAAAAATTATATGATTTTGACTCAAAAATGGATTATGAGAACATTAGAACCATTTTCAAGAGCCAATTCTTCCCGAAATTCAAAAATTTGGCCCTTTTTCGATTTTGCCCAAGCTTATGCGCTTGTGAAAGAAACTGCCACCAAAGTTCACAATGATAAAAAGAAGAACCAAAAATTTTGATGTGAAGGGGGAATCATATATGTGACATTGGAATTTTAATTATGTCCTAACTCTCCCTGTAAATCCTAGAATCCTCAATTTAATCTTCACCAGGATCGAAGATCTTTATCTAGCACTATTGGGCCAATATTTGCAAATATGTTCCTCAAAATCCATTGAAACCTTTTGAAAAATGAATTATACATCCTCATATTCTTAATGAGTATCTTATTGTTTCCCAACTCCTTTCGAGGCTTTTGATATATGCGTAATAAGCCAAGTAGCTTTTTTGTTGCTTTCATTTCCTTATACCATGCTAAGAATAACCTCATATTACATAACTTGTTCCTAAACATGAATTTTATTTTAGAACTTTCCTAAATCACTTCAGTGCATCTTGTAACTCCTCTGCACAACTCCCAGGTGGGTTATTCCTCAATATTCAGCTTCCGAGGGGTGTCCACTAGTGTGAAAAATCTTGAAATAGGCCTTTTTGGGCTTCGGGAGTAATTCCTTCTGAATGGTTTTGAATGAATCCATGAATCACCTCCCTACACATGTAAAAATGAAAATCACATTATCACATTCCTCCTGGCCATTATTAGGGTGGCATGGTAAGTGAGTTAGCCGAAGGATAGGTTTACATTGACCGGGAGAGGGATTTTCAAATGTAGGCTTAGGTTGTCATGATTTTTTAAAAAAAGTTTTCATGCCAAACATTTTTCATGACAACAGGACCCTAGTGGTGACCTTGTGTGCACAATAGAAATGATGCATGCATTTGTAGCTTGGATAGTACATTTTCTTGAGCATCTTTTACTTGAGATTTCTCCTTGTTCCATTTGTCTTTCCTTTGTTGGGATACAAATGGACCTAAAAAATAAGATAAGTATAGTCAATGCTCATGGTATATGAAATTAAACTTTAACTTAGAGAAATTAGCATAGAAGTATGTATGAAAAACAAGTGAGTCAAGGATAGAATACACCTGAATGTCATGAGAGAAGAGATAGAATTGTTCTTGTGTGTTTGTTTCCTTAGAGATGGTTGGAAGAGTCGAGAGTGATCAATTCCTGAATTGGTTTGAATATACTGAGGATTTAGGAATCATATCTCCATAATGAGGATTTGGGCATCTTGTCACTAAGGGAAGAGTATTGGGAGATATGCAACATTTTCTATCCACCGGTTGACGCTTCTCCAAGGATAAGTGACACTACATATGGTCAAAAACCCAATAGAAACTAGCCATAGATGACACATTATTTTAGACATATCACTTTGTTTCATATGTCCTAGGTTCCACTCCTTATTTGATACCGATACAAAAATATGTGAACCGAGAAATAAGAGTAAATAGTTCCTTTACTCAAAGTATAAAACTTGCCAAAGGATTTTTTTCCCGTTGTACTTATAATAACCTATGACCGAGTATGTGTTGTTGGAATTTGATAAAACCTCACCGAGAACTTTCTCAACATGTATTGTACCTATTTCTTCCTCCAGGACAAAATCGCCTAGGTGGGACACTAGCACCCACTTGTTCTTGTTTTCTTTGGGCACTTCTTTCCCTTACTAATTTTGGCCCAATTCTGATTTTGAGCCATTTTATGGGATTCTCGTTTGGTCATATTTTGTTGTATACCAGTTGTGTCTCAAGTTATTAGACTATTGAGAGGGTGAAATAATCACCCGATGATTGTCCCCACTTGTTTGGGGTGCGTGAGATGAACCAATGTGAGCATGACCCAAATGAGGAAATCTAAAACTGATGTAAAAATATGAAGAAACAATACTGCATGGGGATATAGAATGTGCATGGTAACAATCATGCCACATGCAAAACTATGGGAAAAGCTAGCATAAAGTGTTGGTGACAAACAAACACGACATGATGTAAATATAAACTAGGAAAACCACACAATAATACAACAAAATACCAACGTAGTAGCTTTGGTGGAATACATGGGACATCACTTAGGATGTCACAAGACAATCAAAGCCTTCAAGGCTATACAAGAAAAAAAAATCAATCAAGCATAGGGTATAGCTTGCAAATAATGACAATCAAGACACAAGCGTAAGAAGAAAATATTAAAGAAAATCAAATAACCATGGTTGGAAGGTTTGTAAGACAAATGCTACACATGAAGCATCCATTAGCATGTTATGATAATAAACAATATGTCATAAGGTTGACACATTATTTTAGACATATCACTTTGTTTTATATGTCCTAGGTTCCACTCCTTATTTGATACCGATAGAAAAATATGTGAACCGAGAAATAAGAGTAAATAGTTCCTTTACTCAAAATATAAAACTTGCCAGTGATTTTTTTCCCGTTGTACGTATAATAACCTATGACTGAGTATGTGTTGTTGGAATTTGATAAAACCTGTCACTGAGAACTTTCTCAACATGTATTGTACCTATTTCTTCCCCTAGGACAAAACTGCCTAGGTGGGACACTAGCACCCACCGTTCTTGTTTTCTTTGGGCACTTCTTTCCCTTACTAATTTTGGCCCTATTCTGATTTTGAGCCATTTTATGGGATTCTGTTTGGTCATATTTTGTTGTATACCAGTTTGTGTCTGGTTATTAGACTATCGAGAGGGTGAAATATCACCCGATGATTGTCCCCACTTGTTTGGGGTGCTTGAGATGAACAAATGTGAGCACGACCCAAATGAGGAAATCTAAAATTGATGTAAAAATATGAAGAAACAATACTGCATGGGGATATAGAATGTGCATGGTAACAATCATGCCACATGCAAAACTATGGGAAAAGCTAGCATAAAGAGTTGGTGACAAACAAACACGACATGATGTAAATATAAACTAGGAAAACCACACAATAATACAACAAAATACCAACGTAGTAGCTGGTGGAATACACGGGACATCACTTAGGATATCAAAAGACAATCAAATTCTTCAAGGCTATACAAGAAAAAAAAACAATCAAGCATAGGGTATAGCTTGCAAATAATGACAATCAAGACACAAGCGTAGAAGAAAATATTAAAGAAAATCAAATAACCATGGCTAGAAGGTCCAGTAAGACAAATGCTACACATGAAGCATCCATTAGCATGTTATGATAATAAACAATATGTCATAAGGTTGACACATTATTTTAGACATATCACTTTGTTTCATATGTCCTAGGTTCCACTCCTTATTTGATACCGATCGAAAAATATGTGAACCGAGAAATAAGAGTAAATAGTTCCTTTACTCAAAGTATAAAACTTGCCAGTGATTTTTTTCTGTTGTACAGATATATAACCTATGACCGAGTATGTGTTGTTGGAATTTGATAAAACCCATCACCGAGAACTTTCTCAACATGTATTGTACCTATTTCTTCCCTAGGACAAAGCGCCTAGGTGGGACACTAGCACCCACCGTTCTTGTTTTCTTTGGGCACTTCTTTCCCTTACTAATTTTGGCCCAATTCTGATTTTGAGCCATTTTATGGGATTCTTTGGTCATATTTTGTTGTATACCAGGTTTGTGTCTTGTTATTAGACTATCGAGAGGGTGAAATAATCACCCGATGATTGCCCCCACTTGTTTGGGGTGCGTGAGATGAACAAATGTGAGCACGACCCAAATGAGGAAATCTAAAACTGATGTGAAAATATGAAGAAACAATACTGCATGGGGATATAGAATGTGCATGGTAACAATCATGCCACATGCAAAACTATGGGAAAAGCTAGCATAAAGTGTTGGTGACAAACAAACACGACATGATGTAAATATAAACTAGGAAAACCACACAATAATACAACAAAATACCAACGTAGTAGCTGGTGGAATACACGGGACATCACTTAGGATATCAAAAGACAATCAAATCCTTCAAGGCTATACAAGAAAAAAAACAATCAAGCATAGGGTATAGCTTGCAAATAATGACAATCAAGACACAAGCGTAGAAGAAAATATTAAAGAAAATCAAATAACCATGGTGGAAGGTCTCAGTAAGACAAATGCTACACATGAAGCATCCATTAGCATGTTATGATAATAAACAATATGTCATAAGGTGTATAACTGAAATAAAAGTGAAAGTAGTAGATATTTCAATGATATCACATGAATAAAAAGGAGTAGGGAATGTAGATGTCCACAGGAGCCTTAATGGGATTGGTATATAATAGTTTCAATCATCATGCATCGTGTGATAACCTTGTAGATATCCTAAATTTTCCTACAAGTACCATGTGAACACACATGTGTATTATAAAAGGATAGAACATACTATGAATCAAAGTAACATGATAGACAAAGTGCAACATAGAATATTATAGGCAAGAAAGGATACATGCAACCAAGATCTAAGATAACGGTTTTGTATTATTGTCAATATTTGAATGTTTTTTTATTAGAATATGAAATACTATGACTAGGAGAGGAGAGAAAGGTTGCCCCTAGTGTATATGTGTAAAGTGAGGTCCGTGTAGGTAAGTGCACCCTTAACAATATGTTTGAACCTAGAGCAAGAGTGTGTCATTGGGTACTGAGGGGAAATGGTATTCCCCAAGTGTGAATGCCATAGGGATATATCTAATGAGGATAGAGGGCGAGGGTCCACTATCTACTAATGTGAGAGAGGATCACATGTGAACATGATCCAAGGAACTAGTGCCATGTGAAAGTGCATGTGTCAAGATGTGTGGATTAATACTATGTCATGTATGTGGGGAATGAGACTGTGAAGTGGGCCTAGATGTACCAGGTGTAGTATGCATGCGATGTGTAGACCTATCCCTATGAGGAGGGCTATAGGACCGATGTATTTGTCGTGAGCAATAAATAAAAGTCATGTGTAAGAGATTTAGGTGGAGTTGTGGGAGTATCACATGAAGTGATAAGAGCCCTAGATGGCAAAGTAATGTATGTCAAATCCACTTGACTATCAAAAATAGATTAGCAATAGGTGTAGTATCAACTAAAGGTGTAGGAGCAATATAATCTATAAATAAAGGAGACGATGGTGGGATATCTTGAATAGTGACAACATTATGCTTGTGTATGAACTTAAGGCACAAATGAACTATATATGGGATTGATTTGGAATCCCTAAGCCAATGAAGTCATAAGACCATGTCACAATGCATAACCCAAGATGTAACAAATAAATGCATAAAGATAGTGAGAGGCCTAATTGGTGATGGGGAGAATCACATGCCCATGAGAAGTAGGTGATCTGCATGTCATCTGAGATAATGGAAAGCCAATAGATTGCAAGAACGATAATGAACATGCATTACGCAAGTAGGATGCACCATAACATTGTTAACAACACAAGTACAAACAAAAACATCAATTTGTAATATATGTGATGAAAAGGAAGAATGAAAATCAACATTAATAAAAGTAATGAAAAGGAGAGGAAGATCAATAATAATAACAAGAAATCCAAGAGTATGATCTGAAGATGATGGAGGTGGAACCGCATGATAAACATGATTAGAAGAAGATTTAGGAGCTGATTTTTCATGTTTAGGTAATGGATCATTGAAAATATTAAGCTTGCCATTATCATTAGTAGATTTAGAAACATAAATAATAGGATCAGGTAGCTCAATTTCATTGTTGTCAATTAAATCTTGGATCAAATATCTAAGATTAAATAACCTATAAGTAGAATGGCCATTACATCTATGATAATCACAATGTACATTTTCATCAAAATTCTTGCTATGAGGATGATTAGGATCTAGCTCAAGAGGATATGGAAGAGAAATCAAATTACTTTCAATGAGATGAGGTAACAACATACGAGGTGGATATGGAAATCTAGTAAAATTTCATCATGTAGGTTGTAGTTGGAGCTTTATTAGTTGAGATACAACATTAATAATAGGATTAGGCTCACTAAGCTTTTCTTTAAAGGCTATTTGGTTGGAAGCTTGTTAGTAGATTGATTGAAAATATTATTGCCATACTTAAGTTTTCCCATAGAAAAAAACTTATTCTCACATGCTTTAAGAGTATGATATAAATGATCAAAAGAATCAAAAAATCAAAGAGCATACATTCTTACAAGGGAGGAAATAGACTTTGGATAAATAGATCTTGTAATTCAGATTCAACAAAAAAACATTATTCATTTTAGAAAGACTATTCTTATAGTGCAAAAAGTAGTCACTAAGATGTTCATTAGATCCTTACTTCATTTTGGCCATTTGTGCATATGATATTTTAGTTCCAATGTTCATAGAAAAGTGAGCCAAAATATGTTTATTAAGGAGTGAAAGATCTAATAGAGTGTAAAGGAAAATCATAAAACCATCGCAAAGCATAGTCCTGTAAGATCTTAGGAAATAACTTGGTCAATAACGTGTCTTCACAAGTATAATCCAAGCATGCAACATGAAATGACCTAGGATGATCTTTCGGATCTCCATGGCCATAAAAATAGGAAACATATGTGAATCAAAATTAAAAGGAAATAGGTAAGATGAAACTTTAGGTACAAGAGGACTATGTAGGATAAGTGAAGAATCAAGAGATGGAAAAGAAGAAATAGGTTGGATATGAGAAATTATGGGGGAAGAAATATGAGTATTAGGAGTGGGAATAGGGACATGACCGGTGGATGCCCTCGCATTGGTGGGAGTGGAGGAGAGTGGAATAGAAGATGTTGTGGCCATAGTGGGGATAACCTTATTGTTTGGAGGGGTGGATGTAAATATCCATTGGGATTCTTCATGAGTAGTAAATAGAAAGAGATCTAGGTTTTCAGGATGATTAACAATGTATGTATTTAGGTCATTAATATTTTCACTTTGGTAGAGTCATGAGAGGTGCTAGCCATGATAGGAAACAAAGAGATTCGATAAAGGACATGCAAGGATTAGGTTCACAAAATGATTTAACAAATTTTCAATTTTTATTAGAGGACTAAGATCAAACACACACACACACACACACACACACACACACACAACACACACACACACACATAAATAAGCAAGATCTACCATGCGATAGCTAGTAAGTGTAGGCAATAAAAAGATAAGAGTGAATTAGCATGTATCTCATTGTCTAAGGTGATTCTAGGATGGAATATTGGTGAAAAATGCTATATTTGAGTTGTATGTGCTTATTTTGGAGAACAAAGATTTGAAATTATTCTAGATAGTAACATCCAAAAGAAGACAGGACCACCTAGGTGTTAGTGTTTATACTTTTGGGTGCTAGTGTCTTGGAAGTGAGTCTAGATCGATATTTTCAAGATTTGATAACCTCACCTTAAATTTTATCTTTTTCACTTTGTTTTTGTTGTAGGGTTTCAATGTTGCACTTATACCTACAAAAAAACCCATCTACATGCACAAGGCTCAAGAACACATTAGATGGAACAAAATATGTATATTCTTGAGTCAAACTAACTTCGAAAATCATCCCAATATGATTTTCATCAAGAACTGCAGTACATTTAAAACGTAATATAGTTCTAGTGTGTGTGTGTGATAGAATTATGTCCCTTGAAGCTAGGTTTCCCTTGTGCCAATCACACCAAGATAACGAGATATAACTACTTTACCCCCAAGATGAATGTGTGAGATGGAATTTAGAAATTTCCCCTTCTTATGCAATGAATGATGCAACCCAAATGTAGTCCTTGAATGTTTCTCCTTTCCCAAGTAATAAATAGGAAGTAATAGCCCAATTTTCCCGTGCCCTTAGAATAGTGAATAAGCCATGCATATATATGATTCCCTTGTTTTAATTTCATCATTAACAACTAAAAATCCAACCCATAATGATAAGTAAAAGTCTCGAGAAAATAAAACAATTGACATGAAACTTTAAATATGAGAAAATGGGGAAAGTGATTTGAATTTTGGATCAATAATTTTAGCATCATAAGCTAATAAAATCAGCATTATGATTATGTAACTTTTTTATCACTTAACACTATCTCCATGGCTCTTGTTGGATGTAACCACGAACAAGGTTCAAGATGAAGTTGTGAAACTGTGAGACCTCAAAGAAGATAGGTTTCGATGCAAAGGATTAAACACTATGAAGATGTCATCAAAATCAAAACTTGATTGCATATTTTTTCCTCTCAAAAATTAAGCAAGTTAAACAAAAAAACACCCGATTTCGAGTTCATATGCAAAATTTATGACCTCCGGAAGGTAGTGGACTTTGTATGGTGACAAAACCACCCCTCAATGCAGAGTGGCGGTTACGCAACCACCCCGGTGGTTTTCATAACCACCCCGGTGGTTACACAATCGCGCTTGCATATTTTAGGGGCTCTGTCACTCGAGAAAGTCTGGAAGAGTAAATGGCTGCAGATGGTTCCTCTTCAACTTTTGAGTCTTTTGGGCTTCTAATTCGAGCTCTCCTTGGTGTCAAACTTGTATATATATGTGGGAAGGTCTTTGTAATGCATCAAAGGATGAAAGGGAAGATATTCCAAGCAATTTTTCTTCTTGATCATATGTGGTTTTTCTGAATTGGAGTGTGAAAGGAAGGTGTGAGTGAGTGAGTTGCAAATTTGTATGAGTGTTTGAACATCATAGTGTTCATGGAGGCCTTGGGAAGGCAGTAAGCTTGTACAAAAATACATGATAGTGATTTGAGGAAGCATTGCTTCACTCTTGCTGGATTTTTCTCAATTTGAGTTTCTCTAGGGTAATCTTGTGTCACTTTCATTATGTTTTTCTCTTTCATTGCTCAGTATTTCTTTGATTATGCAACACTCTTAGTTCATTTATAAATCACATTTAATAACTATTTATGTAAATTAAAAGCAAGTAGTTCATTTATGAAGATGGGAATTGTAAGGAATGCACATGATCCGTGTTGGTGAAAATTAGTGTGTGCTAACCACCTAGTTTACGAGATCAAAAAGGATACAAGCACCCAAAGGGGAAAATAACACTTGGGCACTCCTATTCCTAGTGGGCTCTAGTGTCTAGGAGGTTCCAAAGATAAAACATAAAATATCGAGATGGGTCACATGTTGTGCAATGTCCAAAATTAAATGCATAGTTATAGAAAAGTAAAGGACAAGAGTATAGAAATATAAAACAATGTAAACGTAAAGAAAAAAAAGTTTTGTTAATCCCTAGTCTTCTTGCTTAGGAATCATACATATAATGACATACTAGAGGAGTGATGTAATAGTACTAAGTGCATAATTTTATGTCTACGAAACTATTGAAAGTCAATAACTCTAAACGTTGGTCTTGTAGACCCACATGATTCCAATAACATATCTTAGCTAGATGAATAATAATCCATGAATCTTTCCTCTCAATTAAATCCATCTTGATTTTCATAGCATCAAGCCACCGCTTTTCTTTCGACTAGCTTTTGCATAACTTCTAGGTTCAGTAGCCATAAATGAAAATGCAAACATAGTATTTTCATCATAATAATCATCCAACAAAATACATTCTTGATCCTACATCTGTGTGATCATCCTCTTATAATTTTTATCCAACATTTGACTTTCTAGATGTGGATTCAACAAATGCTTATGCTTACTTGTTATTTATGTAGATGGATGACTAGTCTCTTGGGAAGAGCTAGTATTGTTTCCTATTGAGTTTAAAATTTGTGTAGGACTTTGTAAGACCTGAAAGTATTCTTCAATATGTTGCCCCCTTCAATCACTATTTTATAAATCTGATCATGATCAACATACATCTCATTTTTAAAATATTTATAATCCTTAGAAACAATTGTAGATTTACTAGTAGGATTATAAAACTGTTGTCTTTATTTCATCACTATATCCTGTGAAAATGTGAGCCACACTCTTAGGGTCTAATTTTATTCTCTTTATTGCACCATTACATTTATTTATGGTGAATTTCATGTCATCCTTTCCTTCATCTTGGATAGAATTTCCATCTCCTAATTGCACTTGGATTTTGAAGGAATCATCTAACTTATTGAAACCATCTTTTTGACTTGTCATGTTATTTGAGAAAACTAAATCAAGAAACTACATATTATTTCCATCATCTAATCCCACATTTCATGAGAGACAATAGTTTGAGTCATCTTAACACTCACTTTTTAAATATTGAAATACATTTTTTACCCTCTTGATTAACTTGATTCTTTGTCATCGTATCTTATAATCTTTCATAAAAAACGTTGTTTTTACAATAATGAAAAGTAAGGTTTCTCTTTCCTTTACTTGTGAAGTTAGCTTGATCTTTCCCCTTTGAAATACTTTCCTTGGTTGTAAGTGCTTCTTCTGAAGTATGTTATGAATCTCTTACATATAGTCTCATCTTATCCTCATGGGACAAGAAAGAACCCATTAATTCATCAACATTTGTAGTGTTCATGTACGTACTCTCCTAAAGAGTGATCACAATATGCAACCATATTTGTGTCAAAGATATCAAAATTTTCCTTACTATAAAATTATCTTCTATGTTTTCTCCATAAACCCTCATTCTATGTACTAAATCATTTATCTTTATGCAATATTCTCAAACTCCTTCATTGTCTGTCATTCTCAAAATTTCAGAATTTATCTTGAGAGTTTAAATTTTTGCTTCTGTTACATCAGTAGAGAATTTATATGAAGTCTCTAAGGTATTGAACCCTCATGATCATTCTTACTTCCAATAATTCTTGGATAAATCTTTGGGGCTATGATACTTTGTAGATAGAAAAATATTGTGCATATGCTTTTTATTCTTCTTTTTTACTCTCATATGATATCGAGACAATATATTATAATATTTAGGTGGAGTGTATCTATGGATAACATTATCCCAAACTCCCTTCCAAACAAGAATCCTCTTTAACTGATATCTCCAATACTCAAAGTTGTCTCCTTTGAAGATGGGGATATTCATAGAAGAAAAATTCAATAAAGCCATGATTCTTCGATAATGGATAAAAACCCTTTTGAACTTGGATATTATACCGAATGATAGTTTTTGATGTCGAAGGAGTGCAAATAAAATTTGAAATACACTTTAAATGAAGTTAGTGATCATCTAATCTTGCCCAAAATAACTAACTATTAAACTAGTATGCTTGTAAGTGAGATTGTTGAAAAAAATGTACATTGAATAAATTCAAATAACAAATCCAACATTTACTAGTTTATATAACTAATTACCTACAAATAAAATTAGATATAAAATCAATATAAAAGGCATATCCTCTTAGAAAAACTCACCCCACTATTGCATATTCAATTAATCAAGAAACAAGGCTAATATAATCATTACAACAAGACTTGTCTAAATTTGCACAAAAATTGAAAGAATAATAATAGGAACTAAAACTCCTAAAATAACTAAATATGACTAATACTAGACTCAATATGAAAAGTATCATCCACTAATAATATATGGTCAACATGTAAGAAGCCATTATTAGTTTAAGTGACACATGCATACCCATCATGCACCCTAGTCAAATTAGGTGCCCCAAACTCTCCTAAAAATAGAAATGGCCTAAAATAAGACTAAATTTAGTTATCTATAACTTGAAATTGTGGCTCACCTCTTGGGGATGAATGAATAATTATTTAAACTCAATTAAGTGCACATCTAGTGAATTGCACTCTAACTGACACTTCCAGTCTAAAAATAGAAGATGTCTAAAAATAGAATTCTAAAAATAGATTTCTAAAAATAGAATTTTACACTTAACAAAAAATATCCTTAAAAACACAACAAAATATAAATTTAATAGTAGCTAATCAAGTGCCCAAATTAGCATCATCTTGAACACCCCGTCTTAACTTGCTCTAAATATGAGAGACCTTAAATAGAGGTTAGAGTTTATGATTTGGAAACTCTCACCACACTCATAACGATGTGATAAGTGTTTCCTATATTACAATACTCAAGATGGATCAAGATACATGTAGTTATTCCACAAACTTATGTGAGATGTAACTAGAAATTTAGAATAAATGCACTTAAAATGAAACTCTTGATTCTTTGACATTTAACATGAAATATTTGTACATGACATGCTTCAAATTTTTGATCTTGGTTGATCTAGGAATTCTCTTGGATGATTTGTTGCTTTACATGTAATGACTCCAAGGTTTGAAGTGATGTCTAGATGATTTAAATAGCTTAGGGTTGTTTTGTCAAAAGGGATACCTTTCATTAGATTTACCACTTAATCAACTCTAAAACATTTCTAAGGTGACTAAGAAAAGTTACACTTTTGAAATTGTGACCATTGGAGGAGGAGGATAGGTTCATAATAGGTGGATAGATTTAGGGTTGAATATGTTCAAGGACTACAATCTATCCTATGTTAAAATCCCAAGATAATGTTTTTAATATTTCGGATGCATCGAAGTTGTATAGAGGAAAATCAATATTTGTTTTATAGGTTTTTAGGTGTTTTAGATTGAATGAAGATATTATCATTAAGCTAGAGTGAATAAAAAGTTAGGCTATTAATAAAATTTAGGCATGGAAGGATATAAGGGGTTCAAAATAAGGGGAATATATGCTAAATGAATCAAATATGTATTTGTGGACCAAATATATATAAATGTGTAAAAATTATTATTGTCAAGCTCTTCATACCAACTTTAGGGTATTACATTACGTTTTTGTTATTCTTTCTTAATATTCCTTAATTTTTCTTCTCTAGATGTCTTCTTTTTAATCATTTTCTTCCATGATTAGTGTAGCCGATTAGGGTCTCGTATGCTATTATGCTACTATATATTAAACTATTATATCCATGCTCATTGATGTGATTGTGGAGATTATTATATGTTTTGGTTGCCTTGGACGTTATGGGCTCATGATCAAGGATTATCAATAGGATAGGGGAGCATCTCATGTTCATTTAGGTCAAATTTGGAGGCATTATGGCACACCCTTCGTCGTCTACTTCATATTCTCTCTCATTGATTATTTTCTATACTACTACGATTTAGTTGATGGTTTATATCTATGATTTGATATTCTTTGTACTTGATTACTATACCTTATGTGGTAGATGAGTATTTCATACGTTGGACATGTTCTTATGTTCATATAATGTCTTTAGTTATATAATTTATATCCATACTTATAATATCTCCTAGGTGTAGTCACACATAAGTGACTTGTTTGCAATGTGTTTGACAAGTATTCAACATGTTTTCTCTATGTTTGGAGACATACATGACTTATTTTCTCGATTCTTCTATATAATTGATGTGTACTTAATGTTTTATGTTCTTTCTCTATGATTATTGTCTCTAAGGAGTTAACTTTATGTTTGATGATATATATGACATGTTTATGAATATTCTTATCCTCATTGAGTATTTGACACTTTGGTTCTTATGGTGTAATAATACATATCATTCACAATTCTTTCTACTAGTTACATATATTACCACGGTCCATAGCATACATCGATTGGGAAAGGATCTCAGACTTGTGTTTTATATTGATATATCTTCTAACAATTGATGATGTATTACTTATATCTTGCATGCACATATGCACATATAATTCTTTATGTTATCTTGCCTATACATTGCATACTTGTTACAAATTACTCCTATGTGTATATATTGCTCACACGTTTCCCACTTAGGGCATATTATTCTCATGCTTACATTACTTTTATTTTTCTAATCAAGGAATCTTGCACCTAGGATTATATAACTAACATTACAAGTCTCTGTGGGAAAATTTGTTTACATGTCAATGTAGGTTTTGCAAGGTCATTGGAGTACATACAAAATATTTAGGAGTGTGTAATTTTATATCCACTTGTCTATTTTATTTTGATATGTATGCGCACACACATCAAAGTGAGGCATTAAGTAGATGGCTAATTTTAATACGGGTGAATCCATTTCTTGTGGCATTGCATTATTATAGGCTACCTATGTATTTGTTAATTAATGGTCCATTTTAGGCTCTTATTGACACATTTTCTTGTGTTTTGTTTACTTCTTATTGTGTATTATGTATTTTCTCTCACCTCATATTTTTCTCTCTCTTCTGCTTTCCACTCAATGTTTTGGTGGTTCCCAAAACCATACAATAATCTTTTAGGTCTCCCATAAATGTGTATGTAGGGTCACGAGACCCCATAAATGTAAGTGTATAGTTGTAGCATTATGTGTCATATGAAACCTTCTAAACCTCCTCTGGGTCCCCATGGGTGTGTGATTCCCTCTTGATCGATTTTCCCACTTGTTAAGTGTCAACTTGCATGGCAATATGCTTCTAATTTGAATTTGAGAAGTCTATAAATACATAGGCCTATTAACACATTTGGAACAAGAGAGTATTATTGTGAATGCACCAAAATAATTAGTTCAAGCGTTTAGAGTAGAGATTTAATAATCTAAGTAGATTCAAAACATTTTTTCTTCATTAAGCATTCATTATTATACAAAAGATCATAGAGAAAATAATCACATTACAATTGTCTAACTTGTTAAAACATTGTGATATTGTACATTATTACTTGGGGTCTAAAAATATCAAGGAGTTCGATTTCTTTATTGTATCGCAAACACTAAAACAAAGCCTTTTCCTCATCAATTTACATATCTAACTCGCTTAATTAGGGCTTTGAGGAAGGCTATTGGTTTCTAGAGATTTGCACATAATTTTAGAAATTCGAGCGAGATTGGTGAAGGTCTGGACCTAATGAACAGAGTTGTAAAATGAGTTTTTTTCGGCGTGAAAGTTAAGTTATAAAAAGATTTGACAAGATTGGGAGAACAACTCAATAATTTTAGGAACATTCCTTGATGATTTTGGAAAATTACTCAAGTCATTGTGAGTTTTCTAGGTTCGCACTATCTTACCCTAAAAACATTGGTTTTGTTGTCTATTCTTGATATTTTTTTTCCAAATTTACATGAAATCAAATATTCTCCTTAAACTCCCCTCTCATCAATTGTTATTATATAAATAATTCAACAATTAAATTTGATTTTAATATTTAAAATCTAATTAAATTTAAACATTTTGATGTAAAACCGCTGTCCCCGATATATATTTTTCTAAAATTGAAAATAAACCTAGATGTTTTAATTCTTACAAAACTTAAATTCTAATCTTATTAGAATTGATAGCTAATTAATCTCACACTTTAATAGATAAATAGATGTTTTTTTATTTTTATACAATCAATTCTATATTCTAATCTTTATATTGGAAGGAATCTCGAGGATGGAAGTACAAAGATTTATAGTCATTTTCTAACTAGAATTGACGATTTCAAAGAATAAAGTAAAAAGCAGCCCTAGAGAATAAAATGAATGAAGTGGAAAATCTGGTTTTTCCCTAACGAAATGTTTTTATAACTCTTCTTTATTACTTAAGTCAATTTTTTTTTTTGTTTGTACACATCCTTTAAAAATCAAAGAAAGCAATACTAGGTAATAAAGGTCCATTCTAATTATTAAACATTTGATGTGACTATAGATTATCATTTGCTTTAAATTAAATACATAAAGCATCGCCACAAAGAACTAAAAAGAAAGAATGTAAACCACATTGTAATGAACTTTAGCAACCGCTTGTATACGTGTGCATTATGATCCACATCTAATTCTCTTTAGAAAGTGATGGGTAGAAAGAGGATATTCGATAACGGCTTTGTCAAATTGATGCTTTGCTAAAAGGATCCTTCTAGAGTCTTAGGTTTTCTTTTTCCAAAAATAAAATTGAAGAAACTCATCTAGAGTCTTAGGAGATGTTGCATCTTTAAATTTAACCTAGAGTTTTGGGTTAATAAAACTTAATATTGAATGAGCACAAAACAAATTGTAGGTGTAGAAAGTGATTATGGAACAATAAATTGACCCCGAAGGGATACATATATCTTATATCTTATGTATATAGTTTGTATTATATGATACTATGTATATGCATATATTATCTAAATATGTTAATATATCTATAGAATGGGAAAAACATATATATGAGGGAAGTTAAAGGTGGTCCCCAAAACATCAAGAAAATATATATGTATGATAATTCAATGATTTGTGATTTTATTAATGGTAATTCATCGAAAATATCTTTAGAAGGTAAGACAAACAACTTTAAAAATTGACCTCCTTTTTATTGATTAATTTTATGGAAATATGATCGTTTTGTAGAAATCAAGAATTTACAAAAATGACAGGATCTCTATAAAAATGGATCTATTTGCACCGAGGTGAGTCTTACTTTGTGAACACATTCTCCGTGTCTTTATATGAAAGACCTTATCTCGGATCGTCTTCTTTTTAGTCCAAACCCTATTCCACACTCAATTCCTTGCAAACCCAATAAAAAAGGTAGATGTTAATGGGACATGTGTTATCCATCTATTATTAGCAAGCCCCCGATTATTTTTCAAAATCGCAAATAACACTCAATAAAAATGAGCAATCATTTTGGCGCATATAAGTGTCCCAACCCTTACATTTCAAGCCTTCTAGAGTCTTAGGTTTTCTTTTTCCAAATTTTTAAAGAACCTCATCTAGAGTCTTAGGAGATGTTAAAAATTTTAATTTAACCCAAAGTTTTCCTCAACTTTAAAAAATTGACCTCCTCTTTATTGACCGAGTTTTATGGAAATATGATCGTTTTTGTAGAAATCAAGAAGTTACAAAAATGGTAGGATCTCGATAAAAATGGATCTATTTCATAGTGAGGTGAGTCTTACTTTGTGGACACATTCTTCGTGTCTTAATATGCAAAACCTTATCTCGGATCGTCTTCTTTTTGTCCAAACCCTATTCCACACTTTAATTTCTTTTGTCCAAACCCTATTCCACACTAAATTCCTTACAAACCCAATAAAAAAGGTAGATGTTAATGGGACATGTGTTATCCATCTATTATTATCAAGCCCCCGATTATTTTTCAAAATCACAAATAACACTAAATAAAAATGAACAATCATTTTGGTGCATATAAGTGTCCCAACCCTTACATTTCAAGTCTTACAGAGTCTTAGGTTTTCTTTTTCCAAATTTTTTTAAAGAACCTCATCTAGAGTCTTAAGAGATGTTGCATCTTTTAATTTAACCCAAAGTTTTCCTCAACTTTAAAAAATTGACCTCCTCTTTACTGACCGCTTTATGGAAATATGATCGTTTTTGTAGAAATCAAGAAGTTACAAAAATGGCGGTATCTCGATAAAATTGGATCTATTTGCATTGAGGTGAGTCTTACTTTGTGAACACATTCTTCGTGTCTTAATATGCAAAACCTTATCTTAGATCGTCTTCTTTTTGTCCAAACCCTATTCCACACTCAATTCCTTGCAAACCCAATAAAAAGGTAGATGTTAATGGGACATGTGATCCATTTATTATTATCAAGCCCTAATCATTTTCCAAAATCGCAAGTAACACTCAATAAAAATAACAATCATTTTGGTGCATATAAGTGTCCCAACCCTTACATTTCAAGCCTCCTAGAGTATTATGTTTTCTTTTTCCAAATTTTTGTGTAAAGAACCTCATCTAGAGTCTTAGGAGATGTTGCATATTTTAATTTAACCCAAAGTTTTGGGTTAGGAAAACTTAATATTGAATGAGCACATAACAAATTGTAGGCGTCGAAAGTGACATGTAAAGACATATATATGATAATTGGAATGAATCGAGATTTCATTAATGGTAATTTAGTGAAAACATCTTGAGAAGATAAGAAAAATAATTTTAAAAAAGCTGACCCCCTCTTAAGTGAGCAATTTTATGGAAATATGATTGTTTTTGTAGAAATTAAGAAGTTTCAAAATGGCGGGATCTCTAAAAATGTGGATCTATCTTTACTTGAGGTGAGTCTTACTTTGTGAACGCATTCTTCGTGCCTTAATATGCTAAACCTTATCTTAGATCATCTTATTTTTGTTGCGAAATAATTGAGAATCTAATCTCCTTTGTCGAAACCCTATTCCACACTCAATCCATTACAAACCCAATAAAATGGTAGATGTTAATGGGGCATGTGTTATCCATCTATTATTATCAAGATCCCGATTATTTTTCAAAATCACAAGCAACACTCAATAAAAATCAACAATCATTTTGGTTCATATAAGTGTCCCACCCTTACCTTTCAATCTGCAAAAACTAGTATGGCTAGAATGAATCTCTAAAGAATAATTGAAAGAGTGATGATGTAGCCAACGATGTATACCACTAAAGGATGCTTAGAAGAAGTGACCTTGTAGCCCAAAGTGTATATCACTAATCTAGCAACGTCGCATAAGAAAGAGTGGGAATGGTTGAATGTGTGAGTGTGATGTGGTCCATTTGTAATATATACCTTCTAGCAATCTAGTATGGACTGTGAGACTAGAGTGCGTCATAGGGTAGTGAGTGCAACATGTAGAAGTGCATGTGTAAGATGTGTAGTATGTGTAACAAGATGTATAGTATGTAATGTGTATGATGTATATAGGACAAAGTGTAAGATGTAGGATGTAAAGTGTATGATGTGTGAAAACGTGCAATATGTAGTGGTTATGACACAATGTGGAGAATGTGTATGATGTGTGTAGGATAAGGTATAAAGTGTAAGATGTATGAAGACATTAAATTTGTATAAAGTAAAGTGCGTGGGGTTCATGTGTATAGGATGCCCTCAACAGTCAAGTGTGAACCGAAGCACAAGAGTGTGTCATCGAGTAATGACGATGTAGAGACTTATGCTTTAGGATGTATGTGAATTTATGTAGAAGAAATGAAAAGAGAATAAGTTGTTGCACGATGTTGGAGGAGTATAGATGTCATGCCCCCAAAGTGTGTGAGGGAGGAAAAATATCAAGTGATGTCATCAAGAAGATCGTCAGTGTTTGGATCGAAGCCATAAGGTATTGCATCGAAACTTGAAAGCTATAATATCGGGTTTTTCGTGCGGCAACGAGCCATTGATGCGTAAATGATACATGCCCATAACATATTCCTCATCAGTGAAAGGAGGTAATGGACATCCATGCACATACCAATGGGTGAGATTTTGTGTATAGCCCAGGAAGGAATTGTTGCAAATGAATATACGACCAAAGGGCATAGGGAATGAGATATCAATATGATCAGGGTCTAATGTACCCCTATATAAGTAAGTCGAGACTGCCCTAATTTGAGTGGAGAAGAGTGAGGAGTGTGCGATAGATAAACTATAAGATGGAAGACACGTAAACCATAAGAAATAATAATGCGATGAAGCCATAATATAAATGAGGATGGTGAGTAGGAGGATAGAGGTCCTCAAAATCGAAACCGAGTTGAGCTAGACCATCATGTGAACATATAGTGACATCACAAGTAGGATCAAGTGGAATATGTTCCCAATATGAATCATTCATGAAAAATGTGCATGTAAATGGTGGGCATGTTGATAGAGGTAGTGCATGTGAAGGTGTAGGGGATAGAACGGCGCCCATAGACTGGAAAGGCCTCGATAAAGAATCATAGTAGTAGTAGTAGTAGGTGGAGGTGATGGTGTAGAAGAAACAACATCTATCACACAAATAACACCTTCAAGTGGTGGAAAATGAGGTGGTTCGTCCATAGGTTGAGGATCATCTGTAGTATCAGTGCATGGAGTAGGAAGAGTAGTATTAGGATCTCAGTCACAATATTTGTAAGGGTCACGATTGTGAAAAATAGTATATTCAATACCTTCATGTATGAATTTGACACAATGATGTATGGTAGAAGCAACGAATTGCATGGCATGGAGCCATGGTATACCAAGAAAATAGTTATAGGAGACTGGAAATTCAATGATAAAGAACAAAGTGTTAACAATTTTTGGCCCTACAGTGATAGGTAATGTAATGTGACCAATGCATGGATGAATAGAACCATCATATGCATGCAGTGAAAGACAAGATGGATTAACATCATGAGCGGAAATACCTAGCCTCTCAATGAATGACATGGGACATAAGTTGAGTTCAGATCCATTGTTAATTAAAGTATGCTTGACACCCACATTGTAAATGTGAATCATGATATGCAAGGGTGGGTCATTTTCAAAAGTGTTAAGATCAGCAGGAGGATTAGATTTGAATGTTATGTGTTGAGAAAATACATCAAAATTTTTATTATAGACCAAGTATGGATAATGGATGCATATCGATAGGAATGCGAGTAGTATCAAGAAGATGTTGGACTTTATGCCTTAAATCAGGATTTGCAAGAAAGTAATCATTAATTGAGATACTCATGATGACTAGACTCTAGGATAAAAAACAAAGAATGAGGATTCTAATAGCGTGGAGATCGAGTATGGGTTCAAAAAAATGATTAACTAAAATGTGAATATTATAGTGTAATCTAGATGTTATAGGAGCAGTAAATAACTTAATAAATGAAACAATTAAATACTAAAACAATACCCAAGCAATATAAGTAATGAAATATGGAAACCCTAAGTGAAAATAGGGTTAACATAGCCTTAGCTGATTCAAGATGTTGGGGGAGTGTGTTATAATGGAGACCAAATGAATAGGAAGAGGAAACTCCATACATGAGCTTAGAAAATTGTAGATCTTTTGGATTTAGCTAGATTGGGACACTTAGAAAGGGATCCGGGCACCTGGAATGCAGAAATGACTAGGGAACCTCCTCTAAGGTGTTGTTGAATGTTTACATGTGTTTTCTTCATGTCGCGTGAATGTTGCTGTGTGATCACCGAAGCACTTGTAAACCTACCATTGAATAATCACCTGCAAAATGCCAAACAAAACATCAAAACCCTAAAAAAGAAAGATGCATATAAAGGGTCGATCATCACTAGCTGCAAAATTGATGGACTTATCATTGAGTGTTGCACTACATCTCAAACCCAATGTAGTTCTAGGTGTGTGTGTGTGTGTGTGAAATTGTGCCCTAGGTGCTCTTGTGCGTGTCACACTTTGTGAGTAACAAGAAATAACTAGATGTAGAATGTAAATAATGTGTGCATGGAATAAAATAAACTCCCCTCCTATGAAGTGTGATGTATATGAACCAACCTTTGTCCCTTGTGATGGAGCTAGATGGATACAAAGTAGTAAAATCCTTTGATGGATGCAACCTTAGGTGGTGATAGTAAGTGCTTAGTGTTTGGTCCCTCATTATGGTCACATAACTTTATATTTATATGGTTATATTGCTTTAATTTCATAATTAACCCCGAAAAGGCCGACCACAAAAAAATATAAGAAGCTCAAATAGCTAGAAAGTGCCTAAAAAGTGAGAGGAAAGTGCAAAAAGGATCAGGGCTCCCAGAGGGGACCAGGGCGCCTAGGGCGCCCTAGTCAGAAATAGGGAAAACATAGTATGAAAGTACAAACTAGGAAAATACGGGTGAAAGATTGAAAGTAACAACATAAAACAATGCAAAATGGCCAAAGACATGGGTTAATTAGTACTTTTTTCACTTAAGAACCATATGAATAGTAGTATGAGATCGGGACTAAATAATTACCCAAAGTGCACGATTTTGTGTCTACACTTGGAGAGCAATTAAACATTTTTTTAACATGCTAAAAATTAATGGGATCCATAAGTGTGAATGTAAGCTTAATTTGGAAGCATATTTTAGATCTTTGGGTTCATAGAAATCTCTATAAAGGAGCTAGAAGTTAGAAGATTAGAGGACATGAAAAGAAGAGAGATTTGGGACACATGTCATTCCTTTATTTGTAAGCGTTTTATAAGTATTTCAATACGATGTTTCTCTTTGACATGTCGAGGTCTTTTGCCGAAGTTTTGAAGGAGAAACTTAAGAGTGTATGAGTGAAGAACCTAGATATTCATGTGCGAGAGTTAAGGTATTCATTCATCAATGGAAATTATTATTAATATTTTGTTATTATTTATGAAATTTTCAAATGGTTTGTTGTTGACTTACAAAATTTAAGAAAATTTTGGCTCTTGATATTTAACTTATAATTATGATTTCTCAAAACTTTTCATTTATAGATTTGATCATTTGATGAGAAGCCTTTAAGACTTGTTTTGGTTTATTTAGCTTATTTTGTTTTTATGTATTTTTGAGATGGATTTTGTATACTATTATGATACCTAAATTTGGTTATAAAGTGGGTGCAAATGGATGGCGGTGTGCCAAAGCTCCATTTTTATACATGTTTATAAGGAAATTTCAATGGTTTAGATGAATAAGCTTTCGAGTAGGCCATGAACATTCCTCCCCCATTTCATTCTCACCGTGGAGTGAAAGTTTACTTGTATTATGACCTTGGGGAGGATGATCACATTCATCCCTAACATGTAGGTAAAGGATTATTTCTATCTCCAAACCCTTTAAGGGTTTTGGATTTAGTCTTCAAAAATGGATGCAACCCTCTCATTCATTTTATAGTAGCTTAGAATTACCTACCCGATTATGTGTTTATGGCCATGTTTTGAGTGTATAAATAATAAGGACCTTCCAAAATCACCTTGAGACAAACCATATATTATCAAGTTTAATAAAATTGTACCAAAAAAGACAATAAGTTTACAATCAATCAAGACAAGTTACTATCACTTTGAGATACTATTTTAAACATTCGATCTTGGAAGACAATTAACATACAAAATGATGAACTAGGCCTAAATCATTTTATCTCAAAATATTATTTTAAATTAGGTTAATATCTATAATGAATATTGTCAATATATAAAATATGTAAACCAAACAAATTATTTCACATTTCTAAACATGTAGAGAAATAAATAATAGAAAAATCTAGATTTTACAAAACTTGTTTTCAGGTGAAAAGCTATAGGAGCTTGTGATGAGTCAAAGGGAGATTTTTGCTAATTTAGAAACATAATGTTTCTTTCTAAGGTATTTAAGTGTTTTAAAGAGATATAATTACACTTGAGTCTAAATATTGTTCTTTATCTTGTTCATGATCATGATTGTTAAACTTCTTCCCTTTTTTATTTTTGAAAATTTTAGAGTTTTTCTTGAAACAATCTTCCTCTTTGAGGCCAAATTTACCACATTTGTTACAATTTCCTTTGAATTTTTCTATGAAGTTTTTTTAAGTTCTATTCATATCCAATGTTATTGTTTGAGGATTTAAAATTTGATTTGAAATTAGGTTTTGCATTTTGATTTCCATTATTTTTAGGAGAAAAATATTTTAGATTCTTGGAGAGAAGGGAATGAGTGGTAGTCTCTTTAGAACAAAAATTGGTCAAACTTGTTCTTCTTAAATGAGAAGAGAAAAGCGATATTCAAATCAGAAATTCCAGTTTCATTATGATATTCTAAATTTTGAATTGAGAATGGAAATAAAGCTCCTAAATTTCTCATGAATGTTCATTTAAATGATAAAGATAATTAGTTTATCCTAGATTAGGTTGTAGTTCCAACTGACCCAACCGAGATTTGATGTTTTACACCTTTGTGAGATAGTTTAATTTTTTCTCATCTCCTTTCCTAGGAGTGGTAATGAGTTCTAGTAAAGTTTAATGATTTTGGAGAAATTAGTTCCCCATATATGGCTTGAAGTTGCTTCCATCATTTCTAGGAGATTCCAATCCTCCTAAATGGAGAAAGAATTCATCCTTAACACTCCAAGATAATTGACATTAATTCCTGCTATTTCTACTTGAAAAGTAGCCATGTTAGATGTGGTAGCTTGCCTCCTAGTAGGTGATTCTTTAGTTTTGTTATAGGTCCCACAATTTTTCATCCATGAACTCAGCCTTGTGTTTGATTTTCCATATATTATTGTTATTCCCATTTAACTATTGAGATTTATTCAAATTAAAACTACCCGAGGAAGTCATTTTCACAAAATTTTTTTTTAGAAAATTACAACTTGATTTTTTTAGAAAGAAATGAAATGTTTTCTAGATTTGAAGAAATTTTTCGATACTAAGTTTTCACTTTTCAAGAAATGTGATTTAATGAAATTTATATCTAATGTAAGGACACTACTGATCAAATAAATATAATAGTAACATACAAGATTTAGCTAAAGAAGTACATGAAAGAGTGAAAGATAGGAGATACGAGATGACTCAAATCGTAACTATAAGTCCTGGGACAGATTCTAGATTGACGAACAAGTGGAAAGGCAAATCCTAGACTATATGTAAGATATGTTATAATTTAGGAATGTGAATATATTAGGGATAGGAGCACTCGAAGGGGAAAAGGTTTCTTGAGCGCTAGTGTCTATTCACATGGGCATTGGTGTATATGAGATAGTTGCGATCCTAGTTCATTATGTGTTTCTTATTATTCGATGTAGGTCATGTCAAGTTCATTGCACTTCTGCTCAGTCACACTGTACCTATAAAATAAACACTAGTTACTTGCACAATACTCAAGTGCACATTAGATGAATAAAATGTGCATATGCTTGATCTAGAATAACCTCAGTCATCACCCCAATGTGATTTTCATTAAGTGTTGTACTACATTTTAGACTCAATGTAGTTCTAGTGTGTGTGTGTGATTAGAATAGTGTCCGTTGAGCTAGGATGCCCTAGTGCCAGTCACACAAGGAATAACAGACTACAACTACTTTGTCCTAATGCAAAATGTGTGGTATGGAATTGGGAGTAACCCTCCTATGTAGTGAAGTATGCAATCCTTGATGTAGTAGATAGAAAATATTAGCTCCTTATAATAGTATGTGTCTCTTGAAATGCTTTCCCCCTAATGAGGTTAAATAAGACACACACACACACACACACACACTTTGCACACACACAACACACACACACACAATTCCATTAACAAGTGAAAGGCTGACCTAGGGTAGTAAACAAAGACATGAAAGATGTAACATTCAAAAATTTAGAAAAAGGGAGGAGGAAAGAAGCACCCAAAGGGGATAATAGCGCTTAGGCGCTCCTGTCCCTAATGGGCGGTTACATGCAGGTGCTTTAGAAAGATAAAATAATGGAATCAGAGATAAATATGATGTTGGCTAGTGTGCAAAATTATAAGGTGTAAATCCAGAAAAGACAAGTAACAAAGATAAGAAGGATAAAAGCAATATCAAAACAAAACAAGTGTTGTTAATGACTAATTATATTACTTAGGAATCATGTATATAAATGAAATATTTAGAGGCTAGATGTACATAGTAAGCATGTGATTTAGTGACTACACAATGACACACAATTCCTAGGTCTTTGAATTTCTCCGAGGCCCATGTTAATTTTGATGATTTATTAAATTCTGTGAATATATTTGATTTCAATTTTTACAAGGAAAATAATGTCCCAAAAAGATGATAAGAGTAATATTTTACAATAAAATATTTGCCCAATTTTTTTGCTTTTATTTACCTCAATAAACCTATTTTAAATATTTTTAAACAAAATTTGTAAAATAAATACAACGATATCACGTTTCTCACAATATTTAAATGTTTATTTATTCCATTGCCATATAAAGAAAAACATTTGTATTTTTATAAAAACTTTATATAAATAAAAATGTTATATAAAAACTTTATATAGAAAATATACTATATAAAAAAACATAAAAATATTCCACCCCTAATATCTCCTAAAATTAGTAACAAAAAACTTTTATTAGCTTCTTTGATTGATGATTAAGCATAATTTAGCTCGTAGCTATTTCTACCAAACTAAAGTTACCCAGATAAAACATTATGTCAAATTCTTGCGACTAAAAAGAATATTGTGATCACATATAACATGTGGTTAACCATTAGTAAAATTCCTGAGAAAATTTGTCAAGGTTAATCTATTCCCCCAAAAATTCATTTTGAATTCTTACTACAAGGAATAAATTCTCTAATCGAGCCATTTTTGAAAGTATTTTTAATGTAGTTTACACAAATGTTATTATCTACACTTTTTCTAATGTTTTAATGGTATATGCATCCATTGTCTTCATAGCTTACATATGAATGCGTTTACCTTGACAACTTTCATAATAATGCCTCCGCCTTCATAGTTGCGGTTTGAATGCCTTTACATTTCCAACTGAGTAGTGTTTTCACACTTTTGTTCATTTATTTGTTTTGTTGATTATGTTTTTTAATTATTGAATTATTTTTAAAGGCTTGCATTTATCTCTGTTTATTTTTAGGGTCTTCACCAAATATTTCGGTATGAATTTTATTTTGTTAATTTCATTTAGGTGCAATAAATTGCATCAATTTTTTTTTCAATTTTGGGAAATGTGTTATTCACATTTTCTAATGAGTTTTGTTAAGCAAATAAATATTTTCATTTGTTGCTCATCAAGGGTTTTGTTGATGCATGTTTTGACATGGGATCCATCGAGAATATGATAAATTAATCTCACTCATTTTTAGAGGGCCAACTATTAAACTCAACATGACCAAAATTAAATGGGATGTCAAACCAAACTCTTTGTTACTTGGTCTTGTAAATTCCTACAATTTCATGCACAATTTGTATTGCCACCTCAATTATCATTATTTTATCAAGTACATACTTAAGCAACACATTTGGATGATTGTAGTATCAATCTTCTCTAATGAATTTACAATCATCATAATACGAGAAAGATCCTCTCTATGATTGCCTTTTTCATCATGGATGAGATCCTAGACATATCTCTTCGATAAAAAATATGTACATAGTAGAATAAAAATTGTTGCATATATCATGAATATGTTTCCCATACCTATCGCATATATGGAATTTTAGGCCACATGGATGGGTTGATTAAGGGCCATATAGAGAAAAAAATTATAGTAGAAATCCAACATAGTACATAATGCATTTAGTAGGTAGGAGGCTATGTTCTTTATTGTTGTTTGTTAGATGATCTTATTTCTTGCTTGTTGCTTTATTCGAAGTAATAAAAACATTAAAGCAAAAACATTCCAAATAACAACAAACAAAATTACAAAAATATTGAGACATTAGTAACAACAAAAACAACATTAAAGAAGAAACAAACAAAAACAACATTGGAGTAACAACAAACAACATTGCAAAACAACAAACAACAAACAACAAACTAATTTTCTAGAATAGAAAACAAACATTATTTGTAACAAACATTATTTAATAGGTTTATCAACATAGCAAAAATTATTTGTTTTTGGAAGAAACTCGATTTGGCTATGAATAGGCCAAAATCCATTCCTATTGTAGATTTGAGGACATTTAACACCCATGATGTGGTTTGCGTCTTTTTGATAATCGACTAGTAGGCGAACCCATAATTGATCTATAATGTTAGTGTTATTTCTCCCCAAATTTGGTTGAACAAATCCATTATAACTCTAATTACCTTCCTAAAGTGGTGAATTTCCAATTTCATATGAATTTTCTTCTTGATCCATCCGAATCCTCATAAGACTAAACCAACCCATCCTTCCATATATCCCTCTAGCTATCATGAAATGATTGTCAATGTTCTCATCATAAATCATATTGGCCTATGGAGAGTGATATAATTCCCTATACGTGTTTTCTTTCACCAAGGAAATTATTTTTGTGGTAGATTCCAAGGCTCCCTATTACATTGTATAATTAGCCAATACAAGTGAGAAAAAAAAATATTTGTAGGGAAACACTTGACAGCCTTAGCCTTGAACTTATGAAGCCTCGTATCTCTTATTGCTTCTAAATCATTATAATATCGAGCATCTTCATTACTCAATATATATTTATTTGGGTATTTTCCTTCTAAATTCTTTACTTTCTAACAAATTACATTGTTATTATCTTACCATTTTAACAATTATTGGGAGTAAGAGTGTCGATGAATTATAGTTTAGTTGTATATATTTTTCCTAGAATCAATTTGTAAGGTGCCATGGTGATTAAGAAGACTTATCTAGTGTTTTACACTTGTTTGGTTGAATTTTGAATTCAATCTCACTATGTGAACATATCTTCTACAATTCTCTTTGACAACACTGAAACTTAGGCTCAATTGGTAATGGAAATTGATTAAACCTAGAGAATATTCAAATGTTATTTAATTCATGAATGAAATAAATTTGCTAATTTTGAAGCTAAAATATGATTTCCTCTAGTCCTATGTATTTGTTTTAAGCTAGCTTTAATGGAATCTGTGATTTTCTAAATGTTAAGTGCCAAACGCGTTCCTTGATCATTATCGGTTCTTAGTTGTCCACATGTTTTAATCCTTGATAATTTTATACCTTAAGTTTCAATATCTTCCTCTTATTTCTAACATCTACCATTAATCAAGGCATGCCATTATAGTCATGTGGGCTAATGTTGGAATATAATATTTGTCATGATTGGGCCATGTGTCTTTTTACTTTTATGGTTATTAGGTCCCTAGGTATTCTGACCTCTTCACCATGTCTTTAAAAACCTAGTGATATGTCATTAGACCACATGTATTTTAAACCTATAAATTATGATTTAGCCTTGTGTGCCCAATTACAAGTCTTCAGAATTCAAATCCCATGAAAACACTTGTAAATAAAACAAAGTTGGAAAGAAAACCAAATAAAGCTCAAATTTTGACAAGTTTTTTTATTTTATGGGCTTTAAAGCCTTTAGGTTTTTATGAATTTTAAAACACAAAGGTGCTTGACACAGGGAACTTGGTTTAAATTGTTGATTTTTTCTCACTTTATATATAAGTATATGTGAGATCCGTTTAAGCATAATATAAACTAAGGTCCTTTTGTGACATTCCAAAGTGTGTTTTGATACCAAACTAAAATGTAGAGGGTATGTTGCTTTTCCAAGTGTTACATTTCATGTTAATCATTTAGGTATGTACGAGATAAATAAGATTATGATGTATAAATAAAGATTAAATCTAATAATGCATGCAAACACCATTTAGTGCAAATAAATGGATAATTTTATGTGATCTTTCTTCTTGTGTTCTTTGTTTCATTTGGTTTAACATCCATTTCTCCATAGAATAAGGATTTTCCCACACTACGTGTTAAAGGTAGGGGTGTGGTTTGCCTGATAGGTTTGTTTATGTAGGACCTACAACTAGAGAGTTGTAATTATTTGATGATTAGATCATAAATTTTGAACCGTCAATCATTATTGCATGTTGAATTGGTTTTCAATCCAAATTGTAATTAGACAAAGTGATTTTAAAACTTGGAATGATTTTGTTATTTTTTGTTTTTTTGAATATGTAGATGATGTATTTAGGGATTGTGCATGCGTGTGCGTGTGTGTGCGTGCGTGCGTGCGTGCGTGTGCGTGTGCGTGTGCGTGTGCGTGCGTGCGTGCGTGCGTGCGTGTGTGCGTGCGTGCGTGTGTGCGTGCGTGTGTGCGTGCGTGCGTGTGTGTGTGTGTGTGTGTGTGTGTGTGTGTGTGTGTGTGTGTGTGTGTGTGTGTGTGTGTGTGTGTGTGTGTGTGTGTGTGTGTGTGTGTGTGTGTGTGTGTGTGTGTGTGTGTGTGTGTGTGTGTGTGTGTGTGTGTGTGTGTGTGTGTGTGTGTTATTTTTCAAGTTATTAAGTGATCGAGAAGAAGGAATAGTTAGAAAAATCTTTAAAAATAGTTTTTTCATGATTTTTAGTTTCTCTTCTTTTTATGTTTTCGCGGTTATAACAATATAAATATACATATATTGTTTTTCACTTAGGATTGGGTTTAACTTTACTCGACTATCATGACATCAATTTATTGCATTAATGTTTTTATTTTAGGTAATACAAGTCCATATTGAAATGATGTTGTTTGTGAAATACTTGACAACATTAACTTTAAAATTGAAGATCTTAGATAAATATGTTGATTGATGTTTTATACACACCAACAAATAATTCTTAAATATGGAGAAAGGGACTGGATCTCTTTCTCCAACTCATTTTATAATCCTAGTTGAATTTATGGATTCAAGGTATGGATTACTCTAGGACATCTACTTTTAATTGGGATGCATGTAGCCATTGATGTGTTTTGGAAGACCACTTATTGTAACTATGATTCTAGATTTTACTTATCTAGATTGGTGTTTGGTTTATTGTATCCTAAACACAGAAAGTATTGATTCAAAATGAGTCTTGACTTATCAGTATTTATAATGGTTCTAAATGATGCGGGTTTCCACACAAATGTGAAAGGAATGAAGGGTATGGAAAAAAATACTAGAATCTCCTTCGATTTATGGATATTGAAAACACCTCTTATCTTAGTTAAAAACACACAAAATTGTGAGATTTTTCTACAAGGATCAACACAAAACCTCGTGCACATAGAATAGGCTATAATCCAATGTTTACATGAAGACTCCAAGTAATTAGTAATAAATCAAACACAAAGGAAAATCAAGCATGAAATAATAGGTCTACTCATTCTCATAGCTCAAATAGAAAGGGTACATATATAAGAGTCATGTGTAACTCCCGTGCATGACACATGGAACCCTAACTAAACCTAATAACCTACGATCTCACTAATCAAGATGAATCACCATGTGAGGTGGACAAGACCCCAAGAGATGATGAAGCAAGTCACATACGCCAACACCCTCCTTCATCAAAGCTGAGGTAGAGATGATGGAAAGTCAAAAAAGAAAGATAACTCCCCTAGAAAACCAAGAAAGATGTGCCATATGGGTCTCGGAAACTAAAGGCATGATAAGGTACCTATGTACAAACATCACTCCGAGAAAATAAGAAGAGGACTAAAGCCCGAAGAATATGGGAGGCTGTAGAGGACCTTACCCCAAAGAAGAGACCACAAGTGAAGAGAATTTTCCTTAGTGAAGGGCTTAGTGAAAATATTTGAAACCTTATCATAAGTCTGACAATACTACAAGTCGATGATGTCATCATGAATAAAATCTCAAATGAAGTGTATATGAATCTCAATGTGCTTCGTCTCAATGATGATCTTTGAACCGGATTTAAAAAAAATCAAGATGGTTCTCATGTTATCATAGTAAATAATAGTATGCCACCGAAAGTGAATACCAAACTCTATCAATATTCCCTTCAACTAAATAACTTCCATGGTAGTGTTAACTGCTCCTATGTACTATGTGTCTATAGATGATATCGCAATTGCATTCTACTTCTTGCTAGACAAACTAACATGACCAAAACTAAGAGAGAAACTGTATCCTGAGGTAGATTTCAGATGATCTAGATCACTGACCCAATCAGAGTCGATAAAACCAACAAAATAAATCTCTACCCCTCTTAGATAATGAATTCCATCTGTATAAGTGCCACAAACATAGTGAAGGACCCTCTTTTTTCTCTCTAATGTAACTCATGGGGCTCCTGCATAAATATGGATATAATCCCAACAACATACAAAAGATTTGAATGAGTGTGAGTCATGTAAATCAAGCTCCCCACCAATTGTCGATAAAAGGTACCATCAACCATAGGAGTAGAGAAATCGAAACCAACTTAACCCCAAAAGGAAAGGAGTAGGAGAATGCTAATTACAACTAATGAACTATAATGACACATGGAACCCTAATTATAGCTAATGAACTATAATCTTGCTAAGTGAGATGAATCACAATATGATGTGGACAAGACCACAAGAGATGATAAAGTAAGTCACATACACCAACAAAACTAGAATTAGTTTCTAGCTTAATTATTTGAAAAATCTAGACAATCAAATGAAGTAAAACATAGAAAATGAACCACAACTTTGCATCATATAAATATATAACCACAATTAATTTATAGAGAATATATGAGAGGTTAATCAAATTAATCGCTATCCAAGCCAATTATATTATATAAAAACAAACTTGACTAGAAATTGAAGTGCAAATTGTACTTAATAAATTAAAAGAGATTATTGTTTAGGTCCTAAAGACATGAACCAAAAATTAAGGAAAAATTATAAAACTCACATTTTTTTCAAAAGCTCCCAAAATTTCCCCTTCGTATTGAATTTAGCTCTGGATAGATTTTAATTACAATATTGTACTTTTTAGAGCCATGGGATGCAACCTCATGCTCTATATACTAATTTTAGGGATCCTAATAAAATAAACTAAACTAAAATTAACCACATTTATCTAAAGATTGAAAAAAATGAGAACAAGTTCTCAAAGTTATAAAATTCCATCCTAATTATAAGATATCTTGCTTACTTTAACCACCCGATTTGATTCATCAGAAAGAGACGATTAGTTTCATGTAAAAAGAAATAACAATAGACCATTTAAAACTAATTTCCTTTATTACATACAACCCTACGTCTCATTAGGAACATAAACTCACTCCTTGAGCTTACTGACACAACCTATAATTAGCTTCGAATTTCTGTGTGTTTATGATCAATGTTTTACATGGTCCTTACTTTTCTGAACTGATTGATTGAGATCTTGTATCATCTCATCCAAAAATAGCTCCATTCCCTTAGCCTTCTCTAATTTGATAGATATGGAAAGGATAAACTCATGCATCCAACATCATTTTTTAAGAGAGAGATTTGTATTTATCGGTCAAATAAGGACACAAATTGAAGTAAGAAGCCATCAAATTTCTCTATTGAAAAAACCATGTCAGTTACATCCAAAAGTTTTATTAACCATATGTCAGCAAATAACAAAATTATACTAGCATAAAACATGTCTAGATGCTTATGATAAGTTGTCAACTGGTTAGAAGCGTATGCCAATTCATTTTTATCCTTAGACAACTTGTTTTCAATAATGATCATATCATCCAAAGACTTGAGTGGAAAATTTGGCAATAGGTTGCCCTTCACTATCTTTTCTCTTACTACAATCTTGGCTTTTAGCTCCATGACATCTTGTTTCAAACTAAGTAGCCTTAACTTTGTTGTATATGTCCTATCCTTAACATTTTAAATGTCTCTAAAATTAACAAATAAATATTTCAAAGTATGATACCCATCATTCCCTGAGATTAGGAGGAAAATTGATTTATGACGTAGTGACTTGATATCATGTTTTACTTCCTTTATAGATCTTGTATCCATTTTTAATTATTCATATGCTACATTGAGAAGATCAACAATAGGCTCATTACCTCTTCCCCTTTTTCTAGAAAAACTCCTAACATCCTCTTTTTTTTCTCAACAATAGCTCTTTCCCTTGAGTCTTGATTTTACTTGTAATCACCTTTTATAATTTATTTTCCTTCTTGTTATAGACCAAAGAGATCTCATGAGGCTTGTAGGTAGAGGTATGAGACCTTGCAACCAACTATTTCTACTGGCATTATTGTATAAAATTTTTGCTTGCTCATTCATAGGATACACAACCTCTATGATTTATGATGCCATGGTTTTAGTAGTAGTGGATGGGGAAACTATGGGAGATGGAGGAACCAATACACTAAAAGGATGAGATAACATTTATTCTTTGAGATGACCCCTAAGAATTGTACTTTCAATTTATGGCCCACTTTTCCCAGTGGGATGACCCATTGGGATATGTATTGAAATTCTAGAAATTTTTGGAGTGGTAAACCTATGTGTAGGTAGTCTTGAGGCTAGTGATGAGCTTGGACCAAGTGTAAAAGGTGGCCTTGTGAAAAATGAAGGAATTGGTAGAAATAACATAACAATGTTCAACCCTTATAAAGTCATAATATCCATAAAGAGATGAGTTGAGTAGTCATGGTTTCTATCATCATGGTGGATGATAATGACAATGCATAGGAAATGGGAATAGAAGAAGAAAGCTGTGGGAGGTGAGGGAGATGAAGGAGGAGTAGAAATGGTAGTGGAAGAATCTAGCAATGAAGAAAAATTAGGAGTGGAGGGAAATGAAGAAACCACCATAGTAGATGATATAACCAACACACTTACATATAAGGAGGATAAGGGAGTGATCTTACAAATCCATAAATAGTTGATGTTAAATTTATTTTAAGGGAATCCTCCTTTCTTTTTCTTGTGAAAATTATTATTTCTTCACTAATCCCACTCATTACAGAAAACTTTGGCTTGATGGTAATGGTGCCATCTAATGAAAAAGACTAACTTGACCCATCTGAATTGAGGTTAAAACCTCTCTTGTCACTTGATTTGATTTTGTGACTTTAGGAAGAGGAGGAGGAACAAATCATAGAATACTCCTTTAAAGATATCTGGTAGTAGCATTTGGTGAACCAGGAGAATTTTGAATAGGTGGAACAACTGACATTAATCTTGTTTCTTTTAGTTTGACAATGACATCCTCAAAAACTTAGGGTTCATGTGGTATTTATTTGATTCCATCAATTTATGAATGTACAAATTGGATACCTATTATTTATCTTATTTAGATGGGCCCTACATGGCCATTAGGATCCCACTCTCTTTGGACATCAAAATGGAGATTAACATAAATCCCATGTTACATGATTGAATTCTAAATAGATAAAAAATTTGTAAACTTATACCCCCAATATTTAAGGGAAGAGGGGGCCTGCCATCTAATTTTAATTATTACACCAACCAACTATCCCATTCTCAAATTGGTGAGCCACTTATATATTTACTCTTTTTTTGGAACATATCTAGGTAGTTGTGAGGAGGGGTTAGAGCACCTTCTATTATGATAAGGGTAAACTCTTGATAATACCAATAAGCCCTTAACTTTTTGATAGACTCTCTAAGTTCATGAAGGATTCTAGGCCTTCCTACTCCATAAATACCACCATAGAAAATAAGATAGAATATGTCACGATATCTCCGATATGTGCTTGAGGATTATGGTTGTATAGTTTAGAAAAATAAACATGTAACAAAATAGAATATGTGGGTAGACAATTTGAAAACAATGGATTAAAAGACAAGAAAACACAAAATAGGTCTACCAAGTAAGACAATAAGTTGAAATTATTACCCGAACAAATGTATTCCAACTTAATCCAAACTTGAATTATAATAATCCACCTACTTTAGGTCTTTTCCCTTTCATGATCATGCTTAATAGGGGAACCCAATCTTGGTTCACATGATCATCCTTTTCCTATCGGTAAAATTTGTTTAGTAATACCATGGTGACTTTGATTCCTCTCTTGAATGGTGCATAGGTAAACTCAACTTTGAATTTCATTTCACCCTTGATTCATCAGTCACCCATGACCTTAATTCCTCTATTATGTCTTCTCCACCCATAAATTATTCAACAATCGATGATAATAGGATGTGTCAGCATATGTATTTTATACATACTATTGAAAGTATCTCTTTTAACAAAAGTGAAATGTTATGTTGAGTTGTGGAGCTCAATTAATTCAGATTAGGATGCTATATTAAATTTGTAGGAAAGCAAAGATGGTGACATCGGTTATGGAGGGACCGACATCGGTCAGGAAAGGAGGAACCAACATCGGTTAGGGATAACTAACGTCGGTTACCTATGTGTGGGTGTTTTATTTAACTCATGGGAATAAGATCTAATTTTAGTATTAAAGCAGATCTATTGATTGTAATTACATGGCTAAGTGCCCTAAGTTTGTATATGCCTATATAAGCATGAAAGCTAGGGTTTAGAAGTAAGTGGAGTGTGTGTTAATGATTATTGTGAGAATAATTGTGAGAGAGAGAGAATTCTTGGAGAAGAAGGAGAATCTTGAGAGAAAGAAAGTATTGTACATCTGAGAGGTGTGGAAGATTGTAGATCTTTAATTGTATATCTTCTGAAAGCTTTGGATAATAGATTGGCTTGTTTCTTGGTGGATGTATCCCACATTGGGTGAACCACGTTAAATTTGTGTTGATTTATATCTCTTGTTTTGTATATTTCTTTTGGTAGAATATTTACTTTTATTGCATGTATGCTTAGATATGATATATTATTTGTATAACCTTGTGCTAACCCCAACAACTAGTATCAAAGCTTTGTTTGATGGTTTTATGTGTTGACATATTTACTCACAAAGGGTTTTTTGATGGAGTGAGCTATAACAATGGTAGAAGAAAAAAATACAAGGTAGAGAAGTTTGACGACCAAAATTATCAATTATGGAAGATGCAGATTGAGGATTATTTGTATCAAAGAGATTTGTACTTACCATTGGATGAAAATTATAGACCTATGAAGATGACTGATGAAGAATGGAAAATTCTTGTGAAAGACTTTGGGATCTATAAGATTGAGCGCGATAACATCCGTGGCTTCCAATATTATAGAAGAAGCGACTTCTACAGGTAGAGTTAATGAAATATCTTGCTAATTTATATGAAAAACCTAGTGCTTCAAATAAATTTTATTTGATGAAGAAACTATTTAGTTCTAAGATGCATGAAGGTGGATCTACATCTATTCATTTGAATGATTTTTGATCTATTGTAAATCAGTTAAAATCGTTGATATTCCATTTTGATGATGAAGTGAAAGAACTTTTATTCTTATGTTCTTTGCCTGATAGTTGGGATAACTTGGTAATGGTTGTTAGTAATACAACATTTGATAATAATATTTTAAAGTTTGATGATGTGGTTAGTATAATCTTGAATGAAGAAATTTACAGGAAAAGTACAGAGGAATCATCATCTGGGAATGCTTTGAATGTAGAAAGTAAAGGCAAGAAGAAGGAGAGATCCAAGAGTAAGAATAATGGGAAATCAAATTCAAGGGATGATAGATCTAAATCCAAAGGTAAGGGAATTACTTGTTGGAAATGTGGAAAGAAACACATGAAAAAAGATTGTTGGTCAAAGGATAAAGAGAACCAATACCCAGACAAAGGTAAAGAGTCAAATAAAGAGGCAAATATTGCAGCAAAGGTAATGCAAGATGATATTATTCTTTCTTTGGATAATAGAATAGAATCATGGGTTTTAGATTTAGGATCTTCTTTCCATGCAACCCCTAATAAGGGTTATTTCAAAAATTATGTTTAGGACAATTTTTGACTTGTTTATTTGGGTGATGATGAACCTTGCAGTATTCTTGGTAAAGGGAAAGTTCATCTAAAATGTAGAATGGAAACACATGGGTATTGAAAGATGTGAGACATGAGCCAAGACTCAAGAGGAATCTTATTTCTGTAGGGCAACTAGGTGAAGTTGGTTGCATGGTTACATTCACAACGATTCTCTTGGAAAGTCACCAAGGGTGTTTTTGTTGTGGCAAGAGGTAAGAAGGTAGGAATGTTATATTTATCTACATGTGTTATTGATTCCTTTTCTATGTTATCTACTTTAGATTTAGATACATGCATGTGGCATAATCGGTTAGGCCATATGAGTCAAAAAGGAATGCAGATCTTAAAGGCTAAGGGTAAGTTATCAGATTTGAAAGATTTAGATCTTGATTTACGTGAATAATTTATCTTTAGAAAGAAAAAGAGAGTGAGGTTTCTCAAAGTTGGTCAACTAAGGAGCATAAATTGGAGCTTGTACACTCGGATGTGTGGGGACCACTCGGGTAGCTTCTCATGGAGGATCCCAGTATTATGTTACTTTCATTGATGATGCTACTGAAAAATGTATGGGTTTATTGTATTAAACATAAATATGATGTTTTTGATACTTTTAAAAGATGGAAAGCCCTTATTGAGAATGAATCAAATTCAAATTTAAAGTGCCTTAGATATGACAATGGTGGTGAATACTGTAGCAAGGATTTCAATGATTATTGTTTAGTGAATGAAATACGTAGATAAATGATGGTTCCAAGAACACCACAAGAGAATGGTGTTGCAGAAAGAATGAACATGACAATCATGGAACATGTTAGAAGTATGAGGATACATGTTGGATTGCCCTTGCAGTTTTGGGTAGAAGCAGTTGATACAATGGTTTATTCGATTAACCACGGGCCTTCAAGTTCACTAGATGGAGGAAAACCAGAGGAATATTAGATCGGAAAATAGGTAGATCTTTATTTTCTTAAAGTTTTTGGTTCAGAAGCTTTTATGCATATTGATAAGGAAAATAGGAAAAAGTTGGATGAAAAATTTAAGAGATGAACATTCATTGCTTATGGATTTGGTGATTTTGGATTCCATTTTTGGGATTTAGAGAATTCTAAAATTATTAGGAGTCATGACATTGAATGGAATGAAAAGAGAATGTATAGGGATAAAATTTTGGTACCCAAGGATGAACTAGTTGAGAATTTTGTGAATGAAAATGAACTCTCATATTTAAAAATAATACCGACAGGGTTACACATAACTGATGTCGGTCGACCCCTGACTAACATTGTTTAGATGAACCGATATTGGTTATAGAAGAGTTGAATTGACATCGGTTAGCGAACTGATGTCGGTTATAGGTGGTGACGTCGATCAGCTTTGTCGAAATTGAAATAAATTTCCAGGAGGTCCAGAATGAGCCTTTGGTACCCCAAACTTCTGTGAGAAGGTCACAAAGGGTAAGTAAACCTCTAGAAATATTTACACCTTCTCTATCTTATTTATTATTGACTGATAATGGTGAACCAAATTTTTTTGAAGAAGCAATGCAGGATAAGACTCACGTGTAGTGGGAGCATGGCATGGATGAGGAGATGGAATCCTTGGAACAAAACTAGACTTGGGATTTAGTTAAGTTGCCAGCAGGTAAGAGGACATTGTAGAACAAGTGGGTTTACAGGATCAAGGAAGAAGAGGGTGGATAGAAAAGATATAAGGCAAGGCTTGTAGTAAAGAGATTTGTACAGAAAGTAGGTATTGACTTTGGTGAAATATTTTCTCCTTATTAAAATGACTTCCATATATATTGTGTTTGAGTTTAGTTACAGTACATGATTTGAATTTAGAACAACTAGATGTGTAGATGACTTTCCTTCATGGTGATTTGGATGAAGATATTTATATGCAAAGCAACTGCTTGGGTATGAAGTCAAGGGTAAGGAGAAATTAGTGTGCAGGTTGAAAATAGTCTATATGGGATCAAATAAGCTCCTAGGAAATGGTACATGAGCTTTGATAGTTTCATGCATGAGCTTGGTTACTTGAGATGTGAATCTAATCATTGTGTTTATTTCAAGAATCTTGAAAATGAAAGCTATATTATTTTGTTACTATATGCGGATGATATGCTAATTGCATGATCTAGTATGCAGGACATTAGTGAGCTTAAGGGAAAGCTAGCTCATACATTTGCTATGAAGGATTTAGGAGCTTCAAAAAGAATCCTTGGCATGAAAATACACAGAGACATAAAGAACAAGAAATTGTATTTGTCTCAGGAGGCTTATATCAATAAGGTGTTGGAAAGGTTTAACATGCAAGATTCAAAACCGGTGAGTACACCTATGGTTGGACACTTCAAATTGAGCAAATATCAATGTTCTTCATCACATGAGGAGGTCAAATACATGACATGAGTACCATATGCTTCAGTAGTTGGGAGTCTCATATATGTTATGGTTTGTACTAGATCAGACATTGCACATGCAGTGGGAGTTTAAAGTAGATTTATGTCTAATCTAGGTAAAGAGCATTGGAAAGAAATATAATGGATTCTCACGTATTTGAGAGGGACATATAGCATGTAGTTATGCTATGGAGGTTTGGATATTTCTTTATGTGGCTATGTTGATTTGGATATGGCTGGAGATCTGATGGTAGAAGGAGCACTATTGGATATATTTTCACATTGGTGGGATGAAAATTAGTTGGATATCAAGATTGTAGAAGGTTATAGCTTTGTCTACTACATAGGAAGAGTATGTTGTAGCTACAGAGGCTAGCAAAGAGATGAAATGGATGAGAAGGTTCATGGAAGAGTTGGGAAAGGAGAAAGATGATTGCAAATTATTTAGTGACAGTCAGAGTGTAATTCATTTGGAAAAGAACTCAATGTTTCATTCTAGAACGAAACACATTCATGTTGTTATCAATTCATATAGTAGGTGTTGGAGGATGAGAAGATAAAACTGGAGAAGATTTATATGAGTGAAAACCTTGCGGATATGCTAACAAAGCCATTAGCAAAAGAGAAGTTGGAGATACACTCCACTTCTGTTGGTCTTCGATTTTGAGACTTGAAGAGGAAGAAACAAAGCTAAGGAAAGGATCTAAGAATGATGTTGTACAAGTATAGTGCAGTAATTTATCTCCAAGTGGGAGATTGTTGAGTTTTGGAGCTCAATTACTTTAGATTAGCATGCTATATTAAACTTGCAAGAAAGTATAGTAACCAAAATCGGTTATGGAGGGGATCGGAATCAGTCACATATGACCGACATCAGTTAGGGAAAAGGAGGAACCGACATCGGTTAGGTATAACCGGTGTCAGTTACCTGTGTGTGGCTGTTTTATTTAACTCACGAGAATTAGATATAATTTTATTATTAAAGCAGATCTATTGATTGTAATTGCATGGCTAAGTGCCCTAAGTTTGTATATGCCTATATAAGCATGAAATCTAGGGTTTAGAAGTAAGTGGAGTGTGTGTTAATGATTATTGTGAGAATAATTGTGTGAGAGAGAGAGAATTCTTGGAGAAGAAGGAGAATCTTGAGAGAAAGAAAGTACTGTACATCTGAGAGGTGTGGAAGATTGTAGATCTTTAATTGTATATCTTGTGAAAGCTTTGGATAATAGATTGACTTGTTTCTTGGTGGATGTAGCCCACACTGGGTGAACCACATTAAATCTGGTGTTGATTTATATCTCTTGTTTTGTATATTTCTTCTAGTATAATATCCACTTTTATTGCATGTATGCTTAGATCTGATATATTATTTGTACAACCTTGTGCTAACCCCAACATGTTCACCTATAAAATTTGAAATAATCAGTTTATCCTAGATTGTACATGCCATAAAGATGTCTTCAAATAAATTATTATAGCGATAAACATCTAGTTTTGCTACAATATCATGAAGGCCATAGTCCTTGATAACTACTAAGTCATCATAGGAGTATCATCCTCCTGTAATAGGTCTTTCTCCTTAAATTGATTCTCACATGTTGTATCTCCCAAAAACTTGGCTCCATTCGGTATATGGGGTGAGAGAGCCTTGGTGAAGAAAGTATCCTTGCTTTCTTGCACATGCAAAGAAGATAAAGCGAAGCCTCTATTTTGGATGATATTATAATATGCATTCTCTTCTTTACCAAAAAAATTGTTTGATTTCAAGCTTTGTACCCATCTCTTGCTATTTTTTTATAAACCTATGTTCTTCCCTAGAGTATGGCTATATGAAGAAGTAAATTCAAAGAATAGCCTTGAATAGAGATGTGATTTAACCGGAGTTGTCTCAAGTATTTGCGGTTCTGATTGATTCATTTTTCATCAAGTTTATTAATGGAAAAGTGAGATTTATGGATTTTAAATTCCATTACTAAGCCCTTTGATTTAAAAATTTAGTCTAAGATGGCCTTCGACATGCCGTCAATTTTTAAGCGATGTGTGAGATTTGTTTGTAATTAGTGCTAACATCTTACACATTTTTATTCGAATATTCATTTAAAATACGTTGATCCAAGACACATGGTGGCCATCGGGGTATTCCTATCTTTTGAACCATGTTAGTTTACCTTCATCGGTGAATGGTAATTGGCCAACATCGGTGAAATCAATTTACACAGTTTTCCTGAAACTTTGATTTGTGTGTCATCTTCATTACAATGTGTAAAACCAATGCATGAAACTTGGTCTTCTCATTGGAAACCCTCACCATCGGGGCTAGAGCCATCTCATGGATTTTTCTTAGAACTGATGAAGGACACTCAATAACCATTGGTGCATGTGCCTTATGTGGGACATAAAAATTCAAACAAAACCCGCAAATCCTCCATAGAGTCAATTGTTTCCACTTGTAATGAATCATTGTATTGTAGGTCTTTCAACATAATTTTCCTATTGATTAAAGTCAATGTTCTCATTTTATGGATAAGTCAAAGTATATACGAAGTCCTTGCACATTTCTTTGACTTGTTTGGGCTTCAACACACCCAAATTTTAAAACATGTTTGTCCATCATCCTTATAAATCATAGACACTACCACATGCCCATGAAATTACATTTTATTGATAAGACAAGATATCTACCGATAAATAACCTTAAGAAATAAGATCTTATGTATCTGCTAAATATAATTTTTTTAGAAATATTCTCATCTTGTATCAGATTCGTTGCTTAAATTCTTCCAAGCTTTATTTAGGATTCTTATCTTAGATTTTATTTTATTTAACACCCCTTTTCCCTAAGATATTTTTTCTAAATTTCCAAGTGGGTCCCTACCTTATTGATATGGTAGGGGTGTTTTATGGTCATTACAAAATGGAGATATAAATAAGCACAATTGTTAAGGAAAATGAGCACATGAACATCAACTAAAAAGAGACTTGTAATATCAAATACTAGTTTCCATAATAGACATTGATCAAGATGAGGCACATTTAAATACTTGTGAAAAAATAGAACATTTGCATGGAAATATTTTTCATTTTTGCTCCCAGTCGGTGGCCATTTGTACACATTCTTGATACCTATTGTTGGTACATTGTCAATTTTTCACTCAATGAAAATACTTCACATCCAAAAATCCCTTATTACATTACAATAACCATGAAAGATCATGACATATGTGTTTAAAATTCAAAATATAAAAATTTCACAACCTTGACCATGTTTGATTCGGGTTTCATATCATGAATCATGTTCACTGCAATATATTCCATAGAAACAAAGTATTAAGTAGAGTTATATCTAGACATTCCCATATTCATCCAACACATTCATCGTGTATTTTGTGGAATAGGTTTCACAAGTTTTGATCTATTTTCTCATTTTGTAATATGCCTATTTTTCATTGGTGAAATGTTGATAAGATCTACATATTTCTTGGTTGTTAAAGCCATGAATGTCGATAATAGGTACATGTTGTATGGATACATTTGTTCATGTCATGAATGTTAAATAAGAAAAAAAATGTTAATGACAAAGGTTTGTCCATTGAAAGGGTATTGTGATGGATGAAGGTTTTTGTTTTCTATTTGAACATACATAATTTGTGAATTTCTATTATGTATTTTTGAATTATTAGAATTATATCAAATACTAAGCCAACCTTACATAACCTATACCTTTTGTTAATTGCATGATTAGTTGGTTTATCCATATCGATTTTAGATCTCCACCAATCACCACCTAAATGTAAGTTTACTTATGAAGATGTAGTCATGTACGAAGTTGAATTAGATGCTAAACCCCGAATGGGATAGAAAAATTAAGGATCATATTAAATTGGATGCTAAATGCAGAGTAGTCCATGAAAATTGAATAATTTTATTATATTGGATATTAAAATATCTTTGGGAAGGTCATGAAAATGGAATAATTTTATATCACATTGGATGCTAAATGACTAGGAAGGCCATGAAATGGAATAACTATATTGCATTGGATGCTAAATGATCTGAATATCAAATTTAACTAGCAATTGTGCACACACACTATTTTGCTTTGTATTGATTTTTGATGTAAAAATTGAGCATTATATCCTTTTGTATTTTTAATAAAAGAATTAAAACTGCAAGTACTATGTAAAAATATAGAGAAATGAAGAGAATTCACCAGTAATTTGACACAAAGCGTGATAACGGAGTTCGGTGCTTGAGGCCTACGTCTCCAGGTCCGGTTGAATGGGACCGATCTATTAAAATCTTGAAAATAATTCTTTACAAAGAATTCTACAAAATTATGACCTTCTCACAGTCTTCCTCTGTCAAAAATAACAGGGGTTGCTTTTTACTTCTCCTCAAAATTCCACTCCTAGCTCAAGTTATGAGCATTTCAATATTTTACACAGTCCCAAATGCCACTTCAAATACAATAAAGCTCCTTTTATAATGTTTCCAAGTGGCTGGCTCAACGGTTAGGCGCCTAAAATTTTGCATGGGAGGTTAGCGGTTCAAATCCCCTCCACTTCCCTCTCCTTCTCCTTAGGCGGATTTGTAGAGATTTATCCCACATTGTGGGTGCGCGAAAGGAGGAAAGCCTTTAAGATAAGGAGCGGTGCATGTATTGATTGGCTTAAGAGCCACCTTATGTTGTGCATGGATTGGTTTGTATTGCCAATGTTTGGCGCATGGAGGATATTTGGCCTTGTTTTGAGGAGTTTGGCGCCCCAATTTAGTAATATTTAATTACTACTTGACTTGGTAATAGCGCATAACTTGGGATTTTAGAATATGGCGTAGGTTTAGCAAATAAAAGCGTGGAACATTGGGATTTTAGAATATGGCGTAGGTTTAGCAAATAAAAGCGTATAACATTGGAAAATAGTTTATGTAATGCGTGGGGGATTAGTATCTATTTTTAATTGCATAGTTTTAAATGGCATATCAATTAGTCCCACATGCATAGTAAAAATGCAATTAGAGGCATATATATACACAAGTTGGTATAATTAATAATATGAGAAGGAGGCCAAGACACCCCTCCATAATCAAGTGTGTCCACGAATGAGTGTCTAAGACCGTGTTCCAAAAACCACCCCCCAGTTGCCTTAAAATGGAAACCATGTGGAGCGCTTGAAATAGCAAGGTTATGCCTAATGGATTCATCTTATTCTCCTTCGACTTGAAAGAAGACTTTCTTTAAAAGGCCGCTTGGTGGTCCGTGTAAACACACGGAATCCATGACCCAGAGAGCCCCGTCTGGGTTCGCCTCCGTGGGCCTTAACTTTTGCATACTAGCTAGATTCTTCATGCTCGTTTCTTGCAAACGAGATATTGATAGAATCGTATAATTTTTCTCCATGCTTTAAAAATGACCCGCAACTTATTCGCTCTCCGAGAAGATCTTAGATTGGTGTTTCTCTATGAGGATCCTCCTCCTCCCCTCCCCTTCGCCGTTATCTGCTCACTAAATGACCGATCATTGTTTCAAGGACAAGAAAATTAAAGAATTATATCACATTGGATGCTAAATGAATGAATAAGACATACAAATGGAATTAAAAATAATAATGCCTTGTGGGATCCCGAAGTCTTAAATAATGATAAGGTTTATTTGGTAAGAGATCAAGAAAGGGACCGAAAAATTATCCCACCACTTGAACATGAGGGCAATATGCTAAATCTTGATGGAGTGGTGATGCATTGCACATTACATCATATTTTGATATTATGCCCCAAACTTGGGGCTCTCTTTGCAGGAAGATATCACTAACTTCATCAGTTCAAAAAGTGGGAGGTTATTATCTCATATCCTTCATACTCATTCAAATATGCATTAATGTAGGAGTAATGTTCTATCCTTTAAAACAATTGTGTTTGCTAATTAGGGATAAAACTATTTACAAAAGAAATATATATTTGGCAAATTATGGACAAATCACACATAGGAGAACTTGAGCTCACATATTAGAACCAAGTGATGAAGAATCAATTCCTTACACTTATTAGTAATGACTCCTAAACACATTGTGTATCCATTTCGGTCCCCTTTCATGGCTTTCTCTTTGCATATGGTGTATGCAAATGATGAAGAATTTCGCAAGCTAGTGTTGCACCACCTTTTCAAAATGGAGATTAAAAAACGACATTTTTTCATCCTATTAGGTTAAATGAGGTAGAAAATTTGAAACATAGGGAGTAGTTTGGATGTTAGTCATGTAGTGAGGATCATTGTTTGCTTCTCTATTTATTACCAATAATAAACATGAGATGATGCATATGGACACCCTTATGATACATAGCACTAGTCCATTTTTTTATTTTGACTTTACCAGGTATGTATGTGTACATTTATTATGAAAACATATCAAGATTGTTTGTAGACACGTCTTGTGCCCTATGTAACCTTTTGAAGTGTTGGAATACTTTACAGATGTTTCTAGTGATGACACATTTTTTGGGTGAGGATATTTGAAAGTGACGAGGATATCATTGGTAGAGGCCACCAAATTCCTAATGTTGTGAATGTACATCATGGAGAAGTGTTTTATACAAATCAAGTTTTTCTAATACCATCTAGTATCGTTGAAGGTAAATGATGATTTTACTATTATCTAATCATACATAATTAACATTTGATTTCTCATTTTAGGAAAGTAGCTTAATAAATTCTAATGCTAAATGCTCTACTTGTTGATTTAGGGGTTGTTGATGTTTTCTTCACTAAGAGATCCATCCAAAGGTGGAACATAATAATGCGAAGGGGCGAAGTTTTTATCCATTCCTTGTAAAGGCTCATCGATCGAATTTGAGTCTGTGGCTTCCCCCTCCGATTGGCTGGAAAAAACTCAACATGGATGGAGCTTGAAAGGAAATCATGGGGGAATCATTTTTTTGTTAGTTTATTTTTATGGGAAATTTTGATCAACAACCTTCTAATTAATTACAACACATAGTGATTATGAAGTCGTGACTACCATATTAGTTGCATCAACAAAGCATTGTTATCAAGTAGCGTTTATCCCCTCTTATTGTTCGTATTTATATTTAATTATAAGATTAAATATACGTTATAAACTTTAGTTTATAATTAAATAAATAAAAATATTTAAATATTTATATTTATTTTATATAAACTATAGTTTATGGTTTAATTGATTTAATATATGTGGAGAGGTGCTTCACGAAAGTCACATCCTCCACCGTGGTTTACTCTGGTCACTCCACCTAAATAGGGCTCTCGGGGCCTAGTAAAAATACATTGAAAAAATAATAGTAATGTGGAGAGGAGTGGGGTGACAGTGCCCCAGTGGCCATGCTCCTTCTCACATCTCCAGCCCTGACTACTCGTAGCAGAGCGTCTTTTGGGGCTGGCTCAAGCGTCAATCAGAATGTGTTTCTACTACTTGAATGTAAATTGTAAATTTTCTCAATATATAGAAATAAATTTTCACCGTGTTTTTTACCTCTTATGAGGTTTTCCACATAAAACCCAATGTTTAATATGTGTAATGTTTATTTCATGTTTATTTCTTTAATTCATTCAATGTATTTTAGATTATATAATCTAATGATGAAATTAACTTTATATTAATAATTTATCTCAGACTCGGACATGATACCATAGCAAAGTTAGTTGGATTAATTTTTCAAAATATAAATTAAATTTTCTTAAATTAAATATTTACGATTGTTGGGTGGTTATAACCCACCCGACCTATATAAATGGACCCCTCCTAATATTTTCTTAAAATACTAAATCCAAATCTCTTTCTAAATAACATTACAATTAATGGTATATCTTAGCATGAATACGTCTCACACTCCTTAGAAATGTCCACCTCCGTTTTGCCACCTACTCAATCAACACTTCTTTAACATTTGATTTGTCATTGATTGGTGGGATTTATGTACTTGGTAAATGTGTTTAGGTCGGGCTTTGGCCACTCCACCTTAGCAGTTTTTAGGCTTTTTTGGAATACATTTTTTTAAAATATATTTTGTATTTTTGTTGAAACTTTAAATTAATATTTAATTATATTTAAGTGTAAAGATGTATAGGTAAATTGGTAAATACAATTTATAAGAATATTTAAGTCTTGGGTTCAAAACCCATCCAATTTGTTAAAAAATGGGATTTTTTCCTATTTTTGGATAAACCTTAAATAAGAGAAATTGACATTATCATATCCAAAACTTAAATTATTGAATATCTAATGAATAGAAATTGTTGATAAATTTAATAAACTTTTTTTATCGTATCTTACAATCTCCTTAGATTATTCAAGAGATTTTTAGTTATTATCTCTCGATGTAAGTTAGAAAAATTTATAACATCTTGTTATTAGCCAAAGATCAATATATATTTATTTTTCTTATGAAGTTGTTAATAAAATTGAAAAATCAAATTTTTGTGCTTTTGGAGTGTAGGTGGAAAGTTAATTACGTAGGAAGGAGAAAATCTCCAACTTTCGGCACAAGTTTTTGGATTGCCACATAGAGATGACATGGAGAATTTACTCAACATCTAAACATTCTTGCATTTTAAATTGATGCCTTAAATTCATCTTAAAACTAATTTTTAATCAAAAGTATAGATTAAAGATTTGAATACATATTTTGTAAAAAAACTAAGCTTTCTTTTGAATTTAGTTTTGAAAGATATATATATATATATATATATATATATATATATATATATATATATATATATATATATATATATATATAAAATATATATATATATATATATATATATTCGAGAAAATGAGTTCTAATCATTTTAGTATGGATAAGTCACAGATGTTGAATGGTACTAACTACAACATCTGGAAGATTCAACTAAAAGTGAATTCATGACACAAAAACTTTGGACCTGCTTGAATGGTATAGAAAAGACATGGACAGGAGAAACACGACTATAGACAATGTTTCTATTTTTAACGAAAGTGCAAAAAAATGTCAATCATTTTGTGAAGCATGCAAGATAACTTTGTGCTACACATTGGAAACTAGGAAAGTCCAAGTGAAGCCTGGAAATTGCTAGAATCAATGTATGAAGGTACACGAATTTAAAAAATTATAAAATTAATTCTTGAACTAATTGTGAGAAATGAAAATTAATAGACAAATGAAAGATAAAGAAATAAACAAAGCAATATACCTTCTTTGTAACTCTCTTGCAAACCTCAAGAAGATTGTGGAAATTCTTAGACTTGTGTGATCTTGAAGATGTTTGGAATGTGGATGCTCTTGATATGACTCTCCAAAGTGGATTTGCAAATGCTACGAGCAGATTTCACAAGGATGTGGAAACAAATTTAATAGAAGTTGGCTATAATTTGGATAAAGCTTCTAGGGATGGGTTTGTAAAGGAAATGATATCCTCTTATAGCTGAGGGTAAGACCATGAAAGGTGGATACAAGTTTGACTAAGATCCATGTTAATTATGGTAATTACCTGAGAATAGAAAGTAGACTGAGTCTGGGAGTTGCAAATTTAAAGGGGCAATAGACATTTGGAATGGAAGAAGTTACATATGGAAATTGAATTGCATATACAACCTAATTTCCTCTACCTTTTAGGAATTTATAAGTGGAGTTCAAGTAGAGTTGAATGGAATGAGGAAATGAGTTCAAGTGTAGTTAACTAGAATGAGGAAGTGGAGTCCAAGTAGAGTTAACTAGGATAGTGAAGTGGCAATTGACTAGGAAAATAGGTGTATTTTCCTAATTAAGTAACTAATTTAATTAGCTATAATGTGCAAGATAATTAATTAACCATTTATTTAATAAATGTTAATTAACTTAGCTAAGATGGGTTAGAGATTAATTTAATTAATCCCAAGGGTGTAATGTGCATGATTAATTAATTTGATTAATCAATCGTAAGGGATGAATAATAGGATGTGAACTAGAACATGTATGTAATTTTGGGGTGTTTACATTTGCCCCTCTTTAAAGTGCTATTGTGAAGTAATAATGCTTTAAAGATAGTAGATACATGCAGATTAGCGAGCAAAAAGTGATGGAGTATTTAGATGCCCTAACGAGTAAGATAGTAAGGGAATGCCCCCTCAAGTGGGTGGATGATGCAGCAAGGCAGTGGATGGCCACTTAATAGGAAGAAGACAAGGAATTTGAATAAGGATGGAAGGAATTGTACTCATAGCATGAGCACCATTTGGAGAGTGTGAATATAAGAGCAACCTTTATTTTTTTGTTGCACAATAGAGTTGTCACCATGATTATGAAATAATCAAGATGGGTAACCCAAATGCACGTAAACAAACACACACATAGAAAAGAAAAGATAAAATGAAAATAGACCCAATATATAGAGTAGGTGCAGGCATCAGGGTTATAAAGGAACCAAGATGTTATCACACTATTTACAAGTGGTCCAAAAAGTAAACATCAACAATGTAACACAATTTTGTAAAAGAATACAATCAACTATGCCCCTAATGTGTGCCACAATGATGAGTATGTAGATGTAAATTCCCCCAAGGTGGGAATAGGATCAGACTGAAGAGTGGAGTAAAGATACTCCTCATGACACTCTTGTTGGATCTAGTTGACAAATGATTTGAGTTGATTTCCCTAAGTAGGATTAGGAATCATACAAAGGAAGAAAGTGATAGTATAAGATTGGAACGATCACTAGGGTAGTACATAAAAGTAAGAATCTTTTAAGATTGTGTCAAAAGGTTGAAAGATTGACTTCAATGGTTTTCAAATTGTAGGATTTATGTGATAAGTGAATGTTTGTTTGCATTTATTTATGATTTTTCTATTTTTTTTGAGTTTTTGAATATATGATATTTTTTATGGTTTTACAAAGTTTTAGAAAAACTTGATGCAAAGAAGAGGAATGGGCATTTTTTGTTACACCTGATTTATTATGGATAAATGATGCAACTAAAAGCGTAAAATAAACATGTCAAACAAACCCAATATGAACAAGAAGGAATTACACCAAAGTTATATGTGAACTAAGATGCAAAAAATTTTCCTGCAATTGGTCTACAATAAAGGTAAACAAAGTACAACAAAATAACAAATTGACAAGAAGAAAAAATATCATCACAATGTTGACAAACCACAACAATACAACATAATTTGCAATAACAACATCTAATGACACTCTGAATGTGTTCCACATTGAATAACTAGACAAATATGAATGCCCTCTAGCGATAACTTAGAACATGAGAGGATTGGATTGGGTCGAAGAGCAGAGTAGTACTCCAAAAGATACTCTTGTTAGATCCCATTGAATTTTGATCTATATTGGATTAAAATATGAAATCCAAGTGTTTCCCAAGCACATTTATATTGGGAAAGAGTAAATTTATCGTCAAAAGATGATTTAGAATGATCATGAGGAGTCTTTGTCAAATGGAAAAATTATTGAACTGTGTTACAAGTTGTTGAGATTTGGTCAAACATTTTTTGAATGTTTTGGTTTTTGAAAATTTTATACTATTTTTGGATTTTTGGAACATATTTGAATGTTTTTGTAAATTTTTGAAACATATTTGAATGTTTTTGAGTTTTTGAAACATAGTTGAATGTTTTTGAAACATATCCGAATGTTTTGAATTTTTGACTTTGTTAAATGTTGGAGAGTCTAAACTCATATTCAAACAATTGTAAGCATTTCAATTCCATTGATAGAATGCAAATGATGTAATGATAGGATGCCTCACTCCACTTGTGACTCCACGTAACTAGGAAGATGCGAGGGCTCATCCTGAGAGAGCCAAGAAGGACATGCGAACTAGATGAATAGTGATATGAAAGTGAAGATAATGGATGCTAAGACAGAAAGTGTAACAATAATCCATGTGAGAAAAATTTAATGCATCTCCAATCAATATTATCTGAGATATTTTAAGATGATTCCAATTTATAGGTTTTTACTAGCCTTAGATCCATTGATGGCCTACTAATTGGCAAAATCTGTTAAAGAAATTATTTTCTGTCTTAACATGAGAAACTAAATTACTTCTTGGGATGTTGATTTAATTTAAATTTAATTAAACCTTAATTTCAAAGTAATGACTATAGCTAATGATATACAAGTGATAAACTACAGTAAGACATAAGCAATAAAATGCAATGGTATGAAACCCTAAGAAGTAGAGAGAGAGAGAATGTGAATTAGCTGATTTTCAAGTGATTTGAAAGTGATCTAGGCTGAGAAAATTTTGTAACAGACTAGAAAGAGTTCCATTAAGGCTCACTGAGCATTTGGAACTCGTAAGGCGCACAAGACAAGCACCCACAGGAGGACAGAGAGCACAGGTGCTGTGACTAATCTAGGTGCTAGTATCCATTCGGATACTCAAGTTTCGACATTTATCTAGGTTGGAATAGATTCACTATTGATCCACTTTTGTCACTCTAGTTTCACTCCAATGTCACGGGTCGTACCTATAACCTGTAAAATAGATAGCTAGCTGCACATGCCCAAAAACCACAACAAACCTAATAAAGAATATATAAAATGAGGAGTCAGGCTGACCTCGATGGTCACCCAAAGAGTGATCTTATGACTCAATGCTACACTACATATTAGATACCATGTAGTTTTGTGTATATGTGTGTGTAATGATTCCCTAGGTTGCCCTTGTAAAGTCATATTATGATAGCCAACTACATCTAGATTTCTCTAAGTATGCAACCGTGTAAGATGGAATAAAATGAACTTCCCCTCTTAAGTTGTGTATGTAGAGTGACACAACCCTTTTACCTTGTATGGATGTGCTAGATGTATGCCTTTGAAATGCTCTTGTGCCTTGAATGTAAGCTTAGGTGATGATAGATGGTGTTTATAGTGTTTGGCCCCTTATTTGAGAGAAATGAATAAGTATATATATGATTCCCTTGTTTAAATTAAATTTGTAATTTATAACTGAAAGGCCAATCTAAATTTTTAAAATGCGAATAAGAAGTAAAAGAGACCCAAAAGAGTAAGAACAAGATAAAGAATGTCAAGAGCGCCCGGGAGGGACATGAGTGCACAGGCGCTTCAATCTAATCCGAGCGCTGTTAGTGTCTGAGGCCATACAAGATAAATCAATAAATTTTCACAGAGATGTAAGATATGTAAGGCCAATAAAGTGCAAGAGATAAAACAAAAGTCCCAAAATAAGTTTTCAACCACCAGTTTTCTTTCTTAGGAATCATGTATATATTAGTATGCTTTAGGACCTAGAAATGTACCCAAGTGCATAGATTTTGTCTAAAGTTTCCCCCTCTTTATGCTATTGAGTGAATATTCGATAACATAAAGTAGATAAAATATGTGTACCTTGTAATCCTATAGATAAGAGTGTAGTTGATAGTATGTTGAGTCGACAAGTGAAGCGTGAAGTGATTGTAATGTGAAACATGGAGACTAGGAAAAGGAAGTAGACCCTAGGGGTGAAGTGTATGGATAATGACATGTTTTTGGAGCTTGTGTTTTCCAATGTGAGATGCTTCTTATTGCATACTTGTCATGCTCACCTTGGGGTGATGAAAACAACCAGGAAGATACTAGAAAATTTGGGGTAATTTTTTTTTGGTGCTTAATTAATACTAATCCATTACTTAACCCATTCTCGATAATAACTAATTTTATTCTAATTCAATTTACCTAATTTAATTAATCACCAATCTAATCCCGTCTTTAATTATTTACTTATCTTTTAAATTTACTAGGGCCATAAATAGTAAAACTACACCCCTTCTATTTTATTCACCCTCTTCTTATTTACTAAACTCATCACACTCCCTTTTATTTAATAGTTGGCACACACATCCCCTTTTAAATTTATTTACCATTTCCACAATATTTCCCCTATCCAAAAGTATGTAGGGTTTTACTTGAGCCCTAGGATCAAACAATTATGGGCCCTAGATTTGGAGTAACCCTAAAGTTTTCCCTAACTCATCTTTATCTTTGTTATTTTCTTCTTTTTCCTTTTCATTTCTCTTCTCATTTTGTTTTGGTTTCTCTTATTGCAGGTTGAATGGAAGGAACCATGGAGTTAGTTCCTCTTTCTTGTAAAACCCTTATTGTATTTTTTTTTCTTTGTTACAAAATACAAAACACAAATACACACACACACACACACACACACACACACATATAATGTTATAATTTAAAAAATTAGGTATAAAATTATACATGTATGTATATTTTACTTCACACCCCTAAATCTGCAAAATGGAGTTTTATTGACATAACAATTTAATTATGACTTGATACTTAACTAAAATGTAGTTGTCATTTAAAACAAAACCACATTAGATACATGCTGATTATACTTATTTTTGTATATCATGATATAGATTGTTTAATAAGAGCAAAAAATCAAACTCCTCATGGAAATGAAATCTAAAGTTTCAACTTTCAGTTCATGTATTAACATTATCAACATTTACAAGAAAGGAACATATTGCAAGAAGGAGAGTGTTTTCATTTAATAGTAGTCACATGATTCCATAACCAAAATAAAACAATTAGATTTCTAAATAACATCTTTTCTTAAGTTTTCACAAAAACAAGAAAGTGCAAGAAAATAAAAAAATAGATTTCTTTTCTTGGCATAATACTATCAATGTTTGCAAGAAACAAAGGGCTAAGGCAAACAACACTTCCAACAAACTATGTTTCTTTTGTAAATAAAAATACAAGAGTTACATCAAGTTTCAAATAGATGGATCATTTACTACAATACTTCACCTCCACAAGCTTAGGCTATATGTGGATATATCTCCAAGTGGGCAACTAATCAAGAATTTCTAAGACAAGTTTCCAAGTAATACAAAATATACAAAATGGAGAGTTTACAAGGAGATGAAACTTCTCACATAACCACACCCAAAAGGGTTACAATGCAAGAAAGTTTCATAAGAAAGAAAAGAACAATGAGAGCCCAAGATGCCACCAACTCCAACTTGAGAGCCAACTTCCATGTCTTCACGAAATCCATGCAAGGAGAAAAGAGCTTGTTTACCACCCAACCATAGGCATCATAACATGCCTTTCCCAAGGTTGGGATGCATGCTAGCCTCCCCCAAGCCCATGGGAAAGAGGACTACCATCCACAACTTGCACAAGAATGAGGGTGAACTAACAATGATACATACACACAAAAATAGGACAAAAACAAGACAAGACTCCAAAATTTACAAGGAAGGAAGAAGAGAAGAACCCAAGTTCTAACTCTAAAACAACATGGGGAAGAGAGGAAAGATGTTCTCCAATAATTATAATCCAATAATAGTTGCATAAAACCAAATACTCCATACCCTCCTTATTTCTCCATTTTCATACAATTCCTCCTTATTCCTCCACCCTTTCTCCAAGTCCTTCTTGGAAGGATTTTCAAACCCCAAAGGGGTTTCCTTACCAAGAATGGGGAAGGAGATTCAAGCCAAATGAATCAACTTCCCCACCTCAACCATTTGAGGGGAAAAAAAATACCCTACAAGGCTTGTCCATCAAGCCTTGAGGATTGAGAGGGAAAATCCTCTCTCTTCCCCCACAAACTCCAAAACTCCATCATGCCATATGATGGAGGGAGTAAAACAAACAAACAACAACCAAAATCCACATGCAAAAATAACAAATTCAAGTAGCCCATCTAACAACTAAGATGAATACAACACATGCAATAAGACATAAGAGCCTACCTCAAGGAAAGCTCTCCAAAAATCTTTCCAACTTCAAATTTCTCCACTCCTTGACTCAAGAAAATCTCAAGCTCCAAATCCCACAAGCATCCCAAGCAAGAAGTTCCAAAAAAAGTCCCTCTCTTTTCCCATGAAGGGGAATTTGAAGAGGAGCAAGCAAGAATCCTCACAAATGAGGGGGTGACATGTGTCACCCCTCTCCTCCTTCAAGGTCAAAGATGCCAAAACAAAAGAGAGAAAGGGTAAAAATGTCTTTTTGCCCTCTTCTCCCAAATTCCCTAAATGTTAACAAGACAAAATTAGTGAAACTTTTAACAAGCACTCCAATCCACACCCCTTACATGGATGTGACCAACAAGAGGACAAAAAGGGAGGGAAAACTCCCTCTAGCCTTGGAAATAAGCCCCCTACCCATTAGGTAGGGTCCAAGGGCTCATTTTTATGTTAAGGGAACTCCCAAACAAAAAAGGGGTCCCTAAAAATGCCCAAAATAACCCAATTTCGGGTTTTGCATTTTTGGCACAAGGGTAGAGGGTGTGGGGACCACCCAAGGGTTTCACATGTGACCCTAAACCTTTTTGCTTAAGTGACTCATTAAACAAAATCAAAATTTTAATGAAAGTGGGATTATTAACTCCCAAAAAAAGTTTACAACATAACTAATTACCCTAAACAAAATTAATAATTCAAGGCACAATACATTACAAAAATTGGGGTCACTCATGGTGCCCAAAATAATAATCTCCAACACTAAGGTTTCACACAATGAACATGGCTAGGACTCAGCCCGTGGGCTGCTTGTGCAAGATTGTGTAGCTGGCCTGAATCCCACGTTCTCCTGTAAACCTGTCACCTGCACACTCATTGCACACATTAACCGCACCTGTCCGATAAAATATAAATCAACGACTCAACAAGATATCAATGAGTTCTAAACTAGCCTAACATCCTACTGAAATCAAAATGCGACAACGTGCACAATTATACTCAATTCTCCAAAGGTGAGACAAGAAGATAGAGTGACATATAACCATAGAATCCCAACATGAAATCAACTAAGTATCCATCAACATAACTATGTTCCAAAAACAACATCATATCCGTTAGTACCCATGACATCATATGATAATGCGACAATATAGAAATTAAGCTAAATTGGCGCTATACGCCTAAATGTCCACACATGTCTCATAAGATCAAATCTCTAATATAATGTCCAAGATATAACAAATCACTGTCCAAACATGTCTATGAGCAAAGAAACAACCAGTAACTGAGCTATAAAAAGTGTGGGCACTACAATACTAAGGAAAACTTGCAAAAGAAGAGGAATAAAGTAGTCAAAGTCCCGTATATGAAAAATCAAAGTAATGTATGTATAGGTAAGTAAAGAGTGTGTAAAGTAAAGAGTGCACCTGATGTGTGATATAGTATGAGATAGAAAATTGTCCCTTTAGATTGGAGTTACTAGATTTGAATGTCTTGTTGTTGATGGTGATTTTTTGGGTGATCTCATGCGAAGAGATAGTTTTTTTGAGATCTCACACCAAGAGAAGGGTGTTGGGGAGAGAAGTTTGTTTTTCTCTTTTCCATGACACTTCCCATATAAACGCCACTACAGATGGAACACCCCGATTTGTAACCTATTGTAACCTTTTGTTATCTTTTGTAATTATATATTTTGCAGTTGTCCCATTTAGTATTATTTTGTGGAATTGAATTAGAATGCATTTTTTTTACCCCGAAGGAATTAGTCAGATGAAATAACCTACTAATAGATATGTAATGTAAACCATTCTAAACTAAGAAATCCTTGACTATTTTTTCCCCAACACACAATGCCAGGGTATAGTCCCTTTCACACAAATACCCTAGAGGATACTACTATCTAGATATGGGTGCCATTCTAAACTAAGAAATGTGACTTTTTTCCCCCAACACAAAAGTGCCTTTGGGGACCCAAGTCCCACCATTTTGTCCCATGTTTGTGATTGTGTGATTGTGTTCTTGTGGTTATTCATAATGGGTCCAAGTCCTGAAAAGTCTAAATGGGATGTGTATTTTGGTAGGAACCAGGAGAATGCGACTTGCAAACAAAAGAGGATAGAAATAAGTGTAGGGGATGTATGAAAAACTAGCATTCAAAATAAGACAAGTGTAACAAGTAACTATAAGACAAGAGAGAAAACTATGAAGACGCACAAAGTGGGTTTCATACATGGGACATTACTCACAATGTCACAAGACAATCAGGATAAAGTGATCATAAACAAACAATGAACAAACATGACATAAGGCATAGCCCATAAACAAAGGAAAAAAAATAGTAAGTAAGAAATGTTAGATAACCATGGAGGATGATATGCATATATGAGAGTGAATACTTGCAGGGGTAAGGGATGTGGATGGTAGAAAATAAGGCACATGCAAACACAAGAGGATAGAAACATGTGTTAGTGTAGAAAAGATAACATGCAATAAAAGATAATGTAGCAAGTAATTATGAAGAAAAGAGGGACCGAAAAAGTAGGTTTCATACATGGGACATCGCTCACAATGTCATAAGAAAATTAGGTTCAAGCAGCAATAAGTAAACAATAAATAAGGATGACATAGGGCATAGCCTGCAAACAAAGTGGAAAATAATAGTAAGCAAGAAATTTCAAATAACCATGGTTGTATAGTATTGCAAGGAAAATGCTACACATGAAGCATCCGCTAGCATATTAGAATGACAAGTAGTATGTCAAATCATGTATATATCAGTTAAAACTAAGTGATAGTGAGTATAATTAGTATGTATTGAAATAATATGACCTCTAAAGTGTAGGGTACAAGAGTAGAAAAGGTAGATGCCCTCCCAGGAGCCTTGGAGGGGCTAATAAAGAGCAAAGAGTGTTAGGAATCATACATCATGTGTGAATCAGATAAGTCATGCATTCACCTCAAGCTACCATATAAATGCACATGTGTGTATAAAAAGATAATGACATACAAAGTATCCAACTAGCATGGAAAAAAAAGTGTAACATCTAAGTAATATAAGATAACAAGAATGAATATAACCAAGATGTTCAAATGTTGTGTGATGGTGTGCATCAAGATGTGAGATGTGTAGATGTGAGGATCCACGTTTCCCCCCAAATGAAATGTGTGTGAGATGAGGTTCATTTAGGAATGCCCTCTCAACATTCAAGTATGAACAATAGAACTAGAGTGTCATTGGGTAATGAAGGTGAAGTGTGATTGAGAGTAGATACTACAAGATATATATCAAGAAGTATAAAGCGTGAAGTGTGGATGATGTGAGATTAGTTTAAGAAGTGGATGCTAAACAATCGAGTATGAAATGTGGAACTAGAGTGCATCATCAAGTAATGAAGGTGTTGTATGCGATTGAGAGTAGATGCTAGAAGAGATATATCATGAAGCACGATCATGAAGTGTAGATGATGTGAGGTTCATTTTGTTAGAATTTATAGGATAAATATGTGATTAATTTATAATCATTAATTATAAGGATTATAGGTTAATGTAAATGTGCATATATTTAATAAATTAAATTAAGTAAATATATTTATAATAAATTTGTAAAGTAAAATAAAGTAAATGTAAATAACACAACACATGAACACAAGATTTATAGTGGGGAAACCTGAAGGAAAAAACCCCACTTCAAAATAAAGCACTTCCTTTATTAGAATTTACATACAGATTTTACCCAACACTTCCACTTCCTCCTCGGTCCCACACAAAATAATTGCAGAGTAATTCCAATGTGAAATAATAAATATTTCACATACTCTTGCAATTTCACAATTCAAAATTTCGATCCCTACTTTCGTGAGGGATCACCCTATTAAATAGGGTGGGTGATTTAAATAGACTTACTCGGGTTTGCATTTTTTCACTCTTTAATTAAATCACAATGATTTAATTTTAAATGTGGGGACTGACTAAATTAATAAAGTTTATAAATAAAATTTTAAACATGGGGTGTGAAGTGGTGGCCCACCTAAAAGGTGTCCCCACTTGACATTATTACCCCAACACTCCCCTTAATGTTAAGTGGGAAAACATGCCAAATTACATTTTTCTACAAAAGGATTTACAATCCATAAATCATCAATGATGATTTAGGCTAGCATGTAAACAAGGGAAATCATACAGATTTTCCATACAAAAAATTCTAAGGACAAGTGCTTTACATATGAAGACTTACATAAAATTATGGAGCCTTTTATAAAACAAGGAACTCCCATAACTAATGCTTCATTGGGATTTACAAGTAAACTCACGTGTTGTGATCATTTACTTAAGACTCACATACAATGATCTTTTACAAAATGGAGGAAGTATAAGAAGTTTACAATATTCCATTAAGAGGTGGCATTGTCATGCACACTCCCCCTCATGGAAACTCTAAAAGGCCTAACAAGGCACAAAACTTGTAAAAATTCACAACACTCAATGGCTTTGTGAAAATATCTACAACTTGATCTTTGGTCAAACAAAACTTGAGATCAATATCACCATTTAGGACTTTCTCTCGAATAAAGTGCATATGAATCTCTATATGCTTTGTTCTCTGATGTTGAACTAGATTGTTTTAAGAGAAATGCAACTCTAATGTCACAAAGAAGAGTAGTTACTTCCTTTGACACCCATATGGAGTTCATCCAACAATATTTTTAGCCACATGGCTTCCTTTTTGCTTCCATAACACTTATATACTCTGCTTCAATAGAAGAGATAAAAACTTTATTGTTTCTTCTTGCTACTCCAAGTGATGGCACTTACCAAACTTGAAAACATATCCAGAAGTATATTTTCTATCTATAATATCACCAACATGGTCAAAATCACAATATCCAAATAATTTTGCATCATCACAAGAAGAATAATACAAACCATAATTAATTGTTCCTTTAACATATTTTAGAATTATTTTTCCATTTTCCAATGATCCTCATAAGGATCCTACATGAATCTAGAAACAACTCCTACTACATATGAAATATCTAGGCCTAGTAATAGTCAAATAAATTAAACTACCAACTAGTTGTCTATATAGAGTAGGATTAAATTTATCACATGCAGGTTTAGGATCTAATTTAACACCAACTTCAATAGGAATGAAACAACAGGTTTACAATCAATCATGTTAAATATTTTAAGTAAATTAATAGCATACTTGAGATTGAGATGCAATAATAGATTTATGATCCTGAAAGATAACCATGCCTAAAAATGATTTAGCAGACCTAAGTCAGTCATTTCAAAACATTGTTTTAATCTTTCTTTGATTCTAAGAATTAAATTCTTATCACTACTAGTAATCAACAAATCATCAACATATAAGACAATAATGATAATATGATTATTTTCACATTTTAAAAAAATCATTATCAAAAAAATAATTTTTGAATCCAAGATCCTGAAAGAAACTATTAATTTTAGCATACCAAGCTCTAGGAGCTTGTTTAAGACCATACAAGGATTTTTTCAGTTTACATATATAGTTCCTTACTAGGTTCTTCAAAACCTTTAGGTTGATGCATGTAGATTTCTTCTTTTAGGTCACCATTTAGAAATGCATTTTTAACATCCATTTGGTGAATCTCCCAACCATATTGAGCAACTAATGCTAGAAGAATCCTAACAATGCTCATTTTGGCTACAGAGAAAAAGGTTTCAACGTAGTCAATACTCGGGTTTTTGAGTGAACCCACGAGCTACTAATCATGCCTTAAATTTATCTATTTCTCCTATAGAGTTATACTTAATTTTATACAACCACCTGGATCCTACAATGCTTCCATTTAGAAGGAGGAGGGACTAGTTCCCAAGTGTTATTTTTAATTAGAGCATTGTATTCATCTTTCATAGCTTTGATCCATCTTTCATCTTGACTGGATTCTTTGAAAGATTGTGGTTCAACCTCATATAGGGTCATCAAGGCATGATAAGTATGTTGACTACAGGTCATCTTTTCTAAGGCTATCAAGGATGAGAGTCCTTAACTAGATTTTGAGCCCATTTAGGAATTCTAGGATGCGACACATTTTGAGATGACTCCCCCTCAATATCCATCATATCTAGAGTAGGATATTCATCCTCTTGAACTTTTGTTTCCATATTTTCTAGAGAAGGATTATCAAGCTCTATTTTAGGAGAAATAGAGGAGGGTCACAAGAAGTGTCACAAAATGTTTTCTCTAAGACATGAACATTCCTATTTTCTACTATGTCATGTTTGAAAGGGTCATAGACTCTTAATCCTTTTGTTGACAACCATAACCAAAAAGATATATGAGTAGGAGGTTGATCTAGTTTCTTCCATTTAACTTTTGGAATAAAGATAGAAGCAAGACTACCAAATATTCTTAAGTGAGAGATATCTGGTTTTTTTTTTTCCATACTTCATGAGGTGTAGTTTGATGTAAAGATTTAGTAGGAACTCTATTTAGGATATAGACTACAATAGTATTCATTGCTTCTTCCCATAAAACTTAGGCACATTTGATGCATGAATCATAGTCCTAGCCATCTCTAATATGGTCCTATTTTTCCTTTCTATGATGCCATTTTGTTGTGGGGAATAGGGAGTTGTCAACTCACTGCTGAATCCCACATGACACACATAACTCATCAAAATTTTTACTAACATACTCACCTCCATTATCAGTTCTAATTCTTTTTATTTTTTATATTAGAAGCATTTTCAACAAAGGCTTTAAACTCTTGAAATTTAGACAAGACATCAAACTTTTCTTAATGAAGTATGACCAAGTCATCCTAGAGAAATCATCAATAAAGCATACAACATACAAGGCTCCACCGAGAGAGGGAACTTCAAGTGGACCTCTCACATCACTATGAATCAACTCTAATAGATGAGATGAATTTGATCATGATGTTTGTGAAATGGTTCAACATGTTGCTTACCACACAAGAAAATTTCACATGTTTCATGATCAGATTTCATCTTAGGGAGACCTATTACAAGATTTAGGAGACATTTCATACATACTCCTAAAATTCACATGTCCTAGTCTTTCATGCCAAAGTTGAAGATCATTTCTAGAAGAAGAAGAAAAAATGATTCAGAAACAAATCCATCAAAAATATATAAACCATTTTTCTATATACCAGATGCAATAACATTACTGAGTTCATTTTTCACATACCATTTATTTTACAATAATACAAACTTTATAGTTTTCTTTAGTTAATTGAGAGCAAGATAAAAGGTTCTTTTTCAACTGAGGAACATATAAGACATTCTTAATTATTCCATTTTTCAATTTAACATTCCCACAACTTTCAGATCGAATGATAGAATTTTCCCCTAGATATATATTTTCCTCACATTCTACAACATTTGTGAGGATATCACGAATGTAGGTCATGTGCCTAGAGGCACCACTATCTAGGATCCATTCATTGTCATTCAAGTTGAGAGTGCAATATATACAAGGAAATAGATTGCTCAACATTATTTGCATGGTTTTGATTTTGGTTTTGGTTTGATCCTTCTTCTGATTGTTAAATTTATTATTTTTAGTATTTTTACAAATTTGTTTGTTTTCACATGACAATCAGACTCCTTATGACCAAATTTTCCACATTTGTTACATGTGCCATTGAATTTCACTTTGAAATTTTGACTGTTCCTACATAATTAGAGTTAGGATTAGATTTAAATTTTGATCTGAGGTTTGGTTTCTTGATTAGGATTGTTATTATTTCTATTTTGAGAGGGTTTGTGATTCTAAGAGAACAATGCCTGAGTGGCATTCTCTTTTGAATCAAAATTTTCCATAACACGCTCTTCTTGAATTAGAAGTGATGAAAGGGTGTCCAAATCAGGTAAATCATTTTCATTTTGATATTTAGAGTTCAGATGGAGATGTAGTTTCAAAATTTTTCATGGATATTTATCTAAATGATAAAATAAATTAGTTTATCCTGAAACAATTCACAATTACATCCATCTAACTATGCTTTAATGTTTTTTATTTTCACTAGATAATTAACTATTTTTTCATCCCCTTCATGGGAGTCGTAAATAGTTCCATAATGAGCTTAATTATCTTGGAGAGGTGACTACCCTCATGCATGGTTTCTAGTTGTTTCCAAGCATTAGAAGAGAGAGTCCATATGTCCTATATGCAGTAAAAACTCATCTTTTATGCTCTGTAATAGAATTGATAGGGCTTCTTAGGATCTTTAGGAGAAGGAGCTTAGGTTTTTAGGGTTTTTTTGCCTTCCGTGGGTCATTTCTCCACACCAGTGACCATCCCATAATTTTCTAGCCATAAAAAATCTTTAACCTAACTCGCCAAATACTATAATTTGTCCCATTTAATAATTGTGATTTATCCATTGAAAAATAGTAGTTCCAACCATTTTTTATAATATGAAATGTCAAAGGGATATGCAGTGATCAAACGTAGGAATACATGGATTAAGATTAACAATGAAGAGAAGACACATGAAAATATTCCTTTTAGAGTAGGTATTTACCTTAGCTCATGTTCACCTAGGTACTTTATTTACCTTTATTATATTTATCCTCACCCACTTATCTCGTGTGGATATTTCTTTTTATTTATTTAGATATTAGGGGATATTATCTAGTTGTTAGGTATAGTTCTTTCCTTAATCTATGGTATTGACTAGATCCTTGATGTCTAATTCTCTCCTAATTCTATGTAATTGACTAGTTATTTCCTTGATTTATGGCTTGATCTATGACCTTGACTGTAGTTCTTAGATTGTTATTCCTTATAAAAGCAAGGCCCATTCTCATTATATTTCATTAAGTTCCATAATAATATGTGATATTGCTTTTCTCATTTGTTTGCAAAGGTTTATGTAAATTTATTTTGGCAAATTTCTTTCATCTTATTGATCGTGGCGTTTGATTAACATCTAAACTCTTGGCTGGTAGGTACGATCCGGTCATCGCTCATTTTAATTCCGTCACTTTGTAGTGGAGATGCATTCCATGGACCTTAAGTCCATATAATAAGCTAGAGAGAATAATGTCCTGAGTCCGAGTGGTAAAAAAAATTTGAGGGACCTCTCTCGCAACCAATTAGAAGGTAAACACATGGTGTAGAGTCAACAAAAGTCGGTGAGGACACGCGTCACCAATCTATCACTCTTGAAAGGAAAAGCATTTAACGGAAAAATCAAACCCATGGAATGAGCCAAAATTCAATGGAGATTGAAGTCTTCTTGGGAAAAGGAAGGCACGCAGATAAAAGAAATATGTGCAAGTCAAAAAGGATGAGGAAGGCATAAGATAACTAAAAATCAAACTATTCAAATAAGACACACATTTATAAAATGGTTATAAAAGACACGAATAATTTAAATAAGTTGTGAAAGAATGATAAAGTCACGAAAGAACAAGAATTTAAATAAGGTCGCGAGAAGGTGAAAAACACATATCTATGCACACAAATGGAATAAAGGGACAAAAACACACACACACAAGCAAGAGGTGATAAAATAATCATCCAATATTCTCATTATTTTGGTGGGAATTGGAGTTTTGAACCTAATTAAACTTGAAGTCGGTGGTAGAACAACTAGGGTTTTGCATATTTGAAAAACTTCAAGTTTCTTCACACCTATAAATAAAAACATCCAAATCTATCCTGCACAAGCATAACCACAAGCTCTGATACCATGTTAGAATTTATAGGATAAATATGTGATTAATTTATAATCATTAATTCCAAGGATTATAGGTTTATGTAAATGTGTAGAGATTTAATAAATTAAATGAAGTAAATATATTTAGAATAACTTTGTAAAGTAAAATATAGTAAATGTAAATAACACAACACAAGAACACAAGATTTATAGTGGGGAAATCCGAAGGAAAAAACCCCACTTCAAAATAAAGCACCGAATTTATTAGAATTTACATACAAATTTTACCCAACACTTCCACTTCCTCCTCGGTCCCACACAAAAAAATTACAGAGTAATTCCAATGTCGAAATAATAAATATTTCACATGCTCTCAATTTCACAATTCAATTTTTTCTGATCCCAAATTTCATGAGGGATCACCCTATTAGATAGGGTGGGTGAATCGGTTGCAGTCAAGTGCACCATTTCACTCTTTAATTAAATCATAATGATTTAATTCTAAATGTGGGGACAAACTCAAATTAATAAGGTTTATAAATAAAATTTTAAACATGGGGTGTGAAGTGGTGACCCACCCAAAAGGTGTCCCCACTTAACATTATTATCCCAACACATTTAAGAATTGGACCCTTAACATTCGAGTATGAATCATGGCACTAGAATGCATCATCGGTCATGAAGGTGTTGTATGCAATCGAGAGTAGATGGTAGAAGAGATATATCGTGAAGCACGAGTGTGAAGTGTATATGATGTGAGGTTCATTTAATAATTAGAACCTCAACAATTAAGAATGAATTGTGGCACTAGATTGCATCATTGGGTAATGATGGTACAATGTGTATACTAGAGATGTGGGAATGCTTGAAAATATAAACATGAAGCGTAGAGTGTGAAATGTAGTAAAGAATCTATAAGTAAATACTAGGAACATATGATAGTCACGGAGGGGGAAAGTGTAATTCTCCCCATATGTGTAAGGGATAGAAGTTTATCCATGATAGTGAAGGCGAGGGCCTCCCACTTAATGTGTGAGGAGACAAAGGCATGTGACGATGGTCTAATATCATTGGTGTAAGAGAATAACTATGTGTATGTGGACAATATTGTTGTGGTAAAGGAGGTGGAGAAAACCAATAATAATGGGTTACCCAAGTTGGGGTATTAGTCCGATGAGGTGGAATAATAGGTCGAAGGGACGATAGGGTCATCATGTAGGCCGTGTGTGAATAGGAGAGCTAGGTGCAGATATAGGTTTAGAATTGAGAGGCGCAGTAAACCTAGATGTGATGATTGGTGTGGATATAGAGGTGAGAGTGGGACAAGGTAATGGTGTATGTGATGGTGACAACTTTCTTATTATGGATGAACTTAAGACATAAGTGATTGTTAGAGTAGGTATTTACCTTAGCTCATGTTCACCTAGGTACTTTATTTACCTTTATTGTATTTATCCTCACCCACTTATGTGTGTGGATATTTATTTTTATTTATTTAGATATTAGGGGATATTATCTAATTGTTAAGTATATTTCTTTCCTTGATCTATGGTATTGAATAGATCCTTGATGTCTAGTTCTCTCCTAAATCTATGGTCTTGACTAGTTCTTTGATGACTAGTACTTTCCTTGATTTATGGATTGATCTACGACCTTGACTGTTCTTATATTTTTATTCCTTGCCTATAAAAGTGAGGCACATTCTCATCGTATTTCATTGAGTTTCATAATTATATATGATATTGCGCTCATTTGTTTGCAAAGGTTTATGTAAAGTTATTCGGTGAATTGCTTTCATCTTATTGATCATGGTGTTTGATTAGCATATGAGTTAATAATTGGTACAATCTAGTTATCGCTCCTTTTATGGTATCGAGAGAGAGATTGCTATTGACATCCGTCTATAAGTTTTATTTTGCAAATAAGTTCTTTGTATATTCATATATTCGAGATTTGTTTGTATTTTGTTGCTACATGCTTTTTATAAAAAGAGAGCCTTCAATTGGATTCGAAAGTGGAAAACCTAATATCGATTATAAACTTGACCATTTCTGGAGGTAGTCAGTTTTGATTTTTTTTTTGTGTTATTGCGAGGGTAAGTACAGAATGCATTTGCTTTGGAATCTGTGCTAGTGAGGAATGAAACCTAAAAATTATTTTTCTAGGTTTTTGGGTTTCTCAAGATCTACACTGGGTTTTTTTTGTTGTGGTGTAGTGTTTTTGGGTTGCGTGCATAAGTCCTTTTCCGAAAAGATAGATTTTTTTCTTTTTGGTAGGGTACCAGACGACTGCACGTGCCTTTCTACCATTTTGAGAAATTCTAGAGACTTGCTATTTTTGGAAACGTAGGTCACTATCCACACAAGAAATCCTTAGGCCCCAGTCATTTGGTATGGTCGTAAGAGGGATTAAATATTTTGTTTCCTACTAGTAGGTGCTTAACTCCAGCCCCCTTTCATTTTATTTGTGTGGTGAAGGAAAGATCAATTTATTTTATTTTAGTGGCAACTAAAATAAATAGTAGAGCATAATATTGAAAAGCTTGTATCTTTTGATCGGTAACTCGGTTTTAAGTGTTGCTTTTTACAAAATTTCTTGTTTATTTGTGCTCTTTCCATTGGAAATATTTATTTTGAGAATCACACTATAATTATAAAGTGCCATATTGTAACACACACTTATTATAAAGTGCCAAAATCTGGGTGGGATCTTGTTAGATTTCTTGGGGGTCTTGTTGCATTACTTGGTTCTTGCATTTCTTTTGGTTATTTTTTTTTTTTGAGGATGATGACTTTATCTACTTCTGAATTAGATCATGTTAAGCCATTAACAACACATAACTACCACACATGGCAACCAAGAATGGAAAAATAATTAAGCGAAAAGGATTATGGGCTTTAACTTCTTCAGAACAACCAATGTTCACTAGAGAATATGAGAAATTTTAGTACCAGTGCAAATTTGATGAGTGTATGGGTTTGATAGGAACTTATGTAAGTGACAGTATTTTGTTTCATTTGGAAAAATGTGACTCTCCTTTTAAAATATGGGAGAAATTAGAGGATTTATTTAGTAAGGTGGATCATGTGAGAGCCATGCAACTTGAAATTGAGATCAGCTCTCTTAATCCTTAATATTTTCAACAATTATAGACTATCTTACCAAGTTCAAGAATTTGTTGACACAATTTAAGGGGAGTGGAAGAGATAAGAAAGATGAAGAGTGTGTTTACTTGATTCTATCCAAGTTGAGAGGACCATTTCAAATATTTTCTTCTACCTTTTTCTCTAGCATGGATGCCTTAGGTGACACATTCAAAATGCTTGACTTAGAAACATTTTGTGAAAGACTTACTAGGGAAGAATCCAAATTGTCTCACCTTGAGTCTTCCACCTCTCAAAAGGCATTAGTTGCATCTAATCCTAAGGGCAAGGGAAAACCAAAAAAGTAAAACCAAATCCACCCCTTCTCCATCTCAAAGTTCTCCTAAACCCAAATAAAACAACTCTAAACCCAAGGAATATTCTAAATCCAATAATAAGTCTATCCTTTCATGTTATTTTTTTGGGGGTAGTGGTCATGAAGAACATATGTGTTATAAGCAAATGCAAGCCTTAGAGGATGTAATCAAGAAACACAAAATTTCTATCTCCACTCCACCTCCTTCTAATCAACATGGCAAAGCACTTAATGTTGTTGGGAGATCTTAGTCACCACTTGCAGACAGTTGGGTTATAGATTTTGGTGCTTCTCATCACATGACTTCTTCCAAGGAGTCTTTTGTTTCTCTAGGTTTGAGTTATACTTCCAAATTGAGGTTGGATATTCTTCCTTTCTTTCTATTGAGGGAAAGGTGATATACACCTTGATGGTGGAAGTATCCAAGATGCACTGTATGTTCCTAACATTACAAAAATTTGCTTTATGTATATAAAATTTGTCATTTTGGTCAAGGAAAAATAATGAATTTTACACCACATGGGGCAGAAGTACGAACTTTTTTGGAGCCTCATTCACTTTTTGCTCAAGGTATTGTTGATCATAGTTCTATAATATATCACTTTGAGGGTTTTGATGATACTTAATCTATAAGGACATGATTGGTTTCTCATGTAGATTTAGAGAGTAAGTTTTAGCATGAAATATTTGGACATCTCAATTACAAATATTTGAAGGAGTTGAGAAATCATGGTATGGTAGATAGTCTTCCTAGAGTTTATTTTCTTAAGGGAGTGTGTCATGGTTGTGCATTAGGGAAAAAACACCAAGATCCTTTTCCTTAAGAATCCGTCTAAGAGATCTTATTTACCACTTGAGCTTCATGCATAATGACTTGATGGTTTTTCCTACCCCCTCTTTCAATGGAGCTAAGTATGCAGTTACGTTTATTGATAATTTTTTGAGGCGTATTTGGGTTTATTTTCTCAAGTACAAAAGTGATGTTTTTTCACACTTTAAATTCTTCAAGGCTTTGGTCGAGAAAAAATCTTCTAGTTGCATAAAGAACCTTTGTACTGATAATGGGGGGAGTAATTCAGTAATGAGTTTTCTAAATTTTTGGCAACTCAAGGCATTATTCAACAACATTATGTTCCTCATACTCCACAACAAAATGGCTTAGTAGAATGGAAGAATAGAACTTTGAAGGAAATTACTAACTGTATGATGCATTCTAGAGATTTACCTCCTATCTACTTGGTAGAAGTAGTTAATTGTGCTAACTACATTCAGAATCACACACCACACAAAACTTGAACATTTGACTCTAGAGGAATCTTGGTCCAACACTAATCCAAATGTATCATTTTTTTGAGTCTTTGGGAGCCATGCTTGGGCCTTTGTGCTAAAGGAGAAAAGGAAACTTTGGATAAGAAGAGAAAACCCTTGATCTTTGTAGGGTATTGTGAGGACATGAGAGCTTATCGACTTCTAGATTTTGATACTCATGATGTTATTTTTCAAACACATGTTCAGTTTGATGAGGGCTTCACTCCTCATGATTCTTCATCTTCTTCCATGCATCCTTATTTTCATCTCATCTCGAGGATCCTTTCTTTGAGGAGATTGATGAGGAGGTTACAGATGCCATTGAGGATCCTATTCCCACTAATGTTGTCACTATGCCTAAGTGGGCTCATACTACATTTTCTAAGGCAACACCTTTCATATAGGATCTTCCACCCACTAGGCATCATCATGTATATTCTACAAGTTCTATACTTTTGTGTCAAGAAGTTTCTGAGGATCCACAATATTTTTAAAGGTTCATGGGATTCAGGAGTGGGATGATGTGATGGAAGTTGAGTATTCTTCTTTGATGAAGAATCATACTTGGGATTTGGTATCTTTCCTAAAGGAATAAATATGGTTAGGTGTAAGAGGGTATAATGAACCAAATATGTACACTGATGGGTCCATTGACAAGTATAAGGCTCGTCTTGTTGGAAAGGGTTTTTCACAAGTTAAAGGTATTGATTACTCGAGACTTTTGTATCCGTTTCCAAGATGGATTTTTATGCCTTGTATTTTCTATTACTGCATCACAGGGGTGGCCCATATACCAAATGGATGTGAAGAGTTCCTTCTTACATGGATATTTATAAGAGGAAATATAAATGGAGTAACCTCTTTTAGATTTTTCAGAGATTATTCTCTTGTTTGTAGGCTCCGAATGTCTCTCTAGGTCTCAAACAAGCCCCTCGAGAAGTTTGATATGAAAAGATGGATTCTTTTCTTCTATCTACTAGTTTTGTTCGTTACCATTCTGATCATCATATAGTATATCTCCAACATGTTGGTGAATATATTGTGATACTTATATTTTATGTTGATGATCTGTTATTGCTTACTTGAAAACTCTTCTTCCCACATTCGATTATTTAGAGGGATCTTTCTACACAGTTTGACATGAATAATCTTTGGTTATTGCATTATTTCCTTAGTTTGCAGATTTCTCGGGAAGATTCAGGGATTCATTTGAGTCAACAAAATTTCACCCATGATCTTCTTCAACACTTTGATATGGCTGATTTCAATCCAATTCCATCTCCTTTTCAGTCTGGGGATACTCTTACTTCCACATATACCAATCCACTTTGTGATCCTACTTTGTATAGGTAGTTGTTTGGAAGTCTCATGTACTTGACCCATACTCACCTTGATATTTCATTTGTAGTAGGGATTGTATCTCGCCTTGTAAATTCTCCTCATAATAGTTCTTGACCACAGGATGCTAAATGGATTTTGTGCTATTTGGATGACACTTCCCACTTTGGCCTACACTACATTAGGGTTCTACTCTCGGTTGGTTGGATATAAAAATTTATATTGTATAGGTTCTATTGATGACATGCGTTCCACTTATGGATATATTTTTTGTCTTGGTTCTTCTATAGTTGTTTGGGTGTACAAAAAAAACATGCTATTGCACTTTCATCTTTAGAGGTAGAGTACATGGGCAACAGTTATAGATAGTCAGTAAATTATTTGGATTTGAAAGTTATTGATAGAGTTTGGATTCCCATAGGTTTCACCGACTGTAATTTGGTGTGAAAATCAAAGTACAATTCACATTTCTTGCAACCCAGTTGAGCACCAATGGACCAAGCATATTGAGATACACATCCACTTCATTCATCATCACATTCAGGATGGAGTTCTTTTCTTGGAGTGCATTCCGACGCAACAACATGTTGCAGACATCTTTACAAAACCTTTTGCAACATCTTGCTACTTTGAGTTGTGTGGCATGCTTAGGGTTTCAAAATTTTTTCTTGGGGGTGTTCGTGAGGACATCTTCCTTCTTATTTTTATTTCTCTTTCCTTCTAGCATGATTATTTCCTTCTTTTGGTTCAAGATTTCTTCATGGATATATTGTACATGAGTACCTCATCAGGCCTAGTTGTCGAGACTCATACTGTGGACATGTCACTTCTATTTTGGACCCTAGCTTCACTTGAGGGGGGTATTAGAGTAGGTAATTACCTTATCTCATGTTCACTGGGTACTTTATTTACCTTTATTGTATTTATCCTCACCCACTTATGTGTGTGGATATTTCTTTTTATTTATTTAGATATTAGGGGGATATTATCTAGTTGTTTGGTATATTTCTTTCCTTGATCTATGGTATTGAATAGTTCTTTCCTTGATCTATGGTATTGACTAGATCCTTGATGTCTAGTTCTCTTCTAAATCTATGGTCTTGAATAGTTATTTGATGACTAGTTCTTTCCTTGATTTATGGATTGATCTATGACCTTGAATGGTTCTTAGATTATTATTCATTGCCTATAAAAGTAAGGCCCATTCTCATTGTATTTCAAAGAGTTCCATAATAATATATGATATTGCTTCTCATTTGTCTACAAACATTTATGTAATTTATTCGTGAATTGCTTTCATCTTATTGATTGTGGTGTTTGATTAACATATGAGTTCTTGTCTTGGTATGATATAGTTATCATTAATTTTAGTGATGCATGACATGGATGGCCTAGGTAACATGGAGCCAAGGAAGACCTATGACTATGTCACAACCTTTGATTTCGGATGTAATGGGGAATGGTGTAAGCATAGGGAGGGACCCAAATGTATTGGGAAGCATGACACAACCATAATAATTAGGAAGTGGAAAAGTGATTAGGGAGGTTGGAAATTTGAAAGCTAATAAGAGTGTTATAGAACATGCATTGAAAGGGCCGATGGATGGACCAAAGTGTTGTTGATTGTATGAGTACCAATAGAAACATTAATATGTAGGGAATTAGAGGGAAATTTTCACATGGTAATCATGATCCGAGAAAGTGATAAATGGTGGTGGCATATCGATAGTAGCAATAAGAAAATCAAGAGGCACCATTAAAAAGGAGGCACAACATGATATACATGGTTTGTAGAAGAATCGTGTAGTAGGCTTGTCATGCTTTGGTAACAGTCATTGAATATTTTAAGATTTTGATTATCTTTGACTGATTTAGCAATAGATGGCTCAGGAGATCAATCACATTGATGTCAATAAGATCTTGAATGATATGTTTAAACTTAAAACAATGATTAGTAGAATTCCCATTGCATTGGTGATAGTCACAATGTACATTTTCATCATAATTACGGCCACAGAGAGAAGGATCGAGTTTGAGTAGCAGGGGAAGAGTAATGAGATTTATTTTGATAATCAAGCAATATAAACCGAGGTGCCTAAGGTATCCTTGTGAAAGTGCACCTTTTCGGATTGCAATTGGAGCATGGTAGGTGTAGAAATAATGTTGATAATGAATTTAGCTTCAGTAGTCTTAGTAGATGGTTTAAAGGTGGATTTAGCTTGAAACTTGCTAGAGGATGAATATGAATAAGTATCATAATACTTTAATTTTCCCATAGATAATAATTTACTTTCACGTAATTTGAGTGTATGACATAATTGATCAAAGGAGGAAGAAGTCTTGAAGATGAAACTCTCTTGAAGTGGAGGTAAAAGACTTTAAATAAATATATCTTACAATTCTAAATCAACTAGGACACTAGTCATCTTAGTAAGGTTATTCTTATATCACAACACATAGTCTGCTAGATGTTTGTTGGATCCTTGTTTGAATTTAGAAAGTTACACATATGATATCTTGGTCCCAATATTTATAGAAAATAAGTAAGGAAATAATCAACTAATGATGTAAACGAGGTAACCGAATGAACATGTATATCATAGAACCATCACATAACATAATCTTGTAAGCTTCAAGGAAATAATTTAGATAAAAAGTAAGGTCATACTCATGGTTGAGGTATGCAACATGGAAGGATCGAAGATGCTCTTGAGGGTTGCCATGGCCATTGCAGGGGAAGATTTAGTGAAATGAAGTTAGTAGGAATCGATAAGAGGAAATTACGTGTGCGAAAGGGCTATGAGGAGGAGTGAGGAATATAGAGATGGAGAGGAATGTGAGGTAGTATTATGTAGTTGGAAAATATGGGATTTAAAATCATGGAACAAGGAGGCTAGGTCATGAGCGGTTGAAGAAGATCCATGTTGTGTATGGGAAGTATTGGGAGGAGGGAGGGGAGTGGTAGTTGTATCAATAGAAATGGGAATGGTGGAGGGTGGTGTGGAGGCCATGAAGGCCGAGGAGGAACCCATGAGCGTATCATATCAATAATGTTTTGTAGTGAGTAGAGAATTTAGGACATGTGGAATATGTGTAGGGTGGTTGTATAAAGTGGAATGAAAATTAGTGAGCTTGTCAAGTTTCTCTTGTTCAACATTGCTGTCCTCATCATATGAGTGTTCATTATTAGAAGATTTAATTTTTCAAGAGGATTATGAGTTGACTCGTTGAGTTGTTCAAAGGATTATCGGAGGTAGCCATTGGTTTAGAAATCCTAAATGTAGATAGTGGAAGTTGAATATGCGTAAGAGGACCAAAACGACCACTACGTGTGATGGGCATAAAAAGAAGGCCTTGACACAAGGTAGAGTTCGAACGCACAAGATCACTAAATTGAATTAAACCTTATATTCAAAGTAACTATTGTAACTAATGATACGTAAGTGATAAAATATAGTAAGACACAAGAAATAAACACACAATGGTATGAAACCCTAAGCAATAGAGAGAGAAGGTGATTAGCTAATTTCCAAGTGATTTGGAAGTGATATAGGTTGATAAATTGTTGGAACATACTAGAAAGAGTGTCGTTAAGGCTCACCAAGGGTTCTAGGACTTAGAACTACACATGATAGAAGTTCCAATAGGAGGAAAGAATCACCCAGGTGCTAGTAATTGATCCGGGTGATAGTGTTTACTCGTATACTCATGTTCTATCCTTTTATAAGTTGGAAGAGTTTTGTTGTTGATCCTATTTTGTCACTCTGTTTTCACTCCAATGTCTTCGGTTAAACTTATAACCTACAAAACAAATATCTAGCTACACATGCCCACAAACCACATCAAACCTAATAAAGAAGATGTAAAATGGGGAGTTAGACTGACCCCAACAGTCACCTAAAGAGTGATCTTACGATTGAGCACAATACTACATCTCGAATCCATGTAGTTATGTGTATATGTGTGTGAATGATGCCTTTCATTTCCTTGTGCATGTTGCACTGACCGTGATAGTGTGCTAGATATATATTGCTCCAAGTATGTAAATGTGTGAGATGGAATAAAATGAACTTCCCTTTTATGTTGTGTATATAGAGGGATGAAGTGCTTATCCCTTGTATGGATGTTCTATATGTATGCCTTTTAAATGCTCTTGTGCCTTGCTGCAAGATTAGGTGATGATAAATAGTGATTATAGTTCTTGGCCCCTTATTTAAGAGCAATGACTAATTATATATATGATTCACTTGTTTTAATTTCATAATTGACAACCGAAAGGCTAACCCAAGTTTTAAAAAGGTGACCATGAAGTAAATATAGCCAAAAGAGTAAAAAGAAGATAAAGAAGGTCGAGCACCCAAGAAGGACAAGGGCTCTTGGGTGCTTTTGTCCTAATTGAGCGCTAGTGTTCGAGGCCATAAAAGATAAATCAATAAAGTTTTAACAGATTTGTAAGATATGTAATTCCAAAAAAGTGCAAGACATAAAGTAAAAATCTTGAAAGAACTTGTAAACCACCAATTTTCTTGCTTAGGAATCATGTATATATTAGTATGCTTTAGTACCTAGATATGTACCCAAGTGCTTAGATTTTGTGTCTATAGATGTATATGATTAAGAAATTTTGATTCAAATTTGATACAAGGATTTATTGATTAATTTTTTTGAAGGACCCCCTACATCTTGCCCCATGCCACCAATAAGAGATAAGGGCTCAACATTGAAGAAAAAATGTTGGTGAGTAAGGATATCTTACTCCATTCTCAGTCTCATACTACTAGTGAGAAGTATGGACTCATCACCAAAAATTGTGAAGGACAAAAGGTGTAATGCTTTTTTTTTGTATTTTATGATTGATTTTTGCCTTAGTTATTGATATTGTGCTTTTTGGGAAGGAATAATTTTCCCCAAGTCTTAGCCGCATGCGAACCAATAGAGGACACAAGGGTTCAACACTCGTAGAATGAAATGGGTAGTAAAAAGGACCAAGTAAAGAAGTTTGAGATTTATGTGAAAGAGAGATCTTATACGAAAGAAGGATTTTCCATCGTGAAGATTCGAGAAAAAATTGTAGGTTAAAGGATCTGAAATGGTAGGAACCATAACAAGGATGAGACACAAAATTCCCAATAGGAATGATATTAACTTTGTTTTGTGATAGGTAAAGAATGCGAAGATATGATAATGGTATGATTAATATAGTTTCCAATGGATAACACAATTAAATTTTTTTGTTAAATTTATTAACCGTGTAAACACCCTTCCCTAGTGCGGAGAGAACCCATGGAAGAAGATGCTTATACTTCTAGGATTTTGATGTTCAAATAGTGCTTTAATGAAAAATTTGATATGGATTTTTATTCTCTTTTTATGCCTTTTAATGTGTTTAAAATTTTGTGGATGAAGGTTTGGAATGGACTCATCAGGAGAGAGATCCATGTTATGAAAATGGAATGGTCTTGATTTACAATAATTAGGTGAATGAAGTCTAAGTCAAAGGAGAATCAAAATATTTAAGGAGTATTGAGTTACGAGACTTGGGAAGATGAGATCCAAGTCAAAGGAGTAGATAGAAGGATTTTCAATGTATCCATGATTCAAGTGGTCCTTATTTATGAAAATTGGTAGGACAAGGTCTAAGTCAAAGGAGGGAATATGAGGATTCGATAAGTCCCAAATTAAGAGAATTGGGCAGACAAGGTCCAAGACAAAGGAGGGAATTTGAAGATTCAATGATTCCTGATTTATGAGACTTGAGTAGACGAGGTCCAAGTCAAAAGATGTATGATTATAGAAGACTTTAATGGGATCAAAATAACTATGTGATGTTACAGGAGGATTGTTGAGGTGAGGAATATGTTGAGATTCACATTCATTTGTGAGTGGAAGAATGCAAAGAAAGAAATATTAATCCCTAGATGTACACCCAAGGCTCCTTATAGGCCATAGAGAGAAAATATTCAATGTTGCTCTGTCGAGGTTATGGATTAATTTGTTTGACAATATATTTTTAATTAAATATTGAAAAGGTTGTATAAGGATATTCCTAGGTATATGTACCTCGTAGAGTGCACACATGTAGATGTCTTGACATGTAGGAATCATCGTTGATGAGATTCCTACAAGATTGATCATTTGAGGCATTATGGACACAAAAGGTTACATTGTTACAAGTTTCTAATATTGTTGTGGTTGTGTATCTACAAAAATACTAGAGATTTTAGGCATAAGAGTCGACAGTGAAAGAATAGAATCAAGCTCAATGGTGCTTGATGATTGGCCCTCTTCTATAGAGTCTGACTATATCAAGGGTTCAAAGGGAGTCCTGAATCAAGGTCAAGATATCATTTGATGTTAGAAGGTTGTGGTTTGAAAAAGGTTAAATGTCTATTTGGACTAACAAGAAAATATAGAGAAGAGAGTGATTGGTTTGGAGGGAGCGATACTTGAATTTTTGTTTTCATGATCTTATTGAGTGTTATACTAGAGATGTTAGGCATAAGAGGCGACAAAGTGAAAGAATGGAATCAAGCTCAATGGTGCTTGATGATTGGCCCTCTTTATAGAGTCTATAGTTATATCAAGGGTTGAAAGGGAGTCCTGAATCAAGGTCAAGATGTCATTTGATGTTAGAAGGTTGTGTTATGAAAAAGGTTCAATGTCTATTTGGACTAAAGAAGAAAATATAGAGAAGACAGTGATTGGTTTGGAGGGAGCGATACTTGATTTTTTTTTTTTTCATGATCTTATTGAGTATTAGTATGTACTAAAGTTTGAGCGACATTCAAATCTTCTTGAGAATTTTTTGTAGTTGATGCGTCTTTAGTTGTGATAGCTTTTTCATCGAGCTCTATAAAGATGTCTCCATCGTTAATTAAGTATTAGACATAATTCTTAAATTGCACACATCTATCTGTTGAGTGTGTTAGGAAATAATTATATTAGTGCTCCATTATATTAATGTGTGAGCAATGTTATTTGTATTGTATTAGTTTTAGAGTTTTACGAGTTGTTAAAACAACTTGTATAATTTAGGTGAGTGGTTTCCTATATTATAGGAAATATAATTCCTATATAATCATTTGTATGTAATATGAAGATTGACGGAATATCAAGAAGAAATCGAGAATTATTATTGTGTAAATATGATACTATGCTAATATTTGGCATCGTAGCGAATTGACTCGTGTGATGGAAATTTAAAATAGTTATCAAGGGGCAATGTTTCTTTTTTATTGCTCCTGTAGATGCAATTCTATTTTTTGCAGAATGTTCCTCCTAGGATTTTCTTGCACACTCATGCATTAGAGGATCTCCATCGGTGTGCTTTTGACACCAACTTCGAATTCTTCTATTTTCGAGATCCAGTTATTTCTGTGGCATGATTCAATTGACTCCATTTATGTGGGTTCAATTCTTCTCAGCATAAGGTGATCTGATTCTTGTGTTTATCTTATATTAAAAAAAGGAAAAATACAGTTTGTTGTTGCAGATCCATATCCGTGTAGATGTCGTCTATCTTCTAGAAGTCTATCATACATAATCTCAGCCTGAAATCTAACCCAGATTTGTGTTTTACGGATGGAATTTGGTTTCCATGAGATTTTTACCTGCATAAATAAGGATTCACCTGCCCCGCATTGAAGTGGACTGTGGAGTGCACTTGTAGAAGATCCGCAGATCTATGCATCAGTTGTTTCAACTATCTACTGTCCATCGTGATCTTCTCCAACGTGATAGGGATGTGATATTTATGCTTTTGACAGCTAGCGCTGAATTTTCTTGTTTATTCCTTGGAGATTCAAAAGCCCACAGTTTTGTAAAGAAATTTGCTCACTGCGCCTTTATCACTGTATCACTATTTTTTTGTGGTCCGCGTAGTATTATTTTTGTGGAATACTACGCAATCTGCCCTTACCTGAGGAGGCCAGCCATTGGAAGTGGAAGTATTTCATATTACCAGTGGTGGTAGCAGTCAAACCACCTACAAATATTTCCTTCACTGGAGATAAGTGTTCAAAACCACTTTTAAAAAAAAAAAAAAAAAAACAAGTGGTATATTTATATTTCTTATTATTGTTTTGTGAGTCTGTGTGTTTAGGTATTTAGTTTTTCAAGTCTTTAGGTTTTATTATGTTATCCGTAGCCTTAGGATAACAGTCTTAATATTGTTTGTATACGTGGTTAGTTACTTTTTTGTCTAACAATGTCTAATGTTTAAATGTAATATTGTGTATGTAACATTGTGTATGTAGTCAAAACACAAATGTCATTGTAGGTCTACATATTGTTGTTTAGAGTCATTTTATATGTTCATCAAAATAAAAAAAGTTTTAGTTATTGTCATTTGTTTGTAAAAGTGTCAAATAAGTGATCTTAAGAGTCAATTTTTGTTTATTCGTCAAAAGTTCGAAAAATAAAAAAATCATTTTGTTATATGGTTAGTCAAACCATAGAAGTGGGTTCCTTCATTGTATGAGTCATTGTCAATTTTTTTTAAAATATTATAGTTGCGTTAAAAGTAATCTTTAATTACTTTTTCGTGTAGTGTCTCATCCATTATAGTTAAAAAATGTTGAAGTCTTGAGTTATTTTTAGTGTCTTTGAGAGTCATTAAAAAAATGTCAAAATAGGTGATTTTAGGATTGTCATCATTGTCCAATCAAGTGTCAAGAGTAAAAATTGAAAAAATAATTGTTTTCACATTACGGGGGAGAGACAAAATAAAGTACAATGTGAAACTTGATGAGCTTGAAAGATATATTCTGATGAGTTAGCAACATGCAACCGGAGGCGGAGGCATCTGGAGGTTGGAGGTCATTCAGCGACCTCTCGTCGATTGCAATGATGGGGCCGCATATCGCCTTTGGTGACAGTGTGTGTGCGATTGATTTTAGTGCTTCCAAAGTGTGGTGTGCCTCGGTTACGGTGATCCTGTTTTCAATAAGTGGAAATTTCACATTGAGGGGGGGAACATGATCCAATGTTCCATTTCCAGTATGTCAGCTTTTTCTATGTATGTACGAGCAACAGATTTCAGTAGAATTTCCTATGTTATTCCCTGCAGTGAGATAGTGATGAGAGTTGTTGATACTACTGCATCATCATGATATCGTGGTTGTTAGTTATCCAGAAAAACTATCCAGAGGTTGTTGAAGGCCCTCAAAAACCATATGTTGTGTGGTTGTTGGTTAACCACTTGGAAAACCATCCGAGGTTGTTGGTATTGTCCTTGAAACCATCCAGATCATGAACATGCTATGTAGTGGCACGTTGCAGTACAAAGCAGGTTTTCCCATGTTCGCACTAAGGGGGGGAATGTTAGGAAATAATTATATTAGTGCTCCATTATATTAATGTGTGAGCAATGTTATTTGTATTGTATTAGTTTTAGAGTTGTTACGAGTTGTTAAAACAACTTGTATAATTTAGGTGAGTGGTTTCCTATATTATAGGAAATATAATTCCTATATAATCATTTGTATGTAATATGAAGGTTGACGGAATATCAAGAAGAAATCGAGAATTATTATTGTGTAAATCGATCTTTGTGCTAATAGAGTGGTCATCAATGCGATGGAATTATAATATGCATGAGGTTTTTACCAATATGGATTATGTTCCCCTTCAGAAAGGGTCTTGTAAGTGGATATTTTATCATTCTATCCTTTACTAATTGATGAAAGACACTAGAGAGACTTTCTCTAAGGGGTGTAAACTGACGTTTGAATTTGTGTGGAGTAGTGTCTTTGCTAGGTTGTATGATTGGATTTTTAGTTGATTGTTCATGTATGTTATGCACATTTCGATTATTTGTGACACCATCATTGATGACATTGTGGTTACGGTTGACATACCTAGATTTATCATGATGAGTGCTAGTATTGTTATTATTATGATTATGCCCATTGTCTTTAGAATGAGGCTTGATTAAACCTTTAACAATGAGGGCCTTTGCAATTTGAGTTCCCTTTGTGATAACTTCCTCAAAGATGTTGAGGTAGTGTATTTTCATGTGAAAGGATAACTTGTTGTTAAGGTTTGAGATGAAGATGTTAACCATTTTTTAGGGATTGAACATGGGAACCAACTTACGATTCCTCTCCATTGTTGTAAAAATTGGGAAAATATTTCATTTGGTCATTGTTTTGCATTGTACAAATCCATCATTGTGACTTCGGAGTCAAGGTTGAAATAAAAATGTTTGACAAACTTCTCTAAGAGGTTTGCAAAGGTGGTGATAGATCCATTTGGAAGGTGTAAGAACTGGTCCAAATCTTGTCCTCCTAGGCTTCTAAGAAAGAGGTGCAAGAGAAATATATTGTTCTATGCCACTTCGTGGCATTGTATGAAACATTCTTTGATATGCTCTCTTAGATCAAAATTTCCTTGTATTTACCAAATTTTCGTTTCTCAAAATATTTTGGAAATGGCATATGTTAGATGTCCTTATTGAAAAGTTAAGGACACAATTCATCAAAGTTGAATTTTTGTGTGGATTTTGTAGACCCAAAATTGTGTCCATCATTTTCCATTCTGAGTAAATGGTGAATTGGTTTGTGGGATAAATAATGAATTATCATTCTTTAGATTGGTGATCTCTTTATTTATCATAGAATGCTTTTTGAATATGTCATAACTTTTCTTCATGTGTTCACTACCTTTAGTATCATTGTTAGTGACTTGAAAGGATAAGAAAGACGATTGTTTTCTCATCTTAGTAAGCTATTCTAAGAAATTTTTGTTTGATGTCTTATGTGAATCTATCATGTTTGAAAGAGAGGGAAAAAAAAGAAAGGTGTGATGAAGAACTCAACCCTTAGAAAAGTGAATGATAAGACCGAATATACGAAAAGGTTTGAAAGCTTGACCCTTAGCAAAGTGAATGCTAACATAGAAGAAGTAAAAAAGTGTGAAAGCTTGACCCTTACCAAATTGAATGCTAAGATGGAAGAAACAAAAAGGTTAGAAACATACTCAACCTACAAAAAGTGAATGCTAGAATGGAAGGGGATGAAAATCACCCAACCTATAGCAAAATGAATGCTATAATGGATGAGATGATGAAAAGTAATCAACCTATAGAAAAGTGAATGCTAGAATGGAAGAGGTGATGAAATGATTGAACGATGTGACCCTTAGCAATGTGAATGCTAAGATGGAAGTGAGATTGAAAATATTTGATTTGTTTGACCCTTAACAACATGAATGTTAAGATGGATGAAGTGTGAAATGATGATAGACTACTCAACCCTTTACAACATGAATGTAAAGATGGATGAAGTGTGAAATTATGATAAACTATTCAACCCTTTACAACATGAATGTAAAGATGGAAGAATTTGAAAAACAAAGTTGCTTGATCCTTAACAAAAATAATGTTAAGGTGGAAGAGACTTAGTGATGAAAAAGGTTACTCAATTCCTTACAAAGTGAATGTAAGAAAAGAGTATTGGAAAAGATTTGATAGAATCAACCCTTAACAACATGAATGTTAAGATGGACGAGGGATTTGAAAATATTGTTAGATTCGACCCTTAACAACGTGAATGTCAAGAGGGATGAGAAGAAAAATCTTTGAAAGAGAAAGTACGATTATAGAACTCTTAGAAAAATAAATTCTAAGATGGGATAGTTATTTTATGAGCTAAGTGATGTGCTTGAACTTTGGACAAAGTGAATGTACAAAAGAGATGAGACTTTGAAAAGGTTAGTTTTCTCAAATTTTAAAATGGATGTTTAAAAGAGAAGATACTTAACAAGATGATGTGATCAAATCTTAACAAAAGGAGTGTTAAGAGAGACTAAAAGGTTTGAAATGTTAACTCTTAACAAGGTGAGTGTTAAGAGAAATGAAAGGGTGTGAAATTTTAACACTTAACAAAATGAGTATTGTTAAGGAAGAAGAGGGGATTGAAATGTTAGTTAGAGGAATCTTAACAAAATGAGTGATAAGAGAGATGAAAAGGTTTGAAAGTTTTTATGACCCTTTACAAAGTGAATGTAAAGAGGGAAGAGGTGAAAGAGGTTGGCTTTCTCAACTTGTGAAAAATGAGTGTTACAAGAGGAGACTTGAAATCATGATGAAAATGTTTGAATCTTAACAAATATGAGTGCTAAGAGGAAGAGAATTAGGAAATGTGAAGGTGCTCAACTCTTAAAAAATGAGTGTTAAAAGAGGAGACTAAACAATGGAAGAATAACACTCAAATAATGACAATGTGAATGTCGAAATATAGAGGTGAAAAGCTAGAATCTTGACAAAGTGAATGTGAGAGACAAAGGGAAAATGATTAGCTAAGGATCTCAAATAAGAGTAAAGGGAATGATTTAAAAGAGATGAGTGAAGAAATGTGAAGATGTCAACAAGTAAACAAAGTGAATGTGTAATTTGACAATGTGAGATGGTGAAATGCTTGAAGTTCAATAATGTAAATGTTAAACTCAAGACTTATAAAGATTATAGATGAAGGTGATTATGATGGTGCTTGACTGTGATAAAGTGAGTATCATGATGTCAAGAATTAGATGAAGAAGCATGATAGTGCTTAAGTGTGGATATAGATGTCCACAATTGAAGACTTAGAATCATTTTTAAAGAGGTGAAAATGAGCCCAAATAAGGAGTATTTGGGAAAGTAGAAAAGTTATGAAGATGAATCTAAATAAGGAGTATTTGGAAAGATGTGAAAATGAGACAAAAGTGGATCCAAATGAAGAGTAATTGGAAACGTAAAATAAATACGAAAGAAAACCCAAATAAGGAGTATTTGGGAAAGATTGAAGATTAGATGAAAGTGAGAATGTAAGATATGAGTATGGAACACAAATCACTAAATGAAAATAGAAAATAAAAAGTGAAAACAAAGTTTTGTTTATGGAAGTTTTGCCTCTACCTTAGATTGGATTGGTCAATGTGTGTCTTCCTAGGTGGTTCTCTCAACTAGTTGTTTGCAGATAGCCAAGCAAGTTTAGTGCTATATTGATAGCTACCAAATTTACTTTACCCCCTTTGAAATAATGAGCAAAGATCTTGCTCAAATGAATCACACTCGGTCACCACTACTGGATATCCGTGACTCTAACTCATAAAGGAATACTAGTCAGGTAGGATGGGGGTACCTGTTTCATCATCCAGTTCCCTCAATGTGCTATCTACTTTAAGGTTCTTGTGGTACTCCTCACAATGAGTTTTATGGCTTATGCCAAAGCACTTCCCACAGTTATAACAGCTTTCAATAACCTTGTCAACCACACCTACAAATACAATGTGAATTGTTCATTTTATCTTGATTAAAGATGAGATTTTCTTAACCACTATTATTTGAGAGAGAAACCTGTAGTTAGTAAGCTATTTTAAATGTCATTCAAGGAAACATGCAGTTAGTAGTTTAAGAGTAACCTCATTTAGATATGGTCCTACAAACAAGGATTAGATATTTTTTCCAGAGGTGAAGAGGATACGACGAAAGAAGCAAGACGACATTTTTGATTTCCAAGATCACTTAAGAAGTGTGAGGAAAGAGCATACACGTGAAACTCACTTTGATTAAGAAAGAAAAAGGTTAATTCCTAAAAGCACCTAAGAAATGATCACATTTATGATTTCCAAGATCACTTTGAAAGTGCAAGGAAAGAGCATACGCGTGATCATTTCATGATTAGCCTCACAAAAAAAAAAATGACAACAAAACGTAAGCAAAAGTCCACCAAAAAGCATTATCCATGGTGCACAAATGGGTAAATGTTTACAAAATTTACTAAAAAAATGACAATAATTGGACAAAAACATCCAATAACCCTATAAGAGCAAGTTTAAAAATTAGTGTAATTTAAGAAAATTGATGAAAAATGACCTAAAAAGGACCTAATTAAGTGTAAAAAGACCTAAGTTAATATTTAAACTAATTAAAAAATCTAAATTTGATTTGATTAATTGAAATCCTATCTAAAGCAACAATTAATTGTACTATTCACTTCATTGTGCACAATCAAATCAAGGATTGAAAGGGCCTCTAAGAAATAACACCCCTTGGGTAGGGCCGGTGGTGTCATTTTAGTTGCTCTTCTATTTCAAGTATCTGTTTTTGGTTTAAATTGTAGTTTTTCCGTGTTTTACTTTTTACTAGTAGCTATTTTTTGGGTTCATGTCACTGCCGAAAAGTGACGCAGCAAGTGTGAGAATCTACAAGTGACTCTTCCGCGTGCATCTCAGACCTCTCGAGGTCGTCGTAGACACCGGTGGGGGTAGAATATGTAGACAAACTAGTTAGGCAGTCTAATGTCTTCAACATGCACTAGTGGAATTTGTGAATCTAAGGCAAAGAAGGCCCTTCTAACTTGGACTGGTGTGATAGATCGATCAGCGAGGATGACTGCTCGAAGGCTCCAATCAATATCGAGCTCTGGCATGATTCGATCTATGGGTTGCGGAATACGTGGAAAATGACCTGGGATTGTTTCGTGTATATCTCCCGATAAGGTCATATAGTGGATGATGAATACAATTGACTCTACGGACGATTTTCTGGCCTAGTCCAGAATTCCCTAGCTTCGTTAGCCGCTATATCTAGTAAGGACAGTTGTTCGATGATGATAGGTGGAAGTGGAGTGGACTGAAATACTAGTGTGCGTAGGCCAGTGTCTATATCTAACTGACTTGTGGATTCGTTGGGCTGTGGGATCTGTGGATCACAACCGTAGACTCTTGGTTGTCGTGTCCTGTTATGGTCATACGCGAGATCAAGTTCTAATCCCTAGTATCCAGTAATCATATGCTTTCTCAGCTTCTATGTTTAGAACCAATAGTTGTGCAATCTTCTCAGAATACCTTACAGAGCGTTCTCGCAACCTGGATTCTTAAGCTGGTATCTATATCTACGAGGGTGTCTCCAGCGTACATGGCCAGGAACTAGAGGATCGCACCGAATGTTTGTTCTCTTTCGAGCCCTTCTGATCATGTGGATGTTTTCTAGGGTAATCTGTAGTTTGGCTGACTTGACCAAAACGCATGTGCTTGGTCATCTTCTATGTTTAATCCTCTTAACTGAGAACTGATCAGTTGTAAATCTGTGGTTGTTCGGAATACTTGTATCCTGAGATTTTGGTCTATGTCAACTATCGCTGTGACGAGGTTTGGTTGTGGCACGATTGGCTCAAATATATATTCCCTGGGCTCTTGAGGTCCCGTGATTGTCATACGAAACAAAATGCAATCTAACTGTAATGAAACAAATTCTAACTACATGAAATAAATCTAACTGCATATAACTTTTATTCTTCTAAGAAATATTCTAATAATTTTAAGGAAAGCAAACTATTTTAAGCATATCTAGAAATAATAACTAAACAATAATTTGAAACAGACAAGATAACCGAGTGTAGTTTATTTTCCTGTGCGATTTTGTAGAATTACTCTAAATAAAACAGTTTGTCTAATCTACCGGCAAGATTCTCGATCCTACCTCAGAAGTGAGGAGTGAATCATAGTTTCTCAGAAACTATCAATCCCCACAACTTCCCATGCAATGTCGAGAATAAAATGAAATGAAATAAAGTGATTAACTACTCTATTTGATATGAATCGTAGAACTTTGAAATTTAAAACCCGGACTCCAGCAGCAAAGTGGCGAATCCGATGGTGTATGTGATCTCGTCCCCTCAGTATGATCTCCTCGTTCTTTTGTGTTCACGTGGATCCAGAAAAGCGTGTAATGCTAGCACCGATAGGAGTAGATTTTGGGATAAGGACAGCTCAGAATGCAGACCGAGAATGCGAGTAGGAGAGGGATAGCGCAAGAGTACAGAGCTTGGCTTATGTGATTCCTAAGCGGGATTTTACTACAAGTCATGCAACATGAAGCGACGGAACCTCCTAACTATCCTATACGAAGAGAAAACCTGTAACTTTAATGGCTTCCCAAGCTATTCTATTTCAAAATAAAGACACTGCTTGCACAAGTTGGATATGTGGCTTACCAACAGCAATAAAGCTAACCAGGTATATAATGAATTGAACTAAGAACTCTAAGACACGATGAAGATAAATCTACAGCAAAGAGGAATCAGAGGCAAGCTTCTAACTGGATTGGATGGAACAACAACACTGCCTGCACAAGATGGGTCTGTGGCTTACCAACAGCTGAGCAATACTAACCAAGTATGAAATAAACTATGCTATCAATCCTAAGCAAGCTAACCAAAACACTAAAAATCAGAAGACTCTAACAAGGAAAAATGGTGACCAAAAGCTCCAGCTCAAATTCTTCACCAAATTCTTCACCAAATTCAGACCATTTGCATGTACACAAACCATGCATTTATAGGAATTCCAACTCTCAAAAACCAAAACCAAATTGAACTCCTAAACAATAAACAAAGAAAAAACACTGCCTGGGGACCAAAAACATAAATGCATGCTCAAGTCGGCAAGGAAAAGTCAGAATCGTGATATTTCACGCGAGTCACGTCAAGAGCATTCTGAAAACGCGGGACCTCCTCGCTCGGCAGGGGCGGTTACAGGACCGCCGCCCTGATCAGGGCGGCGGTCACGAGACCGCGCCCGCAGGTGGCGCTTGGCCATCAAGGTCCAGAGGCCAAGGAAAGAGGGAAAAGAGGGGAAATCAAAGGGCGCGGGGCTAAGTGGGGCATGCAGGATGTTAACGCATACTTCGAGGGCTTTTCCGGATCCCGAACACCTTGCGAGGAGACCTGTATCATCATCGGGGCACTTGTTACACTGTTCTGGCAGTACAGTACCTTACAATTTTGGGTACGTATTCTTCATTGGACTTTATATATTATCTAGATTCGATCCTCTTTTGATGCTTCTTTCATGTTTGATCTAGCTATTGAGCCTTCCTTATAATAAGGTATAGTCCCTCCAAAACTATTTGCCATTAATAAAAAATAGTTAATTTAATTAATTAAGTAAAATAAGCTTAAAAAGGAAAATAAAGTGAACCTAAGTTTAAAACTATAATTTAAATCAAAACCTAAAAATGAATCCTTAAAAAAATGAAAAAGCCTAAATGAAATAAACTAAGTGTTTATTTACATCGGCTTCGAGCTTGTTTTTTATTTGTGTTATTATTTGTTTGCAAGGTTGGAGCTCAAGGGATTAGTGGTGGTGTTATGGATATGGTCTTTGTAGTGAGGATCTGCAATGGCCTGTGTAGGCAAGGTAGATGGGACACAAATTGGTGGTGAGAATAGTGTGGGTGAGCCATGATGGCTCGGTGTGAATGGGACTCGGTAGATCGATAGAAGGAACTCGGTAGGGAGGTTGATGATCGGGGGTGGCGGGGGTGCATAAGGGGATTAACAAGATAGATAGGGTCCGGGGTTGGGGTTGGGTTCGGGACCAGCTTGTCGAGTCACAACCGATTTAGGCTATGGTAGGGGTTAGATTAGGTCACATGACGGGGGAAAGGGGTTGGGATCGACTCACCAAGTCGGGGATGAGTCGAGTCCGAAGGGGGTGGGTAAGATAACAAGGGGGAGAGGGTTTAGAAGGGTTTCGGGTTAGGTTAAGAAGATCGAAGCCAAATCCCTAAGCCATGTAGGCGAAGGAGGGGAGAGAGGGTAGGAACTCGGGTAGGATTAGGTCAGGGCTCAACGAGTTAGGGAACCAACTCGGTGACCCAACCGGGCTAAGCTACATGGGAGTTAGGGGTGTGAGGAGGAGCGTTAGGAGTCGAGGATGAAGTAAGGGGAGAGTAGGCGTTAGGGATGAAATTTAGTAGGGATACCAAATTTAGCAGGAGATGGTTTTATAAATTAGGAATAAAGGGGAAACCTAACAAATTTTAGAACCCCACCAAATTTGGTGAGAAAACACCTAACACTTAAAAGATCTTTTTATGTTACATTTTACATATATGATTTCTATTTTTAGATGTTTTCTACTTGCAAAAAACCTATAAATCTTCAACAAAAAGAGTAATAATAAGCAAGAGATAAATTTATTTTTGTGATTTATTAACAAATTTCTTGGCCGAGAAACCCTCCTGCAATGTATCCTGAAAACACAACAATACACAAACAACAAAAATACACCAAAACAACATTAACCAATGAAAATCACATTCACACAAATGTTAGTATGGATTAAAAACTACATTAAAATGTGAATAACATATGAAACAAGAATGAAAGAAAATGTGGGTAAGTCCACCAGTGCGTGCTTAGAATGTGAGTAATGAAAATTAATAGCAAATTAAAGATAAAGAAATAAACAACGGAATGTACCTTCTCTCAGAACTCTCTTGTAAACCTCAAGAAGACTATGGAAGTTCTTAGACTTTTGTGATCTTAAAGATGTTTGGAATGCGGATGCTCTTGATATTACTCTCTAAAGTGGATTTGTAAATTCTACGAGTAAATTTCATAAGGTTGCGAGAAAAAATTCAACGAAGTTGGGTATAATTTGCACAAAGCTTCCAGGATGGGTTTGTAAAGGAAATGTCCTCCTCTCATAGGCCGAGGGTAAGACAAGGAAAGTTGGATGCAAGTTTGACTAAGTTCCGGTTAATTATGGTAATTACTTAGGAATAGAAAGTAGATTGAGTTTGGGAGTTGTAGATTTGAAGGGGCAATAGACATTTGAAATGAAAAGAGTTATATCCAATAATTGAATTACACGTACAATCAAATTGTCCCCATCTTTCTAGGAATCTAGAAGTGGAGTTCAAGTGGATTTGAATGGAATGAGGAAGGTGAATTCAAGTGGAATTAGTTGGAATGAGGAAGTGGAGTCCAAATAGAGTTAACTAGGATAGTGAAGTGACAATTGACTAGGAAAATAGGTATATTTTCCTAATTAATTAATTAATTTAATTAGCTACAAGTTTAGATAATTAATTAACCATTTATTTAATAAATGTTAATTAAATTAGCTAATATGGGTTAGAGATAAATTTTGTTAATCCTAAGGGGTGTAATGTGCATGATTAATCAATCGATTAATCAATCGTAAGGGGATGAATAATATGATGTGAACTGGAACATGTATGTAATTTTGGGATGTCTACACTAATGACAACCCCATGAAGGGGATGAAAAAGTGGTTAATTTTATAGCTAAAATTAAAAACATTAAATCTCAACTAGATGGATGTAACTATGATCCGATTCAAGAAAAATGCTACACTTTATCATTGAAATGAACATGCATAAAAGAATTAGAAACTTAATTTCCATCTTAAAATCAAAATATCAAACTGAACAAAATATTCTGACTTTTCTACACTTAGTTCTCTCTTGATTCAAGAAGAACAAGTAATTAAAAACTTTGAATTGAAGGAGAATGCCACTAAGGCACTTATCACTAAAAATCATAAGAATAACTTTTATAGGTTTAACAAGAATCAAAAGTTCAAATCAAACTTTAAACCCCTAGTAAAGATAAGAAACTGGTGAATAATCACCTAAAAGTCAGTTTTGATGGAAAATGCCATAATTGGGAAATTTGGTCATAAAAAGGAAGATTGTAGGGTAAACAAAAATAAACCAAATTTCAAAAATTAGAAAGGAAACAAACCAAATCAAAATCAAAGCAAAAATCAAAACAAAAATTAAAAGAATAATAAAAAACCTAATGTAGTTACCTTATATGTTGCATTAGTTACTATAAAAGAAAATGAATGGATTCTTAGATAGTGGTGCATCTAGGAACATGACCTATAGAGAAATATCTCCTTTCTGATATCAAAGAATGTAATGATCAAATTTATCTTGGTGATCATTCCATTCTTGATGTTCAAAGTCAAGGTAGAGATAAAGTTTTTAATGGTTATATAAATGATGTTTTATGTGTTCCTAAACTGAAAATGAATTTTCTATCATGTTCTCAACTAACTCAAAACAAATATAGCATAATTTTACTTAAAGATAAATGGTATATTAAAAATGAGTTAGATATTATTATTGCAAAAAGGATTACAAAAGAATGGTTTATATATATTTAAAGGTTTTGCAACTACTTCATGTCTTTCTACTCAAAATAGGAATGATTTACAATTATGGCATGAAATATTAGGTCATGTTAACTTTAAGAGAATGTATGATATATTTCACATGAACCTAGTTGTTGGAATACCTCCTATCTCTCATGCCTAGAAACTTGTGAAGGGTGCTTACGTGGTAAGAAATATGAAAATCTCTTCCATAGCCATCATGAAGAAAACTCCTCTGAACCTCTTGAACTTGTTCACAATGATGTTAGAGGACCTTTATAAGTTCCTTCCCTAAATGAATTCTTTGTATGTAGTTACTTTCATTGATGATTATTCTCGCATGATTTGGTCATTCTTTATTAAAAATAAATAAGATGTTTTATCTAAATTTAAAGAATTTAAAGCTTTAGTAAAAATAGTTCTAGTCATAAAATTAAAAGGATTAGAACAGATAATGGAGGAGAATACATTAGTAAAGCATTTGATTCTTTTTGTGTCAAATGTGGAATTCAAAGGGAACTTACCACTCCCTATTCTCCTCAACAAAATGGTATAATGGAAAGGAAAAACCACACCATTCTTGAAATGGCCAGAACCATGTTACATTCAACTGAAGTTACTAAATTTTTATGGGTTGAAGCTATGAATACCGTTGTTCATATAATGAATAGAATAAAGTCTTTACTAAATCCTATTTCAATCTACTCTTTAGAAAAGTGGACTAATAAGAAACTAACGTATCTCATCTAAGAATCTTTGGAAGCCCTGCCTCCATCTTCATTCCTAAAGCTAAAAGGAAGAAGTTAGATCAAACCTCCTATCCTTGCATATTTGTAGGCTATGAAGAGGTAAAACAAAAGGTCTAAGGATCTATGATCTTGTAAAATGTGAAGTTATTGAGAATAGAAATGTTAAAATCCTTGAAAAACCTTTTTGTAATTCATCTTCTATTTCTTCTATTTATAATGAATCTAATGAGTTAGAAAACAATGATCTTGATGAATGTAATGAAGAAAAAATAGATTGTAATAATGAGTCTATAATTGAAAATGAGTCTTTTCTTATGTCCTCTATAACTAAATGACCTAAATGGGCTCAATCTTTACTTCAAAACTCTAATCCTAATAATCTTAGTAAGATGACTAGAAGTCACCATACCTACCATGCCTTAATGACTATGTATGAGTTAAAACCCCAATATTTTGAAGAAACATGTCACAACGAAAAGATGGATAGAATCCATGAAAGTCGAATATAATGCCTTAATTAAAAATCAAACTTGGGATCTTGTCCCTCCTCCGGAAAAACATAGTATTTTTGTTCTAGGTGGCTTTAAAAAATTAAATATAAGGTCGATGGAAATATTGATAAGTTCAAATCCATGTTAGTATCTCACGGGTTTACTTAAAAACTAGTATTTAATATGTAGAAAACTTTGCACCCATTTGCAAAAATGAGCACAATTAGGATTCTTATTGCCTTAGCTACTCAATATGGTTGGGAAATCCACTAGATGGATGTTAAGAATGCATTCTAATGGTGATTTAAAAGAAGAAATCTACATGACCCAACCTAAAGGTTTTTAGGAACTTGGAAAATAAATCTTTGTTTGTAAACTGAAAAATCTCTATATGGCTTAAAACAAGCTCCTAGAGCTTGGTATGTAAAAATAAACATTTTTCAAAGATATTGGTTTTACTAATTGCTCTTACTGATAATGATCTCTTTGTTAAAGTTGAAAATAATCAAATTATTCTTATTGTATTATATGTTGATGATTTGATTTATTACTAGCAATTCAAATAGTTTAATTTTTAAAATTAAAGCTAAATTGAAACAATACTTTGAAATGACTGATTTAGGATTATTACATCATTTTTAGGAATGAATTTTTTCAAGATAAACATTCTATTTTTTGTATCTCAGTCACAATATACTACTAATTTACTTAAAATATTTAATATGGTGGATTGTAAACCAATTGCTATTCCTATTGAAGTTGGTTGTAAACTTGATCCTAAACTTGCATGTGAAAAATCTAACCCTACTCTTTATAGAAACTTATAGGTAGTTTAATCTATCTAACAATCACTAGACCTAATATTGCATATACGGTAGGTATTGCATCCCAATTTATGAAGGAACCATATTGAAATCATTGGAAGTTAGAAAAAGAATATTAAGATATATTAAAGGAACAATTAATTTTGGTTTACATTACTCTTCTGATAATGCATGTTTATATGGATATTGTGATTATGACCATGCTTGGTGATGTAATAGATAGAAAATTTAGGACCGGATTTGTGTTTAAATTTGATATAGTGTCATTTCTTGGATTAACAAGAAGCAACCAATAGTATCCATCTCTTCTACTGAGGCAAAATATAGAAGTGTAATAGAAGCAACAAAAGAATCCATGTGGATAAAGTGAATGTTATTAAAAAATTCACATGGAATTTAAAGGAAGTACTCCTCTTTTATGTGATAGTTAGAGTTGTATTTCTCTAACTAATAATCCATTTCAACACCAGAGAACAAAGCATATAGAGATTCATATGCATTTCATCCGAGAGAAGGTACTCTACGTGGTGATATAGATCTCTAGTTATGTCCTACTTGAAGATCAAGTTATAGACATATTTACGAAGCCATTGTGTGTTTCATGAAGTTCTACAAGTTTCGTACAATGTTTGGCCTTTTAGAGTTTCCATTAAGGGGTAGTGTGCATTATAATGCCACCTCCTAATGTCGCTAATGTGTTTTCTTCTTCACCTTTATACTTTTCTCCATAAAAACATTGTAAAATATATTTTTATGATCTAAGTAAACTTATCACTCTAAGTTTACTTGTGTAGTCCAATAATAAAGCATCATTTTGTAAAGGAGGTCCTTACTTTATAAAAGGATCCTAAGGTGCTTATATATATTTTCCATGAGAAACTATGAGATGTAGTCTCACAAATCATGCTTATCCTAAATAATCACTTCTAATTTATGGATTCTAAATCCTTTTGTCAAAAAGGAAAATTTAACATGATGAAGGTGTAAAAGTGATATGCTAGCCTAAACTCTCACCATGGTTTAAGGATTGTAAATCATGTTGTATAAATAGGTAATGTTGGCATATAAACCCCACTTAATATTAAGGGGAGTGTTAGAATAATAATATCAAGTAGGGTTTATCCCCTCTTATTGTTCTTATTTATATTTAATTATAAGATTAAATATATGTTATAAAATTTAGTTTATAATTAAATAAATATAAAATATGTAATATTTTTATTTATTTAATATAAACTATAGTTTATGGTTTAATTGATTTAAAATATGTGGAGGGGTGCTTCACGGAATTCACACCTAGTTACTCCTCTTAAATACAGCTTCTCTGGGTCAGATTGAAAAAATAAATGTAATGTGGAGAGGAGTGGGGTAGAGAACGTGCTTTACTTTGAGTGTAAACTATAAATTTCTCAATATATGGAAATATCTTTTCATTATGGTTTTTACCGCTTACAAGGTTTTCCACGTAAAACTTGGTGTTTAATATGTGTAATGTTTATTTCATGTTTTTAATTTAGTTCATTCAATTTATTTTACATTGTATAATCTAATGACTAAATTAACTTTATATTAATAATTTATCTTGGACTCTAACAAACATGACACAAGGAACTAATTACCTATGTACCTTTGAGTTTCCCAACCACACCGATATCAAAATGGTCTTAAATCACGTTAAATGATGTTACATGATATGTAGGGAAACCTATATAGAGGTCTGCAGTTTAGAAAAAATATTCATGGTTACATTTGAATTATTACTATTCATGTGATATATTGGCCCCCAAAATTTTTATACTCATTTATCAAGTTCTATATTGGGAACTAATTCTTTATTCTTTATTCTATATATTCTTTGGAGCATGAGTGAATATTGGGGAAAGATGAACAATTACATGCATAATTCAGAGTAAAATACAATAGACATAAAATAGAACAAGAAGTTATATTTTGATGCAAATTTAGGAGGGAAAGTGGAAGAAGAAAACAAAAATTTGTATGGGAAAGAAATTTGACGTGCAAAGAACAAGAAAGCTAAATAAAGGTGGTACGCAAGAAAAATTAGTTGGATTAAAAATAACAATCCTAAAGATAGACCAAAAATCATGCAAGGTTAAAAAGTGGGCATCTAGGAGCGACTAAGGTCCCATGTAGGTCAAAAAGTGAGGAGATGAAGGCAAGTGGCATAAATGCTGCCCTATGTAATAGTTAGGTGTTATTTTTAGAACCCAAGGATAATTATAGTCTTGTTCAAATAGTGAAGGGAAATTCCCCACTAGTAAAAATACCTCTTAGGGATAATTATGAGAGAGAGAGAGAGAGAGAGAGAGAGAGAGAGAGAGAGAGCTACATTGTAGAGAGAGAGAATGACTAGAGAGAGATTATTAAGAGAAAGGAACATGAGTTGAGAGCAGAAAGATGATAATTATAAATGGGTTATTAATTTAACAAAAATATATTTAAATTATGAACCCTAATTACAGAGTAATTAATAGAAATAATGAAGTACATATGCTATGATGCAATATGTTACAATCAAGTAAGCAAGTAAATAACATGAAAACCTAAGCTCAAGAGAGAGAAAAGGACTTAACTAATTTGCGCTTGAAAAGAGACTAAGTAGAGATTAAGAAAACCGCTAAACAATAAGTGCATTGTGTCGTAAAATCTTAGATAAATTCTAGAGTGTAGGAATGAAGTCGACATGAGCGCTCATGGAAAGATAGGGGCACCTAGGCTCTAGTGACCAAATTTGGGCTCTAGTGTTTAGGTTCTAAATTTTTCTAGGTCATAAAGGTGTCACAAATATGTTGTTGGTCACCTGTATCTCATTGTTAGGGTTCAAATCACACATGTAAACTAAAAATAGATGTTAACCTGCAAAACCCACAAAACCACATCAAATCAAAAAAATAAATATGCAATATGGGGAGTCGGACTGACCTCGGTGGTCACCCGAATGAGTGAACTTATGATTGAGTGCTGCACTACATCTTAGACTCTATGTAGTTCTTGTGAGTGTGTGAAAGAATCGTGCCCTAGGAATCCTTGTGCAAGTGTAATTGATAATAGGCGATAACTAGATGTATTAATGTAAATAGATGTGTGGATGGAAAAATGAACTTCCCCTTTCTATTAAGTGTATGTAGAAAATGCAGTCCATTTTCCCTTGTATGGACACTAGATGGATGCATTTGATGCTCTTAGATGCCTTTGGATGCAAGATTAGGTGATGATAATAGATGCTTAGAGATTGGTCCTTTATTTTGGTCACATAGATTTGTATTTATATGATTCCCTTGGTTGAATTTTGTAATTGATAACTGAAAGGATGACCCATAAGAAAATAAGATTCCCAAAAGATAAAATAAGCCAAAAAAGTAAGGTGAAAAGAGGTCGGGAGCACCTGGAGGGGAGAGTGAGCGCCCTAGGTGATGGATTCATGGCTAGGCATTGGTGTCTAGAGTCATAATAGATAAGAAAGTGAAATACCATTAGGATGTAGGAAAAGACTAGAAAGAGAAAGAGAAAAGAGAGAGAAAGGCCAAAGAAGGCTGTCATTACTAGTTTTCTCACTTAGGAATCATATGAATGCAAGTATGTTTTTAGGACCTAGAAATGTGATACCTAAGTGAATCATTTTGTGTCTACAGTAAGTATTAAATGATTTAATAGAATTATGCTAAATCCTAATTTTAGAGTCACATATGATAAGTAAAGGTTAAAGTACAGGTTTGACATAAGCAATAAGCTAATAAACATGAAACCCTAAGTGTAAGAGAGAGGAAAGGAAATAGCTAATTTACGCTTGATCCCGAAACTAATCTAGACTAGAAAAGTGATGAATAAGAAGGGAAGACTATTGCAAAGGTGAATGTAAATTCTAGAGTGTCAGATGAGGCTAGAATAGGGTGCCTAGATAGGGTCAGGAGATCTTGGGTGCGATTCTCTTTACTAGACACCAAATTGTGTAGGTGGTTAGAATCTAATTTTTCTAGTGTTGCACAAGTGTCACTAATAGTCGATGTTGGTCACCTCTATGTCATACCTTGATCACTAAATGTACATGTAACCTGCAAAATATATGTTCACCTGTAAAACCCACAAAACCACATCAAATCCAAAAATAAAGATGCAATATGGGGAGTTGGATTGACCTCGACGATCACTTGACTGAGTGAATTTATGACCGAGTGTTGCACTACATTCCATACTCCATGTAGTTCTTATACATGTGTGAGAGAATCATGCCCTAGGATTCCCTTATACACACGCACTTGATAATGAACATTAGATAGATGTAGTAATGTAAATAGATGTGTGGATGGAATAATGAACTTCCCCTTCCTATGAAGTGTATGTAGAAAATATAGTCCCTTTTCCCTTGTATGGATGCTTTAATTCTCTTAGATGCCTTTGGATGTAACCTTAGGTGATGATAATAGATGCTTAGAGCTTGGTCCTTTATTTTGGTCACATAGCTTTGTATTTATATGATTCCCTTGGTTGAATTTCATAATTGACAACTGGAAGGCCGACCCATAAGAAAATAAGATGCCCAAAAGATAAAAGAAGCCCAAAAAGAGTGAGTAAGGTGAAAAGAGGTCGGGGGTTCCCAGAGGGGACGAGGACACTAGGGTGTTGGAATCCTAGCTAGGCATTGGTGTCTAGAGTCATAAAAGATAAGCAAGTGAAATACCAATTGGTATATAGGGTGTAAAAGACTAGAAAGAAAATAAGAAATAAAGTAAAGAGGCTAAAGATAGATGTCAATTACTAGTTTTCTCACTTAAAAATCATATGAATGCAAGTATGCTTTTAAGACCTAGAAATGTACCCAAGTGTGTGATTTTGTGTCTACAAAGTAAGTGTTAAATGATTTAAAAATTATATTAAATCCTAATTATAGAGTCACATATGATAAAAAATGTTAAAGTATAGGTTTGAAACAAGCAATAAGTTGATAGATATGAAACCCTAAGTGCAAGAGAGAGAGAGGAAATGGACTTAGCTAATTTATGCTTGATCCTAGAAATAATCTAGATTGGAAAACTGATGATCAAGAAGGGGAAATCATGTAAATCATGAAATGTAAATTCTGGAGCTATCAAATGAGGCTGGAATAGGGTGCCTGAATAGGGTCAAGGGTGCCTAGGAACCAAATTCTTCTACTGGGTGCTTGTGACTACATGGGTCGAAATATGATTTTGTTGGTGTTGCAAAAGTCTCACTGATATTCATTTTTGGTCATCTCGTATATCTCACCTTGATCACTTGATGTACCTATAACATGTAAAACCCACAAAACCGCATCAAATCCAAAAAAGAAAGATGTAATATGGGGAGTCAGAATGACCCCAAAGGTCATTCTACCGAGTGAACTTATGATTGAGTGTTGCACTATATTCCAAACTCCATGTAGTTATTGTGTGTATGAGAGAGAATTGTGCCCTAGGATGCCCTTGTGCACAGCACACTTGATAATGGGAATCAGCTAGATGTAGTAACAATAAATATATGTGTGGATGGAATAATGAACTTCCCTTTCTTATACAATGTATAAAGAAAATGTAGTCCCTTGTCCCTTATATGGATGCTAGATGGATGCCTTTGATGCTCTTAGATGCCTTTGGATGTAACCTTAGGTGATGATAATAGATGCTTAAATCTTGGTCCTTTATTTTGGTCACATAGCTTTGTATTTATATGATTCCTTTATTTGAATTTCATAATTGACAATTGGAAGGTGACCCATAATAAAATAAGATGCCCAAAAGATAAAGAAGCCCAAAAAGAGTGAGTAAGGTGGAAAGAGGTCAAAGGCACCCAGAGGGGACGAGGGCACTGGGTGTTGACATCCTAGCTAGGAGTCGGTGTCCAAAGTCATAAAAGATAAGAAAGTGAAATACCGATTGGGATGTAGGGTGTAAAATACTAGAAAGAAGATACGAAACAAAGTAAAGAGTCCAAAGTTAGATGTCAATTACTAGTTTTCTTGCTTAACAATCATATGAATGCAAGTATCATTTTAGGACCTAGAAATGTCCCCAAGTGCATGATTTTGTGTCTATAGTAAGTGTTAAATGATTTAATATAATTATGTTAAATCCTAATTGCATATTCACATATGATAAATAAATGTTAAAGTTACATAGTTTGAAAACAAGCAATAAGCTAATAAATATGAAACCCTAAGTGTAAGAGAGAGAGAGAGAGGAAAGGAATTAGCTGATTTATGCTTGATCCTGAAACTAATCTAGATTGGAAAACTCGATGAACATGAAGGAAAAAATGTCATAACTATGAAATGTAAATTCTAGAGCTATCGGATGAGGCTAGATTAGGGCGCCTGAGACAGTCAGGGTTTCATGGCACCAAAGTTTGCTACTAGGTGCACCCATGACTACATAGGTGGTCGAATCTAATTTTTGATGTCACAAAAAAGTTGTCACCGATATTCCATTTTTGTTCTTCTATATATCTCACTTTGATTTTGGATGTACTGTAACCTATAAAACCTAAAAAACCTAAAAACCACATCAAATCCAAAAAATAAAGATGTAATATGGGGAAAGGTCACTTTATTGAGTGAAATTATGACCAAGCGATGTACTACATTCCAGGACTTCATATAGTTCTTGTGTGTGTGAGAGAAAATTGTGCCCTAGGATGCCCTTGTGTGAGCATACTTGTAGTGGGCAGTAGCTAGATGTAGTAATGTAAATAGATGTGTGGATGGAATAATGAAATTCCCCTTCCTATGAAGTGTATGTAGAAAATGCAGTCCCTTGTATGGATGCTAGATGGATGCCTTTGATGCTCTTAGATGCCTTTGGATGCAACCTTAGGTGATGATAATAGATGCTTAGAGTTTGGTCCTTTATTTTGGTCACATAGTTTTGTATTTATATGATTCCCTTAGTTGAATTTTGTAATTGAAACTGAAAGGCCGACCATAAGAAAATAAGATGGACCCAAAAGATAAAAGATTTCAAAAAAAGTGAGTAAGGTGGAAAGAGGCCAAGGGCAATCGGAGGATGAGGGCACTTGGGTGCTAGGGTCTTGGCTCAACACTAGTGTACGAAGCCATAAAAGATAATAAAATGAAGTACTATTGGGCTATAGGGTGTAAAAGACTAGAAAGAAGACAAGAAATAAAGTAAAGAGGCCAAAGATAGCTGTCAATTACTAGTTTTCTCACTTAGGAATCATATGAATGCAAGTATGCTTTTAGGACCTAGAAATATACCCAAGTGTGTGATTTTGTGTCTACATTTTCACCCACTTTATGTTGTTGAGTGAATACTCGATAACATAAAGTAGATAAGAGATGCATACCTGATAACCATGTAGAATGTGATGGCGATAGTGTGCCAAAGAGACAAGTGAAAGTGTGGAGTGATAAAAATGAAGTGTGAAAGCTAAGAAAAGAGGAAGTGACCCTAGGGGTGAAGTGTATGTGTGTTTTACCCGTTGTCATTCTTAATGTTGTGCTTAATTCTTGTTGTGCATATTAAGGAAAAACTGCAAAAAGAGTAATCAAAGTCATGTATTATGAAAATTTTGTAAAATTATGTAAATGTGTAAAAGTATTAAAAGGAAATTGTGCACATTATGGACATGAGTGTAAAATGATGGAAATGTGTCAAAAATATTGTAGAAGAATGAGTTTTTGGGTGATCTCATGCCAAGAGTGATTTTTTTGGTGATATCATGCAAAGAATGAGTTTTTGGCGATCTCATGCCAAGTACAAGTTTTTGGGTGATCTCATGCCACAAAAAAGAGTGTTTGGGAGAGAGGTCTAATGTTACTCTCCTTCCATGATTACTTCCCGATTATACACCATTGTAGATGGTGCGATCCTTGTTGTCTCAAGTTATACCGTATTAGTTACATGTATAAATGGAGAAAGAATGCATTCTACTTGCTGGAAGACTGTGCTTGCACGGTGTGAAAACTGATTTGTGAATTGCTGAAAAATGCATTTATATGAGAAAGTGGTTATATCTTCCCCTAGGACATAGGCATGCACGGGAGGTTAGGATATCCTGGGAAGTCGAGCACCTGTGCTAGTGTTTATATCTGGTGTTGGAGTATATTTTGAATTGAGAACCCAAGTTAGATTCTCGGGATATTTTTGTAAATATAGCCTTTGTTATTTCAATGCTAAATAATACTATGCTCTAGCTTTGAGCTGATGTATGGGGTGATTATTCACCAAATGTATGCCCCTCCTTTTGGGGTGCATGAGATGTCGCTAGGAGAATGCGACCTAAAGGAGAGGACATGTGGGTGATCTCAAATATATAACATGTAGGGGAGGGAATGTGCATGGTGAAAACCAAGGAAAATGCAAACAAGATGGCTATTAACATGTATTAGTAGAAAAACAAGAAATTTTTTCATAAAAAACATTGTAACTAGAAAATGTTTATAGAAGAGAGATACCATGAAAATTGGGTTTCATACATGGGACATCACTCACAATTTCATAAGAAATCAGGGCCGAAGTGGCCAAAAGCACATAGTGTGTATACAATAAAAAGAGCATATCCTACAAATAATATCATATAATGGTAAAAAATGTCAAACAAAGTGTAACAAACAAAAATGGAGGTGAATAGTTCCTGTAAGGAAAATGTTGCACATGAAGCACCCATTAGCATGTTAGAAAGATAATGAGTATGTCAAAGCATGTGTATATCTATGGAAAGTAGCATGCTAGTAAGAATAGGAAGTAGTATATAATGAAATAATAGCATCTGTAATGTGTGAGAAAAGTATATTCCCCTAGGAGCCACAATGGGACTGGTAAGAGGTACAATGTCAAGCATCATTGTAGCATGTAAGGATATGTAAGAAGTCTGCATTCATAACTAGAGAACAAGTGAACATGCATGTGTATATAGAAAAGATAATGACATACTAAGTATCCATCTAGCATGTGGAAAAAATGTACTTGTATGTATAAACAAGAAAGAACAAGTGCAACCAAGATATGCAATATGCTATTTATGAGTGAGATGGGATGATATACAATATGAATGTGATAGGAGCAATGTGATCCTAGTGAATGTGTATGAGTATGAGATGAGGTTAATTTATAAAATACCCTCAACAATAAATAATGAACCATATAACAAGAGTGTGTCATTAGGAAATGGTTTAAAAAGAGATACAAGAAAGATAGATCATGAAGCGCAAAGTGTAAATATTGAATGTGGTGAGGTTCATTTCATATTTAGACCCTTAGTAGTCAAGTATGAACCATGGAACTAGAGTGCATCATAGGGTAGTATGATGTGTTTGAATTTAATGCTAGAAATATGTATAACGTGAAGTGCTAATAATGAAATGTGTAGTATGTGAGGTTCATGAATGTAGTATGCCCTCAACAGTCAAGTGTGAACCTTAGCACAAAAGTGTGTCAAAGGGTAGTGAAAATACATGATATGTATCAATTTGTGTAAGATTGCTGAGAAATAAGAAGTATGAATTTAATAGTAAGTGTGAGGGGGAGTAAGCGTGATGCCCCAAAGAGTGTGATAGATATAGTCAATGCTACTAAAGGGATCAATGTAAGGAGTAGTTTTTTTGACAAAAGTGATTGGTTCTAAAGTGGATGGTGGAGAGGGACCTTGAATGGTGGTGGTTTATTTGGGATTGATAGTGTTGTAGAAGACTTGAGAGGAGAAGAGGATGGATTGATTTTGAGAGGTGGTTACTTAGTTTGACTTGGTAATGTTGTAGATGACTTAGTAGGAGGAGATGATGGAGGATGGACCTTGAGAGGTGATTGTTTAGTTGTAGTGGGTTGTATAGGCACAACTTGAGTGACCGAAGAAGGAACATTAGAAGTGATGGAATGATTCTCATTAGACATAGATGAATCATATTTAGGAACCTAATGGGATGTAGCAATTAGAGATGCACATATAACATTTTTGTAGCAAATGAAATGAGACCATAATTCTTAAGTTGGTCATTTTTGTTTTGTTTTAGAGAATAGTAATCATTTTCATTATGTCTATTAATTTGATGATAATTACAATATGGATGACCTTGATATTTTACAAGCTAATAAGGAGTATAGTAATGAGTAGATGGAAATTTTATCAATTGATGAGTGTGGAGTTGAGTAAGAATATCATGTTGCTTAGCATTGAAATCAAACTTGAGAGGTGTGGGGAGCGGTAAGTCTTGGGGTTTGCTGATATGAAAATATGTAGAAGACATAGAAGTGGGATGAGATGTAGAAGAAGAACAAGCATGGGCTTGAGAAACATCATTGAGATCTTAGATTTCAGCTTTAAGACATGTAATCATGGATTCCATAGCTCAATTTTGTCTTGAAATAAAGAACGAAAATATTGAATTGGTCTAAGATGGGATAATTGGATGTAGGAATAAGAGTGATGGAGTCATCGATAGATGATCAATTATGGAACTTACTTGAGTGGATGGTGAATCATGGATCATCGTGTCAACCCATGTGGCTTAAATAGAGATATAAAACCATTGTAAGGAGCACTTGGAGGAACATTAAGATGATTTGTATATTATGATTGTTGTCAATGGAGATTAAAGAGGTAGGGAGTGATCAAATCCTAACCTAATTTTGTATATGGGAGGATTTGGGCATCTTACCACCAGAAGAAGAGTGTTGGGGAGAGAGGTCTAGTTTTAATCTCCATCCATGACTACATCCCCAAAAGGTCCAACCGCTGTAGATGGATAGAGACCAAATTTAGTTTCGTGTTTAGTTCTATGTTATAATATTATTTTGTATTATGCTAGAAGAACAATTTAGCTAAGATGACCAATGTAAAGCATATTCTGAATTGTAAGATATTTTTGTCCAAATTCTTTTATCTCCATTGAAAGAGAGTGTTATCTTTGAGACCTCTCTATCATTTGATCAATTATGCCATACTCTTATGTTATGGAAAAACAAAGTCTTATCTATGGGAAAGCTCAAATATCATGATCAGGATTCATCTTCTAATCGGTTTTAAAGAAATTCTACTTTCAAGCCATATCCTAAGCTCATTGAACCCAAAAATAATGTTAACGCTATTTATACTCCTAAAAAGCTTCAATGAAACCTCCAAAGTGTACATTTACAAAATTTTGTTATGCTCCTCATATTCTATTGCCACAACTTATTAAAACCAATCTTATTCCACTTCCACTAGCACCGAATCTTGATCCACATCTCTCTAAATGCCATAACAAAGAACAAAAAAATGATAGATGTGACCATCATCAATGTGTTGGGAATTCCACTTATAGATGTTTAGAACTTAGGAATCTCATTCAAGATCTTATCGACAATAATGCAATTGATCTCTCGAGCCTTTGACATCTAAACCGGTTAATGACAACCAAAAGTTCAAAACATTCAAAGATCATTTCCTAAGCATGAAAAACAAGCTACATATTCTTTATCTAATCATATATATTGTGTTGTGCCTCCTCCTTCATCGGGGGCTCTTGATTTTCTAGTTTTTCATATTGATGCATCTCCTCCACCCATAACATTCTCTAATCACGATTATCATGCTACATTTTCTTCTAATACACTACACATCAATGTTTCTATCGGATCTTATACTATCAATAACACTATGATCAATCCATTAGATCCTATTGGTGTGTGCTCTCTTACACTCCTTGTCACTATCAATTATCTTCTGTCTCAAATTTTATATCCAATTCCCAAATTTTATGGTTACATCAAACTTCTAGTTCCAGTTGGGCCTTTCACAATGCTTGTTCCATTCATTATGGCACCTTCAATCGAAGGATGTGACATACTCTTAGGTCTTCCTTGGCTCTACGTTGTTTAAGCTATCTTTTCTATGAACCACTTGTGTCTCAAATTCATTCAAAATAAGAAATTTTTCAGTCTCAAAGGTGTTTCACCATCCACACTATTTCCTCTACCTCATTTGAGGATGTCATCTCACTAGCTGCAACATCTAGTCCCCTTGGGCCTCTTAAATCTAAGACATATTCTACAACTAGCTCTCATATCTGTACATGATCTACTTGTTCTCATTGTTCTACTAGTCCATCTTCTTGGCCTAAGTACCCCACTCGGGCAACCCGTTCACCACCTCCCTCACCTCTTAGGTCTCTATATTTCCAAGAATCAACATGTGACTCTAAGGCATACTCAACCTCCATAGGTCATGCTAGGATAGCCAATATGAGATGGAAAGATGGCTATGGAATGGATAAATAGGGTAAATAGGTGGAATATGCAAAGATAGACAAAAATGGCTAAAAGATAGATAAAGGAAAACATATGTCTTCTACGAGCACTAAGGGGATTTGCTCGTTTAAGGAAATGAATGCCTGTCTAACTTGTTCGGGTGAAATGAAATGGTTAAGGATAATGGTTGTATGAAGGTTTAAATCTATGTCGAATCAAAAATATACCTTGAATGGGTTTTGGAACACATGGGAATTTTCTTGCATCTCTTACATAAAAATCTATAAACAAGGTCATGGAGGTGTGAGAAGAGACATGTGGGAAGGAAGAATCTATGGATTGCGGAATTTAGTCTCAACTAGGATGATTGTGCTAGAACTTGTTAGTGTTATCCACTTCATCCTTCAAGGCTATCAACTAGGAGATAATTCTTGGATGAACTGGGGTGGTTTAGAATATGAGTTTTCTAAGGACATGATCAATATCTGTCAATTGTGTATGTGTAAATAGTTAATCTAAGAAAATAAATAAAGACACAAATAATCCGAAAGGGGTAAGGTCAATGTTTGGGTAACCTAAGCCAACTCGGAAATGTAGGGAGTTGTGTTAATTCCCATCTAATTAAATCTATGTGCCTAAATTAACAAGGAAATGAAAATATATTTTAATTAAACCAAATTTATTACTCTCCTTGAATTTAATTAAATCTACATGTAACTAATTAATTAAAAGAAATGAAACTAGTGAACTAAATCAAATGAAATTAATCTAATTGAAAGAATGCAACTATTTAATTAAAATAAATGGAATTAATCTAACCTACTTGTTTTTGTGTTTTTGAAGACTTTTTAAAAGAAAGGAAATAAGACAAACAAATGAAACTAATTAATTTAATCTAATGTTTTTGAGGATTTTCTGTTTTCTGGAATTAAATAAAAGAAAAGCTAGAGATACATTAGAATTGTTTCTAATCAAACATGAATTACTTCTATTCTAAAATAAATTAAACTAAACAATCAAATAGCCGGATGTGGTTATTTCCCTGTTGCAGAATGAATTTAATCTAATCTAATTAAAAGAGGATTTTCCTAATTTTTAATTGTGGATATAATTTCCTTTGGTTCTACCTCGAATCATGGAAAGATTCAAAAGCTTCTCAAAATAAATTCTTCCCCTAAAGCTTCCCTGTAAAACACTAGGATATATAGAAGCTTTTTAAATGTGAAGAAACTAAAACTAATGCACAGACACAAAAGCTTCTTCAAACTCACTTCCCTTGAAAATCCACAGGGATAGTCAAGGAGGAAGCTTTCAATAGAAGATTTTCTCATGTGCTAATGTAATCTAAATAATGAATGCAATGAAATATATTGGTAATTTGATAATGAATAATTAAAAGACTTTGTGCACAAGAACTTCCTCTGAATTCTTCCTAGAAAAATCCATAGGGATAAGATGAGAATTTATCCTCAATAGAATCAACTTACATGAAATAAAACTACTCTAAATTCTACTTCTTTAAAATAAATGGTATTCTAAAAGGATTATGAATTAAAATCTAGTTAATTAAAGAAATCTTCTAGGAATGTAACTAACACCTCCAACCTATAAATTAGTGCAAGACAATTCTAATGCTAGTTATGCTTTATGATCCTCTCAACTTATTTTCCAATGAGATATCCAAATGTGTCTAGGGAGTTGTGCTAGTAGTGTGCAGAAGAAATGAAGGAGTGTTGGAGCTAGCTGGTTTGCAGTAGTCTGGTAGCAATACAAGAAAGATAATAACAAGGAAAATGAATTGTGTTTGCTTGTGTACTTCTTGGCAGAGATTCGACAACATAACAATGCAATTCTAAATCAAAAGACTCCAACCAATGCTTTGGGAAAAATATTGGTTTTTATAGAAAGTTGGCAGAGAAGTGGTCTAGCCCACTTGGCAGCCAAGAAGTGCCACATCACTCATGGGAGGGGTAGTCAACCTACTAAAAATAGTAAGTACATGAGGATAATTTCATACGCATCTATCAAGCTCAAAAATAATTGATTCAGTCAAGAAATGTGTGAGAAAAGTGAGTTGGAAGAAGGAAAACATGTAAAAAAATACATTTTTTAAGTCCTAGATAAAAGTGCACAGAACCACCAATGTGTGTAGAGCGGCGGTTGTAATCAATGCTGTGGAATTTAGGAAACCACCCCTCTAGGAATATCGGTGGTTACGTAATCACGGGGACAGGTTGTGCAACCGTTGCGACATTTACGTAACCTAAGGCTAAAGGTTAAGGAAAAGGCTACAAAACAACTTAGGAAAGTGGGAAAAGATGGAAAATAGATAAACAAGGTACAATAAGCTATAAGAACATGCTGCAAGTGAGAAATTGGACTTGGATATCATTGGAATTGATATTTTTCATCATTGGGGATTTAAATTGTTCTAACAATGTAGCACCATGTAAATTTGGGTGCATACATATTGCCCCCTCTAGAGAAACATTTTAGCCATGAAGAGGTGTAAAATGTGAAGTCCGAGTATGATGCTCCCAAATGGGAAAGTTAGAAATTATACCGACACGTCTGTGTTGATACTACATCAATCCAAGCTTCCCACTACATGTAAGAAGAAAACAGGAATCAAGTGCGATTATAGATATAATGTATAATCAACAAAATATTAAAACTAAAATGACAAGACTACTTACCATATCCATAGGGATAGAGATATACCTGCACCAACACTCCTACCCTATAATACACACTCAAAAATGTTAAAACATGCTATATATATTGAAATTTCTATTTATAGAAAATCATTTGCACCTACCCACTTAGTGAAATTTGAGCTCTGGATTACCTATGATAATTTCTTACGAGAGTACAATCAAAATGAAGAGGATCTCGAGATGATGGCAATGCAACCAACGGGAGGAGCAACGGGTTAGAAACAAGTTAGTTATCTGCATTTATTTGTTTTCACCCTAAAATGTAGAAAATGTGAAAAAATTGACGTAGGGGGTTATTTTTGATAATTTTGTAGTTAAAATGACCAAAGGGGGGTGCCACATAGGATTTGTAGTTTTTTAAATTCAAAATGGTCCATTTTTGTGTATTTTTGACTTTTTAGGACCTTAGGGTAGAAGTCGAGATTTCATGGGTGAAACCGCCACAACAGCTTACATAATTGTTATTGAGCATGTAAAAAATGCGCAATTGCCACGATGGTTACACAAATTTTTCTATGCACACAGAGGAAGTTATGTTATTATTAGGATAATTTACTAAATTAGCCAATAATGAAAAAAATTAATTTTTAATTATTTTTATAATGTTTTTTGTGAGCTTATTTTGCATCTGAATGGTTCTACCTTACTATTTTTTGTTGTTTCAATGTAAAGAGAGTATATCAAGTGGAGCAAGGCTCGTGAGTGTGACCGGTTAGCTCCAATTTTAGATGGATTAACTCGGGATTAGAGGAATTTATTATAGAGGGTTGTGATATGGAGGATTTCACAGACATGTTTGGTCCACCCGCCATCCACTCACTATGTGAATTATTATCCTAAAGGATGCATACTAGAACAAATGCTGGATTCTTAGAGTTAGGGGAGTGGACGATCACTTTAAAGGATGTCTACTAGATTTTGGGGTCCCCGTCACTATTATGAAGTTATTTTTGGCTAGTGTATGTATAGTAACACATGTTCCCAATTGGGCAACATACATGGGGGATGCATAGTAACTAACACCTGGTGCCAAGCATCGGATGAGACTATTATCGAGTTTCCTTCGATCCTTTCCCCCCCTTTGCCCAAGGCCATTATTGGTATCTTGGCTTCACACTTGGTGGGAGATAAGGGTGGAGAAAAGCTACTTAACTACCAGGGCACCTATTATACAGAGTATCAAACAACATGGACAAATTTTTGCATGGGACATTTAAATCATAGGTTCTACATACAATGACTTATAAAAAGTTTCTCGAATGAAGGGGAAGTCCCTCAATCATCCTACCTTGGTCATGAGCTAGGTCTATGAGGACATGATTCCATATTATAAGGACATTTGGATAGAAAATCTTGGGTTGATTAGAGTGGTGAGATGGGTTGATATGGATTAGATTAGATGGCCACACCAAGTAAGTTTCTACACTTACTACATATGACATGATAAAGACAATCACATTAGGACATGACAATCATTTGGGGTGAGGAGGCTATAATCTTAACTACATATAGCTCCACCATGTGCAATTAGTGGACATGATTGGGAGAGTAGAGACCCATCCAGTCCTTAGGGTGCCTTAGTAGTTTGGGATCCCTTACATAGATGCCTTCCTGTAGTTCCCTTAGTATACAATGACATCCGAGAGGTGAGAGCTAGCCTCGAGGGGCAAGATAAAGTGGATTACTATCACCCCAGAGTTTTGATTGCTACACTAGTAGTCACCCCCGATTCGGGGGTTGGGACAATGGTTAGCCACAATCAATTCTTCAAATAGAGGTCAGCCAACATAAAACAAAGAGGAGGAGGAGGAGGAGGCTAAAACGGCTCAAGCTCAAAGGAGGAGGATGATATGGATTGGGATGCTACCAGAGAGGCTTCTTTAGATGCCAAAGCCGAGGAAGAGGCAGAGGAGGAGACCATCCACACCAAGGAGAATTTCCTATAGGAGGTAGGGATGGGGAGTCATTCTACGAGATAACGCATGAGTGTGGAGGAGGCTAGGGAAGAGGAGGTGCTAGCGGAAGTTGCTGCACTAGCACCAACACTAACACTAGCAGCTTGATCCCTCCCGAATGCCTAGAGATTATAGTAAGTAAAATACTCTTCTCTCACTTTACCTTTCTAAACTAAACTTGTTAGCGAATTATCCAATGTATGTGTGTGTGTGTGTGTGTGTGTGTGTGTGTGTGTGTGTGTGTGTGTGTGTGTGTGTGTGTTTTTGAAATTTTCTAACTCGCCATTATTTGAATTGCACTTTGCTACCGCAGATGGTCAAAGATATTTTTCATCGAGATTATATTGGATGCATTCTCACTCTCTACAAGGATGACACAAGAGAAACTAATAGTAGATGTTGGATTCCCAAATGATGGCTAGAGATCACACTTTGATGTGTTCACATCGGTTTGACATGCACCGAGGTCATGCTTCGATGAGGTTTGATATTTCGGATACAAGGTGATTGAGAGGATAAAAGATGAGATCACACACACAATGGTGGTAATACTATCTTTGTTAGTTCACCTACTCCATTGTTTCATGGACACTCTCATAGGTATAGACAAATAATATCTTATGCTTGTGATTGAAGTTGTAGCAAGAGCCCTCACCATGCACCTTTAGAGGGATTTCATAGAGAGGGATAGGCCATAAGCCTTTATTTCTTTGAACCATTTTTGGTTGTATATCGATTTTTTTGATTTTTGGCTCATAGATGAGAATTTTTACCACACTCGCAAGAGTGTGATGGCATTTTACATCAGACTTGATATTATTACATATACATATATGGACATCTCTTTTTTGGTATCGATATTTTTTTGCAAGAATCAACTTGATCTTTGTTTGATTCATCTATGTACTCTTAAATGGTTTGAATTTCCAATGCTTTTTATATGTTTTATGGATGCATGCTATGGATGATGATGATGCAAATGTGATAAATAAAATGATCTCTCTCTCTTTTTATATGATGATGCACATGAGAAAAATTGTAATTTAGAAACTTTGATTTTCAAGCAATATTTAATAGTTCTATTTTATTGAAAAATATGATGAATGTGATATGATAAGAAGATGAACTCACTTCATCCCTAACTCCACACAACTAGTAAGATGTGAAGGATAATCACCAAGAGCCAAGAAGGGTGTGAGTTATATGATTTTGATGAGTGAAGATGGTGACAAAAAGACAAGATTTTGATATGGATCTGACTATAACCTACAACTCAACCCTAAACAAGGTCAACTAACCAGTCCAAATGTATTTTTATTGCAAGTTTAACTAGAATTAGATCTATAGATGGCCTCTTGATTGAAAAATATGGTTTTAGGGATTGAATCTCTTGTAACATACACATCTAGCTCATTTTTGAGTATTTTTAAGATTTCAAAGAACTTCTTATTTTTTTGATTTATTTACTGACTTACTTGATTTATTTGATGGGACTCCCTATGTATTTCCCCATGATACTAGCAAGAAGCATGGGCTCATCACCAAGGATAAGAAATAGGTGAGTAAGGGCACTTCCATACTTTCCCAATATCACTCCACTAGTAGGAAGCATGGGATCATCACAAAAGGTTGGTAGGAAAATATGTGTAGTATTATTTGTGAAATTAATTATTTTTGCATTTATTGTTTATATATATACACACACACACACACACACACACAAACACACACACATATGTTTAAATTTAGACTTGTGCTTTTGGGAAGGAATGCTTTCCCCTAGCCTACACACACACACACACACACACACACACACATTTAAATTTAGACTTGTGATTTTGGGAAGGAATGCTTTCCCCTAGCCTCAACCCCATGTAACTAGTAAGATGCGAGGGCTCACCATCAAAGGTTGAGATAGGTGACAAGAGGTCTGGTGAAATGTTTAGATTGTTTCTATCATACAATATATTTATAAGGAGAGATGTGACATAAAGAAGATTCTAGAACATACTATGGGAAAAGAAACTTGAGCTAGAAGAAACCATGAATATGACTAAGTGTGCAAGTCTTGGTAGGATCAATGTCAAAATTTCATCTAAGTAGCTGAAATGATAGAGAGATTAAAAAGTTTGGAGATGATAATATGGATACTTCAAGAGATATGATTGAATGATTTTACAAACATTTGAAATTTTTAAAAGTTTCTTAAAAGGAAGTTTCTCATTTTAAAATTTTACAAGATGATAATGAAAATGATAAATAGTATGGATGTAATAATGTACAGATGTGAGAATGCAAATGAACTATGCATAAAAGTGTTTTAGGTGAAGTTAATTAACTGATTCAATAAATTCTTCACCCTTTAGAATAAATAAGAAATACACACCATTCTTGTAGTCTTCCATTACTTGGTATGGGCCTAACCACTTGGGTCTAAAATTTCTTCCTTCACCGACCTTTTTATTGATATGAATGTCAAGTCTTAATACTAGGTATCCTACTTGTATCTAACATTCATAAACCTTCTTGTTGTATTGATGATGCATCCTATCAACATAGAATCGGTAATGTTGCTCGACTCTAAGTAGTCTCTCATCCATGGGCCTGTAAAATCTATCCAATCACACTTCTTGATACGTGCCCTTTTCAAGGATGCCTTACAAGGACACATGAAGGGAGGATAGTTCTACATCAAATGCTAAGACCAATTTGGCACCAAAGACTAAAGAAAAAGGGCTTACCTCTGCAGGTGTTCATACTGACATTCTATAGGCCCACAAAGCCGAAATGAACTTTAAATGTAATTCTCTTTTGTTCTCCTTAAATTTCTTAAGGATAATGGACTTTAATGTCTTATTCATAGCCTTAGCTTGTGAATTTTCCTAATGGTAGTATAAAGAGGATGTGTGGTGAGATATATTGAATTGTGCAAAACAAATCATGTACCTCTTCATTCTTGAAAGGTGTATCATTATCTGAAATAATGATTTATGGGACACCATACCTATAAATGATTTGGTTTAGAATAAACTTGGAAATTACCGATCTAGGTATGGTTGTAAGAGGCATGACCTCAAACCACTTTGTAAAATACTATGTGGCCATGAAAACTAAGTTATGGCCATCTGAAAATGAGGAGAGAATTTCCATATTAGATGAAGACCCCAAGTAGAAATGGACTAGGGTGTCACAATTAGATGTAGAACCTGTGCAGAATGTGTATCTTTTGTGAGAAATATTGACATTTTTGACATCTACGCACATAATCTACGATGTCATGCTCTAAAGTGGGCCAAAAATAACCCATATGATGAATGTTATAAGTGGTTGCATGCCCTCCAAAATGGCCACCACAGACTCTAGTATGGGATTTGAAGAGAAATTTTCCACTTCTTGTTCATCGACGAATCTCAAAAGCATGCCATCGAAGGCTATGCGGTAAAACACTTCTTCTACGATTACATACTTCATAGCTATAAACATAGCCTCCACTTCCTTTGTGAATTATATCCTTCAGGTATGATTGATATATTATGTGACTAATGATGTGAACATACATGTAGACACTAAAATTAGGTCACACTCCCCTTTGGTCCCTCGAAAAATAAGCACCCTTTATTACATTTACCTAGCCATGACCCCCCTTCACCCCACTAATATTAATTTAATTAATCTAATTAAATTAATTCATTATCCTCACTATATTTATTATTTGAATATTTTATTTAAATAATATCCACACATACACTTCACTTAGACACCTCATCAAACCAACTCAACCTAAGACCTATTCTTAGTAAGTTGCCATAACTAACTAAGACTTACCCAAACCCTAAAAATCAATGCCTACATTCCCTCTAACCACATCCCCGCATGCTCACAAGAAGCTCCCAACCTAATCCACGGGATAACGGAAAGAGATCCAAGGAAATCAAGAGGATCTCCCTAGTTTAGTAAACCTAGGAAATCCCACCTTGATTGACGCTCGGCTACTACCCCTAACCTTGTCACTTGTTAGCCGAACCACCATCGGCTACCCTTTTAATCCATAAAAACCATATTCTCAAGTTTGAAAACATGGAGAGAAGTTTGATGAGATAGACCACATATCCGAGAGATAATGCATCTTCAGAGAGCAAATTCCAGTGAAAAACTCACATGCAAGGAAGGAGATTGAGCATCTTCTCCTGCACAGCCATCCCACCACCATGATCTGATCTATCCAAGCAAAGAGGAGTGTACATGCAGCCCATGCAAAAGATTTATTTTAGTTGGTGATCACTTGCAACCTTCAAACCCCTCATCAGCACCTCCATCCCTCACACACAGGCATTCAAGACTGGAATCCAAGTAAGTATAACATCATACTTTCTTGGTTTATTTCATTTCATCATCATTTTATCATCCATTGTTTATCTTTCCCCCTATTGACCTTCTCCAACATTTTCACCTCCATATACCCATTAAAACCTCGCCAAAGCCTACTCTAATCACCCAATACCTCATCTCGACCCACCAAAGTCCTTTTGTGCAATCACAAAGGAGACCATAGCTTGTTCTGTGACATTTTTAGATCTCACAAGAATCGACATTTTACATCTCGGTCACCCATGACTAACACCGGTCTCTGTATTTTCCCACATAGCCTAGAACAAAGACCTACCCACCAAATTTCATCTTACCCTCATTCACTTGTGATCTACCCAAGACCTCTATCAAACTTGTAGAACCTAACCAATTATTTGACCTTTGGATTCTATTCTAGCTTAGTTTAACCACCGTCGGTCACCCCTGACTAACACCGGTCTCTATATTTGCCCACACAACCTAGAACAGAGACCTACCCACCAAATTTCATCTTACCCTCATTCACTTGTGATCTATCTATGACCTCTGTCAAACTTGTAGAACCAGAACCAATCATTTGACCTTTGGATTCTATTCTAGCTTAGCCTGTTAGATTAGATCTATTTCTTATTGTGTTTTTAAGTGAGATACCTAAATCATTTCAAACTACAATAGGGTTTAATTTGTTTACAACATTAAATTTTTTAAAATAGTGGACTGACAACCATCTAGGAAGTATCACACTTCTGGATCTAGCATACGCTAGGTAGTTCATTGCCCATATTGTTTAATTCCTTCTAGTGGTCTTGCTTTGCATTATAGGTAGTTCCTCCTAGCCAAAAGGAAGCTCTCACGATCAAATATGGATTCGAAAGTCATATGCGCGCAACAACCCATCAACCAACATTTGAACAAGTATTCCTCCTACGCCCATTACCCTATTTGTTTCATCAACACTTCAAAGAAACGATCTAAGAATCAAGTGAAACATTTTGGCACACCTGGTGGGACCCATCCGGGGTTCCTTGCATTTCATTCATTCCTAGAAAAAAATTGTGTGTTTGTTTCCTTCTAAAATCGTACACACTAATTTTCTTCTTTGGTAATCCACCTCTTCTTTCTATTTTCTCTAAAGGAAACTTTTCTTTTGGTGTAATTAAAAAGAACCATTTCTTCATGTTTTCTACATTGTAGTGAAAGAGCATCCCTCTTCCTCTTCATCTTATTGTGTCATCCAATTTCACATTTTTATTTGGGTTTAAAAATAAGTGCATTCCATTCTGATTTATTGCATTAGCTCACATTAATTGAGGGCAACCTATACGCTAGAAGTCATGCCTAGCTGATGGTTGACAAACGAATCATAGAAAAGCACTTCATCCTTTTCTCTTTCTCCAAGTCTTACCAAACCTCACAAAAATTCAAAATACATACATTCTTAAACAACATCCTACTTGGAAGAAGTTGTAGGTGATCACACGATCACGACACAATGGGCACCCATCTCACTGCTCTATCGAGTCATACTTCAGAGCAAAGCCCGCCCCCACCATAACATACCTGAAACCTCACCTTTTAGATCTCCTTCTTTGTAGGAAGCCATCCTCACCAAAAACTCTATTTCAAAATTCATGTGTCAGTCCCTAAATAGCATAAGCTAAATAAACATAATAGAAAAGGCACTCCTAGGATCACATTTTCCTAGTGTTTTTGCTTGGCTTGCATTTTGAGGTGAGAGAGCACGTTCATCACTTTTTTGTTCATCCTTGCACAATCCTCATCATAGCTGGTGTATTCCGACTTCAACCGAGTGTGCCTCGGCCATATCATCATCATTTCTCAAAATCTTGGGTCCGATTCTACATCAGATTTTAATTCACAACCACTTTTTTCATCACTATTTCAATTTCACAAGAATCCATCATCGGTTACCTCGAGCACCATCGATTATATCCAACCGATGTCGGTTCCAGGTCCTTTTGCTAACCTGCTCAAAAGGAAATTTTACTTCACTTTCTTCCACTTTTCACAGTCCTTGTCACTATCATTATTCCCATTGGCGTTTCAAACATCTTCAGATTTGGCATACCTATCAGATTTTACCTTCTGCCTCACTGTTTACTCACTGTCATTTTCTACAGAACTGGAAGTGGTTACCCCTGACTGGCGTCGATTTTCCCAATCGACATCGGTTAGCCTATTTCACATTCCAGCCACCATTTGGTACTTAACCCACTTTTTGTCACCAAATTCACTGTTCCTCCGTTTTTGTGTCATTTACAGAGAAGCGCCCTACTTGATCAAGATCTTGGTTCACATGGTGTGACCCGAAGACAAGAAAGTGCACTCGTATTTCACGCCAGTTGTCAACCACTCCCACCTAGTCCTTCACCACCTTCTATTTTATCACCAGCCATGGATCCCATCCAACCTATCACTATCACTACCACAAGATGAGGAGTTCACACGACTCCTCAACTAAAACCCCGCCGCCTTATAGTTTTACCTTTCCCACTCATCCACTCGAGACGCCTCGGTCACTTGATATATGGCATGTCCGTATCTATCCCCCCGAATCTCATACCCACTCCACATTGGCCCCATCTGGCTCCGTGTTGCCCACATCCACCTTACCCCCAGTCATTTCGTAGTTAGGTCCTATACCCGCTATGACTTGCCATGTCTACTACCCATGTGGCACCCATTACATCCACTGTACCCTCGACAACTACCCCAAACACAACCTCATCCACCCCTAATGTCTCACACATACCCATAGCTACATTACCACCTCTAGTGTCGGTGACCCCTACCCCATTTCAGAATGTGGTTCTTTCTATTCCACAATCATTAGCCCTATTGCCACTAGGGTTACCACGACCCTTCCACCCCCATATACATACTATCAATAGCCTCCCATTTCATCCATTATACATTCTGGTATGTACCCCTTGTGTCACTACCTTCTTCTCCACCACCCTACATGGCAGCCCCATACACTGGAGTGCCACCCCCATTATATGCCCAAAACCAACCCTCTCATGCTATAGGAGGCATCCAATCATCACAACCCACCAATGACCTAATTAAAATGATGTTGGACAAGATGTAGACATTGGAGGCATCGGTTTTTGGCTCCCGCAACACTCTCACCTACATATGACGAGATTTGCAACGAGCCTATTCACCCATCCATTCCTATCTGTTCATACCTTGTGCATTGGGAAATGCCTAAATTCAATCGTTTCAATAGCAAAGAAGACCCACAACAACATTTGTGGTCATTCAAACATGGGTGTTATTTGATCGCTCATGATGATGCCTTACTTTTGAGAACCTTTCCCATGTCCCTCATTGACCTACATTAGATTGGTATAGTGGGTTACCTAAACACTCTATATTCTCATTCAATCAGGTAGCCCAAGCCTTCTTGGATCATTTCTCTATCAATATCATCAAGAAGGTTACCATGACCGATCTATATTCCACACGTCAGTATGAGGACAAATCTATTGTAGATTTTGTCACTCGTTGGTGTAGCTTGATCAATCAACTTACCTTCCAACTGCCACAAACAGAACTCATCAAGCTCTTCACATGGGCTTGTGCTAGACATATCTCCCTCGACCTTGCAGGTCCAAACCTTCCAACATTTGATGAGGCATTCACTATGGCACAAAAGTTAGAGATTCGGGCCATCGAAGAGAAGAAAATCTAGTTATGCAATAAGAATTTGGCATTCAATTTGAATGATACCTCTTCTTCTTCCAAACCACAAACCAATTATTCAAAAGCTAAGGGCACCACTAATGCAGTGGTACTCAAGGCCGCCCATCTCATCCATCAAATCAAACCCCCCTCATCTAATCTCTCACATGTCCAAATTTTCAATTCAAACGAGAGCAACAAAAATATACCCCAATTGGGGAACCTTACTCTTCTATCTTATAAAATCTTATCAAAGCCGGAGCCATCACCCTTCCACCTATAAAACCACACACTTTGGTTTTGACCCTGCTCGCCCCATGCCTACATGGTATAAAGAACATGATTTCTATAACTATCATCGAGTAAAGGGTCATAGTGATGGAAACTATCACTTTCAAAAATATTGTCCAAGAAATGCTCGATAAAGGTGAGTTAACTATGGATAATCCCAACGCCACCCCCAACCAAAATCTACAAATCTTCAAAAACCATTTCCCAACCATGCCCCTTCATCCAATCAAACCGGTGAGACATCAACTCACGATACCCATACCCGCGAGGTTCACGCTATCTTTAATGAGGTACCTGTCACCTCCCAATTACCCCATATTCCTTCCATAGAGGAGATCCTAACCTAAAATCCTCCTTCCACATTGGAACCAACCTCCCCTGTTCCTTTACCAACAGAGGACCACCTTTCATCTCCTTCATCACCTACGGAGGGGTCTTCCGCTAACATTGAGACCATCTCACCCCTGGCTTTACCACTTAGAGAACCTTTACCTACAATACCTCCTCCACCCATAGAGGAGCACCCAGTACCTCCTCCACCCATAGAGGAGCACCCATTATCTCCTCCACCCACAGAGGAGTGCCCATATGTTCCTCCACTTATAGAGGAGCTCCCATCATCTCCTCCACCTATCATAGACCCAATTGAGATATCTTTTCCTCTTAGCGAGCATTCTCCATCAGCTACCCAAATCCCATAGACCTACTTTCAGCTCTCTTACCCACGGAAGCTAAAGCTAGCCAATTCCCCATCTCTAAGACACATTTTACAGGAATTTCCATTAGGTCCTCACCAACTCCACCTATAGACGTGCCATTCTCACATTTGGTCGATCATTTAGATTATGTGGATAGGGCTTTACTATGGGGGCACCTCTTACTCCCTGTCTCAACACAGATGTAGAGATCCCTCGTTGATACCTCCACTATCTACCCAAACACATTTTGACCAATCAAACCAAATACAACCACTCTCATTGCAACCCCTTCCACGATACCTATTAGCACTCAAACCACACCCTTACCCATAACCCAACCTACATCTAAACCCAAACCCACACCTACAACATTTGCCTCAACTAAACCTATTACCACTTTAGGGGTCACCCCGACCACCAGCCTCACTCATCCACCTATTAAACTAGATTTAGCTACATCCTCCAACGTGAATACCACACCTACTCTGACACCCAAACCAAAGAAACAAACTCATCGACCTCATACCCCGACCGCACCAATCACACCCGCACTTGTCCCATCTTGTCTTAAGACCTCAGCTTCCCAACATGGTCAAGCAACCTTCACCCATCCATAAACCAATAACACAACAACCCATTCCTTCCTCACAAACCTCTAACCTACCTAGGCACACAACATGACTTACACCAGCACTTGCAATCTCTTTACCACCAATACCTCCAATACCCTTAGCTATTGCTTCACTACCCACTACACTTCAATCATTTTCCCTCACACCCCAAGTACGAACCGCATCATCTACCTTCACAACACCCCGTTATCCCCATGGGTAACTCGCCCTCTTCCTCCATCTGATTTTCCTTCTAGACCTCATACACCCACATCACCTTTACCCAAGAAGGTGCAACCCAAAAACAAAACCCCACTACCCCACAATAAGGTAGTCAAAACAACCACACACCCTCCTACCCATCCATCTACTATACCCCTACCCAAACAAACACGACCGATACCTAAAACCACACTGCACCTAAAATCGTAACTCGACCCGTTCCTACTCTTCCAAAAATAGTTCCTCGACAATCAACCACACCTATACCCAAACCCACGTTCACTTCCCATTGTGATCCACTAGCAGGATCTTATGCCAAAATTTTAACCAACCTCCTCGAGACCTTTGTTATCACATTACCGCCACTCCAACCTTACGACCCCCTCAAACCCAAGCCAAAAGGGTTTGATGATACTAAAATTTACACATACCATCGTGTGCCAGGGCATGATGTGGAGAACTGCAAGGCCTTGAAAACCATCCTTATCCAATTGTGTCCACCAAAAACCAACTTTGATGATGACGACCTTCTTGATGAGGATCCTGTTTCACCGACACCCATTCCCACACTGCCCACTCAACAACCACAACCTCCACCCTCACCACTCCTAGAGTCACCCTCAAGATTTGAAATTAACATGGTTCACATTAGAGAGCTTTCCACACCACCACCCCAATGTCGTTGCACCCAACTCACCTCACAAGGCTTTTCTCCTCCAATAGGTTTTTTCCCTTCATGTCGTTACACCACTCACCCTACACCTTCTCCATTTTCCAACTCCCTCAAATCAACATGATACACATCACTACACATGCAGAGGGAAAAGAAAAGGTGACAACCGACCCACTAACCAATCCTCTACCCAACATACCATCTCGTATCCATACCTAAAATAACTATCACGGCCCCACATACCCCATTTCTAATGGCATCACACATCGCACCATGCTCAAACAATTACACCAATCTCCCCTCAAAATGTCCTTATATGACCTCATCCAAACCTCGAATCCCATCATCAAGCTCTCATGGAGGTTCTTCAATCTATTGAGGTTTTACCCAATGACCCTACACCCGTAGCCTCCATTATCACACCCCATCATGTAGCCTCTCTCACCAAATTACCACCTTCATCTTCACCCCATCTTGTTCACCAAGTGGCCTCCCTTAGCTTTTCAGAGGAGGAGATCGTACCACACCAAAATGATGACCCAAACCCATCCCTCTTCATCTCTATCCACATTGATGACATACGAGTATGCGTGTGATGATTGATGGAGGCACTAGCATTAACATCATTTCATCCCATGCATTTTCTCAAATGCACATACCTGATAATTACATGCATAAACATCCGGTCATGTTGCGTTCATTCAATGACGCTATCACCTCCACACTAGGCATTATCATCCTCCATGTTCGTATGGGCCCCCGCATTGTTCCAAAATTGTTTTATGTTTTGGAGGGGAATTCCAATATAACTTGTTGCTTGGTAGACCCTGGATCCATGTCATGGGTTACGTTCCTTCCACTTTGCATCGTTGTGTAAAGTTTGAACATGAAGGACACACTTATACCATTCCAGCTGACCCATCACCTTTCAAAACATGCAACATGCTTTACCGACCCAATGATGTGCTCATACCTATCAAGCCATCTACCTCCGCAACCAATACCGCTTCACCTACACCTCCACCTACCAGTATAGCCACTACTTTCACCGCACATACCTCCTCCATTCCTACCACTACTATAACCTCCATGGCTGACCCATTAGCTTCCCAATCTATTAACTCCACCTCCGCATCGACCTCCGACACATCATCCATTCTAGCTACCTACTTACCAACCACTGATCCCTTGGAAGGTGTTTTTCAATGCCTCACTGGGGAGTACCGCCTATATAGTGTCAACACATTCCTTACTCCACAGAGTATGGAAGCTCCTTCACCAACATCCTCGCATGATCACCACATAGAGAACGCCCTTTATGGTCCTCCTCATCTTTGTACTAGTCTCACCTATGGGGGACTTGATACTACCACTTACACACCTGAACCACCATAAAAACCCACCCATTTTCCGCTAACTTCCAATCACTTACCAATCACCATTTCACCCACACCTTCCTGCACCATTATGCGTGGAAGGGTTTTGGTTTTGGATTTTACGAGCAAGGCCGCCATACCATTATTCCATGTACCACCCATAAACATAACAATCATAGTGGTATCGGCTTCCTCGAACCTCCTACCAAACAAGCCCGCATTGAACTCATTGAGGACCCTAGCCCTTCTCCACCTTCATCTTCATCACCACCTTCACCCACTCCACCTTCATCACCACCCTCACCGACGGAGTCGATGGATCCTAAATCTATCCCCCTAACATTTTTTTTTCATAAACACCATTTCCTTAGGGCCTTTGACTTATCAATGTGAAGGCGAGGCCCCTTCCACTCTTCCATTCCTGTATCCTGAAATGATCGATGATGACATACCTACAATTAATGTAACGCTTCAATGTTAGGATGATGAATCCATACTAAACTACCTTGGTGCAGAAAACTCATATATTCATCGGTCGTTACCCTTTGAGACGCAAACCATGTTGAATGAATCAACTATCGAGATCAACATTCATACTCAGGGATGACCCGCACGCCCTAAAGATCGAACAATCTTTAGATACTATTAACATGAAGCCATCACTTCTTTTCTCGAGATCATAACCACGCTTTTGCTTGGTCTTATGTAGACATGCCCGGATTGACCACACCATAGTGGTCCACAATATCGTAACCGTTCTCCCAATGCCAAACCTATTAAACAAAAGATGAGGAAAATGCACCCTCGCATTGCTCTTCTTGTTAAAGAAGAACTTCAATGCCTTCTTTCCATTTCCTTCATCTTACCCATTGATTATCCTCATTCCTATGGATGGAGAACCCATGCCTTTTTCTTTCAAACTAGACTTTGAATGCACCAACAATATTGCTTAGTACGAAGCACTCATACTAAGGTCTCCAAGCCGCATATGCCCTAGATGTCAAATTAATCAAGATCTTTGGTGATTCACAATTGGTTGTAAACCAAGTCAATGGTATGTACCAATGTTGTAATGAGATACTTCAAAAGTATAAACATCATGTAGACATACTTTTGACCACCTTTGATTTTTACACCCTTCAAACCATCCCACATTCAACTAACAAATTTGCCGATACCATGGCCTCGCTTAGCTTCCCAAATACCCGTTTCCCGCCGATTCCAATATCTTTGTCACCGTATAACGCCTCCATTCACCTTCTTATTTACCTCATGATGTTTACTCAATCGGCATCGACACCCTGCACTCCAAGTGACCTTTGGTATAAATAATAATTCGACTACCTTTCTTTCTCCATCTTACCTTTTGATCTCATGCATAACTGGACAACGCGCCTTCCTTAAAAAGGTTTCTCATTTCTTCATTCTAGGGGACTCCTCTATAAGTGTGGCTTTGATGGTATTCTCTTACGATGCCTCACAAGTTCTCAATTCCTTATACCATTAAGGAGGTTCATGATGGCATATGTGGAGGTCACTTTAGTGGCCTTGTTGTTGCTAAATGTATTCTTCACCTAGGCTATTATTGGCCGACCCTTAACCATGATTGTTGCAACTATGTCAAATGTTGTGTAAAATTCCAAAAACATTCCAACCTTCATCATACACCTAGTCATGCCTTACAGGTCACTCATGATCTTTGGCCCTTCTCTCAATGGGGTTTGGATCTTATTGGAGAAATAAATCCCCATTCTTCCCAACGCCATCAATGGATAATAATTGCTCAATACTCTACAAAATGGGTGGAAGCCATACCACTCATCTCCATGAAATCCCAGAAAATATGTGAGTTCATTAACCATCACATCATTTTTCACTTTGTGTGTTCCTCATCGCCTCATCATTGAAAATGGAAAACAATTCAAAAGCAAAACATTACAAAACTCATGATGCCTTCGACATTCAAATTTAGTTTCTCATCACCTTATTACCCACAAACCAACGACCAAGCTGAATCCACTAAAAAAACCTCAAAAAATTCTCATGAAAGTGGGTGATGATATCGGGAAGGATTGGAATACGCACATTCCTTTTGCCCCAATTAGTGGGCATACCACACTAGTATTCACACTTCCACCGTGGCCACACCATTTTCTCTTACTACGGTATAGAGGCTATTCTCGCTCTTGAAGTCTAGATCCCCTCACTCCACATTTCTCTCCATGACATGCTCACAGATGATGACTTTCATCAGGACCACTTAGTACAGCTAGAGTTATTAGATGAATGTCATCTTAACGCTCTGGATCACCTTCAAGTTTACCAACAACGTATCAAATGCGCTTATGAAAAACATGTTCATGAACGAACTTTCTAAGTCGATGACCTTGTCTTGAAATAAAATCAACACATAACTAAAATAAAAACAACTAAACGGGGCAAATTTTCTCCTAATTAGCTTGGACCATACATCATAACTCATACCTATGGATTAGGTGCCTATCGTTTATCTTCACTTGATGGTAAACCCGAACCTGAGCCCCTTAACGCATTGCATCTTTGACCATTCTATTGTTGACTCGTCAATCATCCTACTTGACCCTTTGTCTCTTTCCAAGATCGTCCCTTGAGTGCTACCCACTCTATACACCTCCCTAATGATTAAACAAGAATCATGTGAGTACTTGTCACTTGTTATCTCTTCTTTCGGATGTGCACCACGGTGCTGCACATAATATGATTCTCATGGATACTTTTCATCTACCTTTAGATGAGATCCCATGGTTGTTCCACCTTGCCTTTTTAACAAGATTCCTATCCTCTGTCGACACTAAAATTTTCCTCCATAATTTCTATTTCATTAATGTATGTATTAGAATAGGATGTTGTTAAGTGTAATTAGTAGTAGTGTCCGATAGAAGATAACGGCACCACAAGAAGACGCTGCCAAATAATGTGGAGTACGGAATAATAAAAGTACAATAGGAATGTTGTAAAAAGTAAATATTTGTCGTAAGTGGTCCGGTAATGTTAAAATGTCAAAGTTTGGGTAATTAGAGAAGTAGGGTCTACATGATTAGGAATTAGAAATATTATATTGGTAATAAGGACAAGGAGTGTGGTCATAAATATTTTGTGTATTTTATTTGTAAAAAGTCTAAAAATGTGGAACCCATGTAAATGATAAGGTTTATCTTATCTTAATGATAAGCTTACATGTACATGTATAAGAGTTAAGGTATGGAATATGATTCGTCGTAGTGGATTTCTTATCCTATCTTAGAGATAGGATGGATAAGCCTCGAAGTTCTATAAATAGAGAGGCCACCCCCCTCATTTAGCATAGAAAGAAGTAGTGAGAAATATTGTAGGAAGTGTGCGAAGGAAGCCATCGCTTAAAGGTGTGTCAAGAAGCCATCAAGAGGTGTAATTGTAAAGTTTCTCCCATAGTCTTGTTGAAGTATCTCATGGGTGAGATTGTAATAGTTTCATGTTAATATTATAATTTATTTTGATATTTCAGATTTTTCATCATTCTGTCTTATCATAGTCAATGGTATTCTTGTGTTCGGTTGTTGTTTTGCTTCCAGATTACATCCACCAAACTAAAGGTCAGTGCATTAGTAAATAATCATAAAGACGAGGAGTTCCCGTGAAGAATTATCATAGTGCCGGATTGGTGATGACATTTTGGTTCCGTTGCCGACCATTCCTCGTTGGTGGATTTTCTCGAGAGATATTCCCACTTAGGCAAAAATTAATCGAGGGTAACCTTGTTTTTACTGCATAGTAGTTACATAGTAGCAGTTACCATGGTAAAGTCATTTTTACCGTGAATAGTAACCAGTCATTTTTTTGCCATGAATAGTAGTTACCATGTTAAAGTCATTTTTGCTGGGAATAGTAATTACCGCAAGAAAGTCACTTTTACCGTGAATAGTATTTACCTTTCACTTTTTACCGTGAATAGTGTTTACCACAGTAAAGTCAGTTTTTACCGTAGTAAGTCAAGTTTTACCATAGTTACCGTGGTCATTTCTATTTTACTGTAGAAAGGTGTAAAGTCACTTTCTAGTATAGTGATTCCAATTATTTGTGCACATAAGTCTTGTTGATTGTACTTGTGGGTTGGTATTTCACGGTGGTTACTTTTGAAAATGGGAAAGATTCCTGTTTTTTCAGCTCAATCTAATGAAGATGCTTCTTCTTTCATTCAAGAGTTTAAACGATCTTGTATTTGTAATGGCCTCATAAGAAGGGAACAATGGACTGAATTTTTTCCTACTTTTTGGATGGTTCAAAGACTTAGGTGGTTCAAACACTAGGTGATAATGTGAAAAATTCATGGGATTTATTAACCGAAAGTTTTCTTGAAGAATTTGGTGAACAACATAAATATGCGCATCTCATGATCGAGATCACAAAGCTATCCCAAGGAGAGAAGGAGAAGATAAGGGATTATCATGCTCGTGTTCTAGAGCTAAGGAGGAAGCTCGATGCCCGATCCGGAAGGAAGGACTAGCGGATGGGTTGATGAATGGCGTGGATAATCTCCTCTCGTAAGCACTTCATTCTTGGGATGAAGCCGAGATCGACAACGAGTGAAGTATGACCGCCTACTACCATTGAACAAGCAAAGGAGATTGCAAGAAGGCAAGAAGAAAGCATGGAAGAGGAGCCCAAAGAAATTGTTGCTAAAGTAGAGCCTACACCAAAGACCTTTGGTCCCGAATCCACAACCACTCCCGGTGAGCACAAATATTTCTCCTAATACATCTACCGAGTATGAAGATCTCGCTCAAAAAGATGGGTCGCTTAACTATTAATCTTCTTCAAGGAAAGGAATTTAGTTCTCGTGAGGAGATAGAGGTCCAAAAGAAATATTTCTGAAGTTGTTTGTTATGGTTGTTATAAAAGGGTCATTATAAGTATAATTGTCCGATAGAGCTTCTACATCCGGTAAGGGAGATAATGATAAAGGAAAAGCACTGTGAATTCTTTTGATGTAGTAGATAAGAGTAGAAATAATGAAGTAGATGTGTTTGTAACAAAAAAAGAAAGAAAGAAAAGATAATCAAGATGGAAATGATCCTAAGAAGATGAAAGAAGAAACTAGTAAGAAACATAGAGAAGAAAGTTGGGTGTGCAGGATTTTCTCGATTTCACAGGGGCAAGGACCATACTCCATCTTGGAAGATCTGTCCAAAAGGCCTACAAATATTACATATGGTCAACTCTTGGCTATGTCTTCTCGAGAAGAGGCGGAGTCATGAGGTGGACTCAATGCTCAAGAAGGAAGGAGGTTGAGGTCCCTGCTTTTTTGAGGCAGAGGCAGATCCCTATGCTCCACAAGCCGAGGTATTATGTAATGGTATTTCAATTCATGATGTCTTAGTTGATGGAGGTGCTGCAGCTAATGTAATGACCGAGTCTCAGAATGAATATGTTGGGTTTAAAATTGATCGCCCTTCAACACTTATGTTAAGGTCATTAAATAAGGGAAAACTAAACCAAGGTGTAATTTCAAATGTGGCAATATCTCATATGGGTGTTGTATGTGTGGTAGACTTTCAGTGATGAAAATGGTACTGCTGCGCACTCAATGCTCACTGGGAAGACCATGGCTAAGGAGAGTTCATGCAAGAAACTACCGGAATGAAGGTTTCATGACACTTGGACGTGGTAGAGAGAGGGTGAAGATAAACGTGATCCTCGACATCATAAAGTAGAACCTCGTGGATTCAAGTGATGAAACTGATGATTGACATCCTCTCGATTACTCTAGTACCAAAGAAGTGGACACCGAAGATGAAGAAAGCGAGGTGGATGTTTCAAATCATGGATATCCCCACCACACAAACTCATGACCCCATAAAATTATCTGAAGAAGAAGTTGATGATCGTCTCCAACAAATAAAGATTGGTGATGCTGTGATGGAGAGTGAGAAGGAATCCTACCTCCAGCTCTTTTGAAGGTACATACACCTATTCACTTTTGATTACAAGGAACTCCATCAAGTAAGTTGGGTAGAACATTGTATTGAGCTGGTAGATGGTGCTAAGCCTATAAAGCAAATGCCATATAGAATGAATCCTAATTTTTCCAAGACTGTAAAAGAAGAAATAGATAAGTTGCTTGATGCAGATTCATATTTGTCAGGAGAATTCAAATGGGTTTCTCCCATTGTGATCTCAATAAAAAATAATGGGAAGCTACGCATTTGTGTTGATTACAGAAGCTCAATAAGGCAACAAAGAAGGATCATTACCCTCTTCCATTTTCGATCGATCTTGGACGGCGAAGTAGCTGGCCAGAGTGCTATAGTTTTTTGATGGATATAGTGGCTACAACCAAGTTCGTATAGCAGAAAGATCAGTCAAGACCACGCTCACCACTCCTTGGGGAACGCTTGCTTATAGAGTTATGCCTTTTGGGTTGTGTAATGCCCAAAGAACATTCCAACGCTTTGATGAATAGGGTGTTCGAACCCTACATCGGGACCTTCATCGAGTTCTCGGATGATTTTTGCATCTATGGGAGCAAGTCGACCACCCGCACTGATGGAGACAACATTTCAAAGGTTAGATGAAGCACAAGCCTCACTAAACCCTACAAAGTGTGTCTTTGGATGTTCTAAAGGCGTTTTGTTAGGGCATGTCAGATCCAGAGATGGTATTGGTACTCGATCCCGATAAAGTTTCAAAATCAAAGATTTACCATTTCCTATGAATAGAAGTAAGTTGAGATCATTTTTAGGCCATGTGGGTTACTATAGAAGGTTCATCAAGAATTTCTCAAAGATTGCATGAACCCACTAACCCAGCTTCTTGAAGAAGGATGTTGCTTATGAACCAGAAACAAGGCGCATGAAGCTTTTGGACAATCAAGGAAGCCCCGTGTCTTCACCTGCTTTGAAGAATCCAGATTGAGCAAGCCATTCATTGTGTACACTGATGCCTCGATGCAGCACTAGGTAGTACTTTGAGCCAAAAGGATGAAAATGGGAATGAACATCCAATTTACTTGGGAGCAGCATAAATGAGCAAAGTGCTAAGGTAAACTATATCAGAATCAAAAGAGGCTCGCTATCATTTTTGTAGAAGAAGTTTAGAAATTACTTGCTAGGGCAGAAATTTATAGTTGTAACGATCATCGTGCTCAAATATATTGTCAATAAGCCTAACCCATCGTGGAGGATAACAAGATGGATAATTTTGCTACAAGAATTTGAATTTGATATTATAGATAGGCCAGAAAGAAGCATGTCAATGCAGATGCACTCTCTCGAGCCTATGATGGTTTAGGATCATCTTGTGATGATGATGATTTTCCCGATGCAAAGATTGTTCTCCTCGACACAATCCCTAGTGAATACATAGATATTTGGAATTATCTCAATGAATTCAAGTTTCCCGATGGTGCCAATGCAAAGACTAAGAGAAAGATTACTCAAGCCACTGGCCCATATTCTATTCTCGTCATGGAGCATTATTTCGAATAGGACTCATGGACAAGACAAGAGGGCAATGGACGTGATCAAGGAAAGGAGCTGCTAGAAGAATTCCACAATGGTACATGTGGAGGGCACTTCTCCGACAACTTACAACAAGAAGGATCTTGATGCAGTTATCACCGCCCACTCTTTTTAAAGATTGTTATAATTATTGTAAGACATGTGATATTTGTCAAACACATGGTAACCGTAAGACTTCATCACCTCCATTATGTCCTATTCTTCCCTTGGTCCCTTTGAAAATGGGGAATAGACATTGTAGGTCCACTTCCAACTACATCACGTCAAAATAAGTATATTGTAGTTGCCACATTATTATTTAACCAAGTGGGTCAAGCTAGCCATTGAAAACACTTTTCCATGGATGAAGTGGCAAGGTTCATATATGAACGCATTGTCACCAGATTTGGTTGTCCATTAGAAATTGTAATGATCAAGGAAGCCACTTCATTAATGAGGTGGTAGAAGCCCTAGTCAATAAGTTTTCTATCAAGCACAGAAGGCAACAACATACAAGCCAAGCACAAATGGACAGTGGAACGAACAAATTTTGTGTCAGTGTCAAATTCTAGCAAAAGATGCAAACAACTTGCAGCAGTACATAAATGGGATAAAAGGATTCATGCAAAGATTGTGGGCATATAGGGCAACATCAAAGTCAGCAACAGATACTCCCCATTTCAGCTTGGCCTATGGCATTGATCCAGCTTCTTCCTATTGAGTTTGATATTCCCACCGTGAGAGTTATGAAAATGAAAGGATGGATGAAAGTGATTCAAGAAAAGAAAGGTTGGTACATCTTCATTTGCTAGAGGAAATGAGGGAAATAGCAAAGGATACAAGCCATAAGAAGAAAATGAAGCAGTAAGGAATACTTTGATCAAAAGATCCGATGGTCTCCATTTCATGTGAATGACTTGGTCCTAGTATATGATTCCGTATACAAAAAAGAAGACAGAAAAATTTCTTCCAAAATGGATGGGGCCCTACAAAATAAAGCAGCTGTGCAGAAAATGGTACTGCACCGACCGAGGAATTGATGGCACTCCCATTACGAAATGGGTCAACCACGACAAGTTGAAGATTTTCCAAGCACCAGAATAGTCTACTCCGAGGACGGAGTAGAAGCTAGGAAGGGGGAAGATGTCGACACTAAAATTTTCCTCCATAATTTCTATTTCATTAATGTATGTATTAGGAATAGGATGTTGTTAAGTGTAATTAGTAGTAGTGTCCGATAGAAGATAACGGCGCCGTCAGTACGGTGCCGCCAATAATGTGGAGTACGGTAATGTACCAAAGTACAATAGGAATGTTGTAAAAAGTAAATATTTGTCGTAAGTGGTCCGGTAATGTTAAAATGTCAAAGTTTGGGTAATTAGAGAAGTAGGGTCTACATGATTAGGAATTAGAAATATTATATTGGTAATAAGGACAAGGAGTGAGGTCATAAATATTTTGTGTATTTTATTTGTAAAAAGTCTAAAAATGTGGAACCCATGTAAAATGATAAGGTTTATCTTATCTTAACATATAAGCTTACATGTACAGATAAGAGTTAAGGTATGGAATATGATTCGTCAGAGTGGATTTCTTATCCTATCTTAGAGATAGGATGGATAAGCTTGGAAGTTCTATAAATAGAGAGGCCACCCCCCTCATTTAGCATAGAAAGAAGTAGTGAGAAATATTGTAGGAAGTGTGCGAAGGAAGCCATCAGTTAAAGGTGTGTTGAAGAAGCCATCAAGAGGTGTAATTGTAAAGTTTCTCCCATAGTCTTGTTGAAGTATCTCATGGGTGAGATTGTAACAGTTTCATGTTAATATTATAATTTATTTTGATATTTCAGATTTGTCATCATTCTGTCTTATCATAGTCAATGGTATTCTTGTGTTCGGTTGTTGTTTTGCTTCCGTGATTACATCCACCAAACTAAAGTCTCATGCATTAGTAAATAATCATAAGCACGAGGAGTTCCCGTGAAGACCTCCACCTTGTTCTTTTCCATGATTTCAAAGACCTCACATGGGACCAAATTCCTTCACCAAACTTCTAATAAAAGATGACTCCCTCAAAAGGACATCTTCCTCTCGACAAAATTATTCGCTATAAATAGACTACTCCTCGAAGGAAAACTGTAAAGTTAAAAAAAAGAGATAAATCAAAGCTTCCCGCATTGATTAGCTTCACAAAGACCCTAAGGAGTACCATATTATTTATCCCATATAGAGTTCCCGCATCGATCGCCTATCAAAAAAAAAAAAAAAAATTAGTCATGGACTTGCCCATCAGTGACTCTAGGACCCCTTGCCCAAAAGCCCTATCACTTAAAACATATAAAATTAGCTACCTTTCACTCTCCTTACAACTTCCACTCTCATTGTCTCAATTTCCTCAGGGACATCTTGAATTTATACATTTGGTGATCTTGTGACTACCTTCATCATAGAACAGCTTAATCGTGTAATGCTTTTCGTATTATGTTCATCACCCCTCCAAGGTATGATCTACTCGGTATGATCCTAACCAATCAGGTGGATTTATTTCCCCCTCTTATCTTTTAACCATCTTTGTTTACGTTTTGATTACCTTATACATGACTTGGTCCTCGATGCTTACCTTTTAGGTAATCCTCCCCTTTCACCATAATCACCTTCACCTACATCATTTTACCTATAATCTACCTACACCTATTAAACCTAAACCCACAACATGCCCAAAAACCTACCAACTCATTTTCATATTCTTCCCTAGCTCATGGGAGAACTACATCGGCCTGAGGTCCCTTTTTTTTGGGACTATGTAGGCAGCACTCCAAGGGCATGGGGCCCTTGGAGGTTAGCTCAGCCATTTTCTACCCTAAAACAATTCATCAACCAGCCTAACTCACCATTTACATCACATTTCACTTAGTTCCCCTTTTATAACAAAATTAGAAATTAAGCCACATACATAACAAGTTTCTTACCACAACATACATTTATTACACCTACCATCTCTCTATCATCACTATGCATAGATTATAGAACATTTCACATATGACCCATAGTATCATTCATTGCCAAAATAATGAATCATAACTAAACCTACTTTCAACTTGACCATGCCTATAACCTGACTCAATCCATGCCTAAACCAACCTAACTCAACCATGCCTATAACCTGACTCGATCCATGCCTAAACCAACCTAACTCCATCATGCCTAACTCACCTAATTTCAATCCACATTAAAGTAACAAATCCATATCTCATCTAACACAAGCCATAAACCAATGTCTCAGAGACACATCAATGCATCACAAAATACCATGTATCTCATCATATAAATCAATACATGTGTGTCTCAATAGACATGTCTACCTCATCATGTCTATCATCTCAAAAATGTCGGCATGCAGGCCGATATACAATATAAAATGTCATCGACACGTAGGTCGGTCTCATATATACAAAAAGAATGAATGAATCACATAAAAAATCTCTTCAACACACGTAGGCCGGTATATGCTCAAAATATACAAAATCACTCATACATCCTCACTGTCTTTGGCACGCAGCCGGTATGGGATCAAAAATACAACTATCTTCGACACGCAGCCGGCATATATATCAAAAAATCACTAGTATACATAAAAAATTAGGTGACCGCATATCAGACATCTTCACCGATGTCCTCCATCTCTGTGTCACCCTACACCTCGGCCTCTCCCGTGTCCCTCACTGCACCTCACCTAAGCATTTCTGCTATGCACTAGTGGCCTCTCCTCGATCAGCCTAAGAGCTCTCCGACCTCCATGCTATCCACATTATGTGTGTGGGATCTCGTCCTCTCACTAGACACCTGTTGTGCCCTATACTCTCTGTAAGATAGGAATTCTATCCTGGCCGCCATTAGCTGGTCCTAATAATATCTCGCCTCACCTAGGGCATCCTCAGCACCTAGATACTGACACGCTCATGGTGGTCTTAAAGGTCTCGGCCCCCATGTACCTACCTCCTGAACGACCTATCATGTAACAACCGCCTTTATGCCGCTTGTGAACTGGACCAGCTCCCTTTACCTATGGTGGTGCCACCTACCCTTGTGCCTGTATATGGGCCTATAAGGCCCCAATATGTGCTTGGGATGTGGCCAATAGCCTCCTCAGAAACTGCCACCCGAGCGCAAGGCCGCCACCTGACCATCTCTATCTCCATCTCCTCCATCCTCTCCCTCTGCCATCTGGGCCTGCAGATCGCCACCGTATTCATATCTCTGCTACCTCTACCTCGACCCTTCGGCTATGTCTACAAGGTATACCTATATGTGTAATCAACATCGCTACCTTTTATAGGGTGTCTCTCTGCACTGTAATGGTAGCTAAGTTTGGCTGCCCGGTCTAGGTGGTATGGCTCAGTCATCGAGCCACCCATCACCGCATGTACTGCCTGTATATCATGGTGTCATCTATCCACCGATCTACTGGCTCCTCCTCCTCCCCTGTAGGCACTGTAGGTTATGGTAGAGGTAGAGGCCTCTCCACGTCATCTCTCCGATACTATGGGAAGGATGGAGGAATATCCTGTATAAGCCCGAACTACCGTCGGACCCTATCTACCGGGATCATCTCATCCTCCCCGCACGACAACCCTATATCCACCTCTCTAGCTAGAGCTCCGCTAGCTCCTCATGCATGTTCCTATATGAGGGGAATCTCACGTATGGCCTCCAGATAATTTCCACTCTAGATAACCCCTCTAACAAATACCAAAAATAGGCCACATCATATGTCAACCTATCTAATCTTTGCTCTCCTACAACCAACACCCATCTCATGTATCCCACCCACACAGATCTCACTAGGAATGCATCTAGCTTGGGGCATCCCTATAGGTCGAACACAGACTATGTGCTTGTAGGCCCAACAATGTAGTATAAATGTACAACATAGGCTAAACCTGTGTAACCACCCATATGCCCATAGCTCTCGGTATAGCTGCACCAAGAATGTTGGTGCCTGGAAAATGGGTCTCCTCTACCATCATATCATGGAGCACCCCCATCAGTGATCGGGAAAGCATCCACCCTCTAGCATCTAGCAGTGCATAGCAGTACACTACCTCCATCAATAGAACCACTAGCCTCGTCTCATCTAGATGGGCTAGGTACATCTCACCATAGCTCAAAATGGCACTATGGAATCTCAAATCTACTGTCCCTCACCAAAAACTATCCCGATCAGCTCCTCTGAGGCCTTAGAGGAGATAGAGTAAACCTGGGCACCCAATATGGGTAGCCATAAAATCTGAAACACGTCCTCTAGGGTGATAGTCATCTCACCCGTCGGAAGGTGGAACGTGTTGGTCGCGGAGTCCCATCTATCGATGAGTGCAACCATCAAGCTGGCTACCGAACAACATGTCGGTAGTACCGAATCCCACTCAAGCCCACTGCCTCCACATGCTACATCTCTAAAGGGGTCACTAAGCCATGCAATGTCACCAGTAGAGGCGGAACCCTATCTCGTATGTGTAACTGTGCTCTCCCCTACATCTAATCCAAGCATGACATTAATCCCTATTTACCATGACCATATTCACCAATTATCATTACCCTCCACCCTATTTTTACCCTACCCATCTCAACTACCTAACCTACATCACTTTTGCACCCTTGTGCCTAAAAGCCTGACCGATACCAATTTATTCTAACCGACTTTGGTCACCTTTAAACCAGCATCGGTCACTTGTTTGGTGACCAATGCTACGGTTCACCTTACCAACCCATGGTTATCACTTAACCGGCATCGGTCACCTGTTTGGTGACCGATACCAGTTCTACCCAATAGACACTAACCAAGCTTGACCGATGCTCTGGTCCTTTCGCACAAGTGGCAAATTCTGTGACTTCCCAAACCCCCCTTTTAAAAAAACTCTCCCACCTATCCCTTTTACCCCACCTACAATGACCTACACTACCCCAGGACCTCTACCCACCCCACCTATACAATTTACTACCCTCCCCCTCTTTTTTTCCCATTATTCTCCCCATACCCACATTTTTCTTTTTTCCCACCCACAAAAACAAAAACCCACAAAACCCTACCAATAACAATAACCAAAACCTCTCATCTATCTAATCACCAATATAGAGTTAGGTGCTTTACCTTATCGCATCACTGCCGTTGTCTCGGTGGAATGTCTCGGTCACTTTGCTTTGGTGGTCCACCCAATCCCTCTCCACCTCTGCCATCACCGAATAACTACTCGTAACCTCCAACCAATCAACTCTCTTGCCTTGATCCCATGGACCCGCTACTCACCAACCTAACCCTCATCAAATCCGACTGCCAGCTCACTGTCCCGTTTCCTCCGGACACTTTTTTCTCTTTTCTCTCTCTTTTTTGTTGTTTCTTCACTTCACAAATAACAAATGAATAATAAAAATGTGGATTTTTTGTTTTTATACCCACCTAACCTAACCAACGTCGAGTTACCATTGACCGGCATCGGTTGCGTGCCCTACCTAACCGTCGTCGGTTTCCCTATACCGACGTCGGTTATCCATGACCGGCATCGGTCACCCTCACCTACACATTGCCCTTACTTTTCCCTTTTACCCCACCCTTTACCCTGATCCTTTACCCCACCCCACCTGTACCCAACCTATTTACCTTACCTTTCTAGACCTCCTCACTTGCTTGCCTACTCTTGTCCTCCTTTGGGGACTCATTATTTTACCCATACCTTGGCCTTACCCATGCCATGACCTAGATATTTGGACTTGGACCATCGCTAGTGACCTTTGACCTCATGTGTTTGCTATACCTTGCGGCATTGTTACCTGTGTTGATTGACCTAATGACCTTACCTAGCCTATTGCGTGACCGTTTATCCTGACCCTACCTTTGGTGTACCGGAACATACCTAAACATTCCTGCACCTAACCTACGTTGTGTTTCCTGACCATATCCTATACCTTGGATACTAGATTCAATTCAACCTTGTTCAGATAAACCTAATAACCTTAGACAATGTAGAATTTGCCGCTCTTCAACTTGGTAGCGTCTTAGCGGTTTATACGTGTGCGTGCATTTAATCAAGCTTTGCTACCTTTGACCCTAGCCCATACCCTATATTTCCGAGTAGACCTTTCACCCTTTTCCCTGTACCCACTTACCTTTTCCCCACATTTTCCTTTTATCAAACCACTCACCACTTCAGCTTGCTACCTCGTCAGTTCTGGTTTGAGGGGGATCACCTTCACCCACACATGGGGCAACCACATCTTATTTTTGTTAGCATCACTTACCAATACAAGCTACGCAACAAAAAGGGGAAAATGTAGACACTAAAATTAGGTCACACTCCCCTTTGGTCCTCGACAAATAAGCACCCTTTATTACATTTACCTAGCCATGACCCCCTTCACCCCACTAATATTAATTTAATTAATCTAATTAAATTAATTCATTATCCTCACCATATTTATTATTTAAATATCTTAATTTAAATAATATCCACACATACACTTCACTTAGACACCTCATCAAACCAACTCAACTTAAGACCTATTCTTAGTAAGTTGCCATAACTAACTAAGACTTACCCAAACCCTAAAAATCAATGCCTACATTCCCTCTAACCACATCCCCGCATGCTCACAAGAAGCTCCCAATCTAATATGTGGGATAACGACATGAGATCCAAAGAAATCAAGAGGATCTCCCTAGTTTAGGAAACCTAAGAAATCCCGCCTTGACCGATGTTGATTACCCCTAACATCGCCGGTTAAGTTGGACCGCCTTCGCTTACCCTTTTAACCCCTAAAAACCATATTCTCAAGGTTAGAAATAATGGAGAGAAGGTTAAGAGAAAGAACACATCTCGGAGATAACACATCTTCAGAGAGCAAATTCCAGCGAAAAACTCACATGCAAGGAAGGAGATTGAGCATCTTCTCTTGCACAGCCATCCCAACCATGATCTGATCTATCCAAGCAAAGAAGAGTGTACATACAGCCCATGTAGAAGCTTTCTTTTAGTTGGTGATCACTTGCAACCTTCAAACCCCTCATCAACACCTCCATCCCTCACACACAGGCATTCAGGACCGGAATCTAAGTAAGTATAACATCATACTTTCTTGGTTTATTTCATTTCATCATCATTTTATCATCCATTGTTTATCTCTCCCTATTGACCTTCTCCAATGTTTTCACCTCCATATACCCATTAAAACCTCGCCAAATCCTACGTCATCTCCCAACCCATATCAAAAAGTTCTTTTGTGCAATCACAAAGGAGACCATCGCTTTTCTATGACATTTTTAGATCTCACGATCGGCACCGATTACACCTAACCGCCATTAGTCACCCCTGACCGACACCGGTCTCTGTATTTTCCCACACAGCCTAGAATAGAGACCTACCCACCAAATTTCATCTTACCCTCATTCACCTGTGATCTATCTGTGACCTCTGTCAAACCTGCAGAACCCAGAACCAATCATTTGATGTTTGGATTCTATTCTAGCTTAGCCTATTAGATTAGATCTATTTCTTATTGTGTTTTTAAGTGAGATACCTAAATCATTTTAAACTACAATAGGGTTTACTTTGTTTACAACATTAAATTTTTAAAATAGTGGACTGATAGCCATCTAGGAAGTATCACACTTCCCGGATCTGGCATACGCTAGGTAGTTCATTGCCCATATTGTTTAATTCCTTATGGTGGTCTTTCTTTACATTATAGGTAGTTCCTCCTAGCCCAAAGGAAGCTCTCACGATCAGCTGTGGATTTGGAAGTCATACGCACGTAACAACCTATCAAGCAACATTTGAACATGTATTCCTCCTACGCCCGTTACCTATCTATTTCGTCAATGCTTCAAAGAAATGATCTAAGAATCAGTGAAACAATACCAAGGTCACGAAGTGATGGAAGGTCTTTCCTCTATATAAAACACACATTCATAAGAAATCCGATCGATGTTTACAATCTATAGGGTTATTTGCCAACCAATCCATGATAATATATCCCTCAATGGACCTTTGATTGAAAAAGGTGAGCTCAAACTCACCCATTAAGGTGATGAATCATCATCCTTCTTGGAAAAGGTTGCTTGAGTAATGAATGTTCACAACTTCTCTGATTTAACTATCACTTGTGTTTCTTGGTTAAGCATGTAATGCCTTAACCTTTTCATTGCATGATATATAGCCAAGCACTCCATCTCTACTTGCATATATCACATCTCTTAGTCAAGAAGAGTATGGATAATGAAGTATATGGCATGCTCACGACCATCATTTTCCTCTTGTACTAACATACATGCTATCGAGACATCTGTGGCTCAAGAATATAAAATCAAAGGATAGTTAAATTTTAGTGGCATTTACGTAGGAAGTGACATGAGAAAGAGTTTAATTGACTCGAATGCCTCGTGACACTCAATCACCCAATATTTTCTACACTCTTTCTTTAGTAAGTTGTTAATAGGGTGAATGACATATGTTAAGTCAGGGATAAACCTACGAATTTCCCCAAGATTACCTAGGAAATATCTAATGCCCGATTCATTTGTGGGAGGGGACATTTCCAAAACCACCCAATTTTTTGTTGGATTGATGTCAATGCCATGGGACAAGATGATATAACCTAACAAATTACCTCATATCACTTTGAACACACACTTTTATAGATTTAGTGTTACGCCGTATTTGATTAAGCGCAAAATAATAATGTGAAGCACCTCGGGGTGATCACCATGTTTCTTAGATTTTTCCAGAAATAATCAACATAAGTCTCCATGATCTTATGAATAAGATCATGGAAGATGTATGTCTTGAACCATATGTAGGTGGCTCCAACATTCTTTAGACCGAAAGGCATGAGAATGTAACTGAAGGTTCCCCAAGGAGTAGTGAAGGTATTTTTGTTTGTTCCTCCTCTAAAATCCTTATCCGGTTGTAGCTAGAAAAGCCATCCATAAATTACAACTCATACCCAATTATTGCATCAACAATGATGTCAATTGAAGGTAATGGAAAATCATCTTTCGGACAAGCCTTTAATAATATCCCTAAAATCAATAAAAATGTGTATCTTCCCATTATTTTTGAGAATCGGGAAGATGTTTGACAACCACATAAAATAATATACTGGTTTGATAAATCCTACTTGAAGGAGTTTCATTACCTCATCCTTAACCATTAAAGACAATTTAGCTTCATGGGTCTCAATTTCTACTTTACGGGTTTTGCAACAATGTTTGAACTACAACATTGGGGGATACATCTGTCATATCCTTATAGCTAAAGAAAAAGGATTTAGAATTCTCTTTGAGCACCTTTGTGTGCATTTCTTATATCCCTTCTTGCGATAATGAAAAACCAAGTTTCAGGATTTTGGGCTCCTCTTCCATCCCTATGTTTATGTCCATCATTCCTTTGATTAAAGAAGTGTTACCCTCTTTAAACTCAAGTGGGGATAAAAGCAGATCCAACTCTTCCTCAACATCATAGATTTCAAAATCGTCGGAAGAATAAGACTTCATTGTATGATCTCCGAAGTAAGAGGAAGGGTGAGGTATAAGGGAAAACCCTTCTTGTGGTGCATGGGATGAAGGTTTATGTCAGTGTTAAGGTATCCTAATATTGCCTCATCATTTTTTATAAAATAAAATGTAATGGGATAATTTTTAGCCTTGAAGTATGCAACAATTACATTGGTTTCCATATTCTGAACCAAAGGCTCGGCTTGGACTGAAATAGTGAAATCGATCTCTTTTAGGTCCCCACTTGGAAACAAAGAGAGAGAGGAAGTGGCCATCGATTCATCCAGTTGGTTTTTCTCTCTTGGAATGGCTTCTATGGAGATAAATTCAAAACCCTTACAAATATTGAGAATGGACTTGTAGAGTTGAAGGTGCTCTTCCCTGGTCTTATAGACTTTTGAGACTTGATTGGCAATGACTTGTGAGTCACCCAATACTTTAACATTGTTAAAACCCATCCTCTTGGACATAATAAGACCAAGAAGAATATATTCATACTCAAATCCATTATTTGTACACTAAAAGTTCAACTTTAACTAAAAGGCATGACCCTCCCTTTAGGGAAGCGAGAATCATCCTTGCCCCAACACCATAGTGGTAATTTACACTTTCATAGTTGAGGGTACAACAATTGTCTGGTAAGATAAAAGTTTGATCATTATTTGAATCTTCTTCCTTAACTTATGAGACCTTAACCATACAAACCTCTTCAAAGCCATCATCCGAAGAGAGGCGATTCAAAGAGCATGACTTATTCCTAAGGAACCAAATGGGAGAATAATAAGAAGATAATTCTCTAAAATATTAACAATTTCAGCCATGGTTTTCGTTGACACAATTTCTACTACAACGAATTTGTTTTCATTAACATCTACCCCTTGAATTTCCTTAGGGGATTCTAACTCAATTGTAAGAACAAGCTTAGATGCAAGACATTGATCCTTGTAGTTTTTTAACTAATTGGCTAGGAGATCAAATTCGGTCCGAACCCCATTTTCTTATTTAAATTGGCCAAATGGATATCAAATGGCTTTGGGTCACCTTGAGCCATGAAGACCTTCCCTAGATGCAAGAATATGACTTCTTGGAATAATGTAGAAGGAATTGCCTTCATTCTATGAATCCAGGGTCAACCAAGGATCATATTATAGTTAATTTCCCGATCTATAATATAAAATTTAGTCAACATGGTCTTGGGTCCAAGGGTGAATGGAAGTACTATGGCTCTAATAGATGTTTCTTGAAGGATATCATAGCCTCTTAGTGTGTTTTAGGTCAAGAGAACGGTTCATTTCCCCATAGCCCAACTTTTTTAAAATTGAAAAAGGGATTATACTAACAACAACCCCATCATTTATCATTACTCACTTAACGTAATTGTTGTAAATCTAAAATTGCAAGTACAACATGGGATCACCTCTCTGTGCTAGCCCAACGGCCCAATAGACATATTATTGATATTTAAAACAAAATCCAACATCTCTCTCGGGGCTGCCCCGAGGGATAGACATCGAAGTATATATGATTGATTTGGACCTTTGGAGGAGGGGGAATGTGGATTAGATGGCCAAGAACTAGTGCTTATAATAATGTCACTCGATGAGTAGGGAATTCTTTAACAAATCCAAAAGGAAATGTGGGAAAAGGTCTTAGTTAGATATGTGATTAAATCATAGGCTCCTTGTTAGAGTAGGTATTTACCTTAGCTCATGTTCACCTAAGTAATTTATTTACCTTTATTGTATTTATTCTCACCCACTTATGTGTGTGGATATTTCTTTTATCTTATTTAGATATTAGGAGATATTATATAGTTGTTAGGTATAGTTCTTTCCTTGATCTATGGTATTGACTAGTTCTTTCCTTGATCTATGGTATTGACTAGAAACTTGATGTTTAGTTCTCTCCTAAATCTATGGTCTTGACTAGTTCTTTGATGGCTAGTTATTTCTTTGATTTATGGCATGATTTGCTTAGTTCTTAGATTGTTATTCCTTTCCTATTTAAATAAGGCCCATTCTCATTATATTGCATTGAGTTCCATAATAATATATGATATTGTTGCTCATTTGTTTGCAAAGGTTTATGTAAAATTATTCTCGAAAATTACTTTCATCTTATTAATCGTGGTGTTTCATTAACATCTATGTTCTTGGCTTGGAGCGATCTGATTATCATTCCTTTTATGGTATCAAAGCTAGAGATTGTTGTTGACATCCATCTAGGAGACCATTGGATCCAGAAGGTGGGAAAACCCTAAGATCAACTGTAAACTTGGCCATTTCTAGAGGTAGTTGGGGTTTTGGATTTTTGTTGTTAGTGAGAGAAATCATCTTGGTTTGCCTTAGATTTGTACCAGAAAATAAATAAATTATCTAATTTATTTTTCTGGGTTTTACTAGTTTTTTGAGATCCGATCTAGGTATTTTTTGTTGCAGCATAGTGTTTTTTGGTTTACGCACAGGAGGTCTTTTTTGGAAAGACATTTCTTTCCTTTTGGCAGGGGTCCACGGGCGGCTGTGCACGATTTGCTATTTCGGAAATTCCACATGTTACTATTTTGGGTGGCGAAGGTCATTTTTGACATAGTCCAAAATAGTATTTTTTACTAGAAGAAGCAGTTGGATGTGACTTTTCTCGAAAACAAGCGGCACACCCCAAAATAGTAAGTTGCACACACCCATTGAAATCCTTAGCCCTTGGTCATATGGTATGGTCATATGAGGGCTTAAATCTTGTGATTCCTACTAATAGGTGTTTAACTTCAGCCCCTTTAATTTTATTTGTGTGGTGGAGGAAACAACAATTTTTTTGTTTTAGTGGCAGCTAAAATAAATAGCAGAGCATAATATTGAAAAGTTTGTATCTTTTTCTCGGTAACTCGGTTTTGAGTGTTTTTTTGCAAAAGTGCTTGTTTTTTCATGCTCTTTCCATTGGAAATATTTATTTTGAGACTTTCACTATAATTATAAAGTGCCAAATATGGAGGAGTGTTATAATCAATTGTGGACGTAATTTCAGCTGAGCCGGATGTCCTAAACTTTTGGGAGTTACATTCTTCTCTATTATGGATTTTGAGAATGATATGCTTTTCTCTTAAATATGTGGACTTCAAGAGGATATTGTAAATTTTTGGAAGAAAATAGATTGCTCAAGAAGTGAAATTCTCTTCTATAATCACTCATTCATGATAAAGATACAATAATCCACTCCTTGCAGCAACAACTTGCTAGCCTACATCATCACCATGATATTGTGGACAACCATATATATGCTCTAGTATACATGCATTATTGCTCTTATACCACTAACATTGATCTATTAGTCTTTGAGCCTTTTCCTACTCTTGATTCTTCTAAACGTGTGAGGCTTATTCTTTGCATGCTCTTCCACATCTGTGCCTATTACAGCATTCCACATGTTGTGTATACTATTTCTACTCAATTGCATGGCCTTTTGATAAGCGTACCACTACCTTCGAGTTCTTGCATGCACCATTTTATGGGTTTCTTTGGCGGAGGTATGGCGAGACATTCACATGGTATTGTTTCCCTCTTCCACATGTTAAGTGAAATTCTTGCCATGACATTGGTTTTTGTGTAGATATTTCATTGGGATCACACATTGACAGAGCTCCTTTGTTTGTTCGCTCAAATATTTTTGAGGATCATGAGCAACCCATGAGTTATGAATCTTCACTCGGGATTTAGAAACCTAGATTTTAGCTATCAACTATGATCAACCTGACACACATTCTGATGTTCTTTTGCTTGCACCCATTGTGCATTTTACACCAAGTCATATGCAGGCATCTTCTTTATCCATCCATGTTGATTTGGGTTGGATATCTGATCACTCATGGCGGAGACATAGGCATTCGTTGAGAGGAATATACAAGCATGGATCCTCCATAATTTAGCCTCTTGCTCCACTTTCTATACCTTTTGCATTGTGATGCTTCTTGTTTTGAGAATTTATCTTTAGTAGGTGTAGTGTATCTCTCTTGTTTGTTGAGAGATTTTATATCTGTATTTTCGACACTTTTGGCATGTTGACAATATCTCTTGGGTGATCTATTCAGTGTGTAGTCCGGTGTTAGTTTTTTAGTGTTTGAGTAGTTGTTTTGAAAACTCATATATATTTATAGCGTCCCTCCACCCATTTAACCATATGGGAGGGTGTGGTGTTGATCCTGCTTCTTCAGGTTTTGTGTCCTTACCTTGTTACCTTGGCTTTTCTTGGATCATGCACTCTTAATTTGTGTCCTTGCCTTTTTTGCTTTGGTTATTTTTCTTGGATTGTGGCACACCTATTTGCAGCAATTCATCAAATTATGATTGGTGTTGTTTTCACTTTCGACATCACTCCGTTGTGTCTCCTTGTATGGAGATATTCTCAGGTGAAGCCTAGTGTCGATTGTTTTTGAGTTTTATGATCGAGTAGTGGATTCAGACCACAATGCACACCAAAATTCTTCAACATTGTATGATTTTTTTGAGCTAAGCTTCTTGGGATGCCTTGGAGTAGGTTTTTACTCTCTTTACTTTGTTGTTATTGGTTTTGGGTACCTTGTGGTGTCCCTTTTTCCCGCTTATTATACATGATTACCTCATCAGGCCTAGTTTCAGGACTCATATTGTGGACATTCCACTTCTATTTTGGCCCCTAACTTCACTTGAGGGGGTGTTAGAGTTGGTATTTACCTTATCTCATGTTCACCTAGGTACTTTATTTACCTTTATTGTATTTATCCTCACCCACTTATGTGTGTGGATATTTCTTTTATCTTATTTAGATATTATGAGATATTATCTAGTTGTTATATATAGTTCTTTCCTTTATCTATGGTATTGCTAGATCCTTGATGTCTAGTTCTCTCCTAAATCTATGGTCTTGACTAGTTCTTTGATGACTAGTTATTTCCTTGATTTATGGCTTGATCTACGACCTTAGACTTGCGTTATTAGATTGTTATTCCTTGCCTATTTAAGCAAGGCCCATTCTCATTGTATTGCAGTGAATTACTTTCATCTTATTAATCATGGTGTTTCATTGATCTATGTTCCATTGGTATGATCTGTTAATATATGACATTCCTTTTGCTATCTCATTTGTAGATTCGTCAGACATAGATGCTTTGTGATCATTATTCCTAATAAGAGCCCCCTTGTTAGTACCATGAGGATTAAGCTTCCCATTTTTAGGACGTGTTGGGAAGGGGTCTTTATAGATCCTGAGAGTAGAATTTTGTGGAGAAATAGGCCCCATGTGAGTGTTTTGTATAGGTATCATGGGATTAGAAAAGAAAATATCAATGAAGAGTTGTCTTTGGTCTTCCGGAAGATTGTTGTATGAATTTATTACAATCATGACATGTCTGAGAATCATGTTCTATAACCCTATGGAAACAAAAATATAATTTGGGATCATAGTCATGAGGTCTTTGCTTCTGATTTTTTACGTGGCCCATAGTTCCTATTTTTATTCTCATTGTTGGTTATTATAGTTGAAGTTCGGAGGCCTCTAGCCTTGGTTATGATACTGATTTGAAAATTAGTTTGAATATTGGCTTGGGTATTGAACCGAGCCTTGGGCTTGGAATTGTTGAGGAGGTATGGGGGATGGCTAAATATAACCACATTAACAAAAGGAGTGAATTTTTACTCCTTTGATTGTTTACATTTGCATTATTATTTCCATTATTTTCATTTCTAGTGCTAACAACATTCAAATTTTTAGTTTGATCAGTTATACCGTCTGTTTTAGCACCACGGTTATTATTGAGGAATTGGGCCCTTGATTGTTATTATTTGAACCATTTGGGTAATTTTAATTACCTTGAGAGGGAGTGACTAGTTTCCCATTTGGACCATACGTATTTCATTTGTTATCAATCACCATTTGTCAATGCAAAGAGCACCCTCTAAGACCTCCTTGCAGCTCCTAAGAGGAAACTTTTGTAATTCCTCCTTAGTTTCCTGATTGAAGGAGTGGAGGAATAGATCACAAAGCTCCATCTGATCCATGTTGGGACTAATGAAAGAGGAGTATAGGACATTCCAACACCTCTGATGAAATGGGAAGGGAATTTGTTATGCTCTTGTTTAATGTGCAGGAACTCTCCGATTCCTTTTTTAGCAGTTTCTTCATGTCAAAATCCTTTATGAACTTTGAAACAAGTTTCTTAAGAAAATTAATGGAGGCTTCGGGATCCTTTAACACAAGTCGAGATCAATCCCTTCGATGGTCTTGGGGAATATCTTTACTACAACCACATCCCAGGGAAGAAACTCTCTAACGACAGATTGCATATGCCTTGATGTGGGCATTTGGGTCTCCCTTCCCTTAAAATTTGGGAGGTTTGACAATGGTTGTGGGAAGCATGACACCTCGTATAGTAAAATCCAAAGGCTCTTTCAAGTATTTAGAGTATGTCCCTAATGCATATGATTCAACCATTGATGACCCTTGGTGGGGAGGTGGAGGTGGAATTGGAGGTTGGTACGATGTAACATAATCATTGGTTGGAGCATAAGGATCCCCTTGTTGCTTAGAAAATGGGCAAGATAAGGAAACATGTCCCCTTGTGGTGATTTTGAATACATGTGGAGGTATAGGGGGACATTATTTGGATATGGATTGGTAGGTGTAAAACTAGGGAACATCATATTTCTAGTTGTAATGGAATTTTAGAATGATTTTCTAGTTGTCCCATGTGGTGGGTATTTCGGTATGAAGAATAAGGGACATACCTAATTTTTATGATCCAGTAAGAAGGTATCCAAGGCTAGGAACACCCATGTAGACCTGAGAAGGTGATGGTGCGAGAGGGAATATAATTATGGTTCTAAACGTGGTGGGGAAATTTTCCTTGCCCTATGAATGGTGTAGAATGTGAAGGCTGGGAAATTTTTAATTCCCTAATTATATCCACCAACGTTGAAATCACATCACCCAATGAAGGTGTTATATTTTTCTTAGGCGTGTGTTGATCCTTTATATGGGCAAAGACACATGATATCTTGCTATGAATTGATCCTTTGTAGGATACCCATCTTTGGAAACACTTTTTGTTGTAGGAGTAGGGGTAAGATCATTTTTGAAGGAGAACATTGGTATACCCTTGCATCCTATCCAAGGATTGATCTATAGCATTGCGGCACTCATTACTTCAGTTGAGTCATGTTAGGATCTCATCATTTGGTAATATAGAGAAAGGGAATGAATTAGTTTGCATACTTGATTTGAGGCCTAGATAATACCCGAGGATAAAACCTTTGTTCTCCCGTAAATGTCATGTTATTTGGGTTAGAGAACTCTGATTGTGAATTATAGTTGGGTTGATCTATATCCTCAATTATAACCAATGAAATAGTATTATACCCTTGAAAAAGAAGGAAACTACTACATACCTATATGAGCATAAAAGGATTCGATACCCAAAATCAGCTTGTCGTATTCTAGACTTGACATATTCGGGGGGTGAATGAACACCTATAGAATAATGGGAGAGGATAAGGACAAAAAAAAGGAAATAAAAAGGATCTAGTGCTTCACATCAAGTTCATCAATTTTGTACGTCCAAGAATCAACACGTGACTTAAGGCACACTTGACCTCCCAAGTTCATGTTGGGACAACCGATATGAGATGGAAAGATGGCTATGGAATGGATAAATAGGGTAAATAGAAAGAATATGTGAATATAGGTGAAAATGGATAAAATGTAGATCAAGGAAAATGAATGTCTTCTATGGGCACTAAGGATATTTTCTCATTTATGGAAATGGACATTTGTCTAACTTGTTCGGGTGAAATGGAACGGTCAAGGATAATGGATGCACAAAGGTTTTGATCAATGTCAGAATCACCAAATATACCTTGAATGGGTTGTGGAATACATGGGAATTGTCTTGTGTCTCTCTCATAAAAATCTCTAGACAAGGTCATAGAGGTGTGAGAAGAAATGTGTGGGAAGGAAAAATCTATGGATTTCGAATCTAGTCTCGACTAGGCTGATTGTCAAGAGCTCGTTAGCGTTATCCACTTCATTGTTTAAGGCTATTAATTGTGAGATAATTCTTGGAAGAACTGGGGTGGTTTGGAATATAAGTTTTCTAAGGCCCTGATCAATATCTGTTAATTGTGTAACTATGTTTGGTTGTGGCACTCTTGGATCAAACACTATTTTTCTAGGTTTTTTGGGGCCTTGGATGGTCATGTGGATGTGTAAACAATTAATCTAAGGAAATAAACAAACACACAAAGAATCCAAAAGGGGCAAGGTCAATGTTCGGGTAACCTAAGCCAACTAAGGAAATGTAGGGAGTTGTGTTAATTCCCATCTAATTAAATCTATGTGCCTAAATTAACAAAGAAATGTAAACATATTTTAATTAAACCAAATTTATTACTCTCCTTGAATTTAATTAAATATACGTGCAACTAATTAATTAAAATAAATGAAACTAGTGAACTAAATCAAATGAAATTAATCTAATTGAAAGAATGCAACTATTTAATTAAAAAAGGAATTAATCTAAAGAAATGAAAATAATCTAAATTTCTTGTTTTTGTGTTTTGAAAACTTTTTGAAAGAAAGGAAATAAGATAAACAAATAAAACTAATTAATTTAACCTATTGTTTTGAGGATTTTATGTTTTCTAGAATAAAATAAAATAAAAGTTACACAGATATACACTTACTTCTAATTAAATGGGAATTACTTATATTCTAAAATAAAATAAAATAAACAAGAAAATAGCTAGATGTGGCTATTTCCCTATTGTAGAATGAATTTAATATAATCTAATTAAATGATGATTTTACTAATTTGTAATTGTGGATCTAATTTCCTCTAGTTCTACCTCAGAATCACGAGAAGATTGAAAATATTCTCATAAGAAATTATTCTTCTGAAGCTTCCCTAGTAAAACACTAGGATCTACAGAAAGCTTTTTAAATATGAAGAAACTAAAACTAATGCACAGACACATAATATTCTTTAAACTCATTTCCCTTACAAATACGGAGGGATAGACATGGAGGAAGCTTTCAATATATGCTTTTCTCATGTGCTAATGAAATCTAAATAATGAATGCAATGAAATCTACTAGTACTTTGATAATGAAGAATTAAAAGACTCTGTGCACAAGAAATTCCTCCGAATCCTTCCTAGAAAAATCCACATGGATGAGCTGAGAAGAAATCCTCAATGGAATATACTTACAGGAAATAAAACTACTACAAATTCTACTTCTTTAAAACATATGGTATTCTAAAAGGATTATGAATTAAAATCTAGATAATTAAAGAAAGATTCTAGGAATGCAAATAACACCTCCAACTTGGAAATTTAGTGCAAAGACAATTCCAATGTTGGTTATGCTTTATGATCCCCTTATCTTCTTTTCTAATGAGATATCCAAATGTTTAGGGGAGTTGTGCTGGTAGTGTGTAGAAGAAATGAAGGAGTGTTGGAGCTAATTGGTTTACAAGAAGTTTGTAGCAATAAAAACAAGATAATAACAAGGAAAATGTATTGTATTTTATTGTGTAATTCTTGGCGGGATTTTGGCAACATAAAAGTGAAATTCTAATACAAAATACTCTAACCAACGCTTTAGGAGAAAGCTTGATTTTTATATAAAGTTGGCAGAAGTGGTCCAACCCACTTGGCAACCAAGAAGTGCCACATCACTCATGGGAGGGGTAGTCAACCTACTAAAAATAGTAAGTACGGAGAATATTTTCATATTCATCTAGCAAGAAGCTAAAAAAGTTGATTTAGTCAAGCAATGTGTGAGAAAAGTGATTTGGAAGAAGACAACACAAATACTGAACACATTGTTTAAGTCTCGATAAAAGCACATAGAATTTCTAGTCTGCACAAAAATGGTGGTTAAGTAACTACCCCTCTAGGTAGATCGGAAGTTGTGTAACTTAAGGCCAAAATGTTAAGGAAGAGGATGCAAAATAACTTAGGAAAGTGGGAAAAGTTGGAAAATAGATAAGAAAGGTACAATAAGCTACAAGAACATGTTGCAAGTGAGAAATTGGACTTGGATATCATTAGAATTGATATTTTCATCATTAGGGATTTGAACTATTCTATAATATAGCACCATGCAAATTTAGGTGCATAAAGTCTCCTTCACATATGTGATCATCACATCTTAGGTCTCATTCACATAGGTGATCATCACCTTCTAGGTCTCCTCCACATAGGTGTTCATCACCTCATAGGTCTCCTTCACATAGGCATTTACTTCTCCTAGGATTCCTTTACACATACATCATCAGCCTCACACACGACCAATCTTAGAGCATGGTCAAACACCTTTACCTCCTCAGAAATCAAGTGGAGGACCGTTTCCCTTCACTTTTGATGGATAGCTCAATCATCATCATAAAATTTGGGGCATCATGCTTACTTCTCTCCCTATCCTAACATTATCGGTGTTTATCATTTATACTCTTATGCTATGTGCTTCATACTTTCTATTTCTAAGTAATCTTACATAGATTGATACACTTTATATCATCACTACCCTATGATGCACTCCCCAAAGGTTCACACTTGACTATTGAGGGCATACTAAATTCATGAACCTCACACACTACACATTTCACACTCTGCGCTTTACATTACATCTTTCTAGCATTCAATCCTCACAATACTACTCGATGATGTAATCTAGTTCCATGATTCATACTTGACTACTAAGGGTTTAAATTTGAAATGAACCTCACCGCATTCACTCTTTATGATCTGCGCTTCATGATATATCTTTTTAGCATATCTTTCCAAATCATTTCCCAATGGCACACTCTTGTTCTATGGTTCATTCTTGATTGGTAAGGGTATTTAATAAATGAACCTCATCTCATACTCATACACATTCACCGAGGGCACACCGCTGCTCTATCACATTCATATTACATACCATCTCATCTCACTCATACATAACATAATGCATATCTTGTTTGCACTTATTATTGCTTTCTTATACTTACATGTACACTTTGTTCCCCATGCTAGATGGATACTTAGTATGTCTTTATCTTTTACATATACACATGCACGTTCAATTTCTCTCTAGTTATGAATGAAATTTTTTTACATGTCCTTATATGCTGCAATGATGCTTGGCATTTTACCTCTTACTAGTCCCATCGAGGATCCTAGGGGCATCTAATTTTTCACACATTCTTGGTGTTATTATTTAATTATTTAATATTTTCTATTCTTACTAAAACACTACTTTTAATAGATACACACATGATTTGACATACTCTTTATCTTTCTAACATGCTAATGGGTGCTTCATGTGAAATATTTTCCTTGCATGAACTATTTTCCACCATGGTTGTCTATTACAATTTTCTTGATATTGTTTTCCAATTTATGTTATTGTTTGTGGGCTATGGCCTTTGTCTTTTATGAATAATGTATGATTTTGGATGCTTCGGCCCTGATTGTCTTGTGACATTGTGAGTAATGTCCCATATATGAAACTTGATTTTTATAGTCTCTCTAATCTCTACACATTTACTAGTTACATTGATTTTCTATGCCATGGTTTCTTCTTTTCTACTAACACATGTTACTAGCCATCTTGTTTGCATGTGCCTTGTTTCCAACATGCACATTCCCTCCCATGTAGGGTATATAATTCATATCACTTTCGGTCCTCTCCTTTTGGCCTCATTCTCCTAACGATGTCACATGCACCCCAAATGAGGGGGCATAAATTAGGTGAATCAGTCACCCCATAGAGCATCTCGAGCTAAAACTAAAATATGCATGACAAAAAAATTGACACAAGCTAGAGTTTGAGAAACGACCTAGAATATGAATTAGGGTCCTCGGTTCAACAAAAATTCAACATCCAAATATAGACACTAGTGATTGGGTGCTCTTGAACTCTCTTGGGAACCTATATCCTAGGGGTAGATACAAATACTTTCTCAGATCAAAAAATTATAACAATTCACACATCAATTTTCAGCATGCAAGCACAATCATCTAGCAAATAAAATGCATTATTTTTCCATTTCTATACGGAAGAAATACAAAATTAATATGGTACAATTTGGGACAACATGGATCACACCATCTACAATGGTGTATAATCAGGAAGCAACTATGGAAGAGAGTAACACTATACCTCTCTCCCAAAATTTCTTCTCAATATGGTGTGAGATCGCCCAAAAAAATTGTTCTTTACATGAGATCTCCCAAAGAAATTTCTCTTGGCATGATATCGCTTGAAAAAATTACTCTTCTACAACATTTTTAGGACATATTTCTATCCTTTTACACTCACGATCATTAGGTTAACACTTTTCTTTTACTACTTTTACACACATTTACATACTTTTACATGTTTTCACCGAGTTTCATAATACATGACTTTGAATAATATTTCACTCTTCTTTTCAGAGTCCATCCTCAATACGCAACAAGAATCATCCCTACATCTAACACGACAATAGCCGGTACAACATGGTACAACATAATACACTTCTCCCCTAGGATGACTTCCTCTTTCTTAGATTCCACGCTTCATTTTTACCACTCCATGCTTTCACTTGTCACTTTGGCACATTATCATCATCACATTTTACATGGTTATCAAGTACACATATCTTATCTACTTTATGTTATCAATAATTCATGTTGACATAAAATCATGAACTTGGGTACATTTCTAGGTCCTAAAAGCATACTTGTATTCATATGATTCATAAGTGAGAAAAATAGTAATTGAAAACTATCTTTGGCCTCTTTGCTTTGTTTTTTTCTTCTTTATGGCCTTTTACACGCTACAACCTAGTTATGTTTCACCTTCTTATCTTTTATGGTTGTGGACACCATTGCTCGCCAAGACACCACCGCCTAAGCGCCCTCGTCCCTTTGGTCTCCCTTGACATCTTTCAACTTACTCACTCTTTTTGGGCATCTTATTTTCTTATGGGTCAGCCTTCAAGTTGTCAATTATGAAATTCAACCAAGGGAACCATATAAATACAAAGCTATGTGACCAAAATAAAGGACCAAGCTTTAAGAATCTATTATCATCACCTAAATTTGCATCTAAAGGCATATAAGAGCATCAAATGCATCTATCTAGATCCATTCAAGGGTAAAGGGACTACATTTTCTAAACACACTACATAGGAAGGGGAATTTCATTATTCCATACACATATATATTTACATTGCTACATCTAAATACTTCTGCTTGCTATGAAGTGCACTTGCACAAGAGCATCCTGGGCATGATTCTTTCACACACGCATAATAAATACATAGAGTTCGAGATGTAATACAACTCTTAGTTGTAAGTTCACTCATCATGTGACCACCAGGGTTAGTCGACTCCCCATATTACATCTTTCTTTTTGTATTTGATGTGGCATTGTGGGTTTTGTAGGTGAATATTTCTCTTGCAGAGTTACAGGTACTCCAAAAATCAAGGTGCGACATATAGGTGACTTAAAGTGACTATCATTACACTTGCACAACACTAGAAAAATTATATTCCAACCACTAGCGTAGTCATAGGTGCTTAGTATCATACTCTAGTGCATAGGTGCCCCTAACCCAGTCCAAGTGCCCTAGTCCGACCTTATCTGAAAGTTATAGATTTTAGAGTGCATAGTTGCAATGGTTTTCCCTTCATGCTCATCATTTTTCCAATCTAGATCAGTTTCGGATCAAGCAAAATAAACTAAGTCCCTCTCTCTCTCTCTCTTTCACTTAGGGTTTCATATTTTACTTACTTATTTCTTGTGTAAAAGTTGTACTTTAGAATTTATTTATCATACGTGACTCTGCAATTAGGGTTTAACATTAAATTCTATTTTTTTTAATAAAATCATTTAATATAATTATGCTATAAGAACAATTTATCTACATCGTATGTTGTCATTATTGAAAGAAAAGAGCATGAATTGAGATTAGAAAGATGATCATTATACATGAGTTATGCTTAATTGATCAATATGGAATAGTCTATTGGGATCATTCTATGCATAAACTTGTATATTTTGTATTCCTTTTGCTATAAGTGTGATTTTAACTAAATGTATTACTTGGTTCAACACTTCACCATAAAAATTATAAACATGGTGAGAGTTTAGAATCTCTAGCACCTCAAGTGAGTGTGCTAAGGAGTCCTACCTTATCATGATAGGCTAACATAGGGAGATAGTATTATTGATGTACACTAGGGTGGTAAAATTTCCACACACATGTATAGTTAAACTAGAAATGCAACATTTTAGTTTCATTACACTAACCCATAAAAATTAAGGTACAATGGTGATACACGAGAATGATGTTCCAAATTACACAGAAAATATTGAACTATATCAGGATAAGATAGAAAATATTTCACATAAAATCATCCTAGTCATAAGAATTTCTCCTCTGATTTCCTCCCAAGGATTTGGGTGGAGAATAACTTGTATGATGATCTATACAAAAAATATTCAACAAAATTCTGGGAATATCTATGCTTGTTTAATAGTATATTATTTGGGAAAGAGTTTGAATTTGGGAAGGAAGTATCCTTGAGTTCTAGAGCACACCATGAAACTTAAAAAAATTAACACAACTTATATGTGTGCTTTAGACTATGAGTGTAAAAGTATGATTAGAAGATACATCCTTGAATACGTAGTGTCAACCTTCATTTGCATTGAGGAAACATAGTTCAAATTATCCCATGAGCCATGATGATAAAAATTAAGGAAATTCCAAGTAGAGATTAATAATGTCATGGTAGATATGAGTATTGAGAAACTCCCCATGGATGGCTAAGTTTCATTCTCATGTGAGTAGTTTAAAAGGAAGGGAAAGGAGGGTAATGACTTGAATGCACCATGGATTCATCAGATGAGTGCATGTTGAGAAGATAGTGGTGTGAAGAGTTTTGGTAAAAGAAATAACATAATGATAATTAATTCAAAGGGAAGATTTGACATCGGAAATACCGTAGGAGACTAGGGACACCGACTCGGTAGTAGGGAAAAAGTATTTGTTAGAGACCAGAAGTAACACCCTTGGATTGATCATGGAAGATCAAATACTTTGGCTAACATGGGATTGTCTTCAAAGTGTGGGACTTTTCTCCTTGATACAAACCTCTAGAGAAGGTTGGTTCCTTCTCTCCTAGCTCAATGCAAACTAACCTAAACTACTCAAACTACAACTAAATCTAAAGCTAAATATAAAACATACATGATCTAGGGTTGAGAGGAAAGGGAAAATCTAAAAATGAAATAATGATGATGTACCAACACTAAGACATGGTTCAAATCTGACCAAAAAGATACAAAACAATTGCATATGTAGAGATTTAATGGAAACATAGAGTTCTAAAAGATGTGAATGAATAAAACATATAAAAAAAAGGAAAACATCCACAATAAATTCAAATCATTCAAAGGGAAAATAACCACATATGTATTGCATTCAGATAATATTCATCACATTTATAGAGTATAGGTTAGGAAATTCCCAGTGAAAATCCTAACTATAGAGGTCTCAAAGTAAGAAAATATATTTCTCCGAGGTAGAGCATGAAAATTAAATAGAAAGGAACCTTTACAATATTCCTATGAAATTAAACTTATATAATATGAGAATGGAAAAGAGAGATATGAGAGGAAACTCGAATTTGAATTTTCAACGAATGAAGAAAATATTCCACCCATAGATCTTGTCACCATTAATCTCCTTGAAAAATCACTATTTTCAAAATATTCGGTGAGAGCATGGGTGTCATTTAGGTAATTAAACTAGGTAGGTGAGGTGGTTGAGTGCTTTGAAACAAGAAAACAACATTTTTCTCTATTTCTCTTGAGATTTCATGGTTTTCCTCCAAATAACATATTTCTATGCACTTATTCATTACAAAATGTGTCCCTTTAAGAGATGAAGTGAGCACAACAATTATCATGTAATTTGGAGTTCTCAATCGAAATATATGACCCAAAAAGGTTCTCCCTTATCCCATGATTTTGCAATGTTTTGCGGCCTTTTAGATCGAACATCTCCATAGATTTTAGAAAATCCATGAGACATGAAGTTTTGCATATATGCGGGACACTTTACTTGCACTTCCATAGATTTCTAACTTTTCACACTTGGCCTTTCGCACATGGATCCTCACACCCAAATCCATGAAGGATTTTCTCCTTCTTCACTTAATTCACTCGTCCTACAGACTTAGAGATTTGAGGAACTATTTGTTAGGAAAACCCATAGAACACCGAGATAGTGTTTTTGGAATTTGGACTCGGATGATTCTCGGTTGAATCCTTTTGCTTTGCAGTTTTGTGGTGCTTTTGTCATGCATCATGACTGTTCACCTTATCACATGCAAGTGTCACTACTCTTATTTTCATGCTTTAAGAACCTTTCTTTATGTTGCATGATGCTTCCATCCTTAGCCAAATATTGAATTTTTGCAAATGCTAATTCTTTGTGGCCTCTAAAACCTCTTTTACACATGCAAATGACTACTTTTGACATCTAAAGAAGGCTTGAATTGTTAACATGTTGTTATGTGATTTTGATAATCCAAAAACACCGTGTTTTCCGTAATAAGACTCCACAACTTTTATACTAAGCCATTTTTGGACTTCCTTTTTCCTTAACTTAATGAGTGGTTCAAAAAGTGAAGGGGTACAATTTTGGATAACAATTTGAAAACTAAATGGGGTTATCTTCTTGTAGATAGATGACCCGATGCCTTTACAATCCAATTGGCATGGGTTCAATATGTATCATTTAAATTATGATCCTTAAATTATATCTCCCTTGAACTTGGAATTTTCCAAAATCTGATGAATCCATGGAATATTGAAACCTCTTCAAAACTTCGACAATGCAAATACCACCCGAGGTAACCGAAACATGTGCAAATCACTTACGAAACCGAAACTACACTACTAACAACATAATGTGCTAAACAACACTTGGAGGAAAGTAAATATAATATAGTGTGTACAAGATGAAACATTTATTTCAAAAGTAATGCTTTAGGTAGATCCCACTAATTGGGATCATGAGCTCTTCTCCATTCAATTTTGAAAATTAGAAAGAATTGTGTGGCTTGCATCTTGAGATAACATAGGGGCTGCTCCATATGGCATCAAACTTTGAATCCATTCCTGGTTTGGATCTGTCTTGGTCCCATTATAGAATAAGATATCCTTCTTGAAAGTTTATAGCCACTAATTTCTTGTCAAAATACTTATTCTCTTGAGCTTGATCCTTCACCATTGTCTGCATTGCTTGATCTCTCAACTCTTATAACTCTATGAGTTCTACATAGATGACTTCCATAGCCTCAAATTAAAAATATCCAACTGATTTATGATCTCTAGAGCTATAAATTCAATGAGATATTAACAACATTACTTCCTTAGCATATAAAAGTTTGAAAGGTGAGTTACCAATTGATCTTTTGGGAGTGATTCTATCAGCTAATAAAATTGATTTCAACTTTGGATGCAAAGCTCTTTGATTATCTTCTAAGATTATTATTATGATTATCAAAAGATTCTTGTTTCTTTACTTAATATGACCATTACCTTGGGAGTAATAGTTTGAATATTTTCTTAGGTATATTCCATTCTTGATATCCCAATTAGTAATTTTAGTGCTAAATAATGTCATAACATTATCATAAATTATTGTGCAAGGAACACCAAATCTAGTCACAATACTTTCATAAAAATTTGGTCACAATGCTTTCATTTGCTTCCTTCAAAGAAACCACCTTTATCCACTTGGTGAAGTAATATGTGGCTATAAGGATCTACTTTTGACTCAATCTTGACTATGGATTGATTAATCCAATAAAATCTAAACCCCATTGCATGAATGATTGATCTATAAATATGGGGTGGAGTGGAAGAACCACTAACCTCTCTTATCCTGTGAAAATGGTACACTTTTTGCATTTCTTCATCCATGAATAATATTACTTTAAAATAATCAATAAATGATAGTTGCCCTTAATTATTTTGAGTTTGATTTTCCCTGGAGAAAATTTCCTCTAGCGCGAAATCATGAAATTCATGCAATAGCTTCTCAATCTAATCTATCTTGATACATCTCAAAAGAAATTCATTGATGCATTTTTTGAATAGGAAACCATCAATAAACAAAAAGGGGATAAACTAAAGTCTAAAATACTTTCCCTTGGAATTGGTCAAGATTTACTTTGACTTGTTTGAAGAAAGTGCACTATGTCACGGGTCCAAAAATGAGTAAGAAGATCATTTGTGGGTTGTTTTGATCATGTTGGAGCATTAAGACAAACTCCTCTTCATTGCATGTTTTAGAAACTAGCTACTCACACAAACCTTTTCCTTTGACTAGCTTAGTCACTTTGATGTTAACTTCATATTCCATTATGTTGGTTATCTAACCAACTCTTTTCTCATTTAGATATTTATTCAGAGAAAATCCTTCACACATGAGCGTGACACCATAAGATGGATCCTATTGTTAGACACTAGAAATCTAAATTCATTTAAGTTCCTTATGAAAAATAAGAGACACTTTCAATGATTGAGTACCTTTCTTCATAATATTCAAGAATTTGGATGAAGAATGCAATCGGTTGCTCCAAAACTTCTTCATTCAGTTTCACTAGCATGGTGGATATTGTGTCTGCGCCTCCAAAGGCATACAAAGTGAAATATTTTGAGAAATAAAGATTGATGAAAGTTGGGGCCCATGTAATTTCTTTCTTGATGGCTTTAAAACTATCCTTCCCTTTTGCATCCACATGAAAGGAATGTTTTTCTTTAGCATAGATGTCAATCGAATTGACAATATTGGAAAAATTTCGAACAAAACACATGACAAAGTTAATTATTCCTAAGAATCTTTGCAATGCTTTATATTGACCCAAATTACCACCCCTTGTAATTTTGGACAACTTATCAAAATTTTAGAATTGGGAAAAACATTTCTTAGGAAAGTCATGAAACACTATCTTGGTGTTCCGTAGAAGGAAAGAACTAAGTTTTTGTGGGTTCTCCTAATCCGTGGGATTAAAAAAATAGACAAAAATAATTAGGAAGATTTTTTCCAGAGTTAGCGCATCACAGAGTTTCTTAGGCCTTCACGGTGTTAGGAAGTCAATATTCCATGACATCGAAACAAAATCTCGCAGGTTGAAGTTAAGTTAGAACACCGTAGGGTTTACATGACCACAAAAGTTAGAAAATTGACTAAGGATAGGATCCACGAAGCAAAGAGTAGGAAAGAAGATTAATGATTTTTGGCATGGAAAAACACAACATCATGCGGAATTGGAAGATATAGAATCCTATGAAGTTTGTTAATTCCGTGTGCCAAAGAATGAAGTCTACTCTAGTGAATTCGTGATGCATGAAAGAGAAGATGAAATATCCACATGGTAAAGGTAAAATTTGGAAAGTGAATAAGGTTGGAATCCACAAAGTAATATCCTAGCGTTTTATTGGTTTCCTAAATAGAGTATTCTGTAGATTTTAAAATCCATAGGACAAAGAAACATGGTTGTAAGTTTGAATGCCACACAATGAAGGACTAGGCCTCTATGACATGTGGAAAAGGAAAGTAAGAGTTTCGCGGGTGCACAAGAATTATGATCTTGTGGGTTTTTCAATCAGTGGAAATAAAGAGAATCACATTCAAAAACTTGTGTAACATTTAAAAGGCCATGTAACATTGTCAAATTAGTCTAATAGAGAAAATATGCAGGTGAATGAAAGTAAGAAAGCATATGGCTTAATAAATTTCATTGTTAGAAATGACTCTACACATCATCCAAAGGATGTAAAATCCGTGGGAAACCATAAAATCGTAGAAATTATATGGATTGAAAATAGGAGCTGAGCCTAATTTGAAATCAAATGTCCAACCACTTTACCAACCAAAATTTAATAAAGTGTGGGCATCGTCTTTCCCTAGTTGTAAATTTGATGGAATGCGATTGTAACCATGTCAAAAGCTCATACCTATCTACAAACATATATGGCATTTGGTCCTGGTGGTTGAATATCTCTATTATTTTTACCTATCTCTCTTTCTCTCTTCTTCTCCCATTTTATATAAGTATGGAACTCATGCATTGTAAAAAAGAGATCCATCTCTTTTGTAAAATCACCATAACAAACTTGTGGCTGAATTCTCAGAAGTTGTAGACATTTGATTTTGTCTCGTGATGTATTTTGTGCCTTCCTCAATGAATGTAATGGTCCATGTATCCCTTGATTTATAAAATATCATTTTTGTGGATACTCTCTTCCCTACGCTTGCATTTATTGTGTTCTTTCCTCTCCATTCTTTCTTTGGTATGATGTGCATATTTTCTACTTGTAGGGTTCCCATTTTTATGTGTTTTCAATGCATGGAAAGGGTTAGTCTATGGATTTTTAAGTCTGTGGCATGTATGTCTACTCTCTCCTCTAACATTTTCTTCCCTTTCTTCCCCTCATGGAGAGTAATCAAATTCCTCTTCTAGTGCTATGATCACCCCTTTATCTTAGGATTTAATTTGTGAATCTCTCTCTCTCTCTCTCTCTCTCTCCTCCTGGTCCTTTAGATGTGTTAGTGTAGGTTAGCTTAGAGTTAGTGTTAGCATTATAGTAGATAATAGAGTAACCAACATTATCTCGAAGGCTAGTCTCAAGATGAAAGTCCCACACTTGGAGACAGTCCCATGTTAGCCAAAAGTATTAATCTTCCATGATCAAATCTAGGGTGCTACTTTGAGCTCTAACAATTTTGGAAAACCCGGTGGGATAAATATTGAAGAAATTTACAACTTGATATCATTAATTTTTATGTGTTATTGGTGATATTAAGCATTTCAAGTAGTTATCAACATATTTAACAACTTCATTGTTGAAGAAACCCATTCTATGAATGTCAACACTTGTGACATTCGCAAGTGTGGGGAAGAATATTTTTTTGAGTGAGCAAGGTGAAACACCTTAGTGTAATGACCCACATTGCTCTGCATTCCTTGAAATTGCTTTACTTTTGGCTGAAAATCGATGGGTAGAGAATGAAGAGAGATGAAACCCACACACCAAAGTGTAAGCATATATGTTTGGATAAGAGAAAAAAATACCAAGTCCAAATCAAGTCACAAACATCTACAATGATGAGGAAAATATCTATGAACTCCATTCTTAGAGATAAATGCAAATAAGATGTGAAAATCATGAAAATCAGTTAAACAAATGACAAGAAAATTTGCACAATAAAATACTTGGTTGGTTTAGAGTCAAATTTTGAGTTACCACCAGTCATGGTCACTTCAGATCACAAGAAAGATCATCAAGACATCAAAGGTCAACTTCGACACCTCCAAAAACCAAATGCAGAGAAACTTGAGGAGGCATACATCATTTTTTTAGTTAACACTTTGAGTAATAAGGAAGTGCATGCTATGATTTCACTTCTACCATGTGGTTTTGTTGCCAAACTGATCACATGGCCGCCTTTTTGTAAGAAAGAAAATCTATTTATCCCACCCTACATCAAGTTTTGTTTAACTTCCTTTTCTTTGGTTAGAGTAGGAGTAGAATAAGTTTATTTACTATAAAAACGTTCTTTTGCACACTCTACATGTTTTCCTTGGAACATGTATGATTTTCCATGTTTATACATAGTTTTTGGCCTTTGTTTCTATTACACAGAGCATTTCAAGAAGGTTCTAGGGTAGATATAAGATAGTTGGAGCATTTTTTGGTGTATCCTTCAACTCCATAAGATCAAATTCAACTAGTTATAAGTTCATGTGGATTCATAAGAAAAAAGTTAAAGGATGATATCACTTTTTCTTAAAGATTATGCTTGGCTCTATGCCCAATAGATGATTCAAGGATAATATTTTTCATCATCTAGTAAGCAGATTTCCCTTGGATGTCACCAAACTATCGACCCAAATTTCCTCCCTGTAATTTTGGAAAACTTATCAAAATTTCAGACTTAGGAAAAAAATTTCTTAGGAAAGCCACGAAATACTATCTTGGTGTTCCACAAGGCAATAAATTAGTGTTTTATGGGTTCTCCTAATCCGAAAGAAAAAGGAAACATAGAAAAAGACTTAAGAAGATTTTTGGCTGAGTTAGCATTTCATGAAGTTTGTTAGACCTTTACAGAATTAAGGAAGTCAATCTTCCACCACTTTGAACCATTATCTCTTGGGTTGAATATAGCTTAGAGAACCACATGGTTTACCCACCCACGAAAAGTTAGAAAATTGGCTAAGGATCATATCCACATAGTGAAGAGTAGGAAGTAAGCTTAGTGCTTTGTAGCATGGAAAAACATAGTGTGTTGTGGACTTGGAAGATATAAAATCCCACAAAGTTTGTTAATTCCACATGTTAGAGAATGAAATCCACTCTAATAAAGTTGTGATGCATGGAAGAGAAGTTTGAAGAGCCATGTAAAAAAGGTAAATTTTGGAAAGTGACTAAGGTTAGAAGCTATGAAACACTATCCTAGTGTTCCGTGGGTTTCCCAAATAGAGTGTCTCATGGAATTCAAAATCCATAAAACACAAAAATACAGTTGCAAGTCAGAATGTTGAAGAGGAAAGTAAGAGTTTCCATGACATGAAGAAGAGGAAAGTAAGAGTTTCCATGACATATGGAAAAGGAAAGTAAGAGTTTCGTGGGTGTGCTGGAGTTATTTTCTCATGGGTTTCTCAATCCACATAGATAAAGAGAATCATGTTCAATAACCCAAAAAAATTCAATAGACGTGAATCTGCTTTCAAATCCACATAACAAAAATATTAGTGGGTGAAGGAAAGTAAGAATATGGTTGGCTTAATACATTACAAGGCTCGAGAAAAGACTTCACATATCATACAAAGGATGTAAAATCCATAGAAACCATGAATTCATTTGAATTTTGTGGATTACAAATAGGATATGCACCTAATTTTAAATCAAATATTCAACCACTTTACTTGACCAAAATTTAATAAAGTGTGGGCGCCATCTTCCCCAACTCAGTAAATCTGATGACATGCTATCAGCCATGTCGGACACTACACTATTGGTATCTATGAAATTTGTTCATTGGTGGTTGAATCTCTCTCCTATTGGCACCTCTCTCTCTACTTCTCTCTTCTTCTCCCATTTTCTATAAGTATGGAACCCACGCATTGTAAAAATAGATCCCTCTCTTTTTGTAATGGTACCATGCCAAAATGGTGGCTGAATTATCACGAGTGTAAAACCTAAGAATTTATCTTTGTGATGTATTTTGTGCCTTCCTCCATGAATTTAATGGTATTTATATCCCTTGAGTGATAAAATATTGTGTTTGTGTATACTCTCTTCTCTATGCTTGTTTTTATTACACTCTTTCCTCTCAATTCTTTATGTGGTAGGTTATGCACAATTTCTACTTGCAGTGTTCCCATTTTTGTATGTTGTTAATGCATGGAAAGGGTTAGTTTGTGCTGTTTCAATTCTATGGCACATATTTCTAACATATCCTCCCATATTTTATTCTATTTCTTCCCTTCATGGAGAGTGATCGACCATCTCTTCTGGTGCTATCACCACCCCTTTAGCTTAGAATTTTATTTTTACATCTTTATCTCTCTATTGTCCCTTGGATGTGTTAGTATAAGTTTTCATATAGGTAGTGTCATCATTAGGTTAGATAGGTAGAAGAACCAACCTTCTCTAGAGGTATGTATCAAGATTCAAGTCCCATACTTGGAGACAGTCCCATGTTACCCACAATTATTGAGCTTCCATGATTAAATATAGGGTATTACGTTTGAGATCTAATAATTTCGTGTGACTGGATAATGAAAATGTAAGAATGAAAATTAATCTTTCTAGGTGTACTGCAAGTCCTTTCTTAGAGATAATGTGGCCAAGGAGTTTACCTTCATGTGCTAAGAAGATACATTTTTGGGATTAAGAGAAACTCCAAATTGTTTGCATATCTTAAATACTTTCTTGAGATGGAAAATATGATCACCTGCATTCTTTAAAAACACTGTGATATCATCTAGTTAGATAAGAACAATGATGTTAGGTAGTCCCTTGAATTCCATATCCATGGATCTTGTAAAGGGTTCTCTTGAATTGGACAAATCAAGAGACATTTTCTTGTAAGTTTAGGTTCTTTACTTAGCAAGAAAGGCTGTTTTGAAAAATCCTCCTCCTTTACCATGATATGATTATAACCAAAGTACCCATCCCATAAATAAAAATTTTCTGATCCTGTTACCATTTGTAAAATCTATTCCATAAAAGATAACGGATAATGATCTTTCAAATATTCCTTGTATCGATCTCTCAAATCAACACACAAATCTGATTTCCACATTTCTCTTCCTTGTTGGCACTAGGTTTGTAACCCAAGATGAATGCTTGATGGGAAGGTTTTTGCTTCAATCAACTTGTTCAATTCCTTTTTCATTAGAGACTCATTTTAAGGATTTCCATGCCTCTATTTTTACCTTATGGGATTGTCCATTGGATCCAATTAAGATCAAAACCTAAACTAGCATGGCAATCAATTCCCCATTGAGTTAAATTAGGATCAAAACCCCTAAGATATTCATATTTCCCTAAAAATATCAAAAATTCTTGGTAAAGTTATAAAAATGCACATTTCTCCTTGATGGAGTACATACCTTACCAATATTAAGTAATTTGTCTTCTCTAACTGAGATTGGCTCATAATCCTCACCTTTGACTGTCATGTTTGCTTTCTCTTTTCGATTTGATCATCGAATTGAAAATGGATTCCAAAGTCACTAATCCTTTGGGTAGCTTTTTTATCTAAGTTGGATAATTTGGTCTCAATATGGTTACTCTATTTTTTCTGATTCATTGATGAAAACTAAACCTTTTCTTGGATGAAGTTGATAGTTTTTTAATCACTTTTGAAATCTTGCCAATTTGTATAATTTTATAGTATGGAAGGTGTCACTACTACTCCGACATGTGGCTTCAATTTATCCTTCTTGACATTTTTGGCAACATCATTCCTTGCACCCAATGTAACTAACCTATATACTGATTCATTTTCTTTCCTTGAGATGAAATAAATTTTGAAATCTTCAAAATCCTCTAGAAGGTCCCATAACCTATGGTTATAGGCCCTTAACAAGTCATTCTTTGGTCACTTTCAGCCCTCTCGCTTAATTGAAAACCAACTCACTATCCCCTAAAGTATGTAATTGTTTGATATTATTCTTTATTTCCCATTGTAGGCCATGAATGAGAGACTCATAATCTACCGATTTATTTGAACAACTAAAATGGAATATAACAAAGAGAGAGTAATAACTTACACCAATAGGATATACAAGCACTAAACCTCCTCTTGCACCTTGTATTATTATTGACGCATCAAAGAACATCTTCCAAAAGCCATCATCTTGCTCATTTTCCTTTACAACACTAAGAGTAGTTGAATCCTCTTCATGCAAGAAATAGATGTCAAGGCCACCTTCCTCAATCTTGTTGTATGGATCAAAACCATGGCAATCAATTCCCCATTCATCAAGTAGAAAATCTAGGATATCTTCAATTTTAGTATCCACTTCTTGGACACTTGGTTGATCCTCTTGATAAAAAAATTATGTAATTTGTGTTGATGGGGTTGGGCACATAAGGATCTATGTGGTATGTGGTAATAATATCAGACCTTATGGTGGATTTGGTACCATATCATGTTTTGAAAATCATGTGAGACCAATTCATGGATAAATATCCACCGATATTAGCTGTGAAATCCCTGTAAGAGACATGAACTAAAGAACGAGGGAAAATAAATGATATAAATATCCTTCGAGATTGAGAAGTTAGGGCATACATGTAATGTGAGTTTAAGGCCCATGAAAACTTCCCAATGGTTCCCACCTAATTTCACTACTCCTTTAGAGAGTGACTCATATTCAAGACCAAGTTGGTCCACTATTTGTTTAGGCATCACTTGAACTACTTTCCCACAAGTAAATCATCCAATTGTGCACTAAATGATTGCCATGATCATATATACATAAAAAGGTGGCGTATTCATATTCTTGCCTAGTTGGGCATCCTTTAGCTAAAGCACATTAGTGAGCATGATTTTTTTTTCTTTCTTTGGATGGTTCATACAATATGGGAAGATCAACCATGGAGGATTGTAGAAGATCTCTCTATCCAGGAATAGCTAGAGATTTTCACATTAATATGTTCACATTGGTCCTTTTCATTTGCTCTAGAATTTTGAAAGGATTACCCACGGATTTCTAAAAAATAGAGCGACACTCTTCTTTCATGTTTTTTCAATCCACGTGTTTTCTTTGGATGGTGGAATTTATTCATTCCACATATTTCCTTTGAGTTGTAGATTCGATTGATTTTTAGGAAATTCTTCACCACATGGAATTCTATAACTAACGGGTCCACAATATTTAGTGGGTCTGTAGTGCAATTTGCAAGATTACTACATTCTATGGATCTCTTTTTAAAGAATCTAATCCGTCCAAGTTTGTGGGTTTTCTATCTCAACGAGGTAGACTTGGTGAAGTAAGAGACAAATTACTTGCCTCCATATTCCCTTTTAGACCTAGTGTTTGTAGTTATACTTGAAGAAGGCACATGATTATGTCCTCATGTAATTGATTGAATCCACAAAACTCTTCCATTTTCTAATTGACAAGTGAATTATCACTTGGCGGTTCTTGAACAACTTCCTACAAAGTGGATGTATCTTGGAGAAAGTTGAATTTTGCACCATCAAAATTTTCTTTAGTAAGTCATTGGGGAAAGTTTCTTTGTTATGTGGAAGATTTCAAGGAAACATCACTCATAATATTGTAATAAATTGTTTTGAACTAGAACCAAATCTTTGAATGAACTAGACACATTACGATTATATGGCTAAAATAGTTTCATAGGGGTGATCTTGATTTTGATTTGGAGGAGAAAATTGATATGGTGGTTTATTTGGTTGAAAAGGGGCTTGTTGGGTTGGTATGGAGGTTGATAAGGTCTAAAATTTTGAGCTTGTTCCATCTTCAAAATAATGACTCATGTCCAAAATTTTAAAATTGTTTTATGACTTCCTATAACCCACTTGAAGGACTTATAGAGGTAGATGTTTGGCTTAAACTTTGGCTTCTTAGGGCTAGGAAAGGAGTTAATTTAGGAGTTTGGTAAGGTGCAAATGTCCCTACTTATGGGAATATGGGAATTTGAGGTCTAAGAGAAAGTTTCCTAGACTCGCATAAGACTATGTTATGATCTAATATAAATATCATGTAGGCATCAAGTAAGGTTATATATCCCATAGAATAGATCACGATAGAAATGCCACCATTTAAAGCCTTTAGATAATAAAGGAAAACATACTAGGGTATAGATCTTACAAATTGTGGTATTATTTCCCAAGTCCTCTCAAATAGGAAGTTGAAATTAGTCATTAGCTCATAAGGTGATATTTTTATTTTGGTCGATTCTCCACTAAAGATAGATGGTTTGACTTATCTTAAAACTAATTATAGAAATATTATCCTAGCACATCCCAAGTAGAGATGGAATTCACTCTTAAGATTTTGTACCATTTCAGAGATTTTCCTTTAAAAGAAGATCTCAAAAAAATGAAGGCTATGTTATCTTGTGTTACATGATATATCAAGTATATATTTGTAACATCTTTGATATGTTATATGGGAGTTGTAGTGTTCTCTCTAGTGAAGAAAGGAACACTCTTTAAAGCTGCAACTAGAATGTCATCATATTGGGACAAAAGAAAAGGACTTCCTCCATTGAATGTGACAAATGCTTGATTTCTTTGGTGAGTCATGAATGTGATGGGTCTTAGAACCCTAGAAGACAACAAGAAATTCCTACCAGGAGGAGGAGTAGAGATAACTCTATTTGGAGGTGATGGTGATATTTGTGTGGATCTGCCTCTTCTTCTCATCATTGGTGACAACTATAAGTAGTCAAAAGGCTCTCCATGTGATATCCTTTATCTTGTTTGAATTTATCTCATGAGATAGAGACACTTTTCTACTTGAACTAGTAGATGTAATATTTGGAGTCTCTAGATGTGTTTTGTAGAGCCTCTAAAGGATGAATAACATTAAGGTACACACTAAATATTAGTGAAATGATAAGAGAAACTTAAGTTAGTCCCATTGGGAATTTTAGAATTATCAGTGACTAGAATTAGCACCCTTAGATTGATCATAGAAGATCAAATACTTCAGCTAACATGGGATTGTATTCAAAGTGTGGGAATTTTATCCTTGAGATAAACCTCTAGAGAAGTTTAATTCCTTCTCTCTTAGCTCAACACAAACTAACCTAAAATACTCAAAATACAACTAAATATAAAGATAGATCTAAAACTTACAGGATCCAGGGTTTAGAGGAAATGGAAAAGTTACAAAATGAAAGATTGGCAATGCGCCAACACTAAGAAAAGGTTTTAATATGATTAGAAAAAATATAACAATTTCATATATAGAGATTTAATGGAAACACAAAGTTATAAAAGAGGTGAATGAATAAAACTTAATGAAAATAAGAGGGAAAAAATCCACAACAAATACCGGGCATTTGAAGGAAAAAACCAAAAATGTATTGAATTAAGGTACTATTCATCATGTTTATAGAGAAGAGGTTAGGAAATTCTTATGAAAATGCTAACTACATAGGTATAAAGGCAAGAAAATGCGTTGCTCCAAGGAAGAGCATGCAAATTCGGTAGAAAAGAACCCTTACAATGTGCCTCTACATTTACATTTATAGAATATTAGAATGTGTGTGTGTGTGTGTGTGTGTGTGTGTGTGTGTGTGTGTGTGTGTGTGTGTGTGAGAGAGAGAGAGAGAGAGAGAGAGAGAGAGAGAGAGAGAGAGAGAGAGAGAGAGAGAGAGAGAGAGAGAGAGAGAGAGAGAGAGAGAGAGAGAGAGAGAGAGAGAGAGAGAGAGAGAGAGAGAGAGAGAGAGAGAGAGAGAGAGAGAGAGAGAGAGAGAGAGAGAGAGAGAGAGAGAGAGAGAGAGAGAGAGAGAGAGAGAGAGAGAGAGAGAGAGAGAGAGAGAGAGAGAGAGAGAGAGAGAGAGAGAGAGAGAGAGAGAGAGAGAGAGAGAGAGAGAGAGAGAGAGAGAGAGAGAGAGAGAGAGAGAGAGAGAGAGAGAGAGAGAGAGAGAGAGAGAGAGAGAGAGAGAGAGAGAGAGACTCAAATTTGGATTTTCAACGAATGAAGAAAAATCTACCACCCATAGACCTTGTCACCATTAATCTCCATGAAAAATCATCATTTTTCTTCGTAATATGCCATTATAATTTTCATGTGAGAATATGGACACCATTTAGGCAATTAAACTGGGTAGGTGATGTGTTGAGAGATTTGAAACAAGCAAACAATGTGTCTCCTCTGTTTCTCCCGTGATTTCAAGGTTTTTCCTCCAAGTAACATATTTCTTAGTGATTATTCATTTAAAAATGTGGTCCTTGAATAGACAAAGTGAGCACAAGAATTCTCATGCAATTTGGAGTTCTTAATTAAAACATATGATTCAAAAATGGTTCTACCTTTTCCTCCGCATTTTACAATGTTCTGTGACCTTTAGATTGAATGTCTCGTAGATCTTAGAAAATCAATAAGACACTAACTCTCGTATATCCTCGGGACTCTTTACTCACACTACAACATATTTCCAAATCTTTGCACTTGGCCACTCGCACATGGATCCTCACACCCAAATCCGCCAAGGATTTTCTCCTTCTTTACTCAATTCATTCATCCCATATACTTATATATATGTGGAACTATTTGTTAGAAAACCCGCGAACACTGGGATAGTGTTTCAAAACTTTTAGAATTAGCCGATTCTCGGTTGACTCCTCATACTTTGTGGTTCGGTGGCACTTTCATCATGCATAGCATATTTTCACCTTGTCACCATAAGTGTCACTAATATTCTTTTCATACTATGGGAACCCTCCTTTGTGTTGCATGGTGCTTCCATCCTTATCCGAATATTTAATTTTGTGAACATGAATGCTTTATGCAATTTGAAACCTCTTTTACACCTATGGAAGAATGATTTTGACATCTACGAAAGCCTAAACTATTAGAACTTTGTTTTATAGATTTTGATAATCTGTAGAACACTGAGTTTTATAAAATCACACTCCATGAATTTTATACTTAGTCATCTTTGGACCTCAATACCAAAAAAATAATCCACCTTAGTCCTGAACTTAATGAGTCATTAAAAATAGTGAAAGGGTGTTATTTTAGATAACAAGAGTGACAAATCATAACAATAGCATGTTGAGACACGTGTCGGGATAAAAATTAAGAAGATGAGGAGGTGAAAAATTGAAAGGAAAGAATGTACTTGATAACACATTTACCTTTGTACTATAGAAAATCACACTAACACCAAGGATGATTCAGTTTAACCCTAATACTCCAAAAATTCAAATATTTGGAATGACGAGAAGTACATAGGAAACTTAGGTAGTTGGAGGTGTGCAAGTAGGCATTCCGTAAATACTTGCACCAAGAATTACTACACCATTACATTAAATAGTTACTGTACCACACAAACTACTAGCAGTAAAGAAAGTGGTTCTTCGGGGACACTCCAAGCTAATGTTAGGCCACAATAATGGGTTATAACAACTACACAATAGGCACCATCACCCCAATTTTTCTATGAGATGTTGTTGCATCTACTAGAATATCATTGGGTTGAGAATGTGATAGAGCACATATAAAAGTGTGAGTTAATATGGTACACAAATGGTATCACTTATCCCAAGTATAAGACAATTCAATTTTCTACTACTCTATTGGATCAAACACACTTGGTAGAAAAAACATAACCCACGAAAAATAATTTTTACTAGGACCAACTAAAGGATGCTTTCTTAAAGGAGTTTGATATATGAAAATTCAAACAAGAGATCATATTAGTGCTAAATGAGATCAAGAAATATCCTACTGAGAGTGTGCACATTTATGATGTGTGTTTTAAGACTTTGATCTCAAATCTATCTATTGCGATACATCCAAATCAAAATTCATAACGGTTTATTAGTGGATTAATTTTTCTATTTAGATTTTGTTTTTCACATAAACATTCATGGACCCACATAAATACCTAAAAAAACTTTACATGCAGAAGTTATTAGTAACATTGAAAATGGTATAAGTCCATTCATGGAGAGGCATAGATCATGTTAATGTAAAATCTATTATAAAATTTAACCGTGAACAATGCTAGAGAGATGTGGAATGATATATGGTGCATAGATTGTGAGGTGGAGGGGCAAACAAAAATTAACTTCCCTCGATGAAATATTAAAGCAATGTTGATGACTTGTGAAATCTATGGAAATGGGCATGATGTTAAAAGTGTCCATTGTTACAATGTGTAATCCAACCAAAGTGTCTTGCCACTATAATATATGTGACTTCCCACACATAATACAAATGACTTCCACTTAACCTGACCCAACTCCATGCAATGCACTCGTTGGTGTTACAAAAAGAAAATGTGGGAAAAAACAATAATAAAAATAAGGAGCATAATGAAAACATGTGAAGGTGAGATCACAAAGAGGTAGTCCAGGTGAGGGAATATTTCCACCAAGAACTTGTTATAAGTGTAGCTTGTCGATCATTACCAACAATATTTCCTTTTGTTCCTTATATGATGATACTATGGGAAATAACATAAGGTAGAAGTTTGTTCTGACCTCTAAGTAGTTATGATGGAGAAAATTGAAAAAGGTGCATGTTATGATCAATATTGTGTGAAATAAATGGATACTCGAGAGAAGGTAAATTTGTAGAAGGTTAATCAAGGTGAAAAAGTTTAGATAAAAACTAGAGGATCTATAACATGTGAAAAAGCATTTGAATCAACAATAAATAATGTTAAACATGAAAACCCTCAAATTAGAAATGGCTACCCAAATGTGACACAATAAGAGGGGATCATGCAACAAACTAAAGAATTGTGTGTGAACTACAAGGTGAGATTGAATTCTTAAGAGGAAAAACATAAACCATGATGAAAGCACAAAGGAGTCTAACTTCCACAATGTATAGAGCAATGAATTCCTCAAATTTTGTAGGATGATATGCACTCAAATGTAGTAATCCCTTCACTCATACAATGTTTATCTCATAAAATACATAGAATGGTGCTTGGAAGTATTTAGTGTAGGTGAAGAAACAAATTAAGTTATCTTGTAAGGAGGATTATGATAGGGAAATCCGAATGAACACATACATAGATGGATCAAACATTAATGACATACTAGTAGATACATGTGTCAAAGTGAACATTATCACAATAGATGCATGGAACATGATGGGGTGACCAATGATCCACCCACGACTTAAGATTTTATTCATGGAAAACAAGATGCATGTTGTGCCCATTAGAGTATTAAAACACGTTGTCATAAGCATCTTAGGAGTAAGGCTATTTAGATACTTTGAATTAATAAATATAATTAAAGCAAACAAATTTCCATCAATACTCGAAGACTATGTTGTTATGAAAATAATGTTGATCTATGCTTTAAGAAGCACTATGTAAGTTTTGAAAATGGAGTGTAATACACGATTCTCCTAACGAATCATAAGTAGGGTGTGTTATATGTCAAAGATGTTAAAGAAAAAGACCCCGAACATATCTAAAACATAAGGGTTGAAGGATTATAAAAATTTAAACCAAATCAAAATGGGGTCCTATAATGGATGATGCACATTCAAGTGTCGAGATACTACCAAGTGAGGTATGTGAAAATTGGGTGTAAGGGTCTTATGAATTGATTGGGTGTGATTGTGACACCGTAAAATAAAGTAAGACCAATTTTTTCAAGAAGGTATGTTAGAAGTATTAATAAGGAAAATAGTTTTTCAAGACCAAGTTATCAAGGTGGTGGAAGCATCTAAGAATATCTAAGCCAAATGGAGACATATATGCCCTTACAATAGACATAAATAAACTACATTGTGTATACGTATGTGGTAAAATGGATAGATGGTGGGAAAATCACTAAACACGCTTGAAAATATACAACTAGATAAGTGAAGCTATGCACACAAGATGTTAATAGGGTAACCATATGCAAATACTTCTAAGTTATTATAGAGTAACCAAACCAGAAGAACATATAAAGCAATGTGAAGAGGCTTAGAGATTTAGTGTCAACATACCTTCTATTATACATTGTGAATTTGGGTACACACATGGTATGTAGATATTAAAGTGCATTGAGGAACATCTAGCTAGAAATTCCTAAAAACCAATTTTGTACAAATATTTTCCTTTACATCTAAGATACCCATAATGAATTCATCACTGCAAAGTATCAAGAACACAATATTTGTAAATGAGGCTGTAATGGAAGATAAAATGCTAAGGCTTCATAATGAGAAAGGTATGGGATTCCCAAAGATGTTTAAATAATATAACACCATTGATGATTCCAACAAATAAGATGAGGCTATTTAGACAACACGAAACCGGAGGTGTAAGAGAAAACAAAATATGGTTTGTCAAATTGATAAAGATTTAAACACAAATCATTTAGATTTTGAAACTAATTATGGATCAATTGAGGTTATAGATAAGCACAAATATACTGCATTGTATAATGAGCCACTAAAGTCTAAAGGATCACCATATGAACCGAGGAGGCACCCAAAGTTATAATATTTAAATATTTTTAGTCCAAGTTGAGGTTATGAAGATGGTATAACTCTTGCATGACTATTAAGATCTCTTTTTAAGGAGTTATCACGAGATGAAAGGCTTACACCTATCCTTGGTTAAGATGCATATCAAGTTAGTTGAATCACCAAACCAATATGTAAATAGACATATAGGATGAATCTAAACTTGTGTGCCAAATTTAAAGAGTAAATATATTGAATGTTAGCCATGTATTCATTGTGTTGATTGAAGAGTATAATTGGGTAAGCTCAATGGTGATAAATATTAAGCAAGATGGGGCATAATAATTTATGTTGGTTATCACTGATAAATGCGTATGTGTAGTAGACCCCTTTCCTATGCCATTTACTAAAGAAATTATGGGAGTATCCGGAAGAGATATCTACACTTTTAGAGATGGGTTTTCTCATGGAAGAAGATCATATGATGACAACCTTTTCTACAAAATGGGGATCATTTTCTTACATAGTTATGCCATTTCGGATGAAGAATACACCCACAATGTTCTCGTGAATAATTGTAGCCACATTTAAAGACTTCATATTTAAATTCTTGTAATTATATTTAGATGATTGGACAATATATGGATTAGTAAAATATCAGTTTTTAGCCTTTGTTTATCCACTCCATAGCTATGCATACTCGGCACTTCATCTTGAAAAAATGAATTCTCACCGAGACGCGTGCATAACCACCAAGTCTTTTTTTTTTATGCTTATTAGAATGTTAACATGCATGTTCATTATGTTCATAACCAAATAAATCATTCATGTCCATAACCATAATAGTGTAAAAACACATATAATGAGGAAATAAACCCATCATGAATAATAAAAATCAAGATCAAAACATATATATGTAATCTACAATCACTTATTCATTGCATAATACCATCGTTAATACATAACAAGTAGATGATTAGAATACAAACCAATACATCTATGCGTTGGACCATGGGCACACCCATACGAGACTTAGAAATAAAATAACATCACTAAGAACTCAATTTGTATTCCTCAAAACTTAACACTCAAAATAATGATGCAACACCTATATTTATATTGTGGGGACTTTCCCTTCATCACTTACATGCACCTTCCTAATAATAGGTGTGTGTTCAAAATTGATTATATGATTTTACAATTCCTAATAATAATAAATTAACCTAAATATGTGACCTTCTTTATATATTATTATCTTGACGCGTGCATGATCCTTTCCTTTTTCTACACGTGCTTTTCAAAATATAGCTCCTTTGCATGCGTCCCAAGCCATCCTACTTTTATCTAATTATAAACCTTGTTTGGGTGCCACTCCATCTCTGTTTTCTATTATAATCTCGAATATGGAAAATCAGCTCTCCTTTTCTTACACACATCCCCACGCATTGACATATTTTACCACTATGTGTGCCTCTTGCATGCTTCTCTAATCCTCATGCGCGGGTCTCTTACGCATAGCCTCTATGATTTATTAATACTTAATAATTCTCTGGAATAACATTACCCCACACTAGGGATATTATCCTTCATTGACAATATTGAATCAAATAATGCCTCCAAAGAATGTATGAATTAAAGAATACAGATTATGCCAAAAGAATCAAAATAATCAGGAACTCATGTATTTTTGGGCGGAAGGAGCACTGGAAATTCCTTATCCAAAATATTCTCCAACTCCCTCGAACCTTCTAACTCCTTTGTTTTCTTGAATGACACAACATCAACAATGGTAAGTACTTCAATGGAAGTTAACTCATAAATATTTCCTTTGAGCTCTGCTATTATATTCTCAAGTTGTGAAGCCACATCAACCAATGCATCCATCCTAAACATTACCATGGGAAAGAGTTATTTCAGTCTATCTTTGAGTGTGGATTTAAGGCTATTATAAAATGTCTCTTATGCTCTACCTCAACCAACTCCTCATCCCACTCGAACCTATTATTTTTCATTTTGGCCTAAATTTCCTTTAACTCTAAATCATCACCGGTGGCATGCGTGCTCACAACTGTTCAAAGTATTAGTAGTTGTTAAACGAAAATTTTCCCTTCGCGCAACCTCCTTAGCCTCTCCAACCATCACCTCATATTGCACAAGGTGTTTGTCTACCCACTCTGTACTAATATTCTTCTACAAGGCTATCTCCTTGGTTGTTTTCCATATACCCTTCTTTCTCACATGAGAGGATCCATGCCAAGTCCTCCAAATAGTGCAGCATTGTATCATATTCATATTTGGTATGTTCTAAAAGACTTGGGTACTCAGTAGTGATAACATTCAAAATGCACTCTACCTTTTTGTACGCCACAAGAATTCAACCCTTTTCTTCTCTTAGCTCTTGTTTGAGTTGTCTAATTTTATGATCCTTCTCTTGATATTCTTTGAACATTATTTTGATTCTGCAACATCCTTGTCAAAAATTATCACTCCAACCTCTATCGCTAATTTGGTTAGCACATTACACACTTTCTTGTTTGTGAAAATATGTGAGTCGACCATTAGGAAGGATTCTCTAGGTGCAAAATTAAGCCAAGTATCTGAAAATGATTCTTCGTTTACCTCAAACATCGACTATTCCACATGTGATTGAAATTCCCAAGAAAGCATCTTACTGGTGCGCAAGAAGGCCTCATTTTTATCAAAGAATGACCAACAAAAGAGATATTTTATGGCCACCGAGCTTTGGTACCTTGCATGTAGGACTTTTGTAGGATCATAATTGTATTATAATAGAGGGCCTTGGGGGATATGCCTTCATTTTATCCCCTTTCCTCTATGCCCCTTTCGAACCTCCTACACAATAAAGTAGACTACACCACTCACTTCTCTCATACTCATTTCCTCTCCATAAATGGTGTCCTTATTTCTTTCTTCCTCCTCGTTGCGCTCTTCCTCACACTCTTCTTCTAACTTCTAGTATCCACCTATATTCTCCAAAAAGGGATCTTCATGGCCTTCTTCCTCTTTACCATCCTTCCTTGGACCCTTCTCATTTCATTCACCATGATCTTCCTCATCATTATCATAATCTACATCGTGAATGATTGGGTATTTCGTGGTATCTCTTCTTCACCGACTTCTCTATGTCCTCCTTCTCTTCACTCAAAACCATTCTAGGTTTCTTCTTCACTTCGGGGTCTTATTATTCGAGACTTGGTTTCTTGGGAAAATTATTGGTCACTCTATACATACTCGTGTCATGGCCTACCTCCTCGCACTCTTTCTATTTTATTTTCCTTTCAATTTGGTTGAGGTTCGGCTCCTCTTCTTCCTCCTCGTCCTCTTCATCATGGTTTTCTTATTATTCCCGATGGGGAGGTGTCTATTCACACTCCCTTTATTTTCCAACTGTTTATTTTCCATTAGGATCCTTAAGGTTTAGGTTCGTGATATCAATAAAATTTCCATCTTTTACTCTATGTCTTAAATAGATATAGACTCTTTCCACCCCCTTTCCCACCACGAGAGTCTCGGGAGTGATATTTTTATTATTTGACTCCATTATCTCCATATATGCTAACTTGCTCGGGATAGAAGTATGTGGTGCACATTGTATGACAAGAAACATCAACCTTGTATGCACCAAATTTTAGCACCCACACATAAAAAATACTTTTCAATGATGCTTGGAAATACTTAACAATGAATGCATAGGGTAGTTTAGACCATGGGTTCTTATCCCCATCTTCATATAAAATATGTCAAGCCAATAGTGTTGATACACTGCAAACTATACCTTTCTCTCCAATACAAGGAAGATCCTTTGGAAAGCTCGATTCATGATCCAATGATTTGCGCATCCTTATATACCCCATATCTACCCATAGTTTATAAGAATTATTAATGGCTTTGTAAGTACACTCTCGTGAACCTATATGCTAGAGACTTATTCTCCATTGGCTATTTCTAGACCTTATCACCGACCCATAAGGTACCCCTATCTCACAAAAAATAAGGAGAAAATGGCGCCCCACGTAATATTTTATCCCTTCATGAAATTCACACGCACTTCCTCAATTATTCCTTATCCAATGAAATATTCAATGTGATTTATAGTTTTCGATGCCATATTTTGTGCTACATGGAGCCATTTCTTATTCACATGTGTCCATGTTTTGTGACACCCAAATTTCAACCGACCAAACACACGAAAAATATTACTCTAGTGTCACCGATATGGACTATGTCCATCGCATGGCCTCCCATCTAATATTTGAAAGTGACAATATTGGATTCTACCTCTGTGTCATCCTCCAAATCAAGCTCTATCTCCAGCCTAAACTATGCAAACTTGTAACTCGACTAATCAATGTAGTCATAAAATCACGCACTTGAGTACATTTCTAGGTCCTAATCACATACTACTATTCATATGATTCCTAAGCGAGAAAACTAGTAATTGACTAATGTCTTTGGCCTCTTTCTTGTCTTTCATGCTTTCTCTGATCTTGCACACCCCATAACCTTGTTTGATCTTCATTTCTTTATCTTTCGATTCTAGACATGAACGCCCAACTAGGATATCAACGCTCGAGCACCCTCGTCCCCTCTAAACACCCCGATATATTTGTCTCTTACTCACCTATTTTGGGCCTCTTTTATCTTTTAGGACTCTTATTTTCTTATGGGTTGACCTTTTAGTTTTCAATTACGAAATGCAAATAAGAGAATCATATAAATACAAAGCTATGTGACCATAATAAGGGACCAATCTCTAAGCATCTACTATCACCACCTAAGGTTGCATTCAAAGGAATTCTAAGAGCATCAAGGAATCCATCTAGCACTCACTCAAGGGACAAGGGACTACATTTTTCTACATACATGCATAGGAGGGGAAGTTCATTTTTCCATCCACATATCTACTTACATTGGTACATATAGCTATCGTTTGTTATCAAGTGTATCTTGCACAAGAGATTTATAGGGCACAATTTACACACACACACACACACACATAAGAACTACGTAGAGTTTGAGATGTAGTGCAACACTTGGTTGTAAGTTCACTCTTTCAGGTCAGTCGATCGATCCTAATTTGCATATTTCTTTTTAGGATTTGATGTGTTTTGGGGGTTTATAGGATATCATTTGATTTACATGTAATAGGTGAACTCGGTGATCATCCAACGACACATGTGAGACTAAAAACAAAGGTTAACAACTACCTTTTGACAAAATAAGAGATATTTTCTAACCTTTTTTTAGTCACGAGCACACAACAGAGTATATCTAGCACCTAGGCTCCCCTAACCCAGTCTAGGAACCTTGGTCCAGGATTTTTTGGTAGTTTCAAGATTTTCCATGCTTGGTTGCGATAGTATCCTCCTCATGTTCATCAATCTTCCAGTCAGAATACTTCAGGATCAAGTACAAAATAAGCTAAGTCATCTTTAATACATCTATTGCTTAGGTTTTTACTTTACTTGATTATTTCTTGTGTCAAACTATACTTAGCATATGTATATCATTGTTTACATTCTGTGACTCATCAATTAATATTTCAAAAATATAATATTTGTTAAATCATTTGGTGAACACATCATTTGAACCTAATATTTTTAGGTGTTTTTTCATCTTTTTATCATAACTCAATCTTATGTACCATTTACTGAAGCCCACCTTCAAGAGCTTAATGATCATCTTGTTGAACATCCTCAAGATCTAGATCTACTTTTATTCACTACTCATGAGGATGCCACCAATCTTGCTAAGCTTAATGTTCCTATATCTATCCACACTTTTTTTCCTATCACTACTCAACTCCTACTTCTAGTCTTCCACCTACTTCTATTATTACCATATATATATTCCTACTCCTACCAACCACTTCACTCCGCATATTGTTTCTTACATGCGACAAGTCTCTTCCACTGGCACTCAGTACTTATCCTCTCTCTATCGGGACATCCAACTTCAAATATATTAGCAGCACCAGGCTACTTCTCATGCATCTCCATCTATTGATTCCATATTACTACTTCATACTCCTTTCGCACCCATAATTTCCACTTATGCACATCCTCCAGAATTTATCACTCCTAAGTTTCCCATCTTCAATGGCCATGGTGATCCTTAAGATCATCTTTGAGAATTTCATGTGGCAGGTCTAGATTATGCGGATGACCATACTTTATTAGCAAATCTCTTTCCTAGAATCCTCCAAGATTATGTTATGCGTTGGTTCTACAATCTACTTGTCCATTCGGTAATATCATTTACACATTTGTACGATGCTTTTATCTCTCATTTTTTTCAATCAATATCGGTTCAAAGATGTCCTATGATAAACTTGCAAAAATCAAATAAAGATCTAACGAGCATTTAACGTACTATGTTTTACGATATAAAAACATCTTAGCTAGGATGACCAATGTGATCGTTGACTCAGAACTTCAAGACCTATTTGTCTAAAGTATCTTCCCACCTCTCCAAGAGAATGTCATCTTTGAGACATCTCCTTCATTTGATCCATTATGTCATACTCTTAAATTACGTGAAGGCAAAGTTATCTCTATGGGAAAACTCAAATATCATGATCAAGCTTCATCCTCTACTTGGTTTCAAAGAAAATCAACTTTCAAGCCATATACTAAGCCAAATGAAGAAAAAGTTGTTGTTAATGTTGTCTCTACTCCTGAAAATATTCAATGGAAACCTCTAAAGCATACATTCATGAAATTTCCTTGTGCTCGCATATTCTATTGCCACAACTTGTTGAGAGAAATATTATTACACTTCCTCCTCCACTTAATCTGGATCCATCTCGACCTAAAGGACATAATTATAACAAAAATTTAGATGTGACTATCATCAATGCATTGGGCATTCTACATATCGATGTTTCAAACTCTAACATCTTATTCAAGATCTCATCGAAAAAAATATAATTGAGCTCCCTGAACCTTTGACATCTATGTTGGTTAATGAGAAAAAAAAGCTCAAAATATTTAATAACCTCTCCCTAAGAATGACAAGTAGAATGTTGATTCTTCAGCTAATCATACATATCATGCAGTTCCTCCTCCTTCATCAGGGGATCTTAATTTTCTAGTTGCTAATGTTGATGCATCTCCACCATTCATTACATTCTCTGATCATGATTATCATGCCACATTCTCTTCCGAAACATTAAATATTCTTGATTTTATTAGAACTCATGCTATCAATAATATAATGATCAATCCATTGATTCATATGGGAGTGTTCTCTATTACACTCCTTATTACTATCAACTATCCACTCTCTCATATCTCATATCCAGTTCCCAAATCTTATGGTTTTGTCAAGCTTCTAGTTATAGTTGGGCCTCTCACCATGCTTGTGTCATTTGTTGTGGCACCTTTAATCAAAGGTTGTGACATGCTCTTGGGTCTTCCTTGGCTCCGTGTCGCTCAAGCTATCATTTCCATGAATCACTTATGTCTAAAATTCATTCACAACAAGCAAGTTATCACCATCAAGGTGTTCCACCATGCACATTATGGCCACAACCTCCTCTTGAGGTTGTCATTGCACTCACTAGATCATCTAGGTCCCCATGACCTCTCAAATCTAAAACACAATATGCTCCTAGCTCTCCTATTCACACATGACCTACTCGGTCTCATCGGTCTACTATTCCATCAAATATGCCTAGGTCCACCACTCGGATGGCTCCTTTACATAGGTATACATCATCTCCATGGTTTCCTTCTCATAAGTGCACATCACCTCTGCGGTCTCGTTCACATAGGTGCACATAACTACCGAGGTCTCCTTTACATAGGTGTACATGACCTCCTAGGTCTCCTTCACATAGGTGCACATCACCTCCATAGTCTCCTTGAAATAGGTGTACATATCCTCCTGGTGTCCTTCACATATGCATTCATCACCTCCTAGGTCTCATTTACATAGGTATCATTCATCGACACATCATCGGTCCTCATATATCACCGATCTCGAGCATGGTCATGTGGCTTTATCTCCCTAAGCATTGAGTGGAGGACCCTTTCCCTTAGATTTTGTTAGATAGCTTATACATCATAATACAATTGGGGAATTATGCTTACTTCCCCCCTCTTAACATTATTAGGTGTCTCACATTTTTATTCCACTTTGTGCTTCGATATAGTATTTATCATGCATCTTACACCACTTAATACTCAACTTGTATTATTATTACACTATGACGCACTCTTTTGCTAAGGTTCACACTTGATTATTGAGGGCATACTACATCCATGAACCTCACATCATACACACGACACATTTCACACTTTGCGTATTTACGACACATCTTTCTGGCATCACATTCTCACACATCACACTAGCCTATAATGCAATCTAATTCCACGTTTCATACTCGATTGTTGAGGGTATAAATCTGAAATGAACCTCACCACATTCTATACTCTATGATCTATGCTTCATGATCTATCTCTATAGCTTACATTATCAAACCATTTCCGGTGATGTACTCTTGTCCTATGGTTCTTTCTTATCATTAATGGGGTCTTTAATAAATGAACCTCATATCATACTCATCCACATTAACTCATGGGGCACACTTATCCTATCACATTCAAATTGCATACCATTCCATTCATACTCATAGAATACTACATATCTTGGTTACACATACTCTTTCTTGCTTATACTAGTTACATGTACACTTTGTTTTCATGCTAGATAGATACTTCATATGTCATTATATTTTTATATACACATGCATGTTCACTTATTCTCTAGTTGTGAATCCGTACTTTCTAAAGATATTTACATGTATCATGAATGCTTGAACTCGTACTCTTACCAAATCCCACTAAGGCTCATGGGGCATCTAATTTCTTACACACTATAGGTGTTATTATTTTGTTTTATACTACTTCCTATTCTTACTATCACACTACTCTATTGATATATATACATGCTTTGACATACTTTTTTATCTTTTTAATATGCTAACGAGGGATTCATGTGTAGTTTACTACTATTATTATACCGCCAAGTATGTTGTTTTATATATGGATCTTGCGTAAGAAAAGTATTCACTGATGACCCATTCCATAGTCCATCCATTTGTCTTGTTAGTCTATATTGTTTTTTTTCTTACACAATTTTCACTCATATACATAGTTCTAGTTAGATCTCGGGGATCCCTGTCTGTCAGTTTTCACTCATTCGTTGTCACTAGTCTCTGAAAACTAGCACCAGACACCCCCGTTAATCCTACACACCCTTTTCCTCTTTTTATTTGGTTTTATTTTTGACATTTGAGGTCGGTCTTTTCCATTTTCCCTCTCATCTCTCGAGGTACTAGTGAAAATTTCAGGTCATTAGTATTGAAATTAAAACAAGAGATCCCTATATAAACACAATATATATACCGTTATATGGGCATAATATTCTTATCAAGGACTAGCTATCTACATAGAGCAAGGGACTGCATTTGGGCCATTACTCTACATACACATTACATAAGAAGGGGATTTCATTCTAATCCATTCACACATTTGTAGTTTTATCTAGATATTTCCCATTATCTTGGTGTCATTAGCACGATGACGACCTAGGAGCACTACTGCATACATAAGCACACATAACTACATTAGGTATGAGATGTATTTTAGTGCTCAGCTATAAGTCCACCATTATGACGACCGAGGACAATCCAACCCACATTTTACATCTTTCTTTTTAGGATTTGATGTCTATTTGAGGGTTTTATAGGTATTTTCTTCATTACATGTTTATAGGTACCCTAGAGATCCAAGTGTGATCAAAGGAGAACAAGTGTGAAGCCCTAGCGGTCATATTGGAACTAGATTTTGACCTTTTCTATAGGCACGGTGCCCACGGTGCCCCCATCCCTCTCCAGTACCCCACCCAACCAGCCCCACCTCTGCTGTATTTTCTAGGGTTCATTGTGAAAATTTGTTATTCTATTTCATCACACGGTTTAGTCCTAGGTCACTGCGAGGTAAGCTAAATCAAGGTAAGCTATTCATGTTGGAAATAAATGAACACTTAATTCATCATATGAGTTAAAATGATACCGTAATAAAGTAATTTTTTAATTACTTAAGTTAGCTTAGATAAATTCAATTATTAGTGAGTTGTCTTTTAGTTGTCTTATCCCTTGGTTTGTGGGATAATGTTCTATCTTGCATATTTTGTTCCCAGATGATTTCCATGAGGGGCAATTAGGGGCAATATGCTATTCTTGAAAATTTTCTCAGATTAGATGATATGTTTCCATATATTATGGATGAGATAGAATTTGTCCAATATATATAAATATTGCAGCTCTCACATTTGTTTGTAATGCTTGATTTTGATATTAATAAAATACGCAAGCACCATCTTGTTTCTATGTAAATATTATTTTCAAGTATTCATCACAACACCTTATCCCTCTTATTTCATTTCATTAATAAATTAAATAAATTGTTTAGCATTCATATTTTTTTGTATATAATTTATATTATAGTTGTGCATTTTAGATTCATATAAAATATTCATATTTTATTGAATCATTTTGATGAGCATGTAGCTTAGAACTATTTTCCCTAGGATCAACTAAAACCCTAATGGATAAGGATATCTCTTCTCCTTCTCAGTTAGTCATGCCTCATGTGAGTATTAATCCCATTTATGATGAAGCAACCATTGTTAAACTCACTGGCATTATATATCGTGATGTTACTCTTTTGGATGATACTCAACAACTCTTATCTAACGAATGCAATGTGCCTACTAGCTTTGATAATTCTACTATTAGCATCATTTCAGATCTGGTTAGCTTCACTTGTTGCACACCCTATTATACAGTTATCCACACCCCTCCTAAAATTTCTAATGAAAACTTGGATGATGATATTATTAGTTTCATGCTTGGTATTGATAATAATAAACATGTGCTTGATGATTATCATACTAGTCACGATGATACTCTAGTTTATGAAAATTCTTCTCATAATACATCACATACTAGTTCTCCTACTCCTTCATTCTATGTCGATGATACACTTAATGATATCCTTATATCTCGAATATTTGTTTGATTTTGATGAAACACTTAATAGTCATGATTTTACTTCTTTACATACTGCTAAGTGTGAATCCCTCACTCCACTGTCATCTTCTTCTGAGAGTGTATCTAATAACATGCATGATTCATCTCCTTCTATTAGTTCATCTCCTCCTATCACTTCATATCTTTCTATTAGTTCATCTCCTCTTATCACTTCATCTCTATCTATTGGTTCATCTCCTCCGCTTGATCTTTATCTCCTAGGATTATTTGTGATGCTAGTCCTACTACTTATATGGATGTTCCATGTCCTTCATCATATATTACTTCTTCGGCATAAATATCTAGTGTGCCCTTAACATCATAATCTCTTATGTCTCCTCTTGATATTATCACGATTACTCATAATGGAAAATTGTAATCGCTTACACATTACTTTCCATCCTCTACTATCCCTTCATAGGATATCTTGTCCCCCATGCATTTTTAGTAACGTATAGTCTCAAGTATAATCTCTCACATTATAAAACAAGTCCTATTATGATTCTATTGATAATAATTCATTGCATGACAATCCTATTACCAAAAAAAAAAATCAAAACTCAACATTTCTTAAGGATTTTGTTATGCCTACATTTTCATGTTTTAATGGTACCGAAATCCATACTTGCATCTCAAGAATTATCATATGGATATGGATTCATATTCCAATGATCGATTATTACTTAAACCCTTTCACCATAGTCTCATAGATGACACTCTCCAATGGTACACACATTTATCCTTTAGATCTATAAGAACCTATTCTCGAGATGGAAGCATATTTTCTCTGTCAATTCATTGTCAACAATGGCCCTAGAGTCACATATGATCATCTACCTAGATTACATCAGTGGCACAACAAAACCTATAATTGATTACATTGTATGATTCAACACTTGCATTCACCAACTAATATTTCAACCTATTAACTTAGAGAAGAAATTTATCTTCCATCACGGTTTGATTCCTCCATTAAAAAAATGATTACAATATGACACATATGAATCATTCACACTTTTATGCTATAAGGTCATTGATTTAGAACAAGATCTCATTGCTACACATGTTATGATCCTCCTATTACTACCACTGCTACATAATATAGTTATTCTCTACTCCCATCTATTGAGCATCCTACACGATCTCCATCTCCTCCACCTCCTAAATAATTTTATACTACTCCAAAGTATATAAACGTCATCCATCTCCTACTCACACAAAGTTACACCTCGAGACTCTACATTTGTTTCGCGAGGACCATTACATTTTTCAGCATTATGCTAGATCTCATGATATGTTATGTGTCTTGCTTGACAAGTGCTTAATTCATCTACCTTATAATAAACATAATCCACCACATTGTTTGTAATGCCAACGCGATCAAAGTTATCAAATTATCATCGTATCAATTGCCATAGGGACAATGAATGTTATGCCCTTCATGATAACTTACCATAATTAGAAGATAAGGGCATCATTTCCTTTTTCTCTTGCTCATGTAAGTGGTCTATATCTCCAATCCCTTGTAGGCATGTTGTTACTTCGGTTAAGTTATATCCTTCATCTAATTCTAAGGCCACGGTGTCCCCTGCATTTCACCCTAAAATTTGGGACTACCCATTTGAATTTTTTTCATTCTTTTTAAAATAATAGGTATTTTTCATGTTTTTATGGCCGAAGATGTCTATATTACATTAAGATATTCCCAAAGAATCATATGATCCAATTTCGACAAATACCTAGATGCTGAAACTCATTTTATCCCTCTATCAAGTTTTGTCTACGAGAAATTTTTATTTAATTATTTATTAAATAAATAAATCCCTGTTTGAAATAAACTGTGCTCCAGTTTTGCATGCTATTATTCACACATCTAAATAGGATTTTCACCAGAATGAATTCGAGCATTATCTCAGTAAATTCCGCAACACTTTTCACTTTTATTTATTTCTTTTGTGTTTTTCCTTTGGGTTTCTCCGTAGTTTGTCCAGTGAAATTCCCCGGTCTATTCTTTGGTCTTAGATAGTCTATTTAATTTCCCGAAGCATCTAGAGATCATTTATGGCATCAACACCAGAAGGATTCAGCCTTCAAAAAGTAAAGTTATGAAAAAAGCAGATTGAAGGCATGCACAAAAAGCCTCTCCTAGGCAAGTCACACTTTTTGGAATGAATGGGTTTAAGCTACAATGAGATTTTTGGTAGTGGTAAGAAGGTGGGAATTTCTTACCTACCTTACAGGGTACTTTTTCCCATGAATACAAAGTCACTTAAGCTGCAATGGGAATATTAGAGGCGGCAGGCAGGCAAGAATTTCTTACCTACCTTACAGGTAAAAATTCCCATTATAAAATAAAGAAAAATCACTTAAAGCACCGATGGGAATTTTTACCTGCCTAGCAGGCTAAATTTTCCCACCAAAGAGATTTATTCACCCACGCAATTCACACTCTATCAAAGAAGGCTATTTTTAATACAAGTCACACTTTTTGGAAGATGTTTTAATTTGCTAGTGGGAATTTTGGTAGTGTAGGCAGGTGGGAATTTCTTACTTGCCTTGCAGGGTAAAAATTCCCATTATGGAAGTCAAATAACTTAAGTTGAAGAGGGGATTTTTGGAGCTGCAGTGCAGGGTAGAAATTCCCATCAAAGTTGACTTCTTATTTTTAGAAATCACCCTTGCCAAAAAGTGCGACCCACCTTGGCATTAAACAATGAATTTAATGATATTTATTTATGGCTTTTTCACCTAATTTTGGTGCCATGAATGGATGAAAAGTCAAAGCAAGAAGTCAAGCCAAAGATAACTGAAGGATGCACGCTAAAAATAAATAAAATAAATTTATTTAAAAGCAACCAGCAACATGCATAATTGGGTGCCCAATTTGGGTGAATAAACATGATTATTTATTAATTAAATTGTCAAGAATATGAAGGGAAATTATTAAAAATAGTATGTTGAGGGTTATATAAGCATGGGCTGCCATAATAAAGAAGAAATTAATTATTTTTGCTAAGGATTGCAGCCCAGATAGTTTTGGCGCCAAGGAAAGGAGGTTTTGTGCATCGATGGTGTTTTTCATTGCCAGGAAGCTTCAAGGTTTGGCGCCTAGGGTTGGAATAGCTTGATTTGTGCTATGATAATTATCTAGCATATTGGTATAAGTGCCCAAGTGAATTTTAAAATATTTATCCTTGCTTTGCATACAAGCAAAGACTCAAATTTTAGGGCAACAGGCTTTATATGCAGATTTTTGGTGACAGAAATCAAGTATTCATGCTCTGGACGCCATCTTTGTCTGAAATAATTGTAGGTATTCATTATATGTGTTCATGCAAGTGAAAGGGATTTCAAATCAATGTCAAGTAAATTGAATATATCTTCCGAATATGAAGAAATTGCTAGATCTATACAAATTGATCCAAATTGTAAATCATTTTGGCCGATTAAAAGAAAAAGAACACATACAAAGATTTATTCAAATGCATGATGAAGAATGATGAAAGAGAAGGATCAACAGAATCATGCATAGCTTCTAGATTTTCTAATATCAACGACACGAGACATAGGCCCTGAACCCATCTCTGAAATAATTGATAGATCCAAGGCTAGAAAGACATCTCTCATGCGGGCAATAAAAAGTAGTGGAATTATTCAAGCATCAACATTTCCAGTCACATATCAGTTGCCCAAATTTGTTATGGAGTGTGCAAGGTCATATCATCCTCTTTCCAGAACAATTCGAGATGTTGTAGGAAAGACAATAATTAGGCTGGATGCACAGTTTATTAATTATTGTTTGAAGATTTTGACACGATAGGTGGTAATTGCAATTAGCATGCTAGATGCTGGAAACATATGGGAGAAACACAAAGTAGATTGCGTGGGCATAATGAATAAGCAGATATATGAAGAATCCCAGGTCTCCATCAAATTTCTCAAGGACTCTTCCGCGATCCAATTTGGTGCAGGAGGTGGATGATATTACTAAATTACTTTGCAGGTTAAGTGGAGAAGCCAATACTCACAACTTCCGCTCATGGATGTATGTTTTTGTGAGGACCATTGAGATCAATAGAGTTGATTCAATAATCAATTAGGTAGAGATCATTAGTGATAACATCGGTGAGAAAATCCAAAGTGTGAGGCAGATATACAACTTCAAAATGACTTCATACCTGGTATATGCAGCAGCCTCGCAAGGTATATTTTCCAAGCTGGATAGATGGGGGTACTGGAGAAAGATCCTATTTTTGAGTGCTTCCCATAGTTGATAGTTCCTGAATGCCAAAAATATTACAAGGTGGTCAACGATGGGTTCTTCTATGGATTCATCTGCAAATTAAATAGTGATCTAAAGACCAACAGGGTAAGTAAAGAAGCTTGGGAAGTTATATCCCAGCATGGTTGTATTTTCATCCAGTTTGCAGACTTCACGTATCTTAGGGTAACAGATTTTCGGGAGAACCAGTGAAGTTTATGAGGTATCCAAGTGACAAGTGGATCATCATGGAGTTATGTAGACATCTCATGGAGATGCATGAATTACAATCAAGTGGCACAAGTCTACGGGTTTCTTTCCAGTCATAGTGGGTTATTATAGCTGCCAGAGCATCCACAAAGCTAGAGGAATCGAAGCTGAAATGTTTTCTGAGTATGAGCATGAGTTCTTCCCAAAGACTACTCTGAAATTTGACCCATATAGGGTAGCGAAGAAGAAAATATCCCTATAATACTCACATGTACCTTCATTGGAAGACTTCTGGATGAAGTGTAGAAATGAGTATGAAGTTAGAAAGAAAGAATTTAGCAGGTTATTGTTGCACAACAAGTGTCTGATTATTGTTTGGCATGGATACCTGCAAATCTCGTAGATGATGGGTATGTGATACTTGACTCATATCATCAGATGGGAGGGGATAGAGCTGATCTTCAGGAAAATATTGGTGGCTACCAGATGATTGAGCAAATATCTTCCATAGTTCTAGTTAACACTTCGAACTGGTTATTGACAAAGGGGTATTGTCTGGATGAAGATTTGATGAATCAGATCACAGGTAACTTTACCACAGGAGAATCTATCAAAATAAAGCATGAAGGTGAAAGTAGTAGAAGGTGAAGAAGAAGCTTAAAGTTCACAAGAAGTCTCATGCATAGAGGAGAAGGAAAATATATAACTAGCGTGCTAGCTCCGGTTCTCCAAAGATCAACTCATAGCACTTCGAAGCCCCAAAACCCCGAGAGAGATCTTGTTGTTCCTTTGTTGAATCCAGTGTCATTTTTATTTTCTCCTCAACCACTCAGATCCTCACCTTTCCATGTGGAGAAGTTGAAAGCACAGATGGCGAGTTTGAAAAATCATTGTCTTTGGAAAATTCATAGGGTGGAAGCTACAACACGGTGGCAAATTTAGATAGAGAAGAATCGAGAGCATGAGATGGTGATGTAATCGGTAACTTCTCATTCCCAAGAAGAAAATTTTCATCATGGTTGGATTTGTAGACAATCCTGAAGCTAGAGAGGAGATAAACCTAGAGGAACATGACTTTCAGCTGCTCTTGAGTTTGGGCGGAAGAGATAGAAGACCTAAAACTGCCAAAATAACTTTTAGGTTGATTATTGAAGAATCAAGACAAAATTTTGCTTTGAGTTATCTATTCTAGTATAAGGAAAACACAATGGATAGCTCATGACAATGATATAGCAGTTGAAAAAGTGCCAATAGGTCAAACTACCACAGAAGGATTAAAGCAGGATACCCCTACGCTAATGAACACTTTATTCCTTAAGCTTGACAAAGAGAAGGCTGAGAGAGCCAAGCTTCAAAAGTAGGTGTCCCAGCTATGTGAGATCATTTCTAAGGTTTCCAAACCTTCCTCTCAGCCCATTCTAGCACATGAGCATGTGAGTAATCATCTGATGCAGGAGGTGGAAGATGCAGGGACCAGGTTAAAGTTATTGCTCAATGGAAAGAGAAAATCATTCACCAAGCTTCAGAGCAGTTCGAAAGAATACCAGCTGAATTGGAGAATATGCATAGGGCAGTATCTCAGCTAAAGGAACTGATGACATAAATAGAAGATGAGAACATAGTTGTTGAAAGTCATCTGGATACTTTAGCTAAGATACACTCGTTGCTAGAGGATGTGCTAATTACAAAGCAAATTGTACTTGGTGGATTGATGGAAAAGGGGAAGCAGTTAGAAATTTTAGTTTCCTTCTGCATAGAGATCCTCAAGCTCATGTTGAAAAGGATGCAGTTGCTAGAAAGTAAGATGGGAGAAGTGCCGAGAGCATCCCAGATGAATTACTTGCTACTTCCCATGAGGAATTTATTCTGGTTGTGTGGAAATAAATTGATGAAGCCACCATACCTTTCATGATGGATTCAATTGGCAGACTCATAAAGCTTCAAGGACAGATGTTGAGGGATATGGGCCTGGTTTAGAGAAGGTAAAGGCTAACACTACTACTTTGTCCAGAGGGTTTTTGCAGTTCAAAACCAAGAGAGAGGCTATTGTTAAAACAAATGGGAAGATGTTGAATTACATGTTTGACAAGTATATTCAATATCGAACAAAAGGAAAGTATAGGTGTTACAGCTGACAGATCTTCTTTCTTCTCTTATTTTCTATGTTCCCAGGATGAAAATGTAAGATTAAAGTTATTGGTTTAAAAACCATTACTTTGAGTTATTTGGAAAGATTCTTTAAGATATGTGACAAATGCGCACAATTTTGGCTTAAACTCCTGATGCATGTCACTAAGAGAGGAATTCTAGGAAGATGATTTCCAAATGTTCCCTTTACTACTTCTTCATGTTCTAGTTCAGTTGCAGTTTCCCATTTGTAATTTCCCCTCTACACACTATAAGTAGAGGAAGAACCTATGGGTTAAAGGATCAAAATTTGTAATCAATATTCTTGTGTTCCAGACTTTGAGTTGAAACCCCTGATAGCTTTCTGCAAGCAGAGGAATAGAGAAGAGATTTCTAGAGAACTTTGTGTCAATGGTGCATTCGTCTCTTATTTCTTTTTAGATCTTTGCATAAACTTTGTGTTGTCTTAGATCTAGATCTGAAACTTTCCTTGCTTCAAATTATGATTTTTAATATCTATTTGTTTCATCTATGTGCATGTGATCAACTCTGTCAACTATTGTTTATGTTTCACATTTCCTTTCCTTTCTTCTTACATTTAATTATTTCCCTTTCCTACACATATTGCTTACAACTGCTTACTTGCTGCAAAATTGCCTAGTTATGGTCTATGAGCTACGCAATTAAAGTATACCAACAGAGATAGATACAAGAAAATATAATTGAAAAAATCTTACATGGGGCCTTAATGGTAAATGAGGGAGATTTATCTCATGACTGCCTAGGTTTTCAGCTATGCAAAAAATCTAGTCAACATGTCACTATTCATCCCCCGCCATAGTTTTTTACTCATGTGTGTTCTCCATCTCATCCATCTATCGCTGCACCATATCATCCATTGTGTCATGCTAATAATTCACACTACCTTCCACAACCCTTGAATTTGTGCTTCCCATTCGCACTTCACCCATCATTTGCAGCACTCCACATGACATTTAGTTTGGCTCATACACTCATACTACTTTCATTCCACATGCTTCCACTACTTCACACCGGCTTGGTATTTGGTAGGTGATTTCTATCACCTTACCCCCAATGATGCACTTGTGTTCTCACGGTTATTACAAGACCATTGAGGATCTGTTGGAATACAAACCTCTCTTCACGTGCTTTCTCAATTCATCTAGTACACATTATTGATTCATTTCTTGATGACGCACTCTTGCTTTATGGTTCATTCTTGACTATTGAGGGGTCTTATATAAATGAAACTCATCATCTACATACTGGGGGCATCACCATTATCCTCCCACTTCTCCATCATACTAACACAAGCTTCACTACACTATTACGATCATCTTATTCACATACTCTTTCACATTATTCATTCATCACAATGTTATTCATACATACAATGCACTCTTTCATCATTTTTCTATTACACATCTCAATCATACTACATACATTATCTATCATCTTATACGTTACATCATCATTAACAACTCTACATTACAAAATCATTTCAACACAACTATATTCACAACATCAAAACATCCAATATAACGACAATCATCAACACATCATATATTAACATATGAGTCCCAATCATCATCAATAAACATCAAATATAACAACATATGCCAATAGTCCATATATATCTCAATCAAAATCATAGTTACAAAAAACCCCATCACCGGGAAAGTCCCTCTACATAAATACATCTATACATATCATATCTCATCATCGCTATCACCATCTGGTACCGCGAGAGTTCTAGAACTATAAGCTTCACCGTACACCCTATGTTGTTGATCACAGTTCCTATATCTCTCTACCTTCCTACATAGTAGTGTGTTCTCATTACACCGCTTTGCTCGTAAAGAAACCTTTTAACTCCACGTAACGATAAAATACATCATACGCTATAGGAATTCCATCCACGCCTCTCTACCTCGTCATGTCTCCTCGCGCACCTCATCCCTCTCACTCAACAACATGATACACGTCATTTTTGCTATCTCAACAGCTTGAAGAAATGGGAATGTTCACCTACAATATCATCTACATGCTCTTGTAAGAGGATACAAAAACTAAAGCTCAAGGATCATGAGGGATGACGCGAACATCCTTAGATGTTTGAATGACAATGGGATGAGACCACGAGAGGAATTAACATCAACCAAAAATGTTCACGCAAAGATTTAGTAAATGGATAGAACCTTGTTACAATAGAAAAACTCTCACTAATCTCATAGATCTGAAAGGGTGTACATATAGAGGGTGTTGAGTAACCCCAATATAGTAATCTTGGCCTCTCAAGTGGAGAGGGAAGTTACATTACCGGAATAGGAAGTAATTCCCAATGACACAACTAACTCACTAATGTGCAAGTGAATATCATAATGACCCCTAAATGACACACAAAAGTATGATCTCACTTAAGTGAAATGACTCACATGATGATGTGGAAAATGAATCATGTCAACATTCCCCCTTCATCGTAATTTAGGATGAGGTGGAAAGTCAAAAAAGAGAAATGGGTCTGAAGTGAAGGAAAACCTAGTGGGAAAAACATCCACCACAAGAGAAAAACACACTCTCTAATCTAAGAAAGATGCTAAAGATGGGTCTCGGTCATAAAAATATTGAAAAGGTACCCATGTACAAAAAGGAAATCTCTCGAAAGATGATGAAGAGATAAGAAGAGGGAGATGAGAGGAACAAAGAAGATGCCATGGATGAATTTGAACTCTGAAAATCTAGGAAGTCTCCCAAAAGAGTGTCAATGATGTGACCCTCTACCTCTAGATTGAAGAAGATCCACCCACACCAAACTGTGCACCTTCCCTTAGGAAGGAAAAAAATAGTGTTGAAATTCCACCCACTCCATGAAAGAAACCGAAGGCGATATCACGAAGAAATCTAATTCTGGTCCATAGAAGTGTGACATAGGTATAACAAGTGAACTCAAAGGAATGAAGGTAATGTCATGAGCCTAGAAATGTCATATTATGAAGGAGGAACATCCACGAAAGGATATCCAAGTGATGTTAAGGAAACATAACAACCCCCACAACAAAAAAAAGGGATCCACAAGAGAGGGTGGATCAATGAAGATATCCAAAAAGTGGAAGTGATAAGAGTCCCAGAAGGGGAAATCCCAACAATGGAGATGATGAACTCCTCCAAAGCACTAGTAAATGGATGAGGAACCCGTAGTGCATCACAAGTAGACTATGTGAATAGACGACTAAGGTCGAGCACATACTCATCCCAATGAGGGGGCTCAACAAACAAAAGAGTGATGTCAGATAAGTATAAGTCATCCAATGAAGGTAGAGGAGTGGAAGGGGCCTTGCACACTGGAAGTGGAAAGGATATGAGTTCGATGACTATATGAGGCCGAGTAGGAGACTACATGATGTCCGATGAGATGGGAGGGGTGACAACACTCTCTGGAAAGGTGAGAGGAGGAGAGAAGTCCTCTATAGAACTCTCGATGTAACCCAGGGAGCACAATGTTCATCATCAAAAGTAGAACCAAGTGATTTTGTGTCGAGAGGAACTGTCATCACATGAAGAATAAGAGGAGACCACTAGATCCGCAACAACAACAATGACATCGGTATGTGATGTTTCTACAAAGACGCATCTTGAAAGAATCTCTTGATGGGGTGGGAAGGATCTAATTCTTCCACGTGAATGTGGAGAGGTCTGGTGATGAAACACATCAAGTGACCAAAAACATGGTCGCAAGTGTCGAGAAAGTCCTAAAGATGTTTGGAATCGGTGGGTGTAGGGAACTATCCCAAGTAAGAGGTGTGAAAGACCCACGTGGGTGAAATAGCGTTCCATATAAGCATACCAAGATGAATAGTTCTATCTCCCAATAAGAAGTGGTAGAGGTTATAATGCAATCTGTGACACTCAATTATGGAAAGATCACCCTCCATGAAGTCGTAGTGGAAGTAAGAAGTGCAAGATGCATAAGAAGAAGGGTGCAAAAATGCAAGATGTCGAAATCATCGGATAATGCATCTATAAACAATATGACACCCTAGAAAAGAGTAGTGATAACCTTCCTTGTGTATGGAACTTTATAAGATAGTGTGTGACTACAATAGGGTGCATTCATGTGACATCAGATAGTTGACCACTCACCTCGCAATAGCTGAAAAGTCACGTGGGAGTGGAGGCCAAAATGAAATCCTAATTCAGGCGGAGGAACACACACATCAGAACAAAAGTGCATAAGAAACAAGGTACAAAACATTACTTGAAGTGTGAAAAAGGCATCTCATAGCACAAAAGAGAAGGCTATCTTGCTGCAAGTCTATGGCAAACGCATCCACTAGTTGTAGGTGAAGAGGAGCACTACAACATGTGAGCCGTAAAAGGCCAGAAAGCCCAATAACCCTATGCAAAGAGCCCGAGAAAAAATACTCCCCCTATGGAAAGATGAATTTTTATGTTTTTAGCCTTTACAATGTTGTTAGAGGTGTAAGAAAGGAAAAAATTGGTGTAATGGTTCATTCGGATATAATGGCTGCTCGGAGGCTCTAATCAATGTCGAGCTCTACCGAGATCCTATTTCTTGTTGTTGGATACATGGGAAGTGACCTGTGGGAGCTTCGTATATATCTCCATACAAGGTCATAAAATGGTGATGGGTGATTTAGTGGGTTTACAGTTAACTATGGGTGGTTTTCTGGTCTAGCCCAGAAAATATTAGATTGATTGGCTTCTATGTTTAATACGGAGAATTGTACTATAATATCTGATGGGAGTGGTGAGGATCTAAATACCAACGTGTCATAAGTTCGGTGTCAATACTTAATCGATTTGTAGGCCCATTGGGTTATGGGACTTGGGGATCACAACCGTGAGTTCGTGGTTGTTGTGGACCTATTATGGTCATGTGAAGAATCAATCCCTTCTCCCAACTATCCAATAATCGTATGCCTTTTCAAATTCTATGTTTAGAACTAGAAGTTGTATGATTTTCTCGAGTACCTAATGTGTTCTCGGCAACTTGAATACGTAAGCTAGTGTCTATGTCAATGAGGAGGTCTCTCGTGTTAGGTCATGGAACCAAAGGATTGTAACCAAATGTTTTCTCTCGTTCAATCCTTGCATACATCATTCGATGTTTTATCAAGGCAATCTATAGTTTGGATGGTTTGACCAGAATGTGTAAGCTTTGTCATCTTCGATGTTTAATCCTCTTAGTTGCTCACTAATTGCTTGTAAATTTGTTGTTGCTCAAAGACCTTGTATCCTGAGGTCCTGATCTATATCAGCTAATGTTGTAGGTAGATTTGGCTGAGGCACTACGGGTTCAAATATATACTCTCTAGGCTCTCTAGGTCCTGTGATTGTCATACAAAATGATTCAACTTTTAACTAACATTTAATAAACTGATTACAAAAGAAGTATTACACTATGCAAGTATTCTTCTATTTTTGTATTTTCAATGACATATTTTAATGAAATTAAAGAGCAACTACTCTAGTATATCTATAAAATGAACAACTAATCTAATAATAGAATAAAAACAAGCAACGTAGCTTGGTATGGCTATTTGCCTGTGTAGTTGTGATTTTATCCTAAATATCTAAGCAACTATATATTTTGAATTTGAAAGGCTCTCGATCCTACCTCAGAAGTGAGGAATGAATCATAGTTTCTCAGAAACTATCAATCCCCATAGCTTCCCCGGTGATATCGAGAGTGAAATTTTAACTGAAATGAAATAATTCACTACTCTATTTGATATGTCGTAACTAGAACTTTGATAGCTCAAACTCCGGCATTTACAAACAAAGTGGTAAATCTAGTTGTGTGTGATTTTGTCCCCTCAAGTTGTGATCTCCTCATTCCTTCATGTCCTCATGAATCCAAAAGTATGTATATGATCGTATCAATAGAGATGGTATTCAACAATGGCAAGCTTTGGATATAGACCGAATACAATGCGAGTAGGAGAGAGATAGCGCAAGTGAACAGAGCTTGACTATGCAATTCCTAGTGGGATTTATTATGGGAATACAACACAAGTGTACCGAGAGTTTCAAACTATCCTTGTGACAAAACAAAACCTACAACTTTAATGGATTCTAGTCTAGAAATGAAGCTATTCTATGTTAAACTAATTATATGCAACAACAATGAAACAAGACTGAAACAAGAAGATGATATGACTTCTAAAATGCCAACAATGGAAGCAAAACATGAAACTAATAGAATTCTAAGCAAGGAATTGAAAAAATGAACAAGAGAATTGAGAGGATGAGGGGCCATTTGCTTGAAAACAAGCTGGCTATTTATAACCAATGCATTTACCAGAGGGTAACTCCCATTAGAACTCTTTTACTATAAACAAAGGAAAAACACTATTACCAGGGACCAAAAACATTAATGCAAGCCAAAGTGGTTGAAGAAAGCATGTAAAATCCAAGATTTACATTTGACGTGATCATCAGAAGGATCTGGAAAATGCGTACAGACCGCCGCCCTGCAGCAGGTGGTGGTTATGGACCGCCACCGCCCCTCCCCAAGGGGCGGTCACGGACCGCCACCAGGCAGGGTGGTGGTTTCATCACTGAAGACAAAATGCAAGAAGAAAAGGGGAAAAGGGAAAACAAAGCATGCGAGGCTAAGCAGGGGCATGCGAGATACAAGCGTATACATGGCGAGCCTTTCTAGATTCCAAACACCTTGCAAGGAGACCTGTATCATCATTGGGGCATGTGTAACATCGTTCTAGGGTGCAGTACCCTACAATTTTGGGTACGTACATATTTCCCCCTCGAGAAGCATCTTAGCCATGAAGAGGCATAAAATGGTGGGTCCGAGTATGGCGGTCCCAAAATGGGGAGTTAGGAGTTATACCTGACACGCCCGTGTGCTGGAAAGTCACCATCCAAGATCCCGCTACCTACAAAATGAAAAAGGGGACTCAAGTGCAGCTAGATAAAAAAATTGAGAAATAAGACTAAATTGACATGAAAAGAGGACTTACCATCTACGCGGGGTTTAGAACTTACCTCCGTCGGCGCTCTGACCCTGCAAAAGACATTCAAAATCAAATTAAGAGGGCTATTTATATAAAACAAAGTCATTTTACTATTCATTTACGCGGATTGATTTGATAGATTTTTGAGCTCTGGGACCCACTGGTGATGGTTTTCATGAGAGTATAGTCAAAACATTCATGGTGAGATAGTGATCATGCCTCCGAGAGCGGAACATCGACCCACGAAGTCTCAGGTTAGTTCTTCTCGATTTATTGTTTTTAGACCTAAAATGTGAAATGATGAAATCTTTCTCTTGGGGGTCATTTTTGAAAATGTTAGTTTTAAATGTGTCTTTAGGGGGGGCCCATAGGGTAGGTTTTCATTTTAGCAAAAATGGTGTATTTTCTTGTTTTTAAGCATTTTTAGGGCTTACGACCCTTCGAATTTTGCATGATAGACCGCCACCCTGCAGGCAGGGCGGCGGTTATGGGACCACCACCTTAGAAGGTGGCAGTGGCAGATGGAACCGCCACTCACACAGGTGGGGTGGTCCATGACAGAGGACCAAAACAATACAAAGTTTAACTTATTTTTGCATGTATAGAATTTTTACATGTTTTTACTAGTTTTTCCAACTGGATTTCAGTACTAACTTACTCCTTTTTTGTGTTTTTGGGTGTATGCAAGAAGGAGGAGTATATTAGATGGAGCCGAGAGAGGGAGTGTGATTGGCTCCCAGCAGTGTTAGAGGCACTCTCCCAGCAGAGTGGGATACTCTCCAGAGGGTTGGTATTTGGAGGATTGCCCAGGTCCCTCACGTTGCACCTACTACTCACATACTGTGTGACTTATTTTCATACTGGGATGTGGATCAGAACACCTTCCGATTGCCAGGAGTTAGGGGTGAGTGGTCCATCACCCTGGAGGATGTTTACCGTATACCGGGGTTCCGATCCTCAAGGTGGCTATCTCTTAAGACAACAATATCTAGATCACAGGTGGTTCAAAGGCCACCTACATGGGAGATGCAGTTGTATCGATGGGATCAAGAAGGGCATGAGGATCCACTCTATTATTGAGTCAGACATTCCCTTGCTCCACAAGGCCATCATGGGCATCCTTGCATCCAGACTGATCGGGGACAAGGGAGGGGATACCCTCTTATATTGTTGGGCCCCATTATATTATGATTGAGGGCCATGGACGTGTCTATGCTTGGGAGAGATATCCTCGACTACCTACCATGACTTATATAGGTAGTCTGATTATAGGGATAACACCGAGCCACCCAACTCTTGTCATGAGTTGGGTGTATGAGCATATCACCCCATATGGGAGAGGTGTAGAGGTGGAGGATCCCGGGGCCACAGAGAGAGCAGGTGGATGGGGATGATAGTTCTTAGAGCACCCCACCAGCCAGTGGCCTCCTTGACCACTGCAGACATGGAGGCCACTCCTTATCAGGCCATGGCAGGGGTATGGGGAGAGGAGACCGTTACATTTGATTACTCTGTCGACCACCACCAGTTGATAGATAGGGGGGGGGAAGCTTGAGATCCACCCTTCGACAGAGTTCCACAAAGCAGTTTGGCCTCCCCTATAGTGACATGCTTCCTCCAGTGGTGCCAGTGTATAGATCTATCCGCGAGGCTCGGGGAGGTCCTAGAGGCCGGGTTGGACTATTGTTACTCCTGGTACTCCTATTGTGGCTAGGAGGGTGGTACGTGCACGAGGGAGAGCCGGTGCTCCTCAGGCACCCTTACTTCGGATTACCACCGGTCCCACCATAGCAGTGATGAGCCCATTGACGTGGACTCCGAGTCTGAGGAGTTCACTGGGAGAGACCGAGGAGGAGACAGAGGACATGGAGATCAGTGAGATGGGTGGGGGGGATGATAGTGATCCCGAAGTGGCATGATACCCAGGAGATCCTACAGGCCGAGAGGGTGGAGCGAGAGCAGTGCAGAGAGGGTGACTCTGGTTTTAGAGGAGTTGCTCTCTCAGGACTTAGGTGGAGATGGTGAGTCTGTTAGAGGCCATCACATTGCCCCGCATGTGGGTGAGGGGCACCACCACAAGGCAAGATGGGCATCAGTGGTGGGTGCGATCCTAGAGATCCTTCTTGAGGCCTGAGATCCGAGTGAGTTTCACTCTTCTCTTGACATTTGTTTTAGTTAGAGTTGTCCTAGTTTATTATTTCTTTTTGTTTTGTTTATTCTTGGTTCTATTGTTGATCATTTTCTAACTTGTTTTCTCCTTTGTTTGCAGTGACTACTGATGAGTGGTGAGACTTGATTCACCGAGTGTGCACTGATACCTTGCTTCTCCCCTCGAGAGAGACTCACGTGTTGAGCTTTCCGTGGACGTGGGGAGCCCTCAAAGCAGCCTGGTAGGCACACTGATGTTTTTTCCTCTATCTGGCATGTGGCAAAGATCATGACTTCTCTCCACACGAGGTAGCTGGATATAGGACAGCTGAGTGCTTGATGAGGAGGAGTCATTCTCATAGAGATGATGACAATACGGTCATGACCACGAGCCCTCGCACATTCGGAGCGCCGGCATAGCCGGAGTCCTAGGTGTGGTCGTGCACCCTCTGAGGGATCCCATAGGGATTGAGAGACTATTTTGTAGCATTTTTTCGATATCTATATGAGTGTTTTTGTACTTTTGGCTCATTGAGCATTTTTGACCATGCCTAGTGCATGATGGCATTGTATATGAAATATATATATATATATATATATATATATATATATATATATTTTTGGATCTAGACTCTTGGCATCTAGAATTTCATGACTTGTTTCCACATGTGTACTTAGATATTTTTAGAATATTTGTTTTCATGTTTTCAGAATGTATGCAATGGATAACAAATGATAGTAAAAAAAATGTTTTACTTTTTATGTTTTTGTAATGCTGATATGAGATGATACTAACATATGGTAGTACTAAACTTTTGAACTCTTTGGGAATGTTTGTAATTTCTTCTTATGTTGGAAAAATGTGATGAATGCATAGTGATAAAGAGATGAACTTGCCCCAATCCCAAATCCACGCAACTAGTAAGATGCGAGGGCTCAACACCAAGAGTTAGGAAGGGCACAAGTTGTATGAGTTTGATTGAATGGAATGATGAGAGACAGAAAAACCAGTAACAGAAACCAAATTTAGACCTACACACCTACCCTACTCAGAACTACTACCAAGCTTAGAAGGCCACTTACTTTCTAGTTTATCTAGACTTAGATTCATAAATGGCAACCTGGTTGACAAAATCTGGTTTTGAGGATTTGATCTCTTTTGGAATTTGGATATTTGTTTTCTCTTAATAGAATTTGATTTGTGTTTTTAGCATACCAAGATTTGTTCATTTGTGTGACTGACTCCCTACACCCTACCTCACGCCACTAGTAAGAAGCATGGGTTTGTCACCAAAGGCAAGATATAGGTGAGTAAGGGCACTTCTTTCCTTTCCCAACCTCACACCACCAGTAAGAGATGTGGGCTTATCACCGAAGGTTGATGGGGCAAAGAAGTGTGTAAAATAAAATATTTTGTTTGCTTGGTGCTTTTGATTTCATTTGATTTTGACTTTTCTGACCTATAACTTTGGGATATCCTTTCTTTCAAAGAGATTTAAGAGGGATAGATGTGACACCAAGAAGCTTCTAGAATAGACCGTAGGCAAGGACAACTTCACCTAGTAGAAAGAAAGAGAAAAGCCAAGTATGCAGGCCTTGGTATGGTTTTCGTCAATGTTTGTCTGTTAAACTTGATGAGAAGATTTGAAAATACTTGATGATGTTTGAAGAGATGTGTTTTGAATGCTTTTGCCAATATTTTCAGAAATTTGTAATAGATTGTTTAAGAGTAAGTTCCTAGACTACCACTTTTACGAAATGGACAAAATGAAGCAGCTAAAAGACTAATGCAATGTAGGTAACTATAATGTACAAGTGGTGATTTTGATGTTTTATGTGTAAAACCATTTAAGATGCAAGGAATTGATAGTTTCACCGAATTCCTCACCTTCTAGTGTGCACAAGAGATATGCACCATTTCCATAGTCTTTCATGACTTCGGTATGGGCCCAACCATTTGGGCCGAACTTTCTTCCTTCACCGGTTTTCTTATCGATCCAACTTGCTAGTCTTAGAACTAGATCTCCTTCATATATTTCTCACTCATAGACTTTTTTTGTTGTATTTCCAAGGCACATCCGGTCAAGATAGGCTCTGTGCCTTTGTTCGATTTAGCCTTGACCTCATCAAGGCTTTCTAGTTGAGAGAGGCATGCCTCCCTATAAGCTTCTTCATCCGTAATCCTTGTAATGAGATGCGAGACTGGGTATTTCAACCTCAAGTGGGAGAACTCGCTTCGCCCCCGAATACCAAAGAGAAAGGGTTTCTCCTATTGGTGTTCTTATTGAGGTTCGATGGGCCCATAAGGCCGATATAGTTTTAAATGCCAATCTCACTTATTCTCCTTGACTCGCTTTGAGGAGAATAGCTTTTAACGCTTTTGTTTGTCGCTTCATGCCTACCCATTGGCTTGAGGGTAGTAAAGAGAGGCCATGTGATGGTTTATCTTGAACTTGCTACATAACTCACACTTCATCATTTTTAAAGGACATGCCATTATCTCGAGATAATGACTTGTGGGACACCATACCTGTAGATAATTTGGTTCGTAATGAATTTGGCAATTACCGAACTCGGTACGGTACAGGGTGAGAGGCATGGCCTCCACCCATTTGGTAAAATATTCCATGGCTCATAATTATAAAATTATGGCCATCGGTTGATGAGGGAGAGAACTTCCTATCAAGTCCAGCCCCACATGGAGAAGGGCCACGGAGTCGCTATTGGTCAGTGGGATTGTGCTGGCATGTGAATCTCATGAGAGAATTCTTGGCATTTGTGGCACTTACGTACAAATTCCACTGCATCATGCTCGAGAGTGGGCCAAAAATAGCCCATCTGATGTATTTTACAGTGGTGGCATGACCACCAAGTGGCCTCCACATATCCCATCATGTGGGATTCATGAAGAATCTTCTTGGATTCTTCCATATCAACGCATCTTAGAAGCATGTCGTTGAAGGCTTTACGATAGAGTACCTGTTCTAAGACAACATACTTAGCGGTAATAATGCGTAACCACCTTCTTTGTTGTGACGTGGCACCTTCCGGGTATGTATGGTCTATGATGAAATTGATGATATCAGTATACCAGGGACATGTGGAGATGGGAGGCCTAGTTTTGATGAAGTATATACACTCATCAGGAAAGTCCAGATTTACCAGATTGCCTCCATCTAGTGGGTTGTCAGCTAACCAATCTGCAATGATTTGTCCCTTAATGGATTTTTGGTTTACGAATGTCAACTCAAATTCACCCATTAAGGTTATGAAGCATCCAACCTTTTTAGATAAAGACCTTGTGTGAGAAACGTTCGTAAATGATCTGTCTTTACAATGACCCTCGTTTCCTGGTTTAACATATAATGTCTTAAACATTTTGTTGCAAAGACTATGGCAAGGCATTCTCTCTCTACCTGTGTGTAGTGTGTCTCATAATCGAGCAACGTTCAATGATGAAATAGACCGCACGTTCCCATTTATCATTGTCTTCTTGAGCCAACATGCAGGCTAGCGAGACATGAGTGGCTCGTGAGTATAGGATCAAAGGATGGTCTAGTTTGGGAGGCATTAGCATGGGTGGGGACAACAAGAAGCATTTAACTACGCTTGAAAGCCTCATTGCATTCTTCAATCCAATCAATGCTATAATCTTTCTTTAATAGATTGTTGATTGATGAATGGAAAACTTAGATCTCGGGATGAACCTCGTGATTGCACCGAGTTTCCCAAGAAATGACCTGATTCCAGACTCATCCGATGGTGGGATCATTTCAAGAACAACCCGTATTTTGGCTGATCAACATCAATCCCTCGTGAAGATATAATGTAGCCCAAAAGTTTGCCTCCTGTCACACCAAACACGCACTTCTCTGGATTTAATGTGACACCATATTCAATTAATCATGAGAGGATGATACAGAGCACTTCTGGATGATCACAACATTTCTTGGCTTTGGCCAACAAGTCATCCACATATGATTCCACAATTTTATGGATAAGATCATGGAATATATATGTCATTTCCCACTGATACGTAGCACCGGCGTTCTTAAGACCAAATGGCATGACAACGTAGCAATAAGTTCCCTAGGGAGTTATGAATGTAGTTTTGGCTTGATCTTGTTCAGATATTTTAATCTGATTATACCCTGAGAACCCATCCATGAGGGACAATAGTTCAAATCCAGTCTGTTGCATCAATGATAACGTCAATGGATGGTAATGGGAAGTCATCCTTGGGACAAGCTTTGTTAATATCCCGAAAATCTATGCAAATGTGTATCTTCCCATTCTTTTTGAGGACAGGACAATATTAGATACCCATTGTGAATAGTCAATGGGCTTGATGAATCCTACTTGGAGAAGTTTTATTACTTCCTCTTTTACCATGAGAGCCACTTTTGGCTTCATTGGTCTTGACTTCTGTTTAATTGGTTTCACATCTGGTTTAGTGACAAGATTATGTACCGACTTGTGGTGCAATGCCCGTCATTTCTTTATAATTAAATGCAAAAGCCTTTTGATGTTCTTTGAGGATTTGGGTGTGTATTTCTATCTCCTCTGGAGTTAACGAGGATCCCAACTTTAAAATTTTTGGTTCTTCCTCCATTCCAATGTTTATGTCAATGGTTTCTTCTATTAAAGAAGCATTACCTTCTTCAAATTCAGGTGGGGCTGGAGGTAGTTCCAAACTTTCTCCATCTTCTATCTCATAGATATCAAGATCCTTCTATGGAGGAGACTCTATCATGGGATTTCCAAAATAGGAAGAGGAATGTGGTATTAAGGAAAGATCAACTATACGGTGAGCAAGGTGTAGCTCCGCATAGGCATTTAGATATTCGAGAGTGACTTATCATCATCAAAGTGATCTATGATGGAAAATCATCCTCACCTCTCCATGAGTTAGAGTGAGTTTGTTTGTTGGTATTTTGCACACTAATGGCTTGGTACGAAGTGATACCATGAAATTTGTATCCTCCAACTCACTATTTGGGGTGAAACGGGAAGTCGAGGTTGCTATCGAGTCTCATGAGAGAAGGTTCTACTCTCATGGGATTGCTTCAATTGATATGAAGCTAAATCCCTTACTTAGATCTAATACAACTTTTTATAGAGTCAAAATGCTTCAGCTCTAGTTTCATATACCTCGAGACTTGGTTTGCAACCAATCATGAGTCTCCTAGTACTCTAATGTTGTCGACACCCATTCTTTTAGCTAATGAGGCCAAGGAGGAGAGCTTCAGTACTCACCCCCATTGTTTGTACATTCAAAGTTTAATTTAAAGGTGAAAGGTAGGATCTTTCCTCCGTGAAGTAAAGATCACTCCCGCCCCAGCTCCAAAGTGACATCTAGCTCCATCGAAGTGGAGAGTCCAATACTTGTTTGGAAAAATGGATGTTGGGATATCTGTTGTATCTATTTCTTTTGTTTCAGTTACTTCTACCATAAAAACTTCATCTGATGGAAGAGAAGCAATTCCCAGGGTGTGTCCCATACCCATGGAATCAAATGGTAGGAGAATAGGTAAGTCTTTCTCCAAAGAATTCACAATTTTGGTGGTAGTCCCTAAAGTGACACCATTTTTATAACATTGGTCTCATTTTTGAGTGCTGAATGTCCTCGCTGGATTTGTAATCTCCAACTCGTGGTGGGTATCAACTTTTTTGGTTTGGAATTAATTGGTTTGATGAGTTGATTTGTTGGGAGTTCAAACTCAGAGTGAACGCCCGGTCTTTTCTTCAAATCAGCTAGGTGTATATCGAAGGGTTTTGGGTCACCTTGTGCCACGAATATTTTCCCTAAGTGTAGAAATCTTATTTCTTGGAATAACGTGGAAGGGATTGCCTTCATGCGGTGTATCCATGGCCGACCAAGGATCATATTATAATTGGTTTCCCGATCTATAATATAAAACTCGGTGAGGACCGTCTTGGGCCCTAAAGTGACTGGTAAAACTATGGTTCCAATCAAAGTGGCTTTGAGGCTATCATAACCTCTTAGCGTATTTCACGTCGTGGAACAATTTGTCTCTCCATATCCTAACTTTTGAAGAAAAGTGAAGGGGACTATATTAATTGCTGCCCCATCATCAACCATTACACGTTTAACATAATTATTGTAGACCCAAACTTGTAAATGTAAAGTTAGGTCACCTCTTCATGTAATTTCAGCATCTATTGGCATTTTGCTTATATCGAATATAAATTCCATATCCCTATCTGGCTGCCCCGGAGGATAAACGTCAAAGTCCACATGGTTTACTTGCATTTCCGGGGGAGGAGTGATGTTGATTAAATGACCAAGGCCTAATGCTTCTAAGAGAGCAGCCCTATGGGCTGGGAGAGTTCTTTAACAAATCCAAGAAGGAGATGTGCGAGAAGGTTTTAGTTAAATCATTAATTAAATCATAGGTGCCTATGGGTTTTACCAATGTTTGTTGACTGTTTTCTAGGTTCCAATGGATAGCTTGGAATAGGTTGGGATGAATAATCCCATGTTCTTGTTATGGTTTCTATGGGTAGCTCGTGTCTAACTCCACTAAACCAACTATCTTAGTTTGAGGTCGAGTTCCTAATTGGGGTGCGACTGGTGGATTTAATGAAGTTGAAGCTTCATGATCATTGTTTCCTATTACAACACCTTTGTTTGTTCCATTAGGATCTAGCCTGTTATTGTTGGGGTGGTTTGGGAGTGGATCATTAAAGATCTTGAGGGGTGCATTTTGAGGGGAAACTACCCCTGCATAAGCGTTTGGTGGGTACTACAGAATTTTAAAAAACATATCTATAAAGAGTTGTTTTTGATCTTCCTGGAAAACGCCGCATGAATTTATTATATTCACGACAAGTCCTAGTATCGTGGCCTTGAATCTTGTGGAAGCCACAATATAGATTGGGATTATAGTTTCGAGGTTATTGATTTAAAATTTGTTGTGACCCAAAATTCTGATAAGGTTGTTGGTTGTTAGAGTTAAAATTTTGAGGTTATTGCCTTTGGTTTTGACTCTGATATCCAGTTGGGTTTCGATTTGGACTTTGTGTTTGGATTTTTCATCATTGTTTGTTGTTGTTGTTGTTGCTTTGCATGGTGGATGATTAAAATCCACCACGTTGATTGTTGGAGTAAAATTGTTATTTCGCTGATTATTAACAGGTGGCAAATGTTTACAACGTTTTCCCTTTTAACTTGGTCAGTTACTCCATCTCAGAACTCCACGGGTTCTTGTTAAGGATTTTAGGTCCTTGATTAGTTCCCTATATTAGAATAGGCCACGGTGTTTTGATTGGGAGTGGTTAATTTCCGCTTGTCCCATATGTCTTACGACCACTATCTATCACTGCTTGGTCGATTCGGAGAGCACTCTCGAGTACTTCATCGTAAGTTCTTAGTGGGAACTTCTGGACTTCTTCCTTTATCTCTCTATTGAGAGAATTAAGGAATAAATCACATAGTTCCATTTGATCCATGTTTGAGCACTCACTGATGAGTAGAGAACCGTATGCCATCTTTGGATAAAATGAGCAAAGCGATTCATTATGTTCTTGTTTAATATGTAAGAATTCCCTGATTCCCATTCTTAACAATTTGTTCATGTCAAAAGCTTTGATGAATTCTGACACGAGTTGTTTAAATGAGTGTATCGAGGCTTCAGGTATTCTGTAATACCAATCAAGGGCAATACCTTCTAAGGTCTTAGGGAATATTTTAGCAACAACCCCATCCCAAGGGAGTAACTCCCATATGGTCATGGGCATAGGCCTTAATGTGTGCATTTGGGTCTCCTTCCCTTTGTATTTGGGTAAATCGGAGAGGTCTTGAAGCATAACACTTCATATGGTGAAGTCTAGGGGCTCTTTTAAATATTCTTGAATAAGTCCCTACTACGTAGGCCTCACCATCGATGGGGCTTGGCACGAGGGGGGTTGAGGTGGAATGGGATGTTGATATGGCATAACATATGCATTTTGTAGGGACATAAGGGAATCCCTGTGGTTGAACGAACATCCCAGGAGAAGAGAACATGTCTCCTTGTGGTGACTTTGAATAAATGTTTAAGTAAGGAGGAGCATTGTTCTGGTATGGGTTGTTTGGTGCCAAGCCGGGAGGTGTCATGTTTTCAACTAGAATGACATTTGAAAATGTGGTCCTAGCTGGTGTTTGTTGTGGGTAACTATAAGGATTTTGAGGAGGCATGCCCAACGTGCCTGCTCCTCGTAAGGAGGTCGACCTACTAGGGATGATGCGGAGGGTCAGGATTCTCGCTTGCCCAAAGTATGAATTTTGGTTTGCTTGAGCAAGTTCCAACCTCTAACCTTTTTAGCAACTAAGGCTGAAATGACCTCCATTGGTGAAGACATAGTGCTTTGCCTTAAGGGTGTTTGTTGTATAGCTTGAGGTTAGTAAAGGGGTATGATACCTGCTATGAATTGATCATTACCCTACCAAGCTTCACCGAGGGTATTTCCCATAGGTGGAGGAATGGGGGTGTTCTCCTGGAATAGGGTATCAGACTGTATTTGTAAACTTCCTATTGGTGGATACATGTTTTGGAAACGTTGTTCACTTTTAGCGAAGCGTGCTAAGTATTCCTCATCCAAAAAGGGGAGTGGATCTGATTGTCTACTGATCTGTGGTCTGAACAAGACCCGAGGAGATGAAGTGGACTCTCCAGTAAACATCATATTGTTAGAGCCTGATGGCTCTAGCTGTTGTGTTTGTGCAAACTGATCAAACTCCTCGATTCGAATGAAGAACTTGAGCTAGTTCTTTGAGGGGGAGTTTGAGATGACAAGTAATTATTTGAATAGTTATCCACCCATGCAGAAAGTGAGGGTGATGGTTGTCTATTTGTTTGACTATAGTTTGCTTCAAGACCTAGAGAGAGGTCTACCATATGCATCGTATCCCGACATATTCGGGGTATATGAATACCCGCAAAATAATGGGAAAGAGCGAAGGTGGATGAGAGAAATGAAGAATAATAAAAGGAAGAACTTTGTTCACATCGGGTTCACCAATTTTGTATGATGGAAAAGTGACATGCGAGCATGGGAATCTACAAGTACCTCTTCCTCGTACCCAACCTCTCGAGGTCGTGTCGAGACAAAATGCGTGAATGTTTGGATGTGAATAGATACAAACAAGCTAATCGGTAATCTTATATCCTCAATACACAATAATGGAATCTGTGAAATCTAAGGCAAGAAGGCCCTCCTAACCTCGAATTGGTGTAATGGTTCATTCGGATATAATGGCTGCTCGAGGCTCCAATCAATGTCGAGCTCTACCGAGATCCTGCTTTCTTGGTTGTTGGATACGTGGGAAGTGACTCATGGGAGCTTCAGTATATATCTCCAGACAAGGTCATAAAATGGTGATGGGTGATTTAGTGGGTTTAGTTAACTATGGGTGGTTTTCTGGTCTAGCCTAGAAAATATTAGATTGATTGGCTTCTATATTTAATACGGAGAATTGTACTATAATATCTCAAGTGGGAGTGGTGAGGATCTAAATACCAACATTCGTAAGTTCGGTGTCAATACTTAACTGATTTGTAGGCCTTGGGTCAGTGGGACTTGGGGATCACAACCGTGAGTTCATGGTTGTTGTGGACCTATTATGGTCATGTGAAGAATCAATCCCTTCTCCCAACTATCCAATAATCGTATGCCTTTTCAGCCTCTATGTTTAGAACTAGAAGTTGTATGATTTTCTCGAGTACCTAATGTGTGTTCGAAACTGAATACGTAAGCTAGTGTCTATGTCAATGAGGAGGTCTCCCGCATTAGGTTGTGGAACCAAAGGATCAAAACCAAATGTTTTCTCTCATTTGAATCCTTGCACACATCATTCGATGTTTTATCAAGGCAATCTATAGTTTGGATGGTTTGACCAAAATGTGTAAGCTTTGTCATCTTCGATGTTTAATCCTCTTAGTTGCTCACTAATTGCTTGTAAGTTTGTTGTTGCTCGAAAGACCTGTATCCTGAGGTCCTGATCTATATCAGCTAATGTTGTGGGTAGATTTGGCTGAGGCACTACGGGTTCAAATATATACTCTCTAGGCTCTCTAGGTCCTGTGATTGTCATACAAAATGATTCAACTTTTAACTAACATTTAATAAACTGATTACAAAAGAAGTATTACACTATGCAAGTATTCTTCTATTTTTGTATTTTCAATGACGTATTTTAATGAAATTAAAGAGCAGCTACTCTAGTATATTTATAAAATGAACAACTAATCTAATAACAAAATAAAAACAAGCAACGTAGCCTGGTATGGCTATTTTCCTATGCAGTTGTGATTTTATCCTAAATATCTAAGCAACTATATATTTTGAATTTGAAAGGCTCTCGATCCTACCTCAGAAGTGAGGAATGAATCATAGTTTCTCAGAAACTATCAATCCCCACAACTTCCCCGGTGATATCGAGAGTGAAATTTTAACTGAAATGAAATAATTCACTACTCTATTTGATATGTCATAACTAGAACTTTGATAGCTCAAACCTGGCATTTACAGAATAGTGGTAAATCTAGTTGTGTGTGATTTTGTCCCCTCAATGTGATCTCCTCATTCCTTCATGTCCTCATGAATCCAAAAAGTATGTATATGATCGTATCAATAGAAGATGGTATTCAAACAATGGCAGCTTTGGATATAGACCAAATACAATGCGAGTAGGAGAGAGATAACGCAAGTGAACAGAGCTTGACTATGTAATTCCTAGTGGGATTTATTGTGGGAATACAACACAAGTGTACCGAGAGTTTCAAAAACTATCCTTGTGACAAAACAAAACCTACAACTTTAATGGATTCTAGTCTAGAAATGAAGCTATTCTATGTTAAACTGATTGATGCAACAACAATGAAACAAGAAAAACAAGAAGATCATATGACCTCTAAAATGCCAACAATGGAAGCAAAACATGAAACTAACAGAATTCTAAGCAAGGAATTGAAAAACTAAACAAGAGAATTGAGAGGATGAGGGGCCATTTGCTTGAAAACAAGCTGGCTATTTATAACCAATGCATTTACCAGAGGGTAACTCCCATTAGAACTCTTTTACTATAAACAAAGGAAAAACACTATTACCAGGGGACCAAAAACATTAATGCAAGCCAAAGTGGTTGAAGAAAGTGTGTAAAATCCAAGATTTACGTTTGACGCGATCATCGAAGGATCTGGAAAATGCGTACAGACCGCCGCCCCCTGTGCGGGTGGTGATTACATGGGACCACCGCTTGTCCCGGTGGCGGTCACGGGACCGCCGCCCAGGCAAGGTGGCGGTTTCATCACTGAAGACAAAATGCAAGAAGAAAAGGGGAAAAGGGAAAACAAAGCATGTGGAGGCTGAGTAGGGCATGCGGGATACAAGCGTATACCAATCGTTGAGGCTTGAGATAGGAAGCACCCGTTAAGCTAGTAAGTAGCGAGTCATGCTCTTACGAGGTGAATATTCATTGAGGTGGGTGCCATGTTGGTTTGAAATTAGGAATCTACGAGTAACATTGAGTTAGGGTCGGATGCTCAATTTGGTTGAGAAACGATGAAGGATCTTGGGAGCACAACAAACTAGATTCAAGTTTCAAGGAGAGCTTAATCCATCCATCTGCAAAGAGCTAGTGAACCAACATGACAATGAAGGGGATGAGGAGCTAGACTAAGCCGAGTCATCTAGATGTAGCATGCAAAAATCGAAAGTGAACAAGATATGAGAAAAGGACTCATTAGAGTCACAGCCCGAAGACAAACAATGTAGATCAAATCCAGAGTGATCAACCACATGTAAAAATGGCACTAAAAACTTCAACGCAACCCCATTTCAATTCACAAAGGATGAGTAGGTTGAATGAGATAGACAAGGGCCGAGCTAGAGGAGTGGAGAAACCGAGCATTCGAAGGCTTAAACAAATTTGTGTAAAACCAAATGCAGAGCCAACAGAGTGAGTTGTAAGAGAGAGATAGTCGAAGGGGATCTCGCTCATAGCTCATCAAGCTAGGGCCAAGTTAGCCCTTGTAAACAACTTAAACACCTCCAAAAACTCCCAAAACCTACACAAAGCTCATTTCAGTACCTGAAAACCTTGAGAACACACATTCAAGACTCTTAGAACCCCGAAGGCACGAACAGCCAAAAAAAAATTCAATACGACCAAACGAACCATGAATAAACCCAAAATACTGAATAGAGGTATAAATATGGAATCAATATACTAAAATGTACAACAGAATAACCATTATGATGTTGTAGTGAGAAAGTGTATATCACACCGTTTTAGCTAGAAAACAAGGAAAACCAAGGAGTTGCATAGGTGATCCTTTATTACATGTTTAAAGCATGAGATCTTATATACCATGAAATAGGGTGTGAAAAACTAAAACATGAGGATCACAAGGGATAATGTGAACATCCATGGATGAGAAAATAACAACATGATGAGATCTCGAGAGGAGCAAACATCAACCGAAATTTTGCATGCAAAGATTCAAGTAAATGGAAAGAACCTCATTACAATCTACAAACTCTCGGTAATCTCGTAGATCCGAAATAATGTACATATAAAGGGTTCTAAGTAACCCCCAATGCTTTAATCATGACCTCTCAAGTGGAGCGGAGGAATGACATTCCTAGAGTAGGAAGTAACTCCCAATGACGTAACTAACATACTCGATGCACTAACAAGTAAGGGAATATCATAATGACCCCTAAATGACATATTTAGACCTAGGATCTCACCTAAGTGATATGACTCACCTATGATAAGGAAAATGGTGACACCAATAGCTTTAGCATGCCTCCACCCATGAGTATGTTGGTGGGAACATTCCACATTAATGTGTGGATAGATGTGTCCATAATCAATTACCAATATGCATCACCTACAACCATAAGAATAACACATTAGAAAACAATGACCATTACACAACCAAGTAACAAATCACACAACATATCTATATAAATACTCATGCTCTATTATCGCCACATTACCCCACTAGGGAAGGTGATTTCCTTTACTCCTTCTCCTTGTTAATCCCACCGCATTTGCTAACAATAGAAACAAAAATATCCATGGATGTGTGGCCCACCATGCATGGTATACCTATATACACCTTGAATCATCTTCATCTATTGGCTCTATTGTCAATATGCCTCATCTTGCCCTAGAGGTACCCATAAATATGGCTCTGGGGGCACGTCTGTGCCATACCAAACTGTCGTGACACTTGCTCAACCTTGAAATAACTCGATCACCCCTGAAACCGATCCACTAACCACATTGTCTATGATATGCATCGTAGCTCTACCACATCCATTAGCCATCCTTCGTCATCTCGATATGGCCTCCATATTATGGCCTCTGACCTCATATGATTTAACATCACTCTATAGGTGTATGTATCCATATTCCTCCCATGCACACCTACCTATCTCCTAGAAAATATGTTTGGCCTCTCCCTCTCCCCGAGGTCCACCAGTCGGCGTCAATCTTTAATATGCTCATAGGCCCATACATGCAACAATGTCATAGCTCCAATGCCATCCCATGCTCCTAATTTGTAAATCTATATAGATCCCTATACATGTGGGCAATACACATCATGCCTAGGCATGCCTAGTTCTCTCCTCCTATATCCGGTGACAGATCTCATCTTATATAAGATTCCTACACCACCACCCTCCACTATAATCGACAACACTATCACCATGAAATAAAATTATGCAATCATGGAAACCATGATCTCAGAATAACATCTAGGATAACATGGGCCTCGGTAGGAACTCTATTCCCCACAAAATACCACATAACAATCCTTATTTTTCTCTGCATATCATCCAAAGCCATAACTTGTACCCTCTCGCCAACAATAGGTAATCGTAGTATGCGACAAAAATCCTCTACTATGAATGCCATCTCCCTATAGGTAACCAAAAGGTGCATGTATTTGAACACCACCTCTCACACAATGTTGTAAGTATAGGAATATTATGGGGCACATCCCCCATCCTCGCTATGTGCCATATGGTGGAGTGGTCCATAACATCCCACTCATCATCTAACAACCATAATCTAAGCAATGTACTCATTTGGTGGCCACCACGAAACTATCTTAAATAGATGTCCCTCTACATGCCAAAAACAACAACAAACACTTTGTTAGAACATCATACATACACAAACGTACTCATCTACAACATCAATACACATCAAATTTCACATTTACATCACTCTAGCCTCAACTCATGCTCCTTGGACATGGGCACCTAGAATCGGGACTAGGGCACCTAGGAGAAGGACACTAGCACCTATTTCTGGACACTCCTATCTCAGAGGTCATTAGCACCTTAACCGCTCTCATCCAAGTTAAAACAAATCATGCTTACCAACTCTACCACAGATACACGATGCCACCAACGTCATCACTATTGCTACCATCTTAAATCAACTCCTCGGCCATTCATTTCTCTAACTCGCGAATTCTCACACACCTAGAGCTCACTATCACACTTGCACACAAAAAGACAAATGAGTTTCTTAATCACTTTATCACATTACTATTTATAGTCACTTTCCATTATTCACTTTATTATAGTCATTTTTTGCACTCATTTTCCCAACTAATCAATATCACATGATTTCAATCATATCTTGAGCATTTTACTCTGATTTTTATCCCATTTGTGGCATTATTTAAAGAATTTTACCTACTATTGTATTATATACATTACACACATAATATTTCTCCTTGACATCATATTCTACTCATTATACAAACAATTTTTTATATATATCTCATACATTGTCCATTACATCACTACATGCTTACTTTCGGCTCAATGTTTGTTCTTATTATAACTCCCCTTTCACCAAAGGGGGAATATAATTGGGGTCATCTTATAATTCCCCTCACACCACTACATGATTGATCTACATTCATAATCCATCATTATCAAACATTTACTCATACATCATATAACATTTCACATCGCCTTCTAGCGATCCCACCTAATGATCTAACATGGGGTAAACAAGTGTAAAATCTCTCCATGAGTAACCAATAAATCAATCACATACATTCAAATCTCCATAAATCATATCAATCAATCAACACAACACAACACATTTATCCTCCCAGATGACCTAACTTGGGAGTTATATCACCACTTTCCCAGATGACCTAACATGGGAAGTTATTCTACATTTCACGATTGCTTCTATGATCTAACATGAAAGCCATCACACACACACATTGAGGTGAAACCCTTAGAGTGGGGGAAATGAGATGTCATTTCCTCTCCTATATGTGCTATGAAGTTTGATAAAAAATTTGGATCCAAAATATATAAAATTTGATCTTTGTCCGTCTGCAACGACTAGATCTTTTAAGGATGTAGTTAAAGTTGGAGAGTAAAACTAGACCTCTCTCCCTACACTCTTCCTCTAGTGGCAGGATGCCCAAATCCTTAGTTTTTCATACACATGTAATCAGGTTGGGAACTGATCACTCCCTTCCCCATCACATCTCCATCAACAAAAATTGAGACATTCAATCATTCAACACCACAATCATCAATCTCACTTAGCACTCCTCATAATCGGTCCCATGTCTCTCATTACACTGCATGGATTAACACACCAATCCATGGTTTTCCATGCCATATGTTCTCACTTGGCACATACTTCTACTACACTCTTTGTGTACTTCAGTGACATGGATATCTATGGAATTATCATGTATGCATCTCTATCTACTTTATGTTACAGATTTCACTCACCAACATAAAGTGGGGAAAATGTAGACACAAAATCACGCACTTACTACTATTATTATACCACCAAGTATGTTGTTTTATATATGGATCTTGCATAAGAAAAGTATTCACTGATGAACCATTCCATAGTCCATCCATTTGTCTTGTTGGTCATTTATTGTTGTTTTTCTTGCACACTTGTCACTCATACATAGTTTTGGTCAGTCTCAGGGATCCATGTCTATCAGTTCTCACTCATCTATTGTCACTTATCTTTGAACACTAGCACCAAGGGTTGATGGTAGTGACAGTGCCCATATCCATCTTGGGTACCCTTTTCCTCTTTGTATTTGGTTTTATTTTTAGACATTTGAGGTCAGTCTTTTTAATTTTCCCTCTCATCTCCCAAGGTACTAGTTGGCATGTCGGGTCATTAGTGTTGAAATTTGAACAAGATATCCCTATATAAACACAACATACATACCATTATATGGGTGGAATATTCTTATCAAGGGCTAGCTATCTACATAGAGCAAGGGACTACATTTGGGCCATTACTTTATATACACACTACATAAGAAGGGGAGTTCATTATATTCCATCAACACATTTTCATTTTTATCTAGTTATTACCCACTATCTTGGCATCATTGGCATGAGGGTGACCTAGAGCACTATTGCACACACAAACACATAGAACTACATTAGGTATGAGATGTAGTACAATGCTCAGTTGTAATTCCACCATTGTGGTGACTAAGGATAGTCTGAACCCTCGTTTTACATCTTTATTTTTTAGGATTTGATGCTTATTTGAGCTTTTGTTGGTGTTTTCTTCATTTTAGGTTTATAGTACCCTCGATGATTGAAGTAGGATATACACGTGAACAAAAGTGTAAAGCCTTAACGGACATATCGAAACCAAGTTATGAGATTTTCTCGTAAACATGACACCTAGAAATAATACCATGACACCCACAGGTGCCCCATCTCTCTCTAGGTTCCCTAGTCTAGCTAATTCCACCCCCTCTGCATTTTTTGGGGTTTGTTGCAATGGTCAATATTATATTTCATTACATAGTTTAGTCCTGGCACACTTGAGGTAAGATAAATCACAGGGTAAGTGCATTATCCCTCTTATTTCCTTTCATTAGTGAATCAAATAAATTGTTTAACATTCATATTTAATTTTATATCATTTATATTATAGTTGTGCATTTTAGATTCATAGAAAATATTCATATTTTATTGAATCATGTAGAATTTTCCTTGAAAGAACTATTTGCCACTATTGGCTAGATTTTTCTTGAGTGAGAAATGAAAACCTAGTCATGATCATGAGATAAATCTCCCTCATTTACCTGACTCCCATTTAAGATTTTGTCATATTGTATTTCCTAATATATATTTGTTGGTATTACTTTAATTATGTAGCTCATGAACCATAGATAGATAGTTTTGCAACAAATAATAAATCTAAAGGAAAGGAAAGATCTACAAAAGAGGAAAATAATAGGAAATATGAAGAAAGGAGAGAGGATGTGCAACCCAACCAACAGATTTATAGAGTTGATCGCATGCACATAGATCAAAACAAATAGATCATGAAATATAGAATTCAAAGCTAAGGAAACTTTCAGATCTAGATCTAGAAATAAATATGAGATGAATGCAATTTCAGAAATTGACACAAAGTTCTCCGAAAATATCTTCTTTATTCCTCTAATAGAAAGCTATCAAGGGTCTCAACTCAAAGTCCGGAACATAAGAATGTTGATTACAAATTATGATCCTTTAACCCGTAGGTTCTTCCTCTATTTATAGTGTATAAAGGGAAATTACAAATAGGAAGCTTTAAATGAATTCCCGAATGTGGTTCTCAAGATGAAAAGGGAAACAACTAGCAATCTTCCTCACCAGTAATTCCTCTTTGCATGACATGCATGATTTATAACTAAAAATTAGAACCTTCTATTTTGTATAAATCACTCTTATTTCCAAGTAATTAAATTCTTCAAGTAATCAATTTTAAACCAATCACTTAAGTTTTATAATTTAATTGATTGGTCAATTACTTTATTAGAGAAAATAAAAGAAAGAGGAAAAGAAATAAGAAGAAAGCTGCAACATTCCCAATCTTGTTCTTTTTCCATATTTCGCATATGATTGACTCTTTTGATTCTCACCAAGCTTTTGGATCTAAAACTATAATTTGCTTGTGGGTATTGCCTTTGATCCGTCTTCTATTCTATCCTTGAAGCTTTTGTAATTCTTCTTCCATGTGTGCAAAGTAAATTCAATGAAGGCTTCAATCGATGAAGATTGAGAGCACATGTAAGAGATCTTGGAAGGAATTTTCCATGCTCAAACTTCTACATAGGCTATGTTAGAAACAAGAGGATTACTTTTGGTGGAAGACTTTGCATTATGAGATCTGGATCTATCAATTAAATCGGTGATAGGTTCAGGGCCTATGTATGTATCATTGATTTCAGCAAATTAGGAAGCTATGCATGATTCTACTGATCCTTTTCTTTCATCATGCTTTATCATGGCTGGTAAAATCTTTGTTTGAGCTCTTTTTCTTTTAATTATGCCATAATCCCTTGCAATTGGATCAATTTGTGCAGATCTAACAATTTATTCTGATTTGGAAGATATATTCAATGTACCTGACATTGATTTGAGCACATTTGATGAATACACTGCAATTTATTAGATCAAAGATGAAGTCCAGAGCATGAATACTTGATTTATGTCACCTTTGAAAATCTGCATATAAATCCTGCTGCCCTAAAATTATAGGCTTTGCTTGCATGCAAAGCAAGAAAAAATTATTTAATTCACAGCAATTATACCAACATGCGATAATTATCATACAAGAATCAAGCCATTTTCGAACCCTAGGTGCTAAACCTTGAAGCTCCTCAGCAGATGAAAAACACTCTTTAATGCGAAACATCATTCCTTTGGCACCAAAACTGATCCATATCTAATAAAATCCTTTAGCAAAAACCAATTAATTTCTTCTTCATTATGGCACCCCATGCTTATATAACCCTCAACATTCTATTTCTAATAAATTTCCATCCTATTTATAAAATTAATTAATAAACAAACATGTTTATTCACCCAAATTGGGCACCTATTTTTGCATCTTCTAATGGTTGCCATTAAATAAATTTAATTTATTTATTTTTTTGCTACCTTTAGTTCTCTTTGGTTTATCCTCATGCATTAACTTTTTCTCCAACTGGAGTGCCAAAATTAGGCAAAGCACTCTATTAATAAATATCACTAAAAGCATTGTTTAATGCCCAAATGGATCACACTTTTCTCATTCATGGGTGAATTCTAAAATTAAGAATCAACTTTCACGGGAATTTTCACCATACACCATAGCTCTAAAATCCCTTCTTCCACTTAAGAGATTTGACTTTCATCTACTCAATTTTTACCCACAAAGGTTAATAAATTCTGCTTATAATAAACTTCACCTCTAATTTTCCCATTTTATCTTAAGTGATTTTCTAAAAAGTGCGAGTTGTATTAAAATAGCTTCTTTTGGAAATTACGGCTTGAATGGGTGAATAAAACCTTATGATGGGAAAAGTTACTTCCCTTTGACAGTAGGAAAAAAATTCCCATCCGTGCTTTAAGTGATTTTTCATTATTTTATAATGGAATTTTTCACCTTAGCAAGGTGTAATAAATTCACACCTACCTACCACCTCTAATTTTCCCATCGAACTTAAGTGACTTTGAATTAATGGGAAAAGTACCCTTTACATTCCGATAATAAATTCCCACCTTCCTATAGTCACCAAAAATCCCATTTCTTACACACTCACTAATTTCATCAAAATGCGAGTAGGATTTCCCGGGAGAGGATTTTTGTGCATTGTTGGTCCGAAAATCTATCGGTTCCGGCGGATCTATGGATAAATGAGCCAAAAGTGTGCAAGGCATAGCCTTTCTTTGAGTCAGAAAGTGAAACTGGTTTATTGCTATTCTACCAGCAGGAATCAGTGCAAGTCTCACAATATTCTACCTTCGGGGTTTGGGATCTCATCCCAGTAGGGGTGTTTCTAACTGCGAAAAGAAAGGAATGAAAGAGAGGATGAAGAAAGATCAGGTCCGAAGGAGAAAAGAAATGAATTCCAAAGCATAAAGGTCAGAAGGTTTATGTTTTGGGATTGGTAGTAAACAGAGCCAAACCTACTTACATAAATGAACAAAGCAATACTGATGAATAAATGACAATAAAACATAAGTAGATCCAACATAACGAACACACAGATCTAACGTAAGAAAGATCCAATGCAAATAACACATGTATTCAGCACAAAGTCTAAATATTGTATTAATATTTCTTTCATTACAAAAAAGCTCAAATTCTTTTCTCCTCACTTCTATTTTTCATTTGAAAGATATCCACTACTCAAATACAACAAGTATTTGAGTATTTATAGAAGAAGGAGAAGAAGGAAGGCAAAAAGGAACCAACCACTTATTTACATAAAATATACAAAATATCTACAAAAATATCTCAAAGTCATGTTGACTTTTGACAACTTGATGGATGACATCATCCCATGGTGCAACATGGATGATGTCATCATTTGTGTCAACATACTTTAGATATTTTACAAAAAGAAAGTCGAAGGAGAGAGAGAAGAAGAGAGAAACTATTCATCATCGTCGTCCCGCGGCTGAAAGGGGATATCCTGTTGTTGTTGCTCGGGTGACGAGATGTGGAATTGGGCACGGTATTCCATGAACTTGCTGATCATGGGCTCTAGTTGATCCTGGGAAGGATCCTTGTGTCGCTCACTGATCGCCTCGCAAGTCTCCCGCTCATCTATGAGCTTCTCTGGGAGTTTGGAATATTCTTTCTCTACTTCTATGAGGAACCGATAAAAGTCGACAGCCGAGAGGTTATTGATGGACTCTGTGTCAAAAGTGACCTCTGGCCCTAGCCCTTGCGAAATGATCTCCTTGAAGATCTGGATGGTTTCATCAACTTTCCTTAAGGCGAAGGAAGGAGTAAGCAACCCTGGAGACATGTTGAGAACGATTTGTTCCATTTAGTGCATCACGTCTAGGGATTCTTCCTTTACCTTATCGATCTTTTCAAGGACAAATTCCAGTTGATCCATCCGGTAGTCTAGAGTGGAAAGGACTTTATTGAGGGCCCTGGGATGACCGAAGATGCTGAACTTGACCAGATATTCGACTGAACAGTCGAACATTCATTGAAAGGTCTCATGCTGTAGCCTAACATGGTCCAGCTCTTCTGATATGGGTCCCGCTAATGCCTGGAGCTCTTTATTCACCTTGCTGATGTTCAGATACAAATCGCGAACTTGGCGATCACTCTTTCACCTGCTTTGAGGATTTGGCTCCTCCAGAATGGAAACGGCCATACCCTTCGCCCGATCTTTGCATATTCATTAATTTTATCCTGGCTTAGAGGCTTAGGAGTCTCGGTGGCGGTAGTTGTGGGAGGTGCACTACCCATCTTCTGTAAGGCTTGGAGCAGATGTTTATTTTTCTCTTTCAGTAGCCTTTTCTCTTCTTTTTCTTCTTGAAGCTTCTTGCAGAGGGCGTCATTCGCAAATAGGGCCTCTCCTGAAGGCTTTGAAAGATGTACCCATTGTGACTTGAGTCATCAGTATAATCTGTCGAGACAGATCTTTTTATCCTTCGAGAGGATTGGGGTATGCGATCTCCAATACCCTCTCTCCCGAAGCACTCTAAGAGAAGCGTGTGATGGGCTTCTGCTTCTTTGCCCCTTTTGACGGGATCACGGAGAAGTCCATCGGTGCGATGGGAACTTTCCTTTTCTGCTGACTTAAGTGTTGGGAGATCCAGGCTGGACTTATGGGAGAAGGACTAGAAATAGAGAAGGGGGCAACTGTAGTAGTAGAAGGGAAAAACATGGAGACACTTGGAGGCGGCATCGAGAGGGAGGCCGAGGAAGCGCTCACAGGAGGAAGAGATACTGCAGGAGAGGAAGACATAGGAAGGGAAGGGAGCTCAGAGATGAGGGAAGAAATGGAGGGGACAGATCCATGAGAGAAGAGAAGATGGACGAAGAAGAAGGAGGAACAGGTAGAAGAAGGGGGAGAGGACACGACCAAAGGAATGGTTGCTTGAGTCACTCGAGGAGGGAAGGAGAAGGAAAAGGAACAGAAGGGACCTTAGTTGTTGCAGGCGGTGGCGACATCCTGAGTGGATGGGCCTATTGGAACATCTTCTTCCACTTCTTTCTCTGGAGAAGCCAGAGTTACAACTTGTTCGGGTGCAGTGAAAGGAGGACTTTCAGGAGCTTCCTCTTGAGTGGTGCTGGATTCACCCTCTTTGCTTTTTCCTTTTCCTTTTGGCTGCTTTTTTGCCCGAGGAGGTGCGTTGCCCAACGGAGAGGTTGTGAAATCGACTCCGAGGTAGATGAGCCCGTTCATTCGGCACCAATGTTCTGTTCTGTGTAGAGTTTCCTTGACTCTCTCCTCAATTTTCTGAGGGGCTTTAGTTCTATCAATTAACGTAAAAGGCCAATCGTCCCCACCTGTGTCAAGATACACTTGATCCACTTCCTCCTCGGTAGTTTGGTAGCCTTTGGGGACGATGGCTACCCCGATCTTGGATGATTTCTGCTAAGGCCAAATGAGAATGGTCCTTCCTCTTGAGCTCAACCTTGTGATATAGGTCAATGTAGATATCCTTGATCTGAGGGATGTGGATCGGATCGAGCTTAGCCCTTGGCAGACAATTCCTCGGGTCGAAGGTGGGCCTTGCTGGGAAGTCATGTTTCAGATTCAGCAGCTCCAGCTCTGCAAACATGTCTTTTACCTTGTGGTGAGTGAGACATGTATATCTACCCACTGTGAGGGGGAAAGGAGTTCCACCCTTCTTTCTCTTGAGGCATTTCTCATGATAAGTAACAAGCTGCCTTGAAAGCTCTAACAGGATCAACTTGGGTCCGGCATACCTCGGCAGTCTAGTCGGTTCCCCCAAGAAATTAACTGCCCTCAGATAGGTGAATGTGGGGAATTGAGTGAACAGGGCCCCCCATTTCTCTGTAACTGCAACTATGCTCTTGGTCATGCGACCGTGAGTCATATTCGACCTCAACAGGTAGATGTTGAAGTAGAAGAATGCATCGTTGATTTTGTGAATTGGGGGATGCTATTTTCCAGCTTCAACTCTGGATAGTATTCATAAATTTTGACTTGGGGCCAAACCCCGCATCACATGAGAGTTGGATAGTCCCTTTCCGAAGCTACATGGCATAGACTACGTAGGATTTCATGTAGAACCTCCCGTTGTGTTGAGTTGTTGTTGCTACTTAGAGATTGTCTTTTATAATTTCGCCCATTCAAAGCGTTGATCGGGCACATTTTTGTTCATCGTCTCAAGGTACCGCAACATCCACTTGTGAAAAAATGGGCGTGAGGAAGCCCAAAACTCAAATCGAGAACGTGATGGTGTCACCGAGTTCCTTCGAAAAATCAACTGCGGTGAATGGTTTGTGGCCACCGGTCACTACTTTTTGTTTTTAGATAAACTTCATTCATCAGCTGCATGCACTGATCTTCATTGTCGTCCCAGGCCTTGATGCAATCTTCTTGGCTGACGGCCACAAAGTGCCGGTGATGAGGAATGCTGAGCATCATTTCAAAGTGGCGGGTAGTGAGGTTAATTATAACCTCGCCCTTCTCACCATGAACACATCTTGTGTCCTTGTTATAGCATCGGGCTACCACCATCATAAATTCATTGTTTACGGCACTAACTGGGATCCCACCAGCAAAGTGCAGGGCACTGCCTATCAGCTTGTCCATCCATGGACTTCTTGTGACCCTCTGGGTTCTGGCCCAGAAATCTTCCATGTCAATATGACCCAATTCTGAGTCTCTGATGTCTAGGTCACACTCTGCTTGGGACTCGGGCATTCTGACCCTCTGATACTTATACTTCATTTCTTCTTCTGTGAGCTTGGCCTTGCCTTTAGATTTGATAGGTTTCTTACTTGATGTTGACATATGTTCTTCTAAACTCAGTTGTTAATATGTAAGAATAAGAAGTGAAACCCAATGCAAGAAAGCCATGTCACCTGTCTGATTTTCCATTGAAACGTTGACAAAAGAAAGAGTTAGCAATTTAAAGGCCTCAGGGCGCAGGGCGCATGAATGCTGCAGTTTACAAGGCTAAATAACAAGGTGCATAGGAAAAGGGTGTTGCAAGGGTTAAATCAGCGCCAAAGGGCGCATGGTGCATGGATACTGCATGTTGCATTTTGTTCTTTATAAGGACAAGTAGCATTTATGTTGCATGGTGTATTTATTTTATAAAGGGCGCAAATTATTTTCATGTTACATGGAGTACGGGATGTGCCAAAGGCGCGCACGCTTAATGTGTGTATCATCATATGTTCATGCACCTTTGAAGGGGAACTTGGCGTGGCGCATGGAAGGTCTGCACACAATGTTGTTGCGATGAGGGACACGCTGCTTGCCGTTTATAGTTTTGCACTTGGCGCATAGGAAAAGACTGTTACATGGATGCTGGGTGTGCCAAAGGATGCAGGAATTTTTAATGTTGCACTCAAGTTTGATGCGCCAAGAGGGCACACGGAAAGCATTTGCAGCAAGTGGGGGAAGTGCGCCATAAAGGCGAGACTATTCTTGATGTAACATGGGTGACAAGATGCACAAGAGGAGGGCGAAATCTGTTCTTGATGTTGCAGTGCGCCAATGCGCGCAAAGGAAAATATAGTTTTTTCTTTTTAAGGTTTGATTTTATCTCTAGGGGGTTTGCATATGGTTAAGCTCCTTTTGCAAGGTTCATTTGGGTGATGAAGAGGCTTAATACCAATATTTTGAGTAATCATTTTTCAGATAGAGTCCCCTTCCCAGCAGATCTGGAAAGAGGGGAGGAGAACATGAGGAAGAATGGAAAAGAGAGTAGCAAGGGGAAAAAACATGATTTCTCATCTTTCCAATCCAAACTGAACCAGCCTAGCATCCAAAAACCTCAAATACAAAATGCACAAAAGAAAGAAGGCCACTTACCCGGATTTAAACAATGAAAAAGCGTGAAAATGGGTCCACGACGTGATCGAAAGACAGGGCAGGCGCTGACAGGCTCAGAGAAAATAATATTAAAAATAATCACGTGATAGCTCTGGTGACAATGACATTGCAGGCACGCCTATTTATAGGTGAGGTAGCAATAAATGCGCCACCAACTTTTCAAGTGGCGCACCAAAAGAGCGGTCGACACAAGAAAACGTGTGCCCTTTGGCGCACCAAAACGCTTGTCAACAAAAAGATATGTGTGCCCTTGGCGCACCAAAAGTGGTGTTGATAGAGGAATATGTGCACCCTTGGTGCACCAAAAAGTGGCGCAACAAATGATCTGTTGACAGGAAGGCGCATGCGCCTTGGCGCACACAAGGAAGACTCAACATAGAGAGGCACACCAAAATGTCTTTGACACAAGAAAACATGCGCCAAAGGATTTAAAGGGGGCACATCAAAATTTGATGTTGCATAGTCATTATATGCGCCGACCAAAAAGACCAAAAATGACTAAGTTCGAAAACTAGATTTCCCGGGAAGGGATTTTGCAATGTTCCGAACGCAAGAAATCCCTAACGAGGGATCGGAAAAAATTTTCGGTATGGTTATCTGTAAAATTGCCCTTGCCAATTTTACGGGATAACAACTGGCTCTTTCTGGGGACTATCCCTAAGCAAACTCGGGGTAGAGAATCCCAGATCTCATGTGCCTATCCATTGGGTAACAGAGTCAAAAACAAGGGCGACAAAAGGAAACACACAACAAATAGAAAGCAAACACACAACAAAAGAAAATCATGTAAAGAAGAGAGCAAGCTCTATTTCCTGAAAATTTTACATGCTGCCCATTTGTAGGAAGCGGGAGTTTGGTTTCATCTAGATATGAGAGATAGAAACTATTCTCTCCATTGAGTGCTTGATCTTGAAAGGTCCTCTCCATAGGGAATCAAACTTTCCGTGCATGCCCTTTGGATCTCTTCGCTTGTCCCACAGAAGGACGAGGTCTCCCACCTGGAAATTTCTTTGCTTAGCTTTTTTATCAAACAGTCTCTTGACTTGATTCTGATGCTCGGTGATCTTGTCGACCACTCTTACTCTCTTTTCTTCGAGCTCTGTCCGATACATGATCTTTTTTTGAGAGAATTTTGGAAAGTTTCATCTTGATTGCCGTGCAAAGCGCGAGCAGAGGGATTTCAGCGAAATGGGAAGCTCGGCATCGTGCCATATAACACTTGAAAAGGTGAAATGCTTTGAGAGACCTCTTGGGAGTAATGCGATCTGCCCACAAAGCGTCAGTATAAGGACTTGTGCCACATTCGTTGATTCTCATCCACCGCTTTCGTATGATGGTCACCAAGTTTTTATTCTCGGATTCCGCCCCGACCATTTCCCGAGGGTAATAATGCGGCGTGAGCCAAAGTTATCCCATATTCATAGAAAAACTAATAACTTCCCGCGAGGAGAAGTTAGAAGCATTATCAAGAACAATTTTGTTGGGAACGCCAAACCCGACATTGATATTTTCTTTTATAAAGCTATGCAAACTTGACCTCGAAGTGGCATGTTTGATAGGTATGGCTTCCACCCACTTGGTGAAGTAATCTGTTCTTTGTTAGGACATAACTATGTCCGCAATCGATTGGGGATTAAGTGCACTTTGATAAAATCAATTCCCGATGCCCGAATGGTTCATTGACAACGACCGCCTGAGAGGGGAAAAGCGACTGACTTGGGCTTGCCGAAATACCGCTTGGCAAGGTTCACACTTTGCTACCAGTAGTTGTATCTTGAAAAGCATCGGCCAATAGTACTAGCCCGGATGATGGTGTCTTTATCACGAAGAGGAGAAATGGCCTCCACAGGCTAAATTATGAAAACTTTCAAGTAACTTCACCTGCTGTGGCTTGTCGACACATCGCAAGAAGACACCATCTATCCCGCATTTGTATAAACCATCATCCCAGATGACATATTTGGCTGCTCTGAGTTTTATAGTGCGCTTCTCCTTTGTAGTTAGGTGAGGTGGGCATTCGCCATAGGTGAGGAAGAAAGCAATATCGGAATACCACTCATCACTGGTTGTGACAAATAGGACCAGAGGCAGAGAATGGGCTTTCTCCAGCTGACTTTGTGCTTCGTTGGTACAATCATCCTTTTCCTCAGGGTTTTCTGAATCTTTGTTTTCAGCCATAAGCTGACATAGGCCCTTGCCTCTTACCAGCTTGGTTGGTTTTATATCCAGGTCGTACTCCTGGACCTTTGCAATCCAATTTCCTCGCAAGCTTCCTAACTCCTGTTGAGTTAGAATTGATTTGACTGCCGTGTCAGGGACCAGCACTACTGTATGAGAATTTAAAATGTAATACCTGAAGTTTTTGACTGCTTTAACAACGGCGAAGGCATGCTTTTCCAATTGAGACATTTTTAGTTCGTGAGGCTTGAGGGGAGAGCTCATGAACGCAATCGGAGATTCAACATCCTCTGAATTCTTTTGCATCAAGATGGCAGACACAGTATGCTCAGATGCATAACTATACATGATAAAATCTTTGGAGAAATTGGGACATACCAGGACTGGTGCGTGAGCGACGGAAGCTTTTATCTCTTCGAACGACCTTTTCCCTTCCTCGCTCCACCGGAAAGTTGGTGACCCTTTCATCATGTCCAATATATGACGAGTCTTCTCAGCAAAGTTGGGAACAAAACGCCTGAGAAAGTTCACCTTTCCAAAGAAAGAATGAACGCCGGTCTTGCTTGTAGGCAAAGTGAGGCTCTGAATAGCCTTAACTCTTTCGGTATCTATCTTCGTTCCTTCTTTGCTAACCACATGCCCTAGAAACTTTCCTTCTGTGACTCCAAAAACAGACTTTTTCGGGTTCAGGGAAATCCCATGCTCTCGGCATCTGGCCAATACTTGCTCCAGATGATCACAATGATCACTTCGTTGTTTAGAGAACATAGTCAAGTCATCCAGATAAACGAAAATGACCTTCCCCATCATACCTTTGAATGCCAGGTCCATGGCTCGCTGAAAAGTGGCGCCAGCATTAGTTAGGCTGAAAGGCATCCTGCTGTAGGCAAACATACCCCAGGGAGTAGTGAATGCTGTTTTAAATTGATCTTCAGGTGAAAATTCAATTTGATTGTATCCTGAAAAACCATCAAGCATGGACAACATCTCTGATCCAGTTACTGCTTGCAGAACTTGATCCATTATAGGAAGTGGGTAGTTGTCCTTCAAGGAAGCCTGATTCAAATTTCAAAAATCTACGCATATGCATATTTCCCTTTTCTTCTTACGCACTGGCACAATGTTTTGCTTTTACCCAAGTGTTGTGATGGATAGGAAAAATGATTCTCGCATCTAGCATTTTCTGAATTTCAGCCTGGATAGTACCTAAGATCTTAGGGTTATAATGCCTCTGCTTTTGGCGAAAGGCTTTGACGTCTTCTTTCAACGGGATGTCATGCTAGACGTCTTTTGGCTTAAAAGACTTTAGATCAGCGTAGGACCATGCCAACACGTCCATGTATTTCTTGGCAGCGACTTTGATGAATTTCCGCTTTTCTTCCGATGTGCAACATTTTCCAATGTTCACAAATCATGGATGTTCTTCCGAACCTAAATTAACTAGGTTCGGTTTCTGGGGATGATCCAACATCATCTCACCTTTTTTTTTACAAAATGGTCATGCACATTGAACAACCGCTCCAAAGAAACCAGGCCCTTTTGGATTTTATTTCCTTTGAGTGACAAATGCCATCGTTCCCTCCGGATTCATCCTCTTGATTGGTGACCGATTCGCGGCACATAGGCGGATCCTTCAAAATGCAATTCTTTGAAATTTTCCACCTTCTCCGAAAGGCAATGAGTTGATTATCATCGTTGAATACTTGCCAATCTTTGAGAATTGTGTGGCACACTTGGGGCGAAAAACCACGTCAATGGTGTATTTGTTTGTTTTCAAACTTGGGTGAGGAGCATGAGGGATGCTGAAATAGCCAATGAATCGGCCATGTCATTCGAGCTCTTGGGATGGATTCTATTGAAAAAGCATCAAATTCTTGATGTTGTCCCACACTGCATTACGGTAATGCACTAAGCCTCTCGTTCTTCACTTGATATATCCTCTTAACTTGATTTACGACTAGCTCTGCATCACCTTGCACTTTCAGATTTTGATCCCTCTTTCCTTCATGGCTTGCATGCCAAGTAGCAGATTCATACTCAGCAGGTGTTATTCGTGTTGAAAAAATGCAACTTGAAAGAGAGAGAATAACATCCCCCTTCGGAGATATTAGCATGGCTCCGGCACCACATCCACTGGTTGTGCACATTCAGCCATCAAAGCGCAAAGTCCAGATCTTATTAAGATCTTCTTCTTGAACGAGAATAACCATTTTGTCGAGACTTGGTAGACAAGAAATAGTTCCCATTCCCGATGACTCGAAAAGAATTTGAGCTTTGGGGTCCTCGAGTTAGTACCTAAGTAATTTTTTGTGATTCTGGATCCAACATCTGCATTATACCTTTGGCAGGGATTCTAGCTTTAAACCAGTCCATATGAATCTCCCCACCAACATCGCTGCAAAAACTTCTTCCCAAAGAAAATTGCGTAGGCGCTGGAATGTCGGCGATGAGGACGGTCATCTTTACTCTCTTTTAAGGAGCAGCTGCAAATGCAAACTGCGCGTCTTTGATTTGACCAATCAACGAAACCTACTTGGTTTCCAAGGAATAACATCTGCCAAAAGGCTTGGTAAGGGTGAGGCCCAAAGCATGGGTGAATTTTGCCGGCATGACGTTATCAGAAGCTCCAGAATCAATTATGCAGTTACTCAACTTGTGGCCATTGATTAGGAGGGAGAGATAGAAAGGCTCTATCTTGCCTGATGCAGATGTTGAGGCAACATTTATGCGGGATGCAGGAGGAGTGGAAAGGATTCCTTTTGGGGAAACCTGATTAGTTATGACAGCTTGACTTTGAATATACTTGGTCAATCTTACAAGTTGTTCAGGATTCGACTGAAGATACTCGGCTTGGACATTTAGATCTTGGTATTTTTGCATGGTCTATGATGTCAAATGTGGCCAAGGGTTGCGTTGGTGAAGGAATGAGTCCCTCACTTCGTGATGGTAGGGTAGGATTACTGGTCTTGATAGGAATATGAGAGGGCTGATTTGGAGGAGAGATGGGGGGAAAATATTTCCTTGTAAAAGACTTAACAGGGAGTTGAGTAGGAAGAGGATTACCTCTTTTAGCAATGGTTGGAGGCACGTTTGACATGGCCTTCTCCTTCTGCACATGGGCAGCGACCTCTGCTTCTTTTCCTTGTGAGCGGGTAAAAATAGCGTATGATTTTCCACTTGCATAGCCCTGGGTACCCTCTTCTTCATCAGATTCTTCCTCATCAAATTCCATATACCCGATAGTAGAGTCGTCAGTCGGCTCACCGACGTCTTGATCATCTTCACCTTGAGATGAAGGTTCTTCGTAATCTGCTCCTCTTCTTCAATTTCGGCTAGAGCATTGACCGGAGGAGCCTCAAGCGCCTGACCGCATGAGTAATTGCGCCTAAGCACGGCCTTTGTGAAACATTGTTGGAAATGAAATTCCTCCGTGGGATATCCCGGTATGAGGAACCGGGAGAAGCTTGGGCTAACTGCTTCTTTAATGCAAGTAAGTCATTCGCCATCTTTTGAAATGCCGAGATCAGACGAAGTATTGGGCGAAGGGCCCGAAGATTTAGGCTTGGAGGATTCCCTTTTCAATTCACCAGATATTATCAAATTATCTTCAATTCGGATGGCAGCGGCCTGGGTGAGAATCAAGGTAGCCACTTGCTCTTGCAGGAGCAAGAAACTTACTTTCGAGCTCATAGCGTTCACGAAGAAACACTTCTGATTTTCCGGTGTTGGAAGCATGGCAGGGACGCGGTTGATTAATGCATTGAACCTGGTGATAAAATCGCGCATGGTCTCATTGGCCTCCTTCTTCAGGTGAGTGATCTGTGATAATAATGCAAATGCATCTTCTGAAGGCTTGTACCTGTCTTCAAAAGCATCCCGCAAGGTGGCCCAACTGGTAATAGATCCGGCCGGCAAATGCTGAAACCATTCTACTGCAGGCCCTTGTAAAGTTTCTAGAAAAAGGCGAACCGACACATCCTTGTAGGTTACATCCGAGATCTTGCATGACATGATGAATGCAGATATGTGTGAATCCGTGCTTTGATTTCCACTCCCATCGAATTTGGGAAAATTCTTTCGGTTTCCGTGAGGGAGCGCGTGAACTAGGATGTGGCAAAGCCAAGGGACCCATAGCATTTCCCCATGGTACCGCCATCCTGGACAATTTGGAAAAAGAACACGGGGCTGGAAACACGGTTCCACCGAAGCAGCGAGCACTTCAAAGGGATGAGGAGGCTCCTTGTGAAAATCGGTTCTTCCGCGGAGGTGAGGCGCTTCTGGTTGACCGATCAGCTGAACTTAGTGTTGAAAAGCGTGCCGGTGTTACACTAAAATTGTGCCTTTGAAGTAGATCGTAAGTAAGATCGACTTCTCCACGAGCTCGCCTGCTACGCATAAATGGCTCACTCGCCAGTGTACCTTCTAGATCTACAATGTTGTGAGGGATTTCAAATTTCTTTTTGGTTGTACTTGCTGTGTTTTCTAGTTTTCTAATAAAAACCAGCAGCATGTACTTTTCTAAATATTTAAAAACTATCCTCTTCTAAAAACTGATTGCGGTTAATGACAAATAACAGCGAGGATAAAATGACAGTGAAGATTAGCAAGCTGATTTTCGAGATCTAAATTTGACTTTTTCAAAGAGTTTGAAATTTTTGGTAAACAGTCAAAAACTCAGATCTACGGAAAAATACGATTTTATAAAAACTCAGTGAACTAAAGATCTCCAACTAGGCCAGATCTATGGATCTCAGAAGAAAATTTTCAATTCGGGTCACTTTTGCAAAATTTTGGATTTTTGACAAAAAGTTAAAGTTTGCAAACAGATAGTGATTTTTCTGATTTTCCAGATTTTCTATCCTACCACTATCATAGATCTAATAGATCTGTTCGATCCCCAGTGAGAGTCGCCAAAAACTGTTGGTCCGAAAATCATCGGTTGGCGATTTATGGATAAATGAGCCAGCAGTGTGCAAGGCATAGCCCCTCTTTAAGTCAGCAAAGCGAAACTGGTTTATTGCTATTCTACCAGCAGGAATCTATGCAAGTCTCACAATATTCTGCCTTCGGGGTTTGGGATCTCATCCCAGTAGGGGTGTTTCCAACTGTGAAAAGAAAGGAATGAAAGAGAGGATGAAGAAAGATCAGGTCCGAAGGGAGAAAAGAAATGAATTCCAAAGCAGAAAGGTCAGAAGGTTTATGTTTTGGGATTGGTAGTAAACAGAGCCAAACCTACTTGCATAAACGAACAAAGCAATATTGATGAATAAATGACAATAAAAGAAGTAGATCCAACAGAACGAACACACAGATCTAACGTAAGAAAGATCCAATGCAAATAACACATGTATTCAGCACAAAGTCTAAATATTGTATTAATATTTCTTTCTGTTACAAAAAGCTCAAAGTATTTTCTCCTCACTTCTATTTTTCATCTGAAAGATATCCACTACTCAAATACAACAAGTATTTGAGTATTTATAGAAGAAGGAGAAGAAGGAAGGCAAAAAGGAACCAACCACTTATTTACAAAATATACAAAATATCTCAAAGTCATGTTGACTTTTGACAACTTGATGGATGACATCATCCCATGGTGCAACATGGATGATGTCATCATTTGTGTCAACATACTTTAGATATTTCACAAAAAAAAAGTCGAAGGAGAGAGAAGAAGAGAAGTTATTCGTCGTCGTAAATCCGTCCCATGGTGAAAGGGGATATCCTACTGTTGTTGCTCGGGTGACGAGATGTGGAATTGGGCACGGTATTCCATGAACTTGCTGATCATGGGCTCTAGCTAATCCAGGAAGGATCCTTGTGTCGCTCACTGATCACCTCGCAAGTCTCCCGCTCGTCTATGAGCTTCTCTGGGAGTTTGGAATATTCTTTCTCTGCTTCTATGAGGAACCCGATGAAGTCCCGATAGGCCAGCAGGTTATTGATGGACTCTGTGTCAAAAGTGACCTCTGGCCCCAACCCTTGTGAAACGATCTCCTTGAAGATCTGGATGGTTTCATCAACTTTCCTTAAGGCGAAGGAAGGAGTAAGCAACCCTGGAGACATGTTGAGAACGATTTGTTCCATTTGGTGCATCACGTCCAGGGCTTCTTCCTTTACCTTATCGATCTTTTCAAGGACAAATTCTAGTTGATCCATCCGGTAGTCCAGAGTGGAAAGGACTTTATTGAGGGCCCTGGATGACCGAAGACGCCGAACTTGACTAGATCTTGGCTGAGAATAGTCAAACATTCGTTGAAAGGTCTCACGCTGTAGCTAGCATGGTCAGCTCTTACGATATGGGTCTGCGCTAACGCCCGGAGCTCTTTATTCACCTTGCTGATGTTCGGTACAAATATGTGAACTCGGCGATCAATCTTTCATTGTCTTTGAGGATTTGGCTCCTCCGGCAAAAACGGCCATACCTGCTTGCCGATCTTTGCATATTCATTAATTTTATCCTCGGCTCTCGAGGCTCGGGAGTCTCGGCGGTAGTTGTGGGAGGTGCGCACCGCCCATCTTCATCAGTAAGGCTTGGAGCGAGATGTTTATTTTTCTCTTTCAGTAGCCTTTTCTCTTCTTTCGCTTCTTGAAGCTTCTTGCAGAGGGCATCGACTACAGATAGGGCCTCTCCCTGAAGGCTTTCAGAAGACGTACCCATTGTGACTTGAGTCATCGTATAACTGTCGAGACAGATCTTTTTATCCTTCGGAGGATTGGGGTAAGCGATCTCCATAACCCTCTCTCCCAAAGCACTCTGAGAGAAGCGTGTGATGGGCTTCTTCTTCTTTGCCCCTTTTAACGGGATCACGAAGAAGTCCATCGGTGTGATGGGAACTTTCCTTTTCTGCTGACTTAAGTGCTAGGAGATCCAGTGGACTTATAGGAGAAGGACCGAGAAGCAGAGAGGGGGTAGCTGCGGTAGTAGAAGGGAAAATGTGGAGACACTTGGAGGTGGCATCGAGAGGGAGGCCGAGGAAGTGCTCACGGGAGGAAGAGATCTTTGCGGGAGAGAGGAAGACATAGGAAGGGAAGGGAGATCGAGAGATGAGGAAGAAATGGAGGGGGACAGATCTGTAAGAGAAGAGAAGATGGACGAAGAAGAAGGAGGAACAATAGAAGAAGGGGGAGAGGACACGACCAAAGGAATGGTCGCTTGAGTCACTCGAGGAGGAAGGAGAAGGAAAAGGAACAGAAGGGACCTTAGTAGTTGCGCGATGGCGACATCTTGAGTGGATGGGCCTATTGGAACATCTTCTTCCGCTTCTTTCTCTGGAGAAGCTAGAGTTACAACTTGTTCGGGTGCAACGGAAGGAGGAATTTCAGGAGCTTCCTCTTGAGTGGTGCTGGATTCACCCTCTTTGCTTTTTCCTTTGCCTTTTGGCTGCTTTGTTTAGCCCGAGGAGGTGCGTTGCCCAATGGAGAGGTTGTGAAATTGACTCCGAGGTAGATGAGCCCGTTCATTCGGCACCAATGTTCTGTTCTACGCAGAGTTTCCTTGACTCTCTCCTCAATTGTCTGAGGGCTTTAGTTCTATCAATTACCGCAAAAGGCCAATCGTCCCCACCTATGTCAAGATACACTTGATCCACTTCCTCCTCAGTAGTTTGGTAGCCTTTGGGGACGATGGCCACCCCGTACTGGATGATTTCTACTAAGGCCAAATGAGAATGGTCCTTCCTCCTGAGCTCCACCTCATGATATAGGTCAATGTAGATATCCTCAATCTGAGGGATGTGGATCGGATCGAGCTTAGCCCTTGGCAGACAATTCCTCGGTCGAAGGTGGGCCTTGCTGGGAAGTCATGTTTCAGATTCAGTAGCTCCAGCTCTGCAAACATGTCTTTTGCCTTGTGGTGAGTGAGACATGTATATCTACCCACTGTGAGGGGGAAAGGAGTTCCACCCTTCTTTCTCTTGAGGCATTTCTCATGGTAAGTAACAAGTGCCTTGAAATCTCTAACGAGATCAACTTGGGTCCGCATACCTCGGTAGTCTAGTCGGTTCCCCAAGAAATTAACTGCCCTCAGATAGGTGAATGTGGGGAATTGAGTGAACAGGGCCCCCCATTTCTCTGTAACTGCAACTATGCTCTTGGTCGTGCGACCGTGAGTCATATTCGACCTCAACAGGCAGATGTTGAAGTAGAAGAATGCATCGTTGATTTTTGTGAATTGGGGGATGCTATTTTCCAGCTTCAACTCTGGATAGTATTCATAAATTTTGACTTGGGGCCAAACCCCACATCGCATGAGAGCTAGATAGTCCCTTTCTGAAGCTGCAGCATAGACTACGTAGGAGTTCATGTAGAACCTCCCCGTTGTGTTGAGTTGTTGTAGTTTCTCAGAGATTGTGCTGCTTATAATTTCTGCCCATTCAAAGCGTTGATCGGGCACATTTTTGTTCATCGTCTCAAGGTACCGCAACATCCACTTGTGAAAATAATGGGCATCAGGAAGCCCAAAGACTCTGCTTAGGAACGTGATGGTGTCACTGAGCTCCTCTGAAAAATCACTGCGGTGAATGATTTGTGGCCAACGGGTCACTACTTTTTTGTTTTTTAGATAAACTTCATTCATCAGCTGCATGCACTGATCTTCATTGTCGTCCCATGCCTTGATGCAATCTTCTTGGCTGACGGCCACAAAGTGCCGGTGATGAGGAATGCCGAGCATCATTTCAAAGTGGCGGGCAGTGAGGTTAATTATAACCTCGCCCTTCTCACCATGAACACATCTTGTGTCCTTGTTATAGCATCGGGCTACCACCATCATAAATTCATTATTTACGGCACTGACTGGGATCCCACCAGCAAAGTTCGTGGCACTGCCTATCAGCTTGTCCATCCATGGACTTCTTGTGACCCTCTGGGTTTTGGCCCAGAAATCTTCCATGTCAATATGACCCAGCTCTGAGTCTCTGATGTCTAGGTCACACTCTGCTTGGGACTCACACATTCTGACCCTCTGATACTTATACTTCATTTCTTCTTCTGTGAGCTTGGCCTTGCCTTTAGATTTGATAGGTTTCTTGCTTGATGTTGACATATGTTCTTGAACTCGATTCTAATATGTAAGAATAAGAAGTGAAACCCAATGCAAGAAAGCCATGTCACTGTCTCCGATTTTCCATTGAAAGCGTTGTGAGAAGAAAGAGTTAGCAATTTAAGGCCTCGAGGTGCGGGCGCATGAATGCTATAGTTTACAAGGATAAATAACAAGGTGCACAGAAAAGGGTGTTGCAAGGGTTAAATCAGCGCCAAAGGGCGCATGGCGCATGGATACTGCATGTTGCATTTTGTTCTTTGTAAGGACAAGTGCGCCTGCGCCATGTGTATTTATTTTATAAAGGGCGCAGATTATTTTCATGTTACAGTACAGGATGTGCCAAAGGGTGCACGCTTAATGCGTGTAACATCATATGTTCATGTGCCGTAGGGGAACTTGGCATGGTGCATGGAAGGTTTGCATAACATGATGTTGTTGTGATGAGGGACGCGCCTGTGCCATTTATAGCTTTGCACTTGGCGCATAGGAAAAGACTGTTACATGGATGCTGGGTGCGCCAAAGGGTGCAGGAATTTGTAATGTTGCACTCAAGTTTGATGCGCCAAGAGGGCACATGGAAAGCGTTTGCAGCAAGTGAGGAAGTGCAGCATAAAGGTGCAACTATTCTTGATGTAACAGGGGTGACAGATGCGCCAAGGGCGCAACTGTTCTTGATGTTGCATGGTGTGCCAATGCGCCAAAGGAAAATATAGTTTTTTCTTTTTAAGGTTTGATTTTCTCTCTAGGGGGTTTCATATGGTTAAGCTCCTTTTGCGAGGTTCATTTGGGTGATGAAGAGGCTTAATACCAATATTTTGAGTAATCATTTTCAGGACAGAGTCCCCTTCCCAGCAGATCTGGAAAGAGGGGAGGAGAACATGAGGAAGAATGGAAAAGAGAGCAGCAAGGGGGAAAAACATGATTTCTCATCTTTCCAATCCAAACTGAACCAGCTAGCATCCAAAAACCTCAAATACAAAACACACAAAAGAAAGAAGGCCACTTACCCGGATTTAAACAATGAAAAAGCGTGAAAACGGGTCCACGACGTGATTGAAAGTGACAGGGTAGGCGCGCTGACAGGCTCAGAGAAAATAATATTGAAAATAATCACGTGATATCTCTGGTGACAATGACGTTGTAGGCGCACCTATTTATAGGAAAGGTAGCAATAAATGTGCCACCAACTTTTCAAGTGGCACACTAAAAGAGCTGTCGACACAAGAAAACGTGCGCCCTTTGGCACACCAAAACGCTTGTCAACACGAAGATATGTGCGCCCATGGCGCACCGAAAGTGGTGTTGATAGAGGAATATGTGCGCCCTTGGCACACCAAAAAGTGGTGTAACAAATGATCTGTTGACAGGAAGGTGCATGCGCCTTGACGCACGCAAGAAGACTCAACATAGAGAGGCGCACCAAAACGCCTGTTGACACAAGAAAACATGCACCAAAGGATTTAAAGGGGGTGCATCAAAAGTTGATGTTGCATAGTCATTATATGCACCCGGCCAAAAAGACCAAAAATGACTAAGTTTGGAAAACTAGATTTCCCGGGAAGGGATTTCGCAACGTTCCGAACGCAAGAAATCCCTAACGAGGATCGGAGCAAGATTTTCGGTATGGTTATCAGTAAAATTGCCCTTTCCAATTTTATGGTATAAGATGCATGACTTCATCATTTTTGGTTAGAAGTTTTCATTTTGAGGCTGATTCCTTCTAGAGGCTATGTCGGTAGATGATATCCGATGCTTCAGGAAATTAAACAGACTATACTAGCAAAAGAATTGACCTAGGGGAATTTCACAGAGAAGCCGAGGAGAAAACCGAAGAAAAATGCAAAAGAAATAAATAAAAGCAAAAAACTGTTGCCAAAAGTCACAGACAAGGCTCTAAATTCATTCCTGGTGAAAACCCTATTGAGATGTGTGAATAATGGCATGCAAAACATCAACAGGATTCAACCGGAGCACAATTTACTTCAAACGGGGCATTATTTATTTAATAAATAATTAAATAAAAATTTCCGTAGACAAAATTTGGTGGAGGGATAAAATGAGTTTAGACATTTAGGTATTTGTCAAAATTGGCTCATATGATTCATTGGGAATATCTTAATGTAATACAGACATCTTCTGGTGATAAAAACACAAAAAGACCCATTATTTTAAAAGAGCAAAAATTTTCAAATGTGTAGTCCTAGATTTCGGGGTGAAATCTGGGGACACCATTCAACTCCATCTGTGGACATCTTTACCTCTTTCAAAATGAAAGGAGTGAATATGAGATCCCAGCATCTCCAGTTTCATGTCTAGTCCATTGGGTTCGGCTTCAGCCACAAAAACAAAAGAAAAAGAAAAAGAAAAGAAAACGACAAAATTTTTATTTATCTACAAACAGGTTTTACCTTGTATCTCAATTTCTCAAAAAAATCAGATGTTGCCTATTGAAAGGCGGTGGTAACTCAATTCCATCCCTAGGAAAGGAAGAAAGTGTCCATTCCGTAAACTCTTTTGATCATGAAGGGACCTTTCCGAGTGAATCAAAATTTTCATGCATGCCCTTCGGTTCATGTCTCTTGTCCCACCGAGAGTAGCCGAGTCTTTGATCTCGAACTTCCTTTCACTGGCCTTCTTTTCAAATACCTTCGGAAAGTCCTTATCAACTTCATCTAGTGGTGGCTCATCCTTTCATCTCTATGTGGTGGATAAGTCTGCATAACTAACTTCCTCCGTTCCCAGTTTTCCAGTTGCATTTCGAGGAAGAATTATCACTATATTCTTTGTTCTTCTTCAAGTATTGATCACGCTTGTTGAAAGTCTCCACTAAGGAAACTAAACCCTTGGGGATTTTGTTACCTTTTGGTTGGATTATTCCACTACTATCATCATAACCTGGATCAGTTTTACATGTGACTATTTTTCATGGTGGTGATTTACTACATTCAACACACAACATGTCAAAGTTGTCTTGTTCCAGACATGCATATGTTTGTTTTTCATCATTGAAAGTTTTCCACCGTTCAACATTATCAGGGAATTTGTGGCGGTAGACCATCTCCACTTTATAGTTTCCTTGTTTGAATATGGATGGTGGTCTATCTGGATTCAATAGTGTAGTTGTGACTGCCAAAGAATCTTCCTTGGAATTTTGATTTATTGGAATGAAGTCTATAAAGAAGGCTGCAAAATTGAGTGTGGCAGAAAGCACTATATCTCTGAATGCTTCATCTTATCTCCTTTGACTTGATTTTCTCTCAAACATGTCTTACTAGAAGTTCAGCATCTCCTTGGGATTTGTGGATTTTTACTCCTTTCTTTTTGTCTTGCTCCATTCATAGCAGCAAGGCTTCATACTCCACTGTATTGTTGGTATTCTCAAACATCAACTTATGGGAATATGGTAATATCTCATGATCTAGATATATTAGTATAACACCCACTCCTAATCCAAAAGAACAACAGTTCCTTTAAACTTCAGCATCCAAACTTTTTCCTCTTCATGTGTTGGCTCTAGTTGAATTTCTGGCTCTGGAACGCCTTTATCCATTTCCAAGAAGTATACACCATGGTCAGATGCTTGAAAAAGAATATGAGATCTAGGATCTTCAAACACCATGTACTTGGACTTCTTTTCTGGCTCTAGCTTCTGATTTATTCCTTTGATAGGAATATGAGCACATAACCAATCCATCTTTACTTCTCCTCCCAGCTCTTTGCAGAAGTTTATGCTTAGTAACATCCCGTAGGAAATAAGAATATATGGAACTAATATTGTCATCTTTAATATTTTGTCAGGAAAATCTATCGAACAACTTTGTGCATCTTTGATTTGTCCGATTAAAGGGACTTGTCTCTCCATGGAATAACACCTTTTTATGGTCTTTGTCAAGGTAAGCCCAAGAGCATCTGCAACTTTAGCTGGCATGACATTGTCAGAAGCACCTGAATCTAAAATGCAGTTTCTTAACTTGAAACCATTAATAAATAGGGAAACATAGAAAGGTTCTACTCTTTCAGAAGATGGTGAGGATTTTACAACTACAGTGTTGTTCTGGGGGGAGTATTTTTGGGTTTAGGCAATTTGATGTATTGGATTGTCTTGGTGATTGTACATACTTGACTAGCCTATTTAACTGCTCAGGAAAGGCTCTCATGTATTCAGCTTCTGACATTTGAATCCTAGTTTTCTTGACATGATCAATAATGTCGAAAGAAGGAATAGATTCAGATACTTGAGTTTTTTTTGTGGTTAAGAGGAAGAACTCACATTCTTGTCTCTGGGAGCTAAAGAAGAAAGTGAAGGGCTGATCCTTCCTTGTTTGTAAGCTAATGCCTCATCTTGGCGAGTTTGTGATTTTGTAAATATTGTGCATATGTATGAACATGATCATCTTCATGAAGCTTCTCATCGTTATGTTCAAATTTGTAGTTTAAGTAATTAATGTTGGAGTCATTAGCAGGACCTACAAAATCATAATTCTCGAGCTGATCAGTGTTAGCTTCCTAGTCTTCTTCATTCATCTCCACGTTGTTTCTGGGAGCAGCTTCAATTTCTAATCTTTGGGAACCAACAATGTGGTTTTGGTTGTTATTGTTGTTGAAATTCTGAGTAGGGGAAATATTGTTTCCTTGAGCCATTTGAACCATTTGTTTCTTCATCTGCATCATCTCATTTGCTAACTTTTGCAATAGTGAATCGAGAGGTAGTAGTAGGGGATGAACATTCAGCTCAAGAAGTGCTTCTTTTTATCTTTCCAACCATGATGAGGTCATCTTCGCTCAACCGCCATGTTTTGGGTCATTAATAAGTCAATTAGGATGTACTTTTCATAGTTGATAGCTTACTTCAGGAAGTAAAGCATTGATGAAGAATACCTTTTGATTCTCATCATTCAGAGAAGCAAAAGCTGAAAATTTGTAAAGTAATCTTTGGAATTTTGTAATAAAATCCCGCATGTGCTCATGTGGCTCCTTCTTTAGCTGAGTCAATTGAGTTATCAAGGTATTGGAATCTTCAACTGGTTTGAATATTTTTAGGAATGCATCTCTCATAGAGGCCTAATTGGTTATGGTGCTAGGAGCTAGCCGGTAGAACCATTCTCTAGCCAATTCATGCAGAGTCTCTATGAAAATCCGGATAGACACATCTTCATGTTCTATAGCGAGCACTCCACATGGTATAAAGAATGGAGTGCATCTTATTTGAGAATAGAATTTGTGAATAATTCTAGGTCAGCTTATTATGTTGAAGATGATCCGGATTCGATGATTTTACACTCTTCTTCTAGGTGAAAGACTAGATCTGTGGATTCTAACTTGAGAAATCTCTCAGTCTACTAATTTTTGTTGTTCCCTAGTGGAGTCGCCAAAAATGTTGGCTATATTTTTGCACAAAATGAAAACCTAGGCATACATGAGATAAATCTCCTTCATTTACCGGAGGCTCCCATTTAAGATTTTGTCGAGGTTGTATTTCCTAATATCTAATTATTGGTATTACTTTAACTATGTAGCTCATGAACCATAGCTAACAGGTTTTTAGACAAGTAAGTAAATCGAAGAGAAAAGAAATATCTACAAAAGAGGAAAATAATAGGAAATAGGAAGAAAGGAGAGAGGATGTGCAACACAACCAATAGTTTATAGATTTGATCGCATGCACATAGATAAAAAAATAGATCATGAAATAGAAAATTCAAACCTAAGGAAACTTTCGGATCTAGATCTAGAATAACACAAAGTTCTCTGAAATCTCTTCTCTATTCCTCTGCTTGCAGAAAGCTATCAAGGGTTTCATCTCAAATTTTGGAACAAAAGAATGCTGATTACAAATTATGATCCTTTAACCCATAGGTTCTTCCTCTATTTATAGTGTATAAAGGGAAATTACAAATACGAAGCTTTAAATGAATTCCTACTTTATCACATGCATGCGGAAGCTATGAAAAGGGAAACAAATGAAAATCTTCCTCCTGAATTCCTCTTTAGCATGACATGCATGATTTATAACGAAAAGAGAACCTTCTATTTTGCATATCCCACCTATTTCAAAGTAATTGACTTCTTCAAGTAATGACTTTTAAACCAATCACTTAAGTTTTATAATTTAATTGATTTCTCAATTACTTTTTCGAGAAAATAAAAGAAAGAGGAAAATAAATAAGAAGAAAGCTAGCAACACTCCTAGTCTTGTTATTTTTCCATATTCTACATGTAGTTGACTCTTTTGCCTTTGATTCTCACCAAGTGGATCTCGAAGTAACCGATAAGTGTGATTTGCTTGCGGGTATTGCGTTTGACCTATATTCCCTTCTATCCTTAAGCTTTTGCAATTCTTCTTTAGTACATGCAAAGTAAATTTAATGAAGGCTTCAACTAGAAGATTGGGAGCACATGCAAAAATCTTGGAAGGAATTTTCCATGCATGACAACTTCTACATGGGCTGTGTTAAAACAAGAGGATGAGTTTTTACTTGAAAGCTTTTGCAATTATGAGATCTAGATCTATCAACTAAATCAGGTAGTGATAGGTTCAGACCTATGTCTCGTATTATTGACTTCAAAAATTTGGAAGCTATTCATGATTCTATTGATCTTTTTCTTTCATCATGCTTTATCATGGTTGGAACAATCTTTGTTTGGGATCTTTTTCTTTTAATTATGTTGAAATACCTTGCAATTGGATCAATTTGTGCAGATATGACAATTTCTTCTAATTTGGAAGATATATTCAATGTACCTGACATTGATTTGAGCACCTGTGATGAATACCTTGCAATTTATTCAAACAAAGATGAAGTCTGAGCATGAATACTTGATTTTACGTACCAAAAATCTGCATATGAAGCATGTTGCCCTAAAATTATAGGTTTTTCTTGCATGTAAAGCAAGAAAAATATTATTTAATTCACTAGAGCACTTATACCAACATGTAAATAATTATCATAACAAGAATCAAGCCATTCCAACCCTAGGCGCCAAACCTTGAAGCTCCTGGCAATGAAAAACACTCTTTAATGCAAAAACCTCATTCCTTTGGAGCCAAAACCATGTCTGGGCTGCAATCCTTTAGCAAAAAGAATTAATTTCTTCTTCATTATGGAAAACCATGCTTATATAACCCTCATCATTCTATTTTCAATAATTGTCCATCCTATTTCTAGCAATTAATTAATAAACAAACATGTTTATTCACCCAAATTGGGCACCTATTTTTGCATGTTGCTGGCTACCATTAAATAAATTTTATTTATTTATTTTTAGCATGCTACGTTTATTTCTCTTTGGCTTATCCTCATGCATTGAATTTTCCTCCAACCTGGGCACCAAAATTAGGCAAAGCAACTATTAATAAATATCACTAAAAGCATTGTTTAATGCCCAAATGGGTCGCACTTTTTGGCATGGGTGAATTCTAAAATTAAGAAGTCAACTTCTGGTGGGAATTTTCACCCTGCACCGCAACTCTAAAAATCCCTTCTTCCACTTAAGTGATTTGACTTTCATCATGGAAATTTTTACCCTACAAGGCAGGTAATAAATTCCTACCTACTTTCCACCTCTAACTTTCCCATCAGAGCTTAAGTGACTTTCTAAAAAGTGTGACTTGTATTAAAAATAACTTCTTTTGGAAAAGTGCGACTTGTATGGGTGAATAAAACCTTCTGATGGGAAAAGTTAGCTTGTTAGGCAGGTAGAAAATTCCCATCGGTGCTTTAAGTGATTTTTCTTTATTTTATAATGGGAATTTTCACCCTACTGAAGGCGGGTAATAAATTCTTGCCTTCCTGTCACCTCTAATTTTCCCATCGCATCTTAAGTGACTTTGACTTCATGGGAATAAGTACCCTACAAGGAAGGTAATAAAATTCCACCTACCTACATTTACCAAAAATCCAATTACAGCTTATACTCACTAATTCCGTAGAAAAGTCACTTGCCTAGAGAGGCTTTTTGTGCGGACTTCATCATTTTTGTTAACAGTTTGCATTTTGAGGTTGATTCCTTTTGGTGTTGTGTTGGTAGATGATCTCCGATGTTTTCAGAAATTAAAAAGACTATACTAGTGAAATAATTAACCTAGGGAATGTCACAAAGAAAACGAGGAGAAAACCAAAGAAAAATGTTGTCGAAGTCACGATAAGGCTCAAATTCATTCCCGGTGAAAACCCTATTGAGATGTGTGAATACTTGACATGCCAAACATCAACAAGATTTAACCGAGCACAATTTACTTCAAACGTGGCATTATTTATTTAATAATTAATTAAATAAAAATTTCCCATGACAAAACTTGGCGGATGGATTAAATGAGTTTCAACATCTAGGTATTTGTCAAAATTGGCTCATATGATTCATTGGGAATATCTTAACGTAATACAAACATCTTCTGGCAATAAAAACACAAAAATACCCGTTATTTTAAAAGAATGGAAATTTTCAAATGGGTAGTCCTAGATTTCAAGGTGAAATCTAGGGACACCACCACCATGGTTGTTCGATACTTTGATTTCTCTTGTCTTTATTGTATGCCATTGTTTGCGGGCTATGCCATATGTCTTGTTTGTTCATTTCTTGTATGATTTTGGCCGGTTTGGCCACGATTGTATTGTGACATCGTGAGTAATGTCCCATGTTTGAAACATGATTTTATGGTCTACGTTGTCTTTACTATTGCTTGCTTACACTCTCTTCTATTGGATACTTGTCACTTTTTTCTACTAAAAAATGCTTTTAGCCATATTGTTTACATGTGCCTTGGTTTCTACCATACACATTCCCTCCCTTCTTTGGGTATAAGTTTTAGATCAAAATCCATTCCTTTCCTTTGGGATGCATCCTCCTAGCAACGTCACATGTACCCCAAACAATGTGGGGCATACATTGGGTGAATTAGTCACCCCATACAACATCTCATAACTTTAGTATAGGCCTACACAATATAGGAACATAACATAGTTACATTCACAAAACGGACCAAAATCTGACTTGGGTCCTTAGTTTAACATAGATACCAACCCCGAGATACAAACACTAGTGCCTAGGCACTCCTGACCTTTCTTGGGAGCCTATGACCATGGGAAGTTACAATTACTTTCTTATATTGTCTCGGTTCTCAAATGTTTATAGAGTAGTTTTCATAGTACATGCATATACAATGAAGTCAAAATTTATTCTATCTTATTTTTCTACTTAGATCAAACTAGATCGAATTGGATTGAACATGAAACAAAGAAGGATCACACCATCTGCAGTGGTGTATAAATTTCAGGAAGCAATTAGGGATGGAGAATAAAACTAGACCTTTCTCCCCAAAACTCTTCAATCGTGGCAGAAATCACCGAAAACTCTCTCTTGGCATGAGACCGCCCAAAAAACTCACACTTGGCATGAGATCACCAAAAACTCGCTTCTTGGGGTGAGATCGACCAAAATAATCACTCCTCTACAAAATTTTAGGACATTTTCTATCCCTTTCAATCTTCATGGATCAAGTGCACACTTTCCTTTTTACACCTTTTTACACATTTTTGCATACTTTTACGTGTTTGTTACATAGTTTTCATAACACATGACTTTGAACACTCTTTCACTTTTCTTTTCGCAGTTCATCCTTAATGCGCAAATGCAAGCGAAACTCCACAATATAAAACCACAACCAAAGAGAGGTAAAAACATGGCACAACACATACTTTTCACCCATAGGGTCACTTGCTCTTTCTTAGCTTCCACACTTCATTTTTATCACTCCACGCTTTTTCTTGTCTCTTTGGCACACTTTTGCCATCGATCTACATGGTTATTAGGTACACATCTCTTATTTACTTTATATTATCAAGTATTCACTCAACAACATAAAGTGGGGGTAAATGTAGACACAAAATCATGCACTTGGGTACATTTCTAGGTCCTAATCACATACTACTATTCATATTATTCTTAAACGAGAAAACTAGTAATTGACTACTATTTTTGGCCACTTTATTGTCTTTATTTATTTCTATTTGGTCTTACACACCCCACAAACCTAGTCTAATCTTCATTTTTTTACCTTTACTCTCGGACACCAAAGCACTTTCAAATAGGACGTTAGCGCTAGGCACCCTTGTCCCCTCTCGGGTATACCCAAACTCTTTGTATCTTACTTACCTTTTTTGGGCACCTTGTTTGCTTATGTGTCATCCTTTTAGTTTTTGATTACAAAATTCAAAGAAGGGAATCATATAAATACAAATTTATGTGACCATATTAAGGGACCAAACTCTAAGCATATACTATCACCACCTAATGTTACATCCAAAGGCATCCATCTAACACTCACTCAAGAGACAAGGAATTACATTTTATCGATACACACATAGGAGGGAAAGTTAACATATACTTACATTGGTACATCTAGCTATCACTTGTTATCAAGTGCATCTTTCACAAGAGATTCCTAGGGCACAATTTCTACACGCACATAAGAATCGAGATGTAGTGTAAAAATCGGCCATAATTTCACTTTGTCGAGTGACCACTAGGGTCATTATGAATTCCCATTTATATCTATATATTTTAGGATTTGATGTGTTTGGGGTTTTTGCAATATATCATTTGTTTTTCAAAGTTATAAGAAAACTCGACGATCATCTAGTGACACAGACAAAAATGAAGGTTAGTGACCACCTTGTGACACAAGAATAATCGAGTTTCTTACCATTTTCACATTCACTTGGTACCCGAAGAGGTCTCCAAAGACCCAAGTGGCCTTAACCCATTCTAGGCACCCAGTTCCGGCTTGTTTGGAAGTTACAGGTGTAGATGCCTAAATTCAGTCTCTCTACCCTTGTCTTCCCACGTGCACATATTTCTCCATGGTTCTAACTATACCCCCTTTATTTAATTCATCCCCCCTCATTTAATTAAGTTCTTGTTTATCATCTCGTTATCTTTAATCTTTATTAACAATTAATTAATTAATAATTAGCATTATCCATTTGCCTTAATAGGACTTTCCTTTTAAGACACTTTTATCCTAAATCAAAATCCCTATGCTTTTTCCTAGCTTTTACCTTACCTATATTTATCAAAGCACTTTTTCCATCCTTAAAAACCCAAAATCTCGACTAAAACACAAAATCAACCTCATTGGGAAAGTTTCCCCACAGTCAGTGGTGACCCAACCCACATCGTCATCGACCCTATAAGACTAAGCTCTTCCCTTTCCAAAAATACACACAAAAACACACAGATGTGACAAAAACTTGGTTTTCTTGCATTATGTGAATCCATCTTCAACTAGAGAATCATCAACAACAACATCAACCTCTTTACAATCCTTTAGAGCTTGTTTTCATCACTCATGACTTTGGGAGGTTTACATTGATTTTTGTGTTATCTTATGTTATCTTCATTATTATCTTGTTGATCTAACATCTTGCAGGTTCAACAGCAGTCAGACTCCATTATCAGCTTGTTCTATTAGTTTTTTTTTTTGTAGGTCATCCATTTAGCTCGTTTTCCATCCGACTTGGTTTTATATATTTTATTCAGTCATCATTGCCCACCCAACCAGGTCACCATCGACCCATCACCTATCACTTCATAATTTTTATCTCTAGATCCTTTCTTCCCAGTTTTAACTTTTTTTCTTCCTCTTCTCCTTATCTATATCCATATTTTCCATCCTACTTCTCTCTTACATCAAAACTAGCCTTTTCCAAGCACCTCATTCACCATCTCAACCCTAGTCACTTCTATCCTCGAGTGGGTCAACCATTAGCCATCAAAATCCTCTATTTTCTTTTTCACTGCACCCACTCTCTAGTTTCTTTCCTCTAATTCCCTTTAACAGGTCATTTCCAAGCATCTATTGTTTTGTTGTGTTCCATTTTACATTCAGATCTCTGCATGGTCTACATATTTATCTTATTTTCTAGATCCATCACACTCAGGTCATCATCAACCGACCTTCCTCTCAGTGTAGTCTAGTCACCACCACAACCCACTACTAGTAAATTATTTTGCAGTTTATTTAGATCAAATTTGTATGTGCCTTACATTTCTACATTTATTTTATCAAAACACAGGGGTTGACATCTACGAAGGAAGTTAATGCTTCTTGAGCTGAATTTTTCAGAAATCCCCATCTATCATCTAATCCATTTCCTCTTAGTTTCCTTGTTTTTTAGGTCATCATCTTGTAGCAGTGAGGATCAATCACTTTGCGCCCATTCATCCATATCACACATTTGAGGTACCTTAAACCCTCCATTTTCTGAGTTGTTTAGATTTCTTTAGTAGCTAACATCATTAATTTGAATCAAATGAGAAAAATACTACAAAATTCTTGGCATGCCCTAGTGGGACCACCCTTTAGGTGATCCTTTTGCATTTCTTTCTATTTTTGTTTCTTTATCTTCTACTAACACTATAGCACAAGGCTTCACTTTTTTTTTCTCATGTTGGGTTCGGCTACTTGGATCACTCTTCACTTAAAGTTTAGATAAAAAGGAAAATCATTCTACAGGTATTCCTCATTTTTCCCTATTTTCTCCTTTTTGCATCATATTTCCCTTTTCTTGTGTGTGTCCTCATCAAAATATCACATTTGGATTTGGCTTAAAAAGAACCTTTCTTTTCTACATCCTGCTTGATCACATAGCTTAAATAGGGGTTAATCGGTTACATCTCACATTCCTATCACACACAACCTAAAATCACACATCAATCAACACATCTAGACATCTTCCTACCCAGTGACTGATTGGGATTTCATCACCCAACAAGAAGCCACCCGAGACTTCCTAGCCATAACAACCTAAAACCAGACATAGATTTCCTTTTCCTAGGCACCTTTTTTATCCATTCCCTTTTTATTTTTCACACTTTCTTAATAAATCAAAACAAAAAATTTTTGTGCTTGACTTTCTTGATTTAGTTAGTATAAAATTTGTTTTCATTTCATGCCCATAGTTACTCATTCGGTAGCCAAAAAAATGGAACAAAACCTTGCCTCAACAGTTTTCATCTCATCTCAACAAACATCTATCATGACCAATGTCTCATCTATGTGCCCTTGGTTACTTTCTCCATGGGTACCCAACCTCTCATCAATGTTTTCCCAAGGAACCTTTTGTTCAAACTACTACCATAGATGAGACTAATCCTTTCTTTTATCATCATCCCATCCCATCTCGACCAGCCACCCCTCCATCTCCTATATCTAAACCTTTTGGACCTCCTATTATCCCCATGGTAGTTTAGAATTCCAAGAGATTCTTGATGCCAATCCAATAGCTCTTCAAGACTACCTTCTTAGGAAGTCAACCAACTTCCTGTTGATGGTCCACCACTTCAACAACTTTATCCTTATCAGTCAAATCCTAAAATCACCCAATTTCCTCCTCACAACTTGCTACAGTCCAACATGATCTTGCTTCATCCTCTACCAATCCCCCACCTCATCAAACCAATCAGTTAGTCACACCCATTCCTCCCCATCTTCCTCCAATCAACACAACTATCACCACAACCATTCCCATTACCTCTTTGGCCACTATCATTACTAGTGTCCCTACCCAATCTTCCCAAATGTCATATCCCATGTCTAGAAAACATAACTCTTCTTTTCCTCTCACATCACATGTACATATCATTTCTTCCCAACCTCCACCTATGAGTGCTTTTCATTATGCGGTGTCTAATCCACCTCATCAACAATTTATGCCTATTCATACCTACATTCCCATTCATCATTTACCATAAACCAATCCAATCCCAATAATCACAACATCAAACATGGACAACAACCACCTTATCAAATGATTCCTCAAACCCCCACATCCACAAACTTATCAACCACCTTATCAAGCTACTTTCCATGCCACACAATCACAATCCCAACCTATCATCACATCAAATGATCCTATCCATGCCTTAATGAATAGGTTGGCTAGTCTAGAGGTTGCTACCTACCTTGGGACCCAAGGTTACATTATCTTACAAAAAATATGTAATGAACCTATTCATCCATCAGTTCCAATCAAACCTTACCCTCCTCATTGGGAGCTTCCCAAGTTTACCAAGTTCAATAAAGAAGGAAGATCCCCAACAACATCTCCACGCATTTAAACACACATGTTACCTTATCACACATGATCAGGAACTTATGCTTTGCACCTTCCCTATGTCCTTGGCTGGCCCAACATGCTATTGATTGGTACAATGGGATTCCTCAACATTCCTATTCTCCTTCACCCAGCTCACACAATTGTTTCTAGAGAATTTTTTGATTAATATTGCATGTGCAAAATCACCATCAATGACTTGTACGCCATTAGATAGTTTGAGGATGAATCTATTACATATTTTTTTCACATGATGGCATGGCATTATAAACCAACTATCATTTACTCTTCCAAAACCAACTCATCAAACTCTTCTCACATTCTTGTGTGAAGCATATTTCTTCTACATTACAAATCCAATCTTTCCAAACATTTGAAGAAGCCTTCACCATGGCTCATAAACTCAAAACTCATGCCCTTGAGCAAGGCCAACTAAAACTTAAATCAAAAAAACCCAAAGCCAAGTTCACCAAACCATCCACACACAATGATAAATCTAAGAGTGCATGGCCAATACCATGGTCATCAAGTCTTCTTTTGCACCCACATCTAGCACATGGCCTCAACAATGAGCCCCTAGACCTACGCCCAACTATACTCCCCTTGAGAATCATATAGTTCAATATTTGACAAGTTGATGGTGGTTAATCTTATCACACTTCCTCCAATCTGACCATTTGATGAATCTAGACCAAAACCCATGTGGTATCATGATGATCATTACTAAATACCACCAAGTCTGAGGACATGACATAGAGAGGTGTCGAACCTTTAAAGACCTAGTCCAAAGACTCATTGATCAAGGTGATCTTCAAGTGGACAATCCTAATGCATCACCCAACCAACCACTTGACATCTTTAGACAACCATTTCCCAACCACACACCAACAACTCAAGCCACCACTTCTTCTACATCCCAAGCACCCAATGCTCATACCATAAACACTATCCATACCATTGATCAAGATCCTATCCCATCAACAACTTCACCTTCTTCATCAATTATCACATCCACCTCTTTAGACATTGTTCCTCATCTACAAGCCCATTAACACTTATCCCTATAACCACACCAATCATACCTACATCTACCTCGATCATCCATTCCTGCATCTACAACTACTAGATCAACCCCATTCACAAACATATCATTCTTACCCCTTGAAACATTTATGAAACAACCATTCCCACCTAGTTCCACATCCACCATCGATTCAACACCTATATCTACTTCATTACCTATCCCATCTACTCCATCACTTATCACATCCACTTCATTGGATTCAACTACTTTATCCACATCTATTCCACCTTTACCCATTATACCATCCTTAGCATCAATCCCAGTTCCTCCTTCCATGCATTTTTTCTCCCCACCACATCAACTATTGTCACCACATCTACATCATCTTCCACATCACTTTCATCATTTGAAGAATTTATGAGAGCATTTCAACTCACCTTGACTTCAAATAATCCTCCCATCTCATCTACCCAATCAAACACTTCTACATCAAACCAATCTTTTCCTCCTTTTGACCTCATCATGCAAAAACTACTCCCTCCGCCTATAACACCACCTTCACTCTCTAGTTGAGATTGTGGTCATCCCTCCCAAGGGTGCTTCTTCACAAACAAGGTCTAGAACCCTTGGCACATTTCCTCAACATTCTCTTTCACATCCTCACAAGAAAATTGATATCCCCCTCCTAAGATTAGACAAACCAACACTACATCATCTATCTTAGGACCACATCCATCTCTTCTTGGACCAGCTCCTTCATCAAAGACACTTCAATCTACCAATCAACTCAAGCCAAAACCATCCAAACTTCTTCTTCTAGACAATCATCACCAAAACTAAAACTAAGACACCAAAACCCCAAATACTCCAACTTCACATTTGACATCCAAATCATCTCAAGCATCCACTTCTTCTTTCAAGACCAAGACATCTCACAAAGACAAGGTGCCTTCTAATATTTTGATTGAGTCTTATGTGGAAGTTCTCCAACACTTACTACAAAATTTCTACCATCACACTTCCACCTATTAAGGCCTTTGACCCAAATAGTAAGAAGCCATCATGGTTCGATTCAAACCTCATTTGTGCCTACCATCATACTCCTGACATGATACCAAACACTTTAAAAGCACTCCAAACCCTTGTCCACAACATCATCGAGGAAAATGACTTTCTTCTTGAAGAAAACCAATCTCCTCCTTCCACACCCACACCTTTGACCTCATCCATCCAAATGCAAAATTCCCCTCATTCATCATGGACTTTTTGGCCATCCCACCTCCAAATGATGATTATTTTGCAAGGATGGTCCCCCTTTATTCATCAATGTTGTTTGGATATCCACATGATCTAGCCCACATGATCCTAAATCAACATCCCAACCAAAATCCAAGACCTTTTCACCATTCCTCCTCCTAAGGAGCTCACATCATCATCAAAACCTAAGGTTTCTGTCTTAGCTTTACCCCTCACCTATTGAAAAAGTATCATCAAAAACTTCATCAGGCCCTAGTTAAGATGTCACTTTATGAGCTCATCCAAAGCTCACAAACCATAAACAAGCCCTCACTAAAGCCTTGAAGTGTATTCTCAACATCCAGTGATGAGGCTCAACCCTTCATCTCTCGTAGGAGTGCTTACAACTTCTATGCTATATTTCATTCGATGATACTAAGATTCTAGATGTCACACCGAAAAGAACATGACCTTCCCCTTTTCATCATGGTTAGGATCAATGATACTTTCATTCAATGATCCATGATCGATAATGGGGAAAGCATTAACATCATCCCATCACATACCTTCGATCAACTTAAGATCCCAAAATCCACAGTCACCCAAACACCCACGGTCCTTCGTGCCTTCAATGATGCAATCACTCCTACCTTGGAATGGTTTTCCTTCCCATCCACATTGGTGAGAAGCTCCTCCATGAGGTCTTCTACATCATAGAAGGATAATTTTAGTACAATGTTCTCCTTGGATGACCTTGGATCCATATTATGTGTTGTGTCCCCTCTACACTTCATCATTGTCTTAAATATGAGCATGAGGGGAAGATCTTGACACTTCCTGGGGATGCTCCTCCCTTCCAAATGTGTAACATGACCTATCAACCTAATGATGTCCTCATTCCCAAGAATGATCCATCTACACCATCCACCAGCTCATCCATCCCTTCATCCAAACTTCCCAATGATGACTCCTAGATAAAGTAATGGATAAACTCACACTGGGGGAGTATCATCTTCTTACACTCAACACCTTTCCCACTCCTCACCATCTTGGTAGACCCGACCAAGCTCCAATGTACCAACCCAATGTTCGGGGATATCATTCCTTTCGGTCCACCACATCTTTGAACCAACCTCATCTATGGTGGTTTCGATACCCCTTCTTCTCACATCATTGATCTTCCACACACCAAACCTTATACTGGTGGTTTTGAATTTCTCAACAAACCATCCTTTTCCCACACCTACCTTCACATTGTGCATGGAAGGGATTTGGCATGGGGCATTATGAGCATGGGCCACATGGCCTTATTTATTGATCAATGTCACAAAACCTCACAAAAATTTTGGGTTAGGCTATCAGAGAAACCCCTTATGACCCCATCCCACCATCTAAGATGTGCATGGACATGCCTTCTCCATCTTCTCCATCCCATGAGTCCATGGATATGGATGACACCATGTCTATTACCTCTGGATTTTTTTAGTCTCCACCATCACTTTGGGACCGATCACTTATCATTCTAGGAACCAGACTAGATCCCTTCCCTTTGCCATCCAGAGATGATAGAAGAAGACTCTTCTACCATCGACATTCTTCAATGTGCTGATGATGATGCCATTCTTTCCCACATGGGTTCAGAGGATTCTTATCTTCATAAGACCTTACCATCTAACACATCCACTTCTTCAATGAAGCCACCATCAACATCAATATCGGGACTCCCCAAGAGCCTCACATCCTCAAAATAGGTCAATCCCTTGATCCACAGCTTGAGTCTTTCACCACATTCCTCTCTCATCATAGCCAGAATTCACATGGTCATATTCAGACATGTCAGGTCTTGACCCTTCTATCATCATTCACAATATCATCATTTCCTAATGCAAAAAACCGGTTAAGTAGAAGCTTTCACCACATGCACCCTCGAGTTTCCCTCCTTGTCAAAGAGGAGTTGCAACATCTTCTTTCTGCCAATTTCATCATCCCCATTGACTATCCCCAATGGGTTTCTAATATCGTACCCATCACTAAAGCATCTGGAAAACTTTGTATATGCACCAAATTTTGAGATCTCAATCTCACTTTCCCTAAAGATGACTTTCCTCTTCCCAACATCGATCAACTTGTGGATCTTACCATAGGTCATGAGATGATTTCTCTTATGGATGGTTTTTTGTTATAATCAGATTCTTATCACCCCAAAGACCAACATAAGACTTCCTTCATCACCCCTTGGGGACCTTTTTCTACCACATCATGCCCTTTGGTTTGAAAAATTCCTAGAGCTACTTATCAGTGGGCCATGACTTACATTTTTCATGATCTCATCCAAAAACCATAGAATATTATGTCGATGATATTTTAGGTAAATCTAAACATCACCATGACCATCTTTCCATTCTCAAATCCTTTTTGAGCACCTTATTCACTTTTTTTTTCTTCATCTCAATCCAGCCAAGTGTGTGTTTGGAGTATTAACTGGAAAACTCCTTGGATTTATCATATCTATTAGGGGTATTGAAGTTGACCCCATGAAAATCAAAGCAATCATCAAAATGCCTCCTCCTTCCAATCTTAAGAAACTTTGTAGTCTTCAAGGCCAACTTCAATTGGTCCATCACTTCATTTCCCAACTTTCATATCATTTCAACCTTTCATCATCTTCTTCATAAAGACATAGACTTTAATTGGGATCATAATTTCCAAAAGGATTTTGATGACCTTAAAAATATATTTTTCTCCACCAATGTGCTTACACCTCCATGTGAGGGGGAGCCCTTTTATCTATACATCTCTATTCTACTGATCATGCTCTAGGGGCTATGTTAGCACATCATGATGACCAAGGTCATGAGAGGTCATTTATTACATCATTCACACCCTCCATGACTATGAGACTCACTACACTAAAGCTGAAAAATTTGTGTTTTACTCTCTTTTTTCCTCTAAGCTTTGACACTATCTTCTTAATCATAAGACTTATGTCATTACTAGATTTCATCTTCTTAAGATGATGCATTCTAAACCATATCACAATGATCATATCACTCGATGGCTCATGCTCATGACTGAGTTTGACCTCGAGTTTATTTCTCAAAAATCCATTAAGGGCCAAGCTATTGGACCAATTAGTAGAAGCCCCTCTTCCTAGTTCACATCTACCTCATGAGAAGTTCCCAGATGAATCCATTAATCACTTTCATCATGAGTATGAAACCCTTAAAATGACTCTCTTCTTTGATGGTTCTAAATGTCAGCAAGGGGGAGGCATTGGTTGTCATTCTCTTTCCTCCTAGGGATGCTCCTTATTCCCTCACAAAAGCTCAATTTTGAGTGCATGAATAATATGGTGGAGTACACGAAGCCCTTATTTTAGGCCTTGAAACCACTCTCTTTCTAGGTGTTCAAATTCTTGACATCTATGGGGATTCTAAACTTATCATCAAACAAGTCACATGTGAGTATCAATGTAAAAATGACACTCTTCAAAAATATCGAGACATTGTTCATCTCTTCCTCGAGGCCTTTGATTCTTATACTATCCAAGTCATTCCTCGGTCATCCAATCATTTCATAGATATGATGGCATCCCTTATAGCTCTCATCCCATGGACCAAAAAGAATCTAAACTTTTTGTTTTTCATTCATATAGTGATCGACCATTTCATGACTTACCTCACATTAATCTTATTGAGTCCAGTTCATTCGGATCTTTGGTATTCCAAATCTTTGATTATTTATCCAAATCCATCATTCCACCCATCTATCCAAGAATGCTAGGAGGTATTTCCTTTAGTGTGCTAACTACTATGTGATACTTGGTGGCATTCTTTATAAGCATGGATTTGATGGTATTCTTCTTTGATGCCTTAAATCCCATGAATCTTCTCATGTTATCCAAGAATTCCATGATGGTATTTGTGGTGGAAACTTTAGTGGCTTAGCCATTGCTAAGTAGCATTCTTCATCTTGGATATTACTGGCCTTCCCTCAATCATGATGTGTTGAGTATGTTAAGAAATGTGAAAAATGTCAACAACATTCCAATCTTATTCACATTCCTAGTCAAGCTTTACATCCGGCTCAGACCTTTGGCCCTTTCACAATGGGGTCTTGATCTCATTGGTCTCATCAATCCTCGATCTTCACAACAACATCACTCTATCATCACTACAACTAAATATTTCACTAAGTGGGTGGAAGAAATTCCCCTCACTTCAACTAAATCTGTCCAATCATTAACTTTATCTACCAACACATCATTTTTCTGCTTTGGCATCCCTCACAAACTCATCACGGACAACAAAAAAGTCCTTTAAAAAAATCTCAAGAAATTTTGTGACTCATTCAATATCCAACTTAGTTTTTCTTCTCCATATTATCCTCAAGCTAATGGCCAAGCCAAAGCAACTAATAAAACCCTTCAAAACATTCTTGCAAAGACCATTGACCAGTCTAGTCATAATTGGCATCTCATCTCCCCTTCACTCTTTGGGCTTATCGAACTAGCATCCACACTTCCACGGGAGCTACTCCCTTTTCTCTCATGTATGGATCTCTAAATTCATCCTTCCTCTCAAAGTTCAAATTCCATCCTTGTGTGTGTCTTCATGACTTCATCTCTATGAATATTATCACTAGGAGCATCTCTAACACAACTCAAATTGTTAGATGAATGTTCACCTCCTCACTCTTGAACACCATCATGTTTATCAAGAGCACATCAAGTGTGCTTATAATAAGCACCTCAAAGAGCATGAATTTAATGTTGGTGACCTCATCCTTAAAGAAAATCAGAACATTACTACTCTAGAAAGGAGCCAACATGGAAATTTTTCCCCTAACTAGATTGGACCATACATTATCACACATAAGTATGGGTTGAGAGCCTATCATTTGGCCTCCCTTGATGGTAAACTAGAAGTGGAACCTCTTAACACATTTGCACTTGTGACCATTCTATTGTTAGCACATTACCAATGAGCACTTAGTCATATCTTTAGATCATCCTTCATCATTAGCCTCTTCCATCTATCATTGTAATGATTTGGAATTATGTGGTCTACCATCACTTTCCTTGACATGACCTTAAATATGGGCACCACGGCTCTTCCCATAGCATTTTCCTTATGGATAGGTTCTCCCTTCTTGGTGAGAACTCCATGATCATTACATCCATCACCCTCTTGTTTACCTCTTGAAACCATGCAAAAGGGCTCACGGGTGTCTCTTGTACATTCATTGTCCCCTCCTAAGTGGTCTACTTAGCTATTCCCAAGCTCTTCCCCATGTTAAAATAAAAATTCATGGATGCTCTTATCAAAATCAAAGCTATCAAAAATATTCTCCTCGAAGGAAAAATGTTCATATAAAAAAAAAAAAAAAAAAAAAAATCAAATCAAATCAAATAAATAGATCGATCCCTCAAGGATGGCTATATCATGTATATCATTCTTTCCATCTATATCATATATGTATAAAGTAGACCATACCCTCAAGGATGGATACTCTTTTTATTATGGCATCAAGGCTTCCCATTTGATCAACCTTCCATTTTATTAGCATCCTAAGAAAGCTTCCCGTATTGATCAACTTTCTTCTAGAAAACTTCCCATTTGATCAATTTGCTCTTTCCCCTTCCTAGAGTTGGGGCATAGATTTAGGGAACACCACTCATGGAGAACCCTCTTCCCATGTATAAGTTACATCACAAACCCCTTTTCATGTCAACATTAGGTTTATGAGTTCATTCCATCCTTTTTTTCTCATGATCTTTGGTATAACTAACTATTGTTGGTTATATGCTAACATCATGTTTTGGTCACATGTGCCTTGTGTTACCTGGATCCCCTCTTGTTTACCTCCAATGTGATTGGAGGCATATTTTTCCTCATGTGTTCCTTGATATGACATAGCATCATTCATACCCTTTGGTCACATCTAATCTTATCTTATCTCATTTCATATATTGTCTCATCTATCATCCGATTACCTTTTTTATCTCATCAAATCTTATCCAATCTATCTCATCCTAAGTCCACTTTTGTGGCCTTCTTTGAGCATTATATCACACATTTTCCTATCTCTCCTTTTTGGCCATCTTCATGCTCTTTTAGGGCACCATTTCATCATTTCATCTTATCTCAAGTCCACCTTTGTGGCCATATTTATTCCCCCTTGGGGAATTTTATATCATCATTTCTTATTTTTCCTTTTTTTTTTTTTTCATGTCCTCTTTGAGAGGCACCATATTATCATCCATGTTTCATCTTAAGTCCACTTTTGTGGCCATATTTTTTTCCTTTCGGGGGGCCATTACTTATTTTTTCTTATATTTCACCTCTTTTTTTCCACCATCATGCCCTTTATTTTAGGGCACCATTATTTTTCTCCTCATCCATTTTTTGTGTCCTTTACTAGGGCCATTATTTTCATCCTCGTCCCTTGATGGACATACCCTTTTCACTTGATTCCTCATGTATGAAGGATTTCACATAATTTTCACATTTAGTTGCACATGTTTGATGTTTTCCTATGACCCATTGGTCATCCCACTCACATCCATTCGAGAGGTTTCCCATTGGATTCTCTCCATTTCACAGTGATTTTCACCCACTCACTAGCCCATAGAACATTTCCACCATCTCCATTGAGACCACCCTATGTCCCCTACCCACATGATATCGAGTCACCACCATAGTTTTTATTGTTATTGTGATCCTTTTTTCTTGGGGCATCTTTCCTTGCATTATCCTTTTACCCATTTTTCTTCACCCACCCCCCTTCATCATCTACCTTTTTCAAACACATCATCAATTTCCCATTGCATTATCGATCCCTCATTTGAGGGGGAGCTCATCATCAACCTTTTATCAATCCTCATCATACTCTTTTTGTCTCTCATCATTTTTGTCTCATGGCTTGCTAGCACAAACCACTCAACAAAAAGGGGCAAATGTAGACACCTAAATTCGGTATCTCTACCCTTGTCTTCCCACATGTGTGCATATTTCACCATGGTCCTAACTAGACCCCCTTTAATTTAATTCATCCCCTTCCTTAATTTAATTAAATTCCCATTTATTATCCCATCATCTTTAATCTTTATTAATATTGATTAATTAATTATAATTAATTAATTATTAATTAACCATTATCCATTATGCCCTAATGGACTTTCCTTTTAAGATGCTTTTATCCTAAATCTACATCCCTATGCTTTTTCCTAGCTTTTATCCTACCTATCTTTATCCCCTAACTACCCATGACACATCCCTAAACAACCTCCTCCCACCTACAAGCTTTAAAGCACTTTTCCCATCCTTAAAAACCTAAAATCTCGACTAAAACACAAAATCAACCCCATTGGGGAAATTTTCCCCATAGTCGGTGGTGACCCAACCCAATCACGTCATCAACCCTATAAGACTAAGTTCTTCCTTTCCAAAAATAGACACAAAAACACAGCATGATGACAAAAACTTGATTTTCTTGCATTCTGTGAATCCATCTTCAAACCAGAGCATCCTTGCAACAACATCAACCTTCTTACGGTCCTTGGAAAGCTTGTTTTCATCACTCGTGTGACTTTGGGAGGTTTACATATTATTATCTTGTTGGATCTAACATCTTACAGGTTCAACAACAATCAGGACTCCATTATAACATGTTCTATCCATCCTTTTTTTTATGTAGGTCATCCATTTATCCATTTTCCATTTAGCTTGGTTTATATTATTATGAAGGTCATCATCACCCAACCTAGGTCATCATCAACCCATCCTCATAATTTTTTTCTATCTCCATATCCTTTCTCAATCTATGTTTTGACTTCTTTTCCATCTCCTCCACTATATCCATCATCCTGCTTTCTAGTTTCTCTAAATATCTCTATTTGCACTCTCAGTCATCCATCATCGACTCAAGACCTTATTTTCAACCAATAACCAAACCTTCTATTTTCTATCATTTTATCTAGTTTCTTCTACCTCATATTCTTTTTCTGTAGGTCACTTCCAGCATCTATAGGCTTCTATTGTGTTCAATTTATATCCAGATCTCTACATGTCTACATATTTATCTTGTTTTCCAGATCCACACACCTAGGTCATCGTCGACCTACCCTCTATGCATTCTGTAGGTCATCATCACCCTACTAGGTAAGCTTATTTCAAGTTTAGTTTAGATTAGATTTGTATGTGCCTTACATTTCTACATTTTTAATTTTTGTGTGTGCCTCAGATTCTGCATATTATCATGTTTATTATTATTGCTTTTATTTATTTTATCAAAACATGGGGGTTGACATCCACCAAAAGGTTAACACTTTTGATCTGAATTTTTCAGGGAAACCCCCATCTATCATCTAATCCATTTCTTAGAATTGATTCTTATTCTTTGTTTTGTTAGTCATCAACTTGTAGTATGAGGATCATTCATTTTTGCACCATTCATCCACATCACACATTTGAGGTACCTTAAACCCTCCATTTTATGAGTTTTTAGCTTTCTTTAGTAGCTAACATCATTAATTTTTCCTTCATGAAGTTGAAATATTCAATGACTTCTATGATTTCAAAAATAAAATATTTGTTAACTCGGATGTGGTAAGTCATCCTCCTTCATGGAAGTGGAAATAGTCCTCATGGACCCACAACATTAACCATTGATATACACTTAGGATTTCAAAAGTAAAGGTAACTCAATATTCTTTTATAACTTTTCATCATACTCATACCATCTTTAGTCCTCCGGTCTTTCTTGCTAATGGTTTCTTCTTATCTACCTCATCACTTTTCAATCTCTTATCTGCGCAATTCCCATAATTGTCCAATAGTAACCTCTCTTGGATATTACATTTCAAAGAACCACTCCTCCGACGCATCCTCCATGTTAGGATTCCTATTCTTTCCTTTTCCCTTTCCCTTTCCCTTTCCTTGGGAGATACAATGGTTTCCTTCTTGATTCCATTCATTTCACTATGTAAATCTACACTTTCACGATTCAAAAATTTGTGCCCTAAGTGTTGGTTGACCTTCTACTTAACCTCCTATGCCAAGCTTTCACTCCGTCCACTCTCCTTACTCTAAACCTTTGTCTTCCTCAATAGTTTTATGCTATAGTTTGAGTTATGTATACCCACATCTTTACAAACCATAAATCAAAGAATGCAAACACATACTCAATGAATATGATCCTCCACACCTTCCTCACACTCAAAATTCCACATGAAGGATCTCTTGAACTAGGCCGTGTGCTTTATCTCAATTTGGTTCGCTTCAAGTCTTCAAGTCCTTTCGTAAATTCACACAAATTTTTACTCTATTTGCTCTTTGATTGCTCAATTTTTTCATAAGGTAAGGTAAGAATGAATTCTATTTGCACCCCTTTTATATATTTCTAATATTTTTTCATTTATTTCTCCTCACCTACCCCTATACTTTAGCTTTAATTACGATTTTTTTTTTTTTCGTGATTTTTGCTTCTTTATTCCACACATGGAAGTCGTAACCTTCTCGCATGCCACTACTTCCTAGGTTGCAATCATCCTTGTGCATACTTCCTCTGCACCACATGAAAAGTTTTCTTTAATATGTTGATTCCTTCCTTGTGTTACACTTTGTAGCCTCTTTTCTCACGTGACTTCCCAATATGAGAAATTCCTTTAACCACCATCATCCTTTACACCTATAACTCTTGTAACACCTTATTTTTTCTAACATGCAGACCCAACTTCAGTATCCACATAGTTCCCTAATTTTGAATTTCTTACGTGCACCTATGAACCAACTCTAAGGAAAGTACCAACATCCAAGATTTATTGTTCAATAGTCATGCACGCATCCACCCCATACTAAAATTATGTGTTTTCCTCTATGCTTATTACAACAAAATAAGAAAAGAAAAAATAAAAAATGAAAGGAAATATAATCTAAGTGGAAATATTGTCTTATTACAAACACAAAGAATATTATTTATAGTAGGGTTTCAGCCTACTCCCACTTTAAAGTAATCGGGTAACAAAGTGCACCCAACTCTTGTAATTGACATGCGCTTGAGTCAAGTATCTTGGTTACTAAAAATGGTCTCAACCAGTGGACCTTCAACTTCCCCGGTGACTCACAAACTTGGAGTCATACATAAGTACCATCTTGCAAAATGCAAACATCTTGGTCTTAATGTGCCGATCATTCCAAGCCTTTTGTCATGAATTTTATGTCTTTTGGCTCTAATGCACAATGGCGCGCCACAATTAGGATTTAATTTGTAATTCAGTTTTTCCTATTTTAGGGCATTAGTTAATGTTAGTCTCTTAGATGCATTGTGAGTTGGAAAGTTGGAAATTCCTCTAATTTAGGCATGTAGAAGATGCGTGGAAATTTTTTGTGCCCATACGAAATAAGCATGTGAACTTACTAAGAATAAGGTTCTAGTAAACTACTAAAAATAGTAATTTCCACCACCTAGAGTAGATTTAGTCAAAGTTAGTTAGAGTTTTCTTGGAAACTCGAGTTGGGAGTTGTTTTCCTATTTAGGAAACATTGTAATTCATGATTCAATAATGAAGAAGGAGATCTATTTTCTTTTGGAGTTCAAATTATTTGCAGTATATTGAGTGTGTTCATATTTTGGCTACATTATCTGGTATCAGAGCAAGTTCGAATCTTGGAAAAAAAAAGAAGGAAGAGGAAGAGAGGAAGAGGAGGCGGTATTGCCCAGATGAATAGAAACATGCAGGATCTACAGAGGCAAGTTGTTGCACTTGCTGCAATGATAACCCAAAGAGGAAATCAAGGTGGAGATGACACTAATGAAGAAGAAGTTTGTGAAGAGGAGGAGACAAGTGCCACCCTTAGCTTTTGAAGAAAGGATGCTTCAGCATTAGAAGGAAAGAATGATGGGATAAGAGTTGATGTTTCAGAGTATGGAGGTAGTCTAAAACCAGAGGAGTTGATAGACTGGTTGACTAGCATGGGAAATTTTTTTGAGTGGAAGGCTATGTCAGAAGAAAAGAAGGTAAAATTTGCATGCATGAAAATTAAAAGGTCATGCTATGTTATGGTGGGATCACCTACAAAAAGAGTGGTCAAGAAAGGGGAAAGAAAGGATTAGGACCTGGAGTAAGATGGAGAAGAAGCTAAAAGAAAAATTTCTCCTGTGGATTATGCACAAACCCTTTTCAGAGGTTTCAAATCTCAGAACAAAACTTACAAACCATGCAAGAATACACAGATGAGTTCTACAAGTTGTCCATTTCATAGAGCATGAAGAAACTGAGGAACAAATGGTTGCAAGGTATGTAAATGGATTAAAATTTTCTATTCAAGATGAAATAAGCATGCACATGATTAAGAGCATGGAGGATGCCTATCAACTAGCCTTAAAGGCCAAGAAAAAAAAAGTCATCAAAGTTTTAGGAGATCACCTAGGATGAATAGGGAGCCTCATCCTCCTTTCGGGGATGAGCTGGTTTCAGTCAAGGTAGGGGAGAACCACCTCGTGGAGTGGAAAAGCAAGAAGATACAAGACAAGATTCCCCAAATCAACAAAGAGGTAGAGGATTTCCTAGGGGCAGAGGATATGTTGGCGGTAGAGGATGGGAGGCTCCACAAAGACCATTTGTTTGTTACATATGATGTGTGAAGAGGGGCATAGGGATTTTGAATGCCCACATTATTATACACATGACAAGAGACAAGAAGACTCTCCAAGGGTAAATCTTGTTGAAGTTGAACAAGAAGAAGATGAACATGACCTAGAAATTCCACCAGATGTGGGAGAAAATATGATGATCAAAAGGATGATGATTTCTCCAAGAAAGGATATCAAGGGGGATGCATGGCTACGTACAAATATCTTCATAAAACAAGATGCACTTCAGGAGGAAAGGTATGTAATGTTATTATTGATGGTGGTAGTTGTGAGAACATGGTTTCAAATGAGATGGTTGAGAAACTAGGTCTGCATTGTGAGAAGAATCCTAACCCTTACCGTATTGCATGGTTTAAGAAGGGTAATGAAGTTACTTGTTGATAAGAGATGTTTAATAAGTTTTTCTATTGGGAAAATTTATAAGGATGAGATTTGGTGTGATGTTATTCCTATGGATGCATGTCATATGCTACTAGGAAGACCATGGCAATTTGATAGGAAAGTTATTCATGACGGGGGAAAGAATACTTATACTTTTTGAAGGATGGCACAAAAATAGTTTTGCTACCTCTTAAGGAAGAGGGAAGGCTGAAAATATGCTTTCTGTAAAATAATTTGTGAAGGAGGAAAAGGCAACCGGGTTTTGTTATGCACTGGTCACAAATAAGGATGAACCTGCAAGTGCACGAATACCAGTAGAAGCAAAAAATAATAGAATTTTCTGATGTTATTCTGATGAGCTACCAGATGGATTACCACCCAAAAGAGATATTCAACACCATATTGATTTGATCCCAGGGTCTTCACTCCCAAATCAAGTGGCTTATAGGATGAGCCCGACATTGCATGCAAAATTGAATAAGCAAGTGGCAGAGCTCATGTGAGAAAGGGGGTAGTAAGGGAGAGCATGAGTCCATGTGCAACCCCAACTTTATTAACTCCAAAGAAGGATGGAACATGGAGAATGTGCATGGATAACAAAGCAATCAATAAAATTACAATCAAGTATAGGTTCCCAATACCTCACCTTGATGATATGATGGATGTGCTTGTTGGATCTAGGTATTTCACAAAGATTGATCTTCAAGTGGTTACCATCAAATTCAGATCAGAGAAGGAGATGAGTGGAAAACAACATTCAAGACAGGGAATGGATTATATGAGTGGATGGTGATGCCATTCATTCGGTTATCTAATGCACCTAGCACTTTTATGAGGTTGATGAACACTATGTTTACGGGAGTACAATGGTAAGTTTGTTGTGGTTTATTTTGATGATATCTTGATTTTTAGTAAAACTAAAGAAGAGCATTTGAGGCATCTGAGGGTGATATTTGAAGTGTTAAGGAAAGAGAAGCTCTATGCAAAATATGAAGAAGTGCACATTTATGCAAGAGAGTTTGGTATTTTTGGGTTTTATTATTTCAGCAGATGGGGTACAAATGGACTCAAGAAGATAAAAAATTATTGAATGGCCTACTCCACGGAGTATAACAGAGGTAAGAAGCTTTCATGGTTTAGCAACATTTTACAAAAAGTTTATTAAAAATTTTTAGCAGTATTGTAGCACCTATAACAATTGCACAAAAGGAAGGGAGTTTTTGTGGACAAAGGCAGCTGAGGATAGCTTTCAGTTCTTGAAGAAGAAGGTGACAAAAGCACCTATTTTGGCACTACCATATTTTGATAAAGTGTTTGAGGTTGATTGTGATGCCTCACATGTGGGTATTGGTGTTGTCCTAAGTCAAGGCGAGAAGCCAATAGCTTTCTTTAGTGAGAAATTAAATGAGGTAAGAAAGAACTACTCTACTTATGATGTGGAATTTTATGCAATTGTACAAGCATTGAGGCATTGGAGGCATTACTTAGTGCCTAAGGAGTTTGTGTTATTTACAGACCACATAGCCCTAAATATGTGAATACACAAAAGAAGTTGAATAGTAGGCATGCAAAGTGGGTATCATTTTTGCAGGGTTATACTTTTTCTCTAAAGCATAAATCAAGGAAAATAAATCAAGTTGCGGATGCATTGAGTAGGCATGTGACTCTATTTACAACTATGGAAAATGAGGTGGTTGGTTTTGAAGCAATAAAGGATTTGTATTCTTCTAATCCTGATTTCAATAATATTGTTGAAAGGTTAAGTCATCCATTGTCAGACAATGCAGGTGATGTCCAGGATGAGTACCTTTTACAGATGGCTATCTATTCAAGGGACGCCAACTATGTATTCCAGTTGGGTCTATGAGAGATAATATTGTGAAAGAGCTGCATAATGGAGGATTGATTGGTGGGGCATTTTGGTAAGGATAAGATGATAGCCTTGGTAGTAGAGAAATACTATTGGCCAAAGCTGAAAAGAGATGTGATAAGATATGTGGAGAGGTGTCGAATTTTCCAAGTCTCGAAAGGCCATGCAAAAATACAAGGTTGTATATGTCATTTCCTATTTGTTCCCAAAGGGCCATGGATAGATTTGAGTATGGATTTTGTTTTGGGATTACCAAAAACACAATGAGGTAATGACTCAATTTTTTTGGTTGTTGATAGGTTTTCTAAGATGGTTCATTTTATTGCCTATAAGAAAACTAGTGATGCGATAGAGTAGCAGATTTGTTTTTCAGAGAAGTTGTTTTCGTTTGCATGGTGTTCCAAAACCATTACTTCAGATAGGGACACAAGGTTCTTAAGTCACTTTTGGAGGACTTTATGGAAGAAGTTGGGAACTAAACTATAGTTCAGCAATGCCTATCATCCTCAAATCGATGGGAAAATAGAGGTGGTAAATAGGAGTTTGGGAAACCTGTTAAGGTGCATAGTTGGGGAAAAGCCAAAACAATGGGACTTAGCATTACCACAAGCTGAGTTTTCTTATAACAGCTCCATAAATAGATCCACAGGAAAGTCTCCATTTTCTATTGTGTATGGGAGTAATCCAAATGGGGTGTTAGATTTGGTACAACTCCCAGTTGATGGCAGAGTCAATGATGATGCAAAGCATTTTCCGAACATATACAACAATTACAGAAGAAGTGCGAAAGAAGTTGCATAGAAAGAATGAGAAGTATAAGGAAATAACAGATGTGCACAGATGGAGAAAGGTATTTACAGTGGGTGAGTTGGTTATGGTATACCTTGCGGAAGGAAAGGTTTCCAAAAGGAACCTATAACAAGTTGAAGTACAAGAAGATTGGTCCCTACAAAATCATGTGAAAAAAATAAATGATAATGCTTATGAGGTAGAATTGCCAGGGAAATTTTGATATTTCTCCAAGTGTTTAATGTTTCAAACTTATATTATTTTCATGGGGATGGTGCAGAAGGGGATGTTATTGATGAAGTAGTAGATTGGAGGCAACAGTTCCAAGTGAAGAAGAAAGAAGAAGTGGATCAGATTCTAGACAAGAAAAAATGCACACACGACATGGGAAATACAACAAATATTTGGTACATTGGAAAGGATTGGAACAAGAGGACAATACATGGGTCACAGAGTGGGAGATTAAGAAGATGGATGTAGATAAATGGCAGAAATTTGAAGAAGACAACTTGCAGGAGCTTGCATTTTTTTCAAGCAGGGGAGAATGATGATGCTAAAATTAGCAGGAACTTGAAAAGGTCATAACTTGTGCTCCGGTGTCCGATTGGGTCCATTTTTTTTTTTAAACCACCTGTTTTGATGAGATGAACACACTAGTCAACCAACCTTTCCCTAGTTGGAGCATGTTTTGGCACATTTTTGGGCCCGAATTCCACCATCTGAGGGCCAAAAATTAGGATTTAATTTGTAATTCAATTTTTTCCTATTTTAGGGCATTAGTTAATGTTAGTCTCTTAGATGCATTGTGAGTTGGAAAGTTGGAAATTCCTCTAATTTAGGCATGTAGAAGATGCATGGAAATTTCTGTGCCCATATGAATAAGCATGTGAACTTACTAAGAATAGCAGTTCTAGTAAACTACTAAAAATAGTAATTTCCGCCACCTAGAGTAGATTTAGTCAAAGTTATCACATGACAACAAAAATTTTGTGGATTTCTATTAGAAAATGGTGTGAACCCCGAATTGTTAACAAACATTCCATAGTACAACCTCTCCGTAACCGCAATGGTTGGAATTGTTCAACCATATGTTTATATGCCCAAAGTACAAATAATAATTTATCATCCTAGTCATTTCATTCAACATCACATATATTTGTTAGTGCTTGTCTTAAGATCTTGTTGAAATCATCAACAATGTCATATGCTTGAGGGTGATAAGGAATAGTCTTATGGTATGCCACCATAAACTATGCTGATAAAATTATGATTGTATCATTCAAGAAATGAGTTCCTCTATCATTTATCAAGATCAAAGGGAATTTATACCTATTGATAATATTCTCCCAAAGGAACCTTGTTGTTGTAGCTACTGTGCAATATTTTATAGCACAACCTCTACCCACCTTTTCAAGTAGTCGATACATGTAACAATGTAGTGCACCCAAATTCTATGTATGAGTGGTGAAATAGGTCATATAAAATCAATATCCCACTTCTAAAATGATTTCACACTTGTTATGGGTCATAGAGGCATTTCATCTCTACTCACAAGCCTTTCAAGTCACTCGACATTGATCACATGCTTTAACATAAGCCTTGGTATCCTTGTACAATGTCTCCCACCATAAGCCAGCTAGAAGAATCTTGCACGTAGTCACATATCTGTACAATATCCTCTTGCAATACCTCCATGAGATTCCTCTACAATGGCTTCACGCTCATGCTCTATAACACACCTCATTAGGGCCCATTTTATACTGAGTCTCCTCCAATGAGTTGTTATGGTGTGGATCAAATAATAAGCCACTTCTTTTCCAATGTTTTCATCCCCTTTAGTGTAAATCCAGTGCAAAATAATACAACTATGTCCTCCAAATCTATCGACACCCGGTTTAACCTAGACAACTATGTATCAGGCATAGTGTCCTCAATACTCTACATGTCTTCTTCAGAATTTATCCTTGATAAATGATCGTGTCAAATATTTCTCTTACCTGTCTTCGACAACAACTATAAAATCAAATTCTTGAAAAAGAATTATCCACCGATAGATGCACCCTTTGAAAACATGTTTATTGATCAAGTACTTTAATGCCATATGATCTGTGTAAAATATGAATGGTGTTACTAATAAGTCCCATCAAAATTTGTGAAGCACGTAGATCATGTAAAATGCCTCACACTCTATTGTTATATAATGATTCTCTATTGGTATCAATTTCCTACTTGCAAAGCATATGGGATGATCCACATTACCCTCTTATGGTTACATCAATACGTGTCGATCACCATGTCGAAGCATCAACATGTACATGAAAAGGTTTTTCTAGGAATGAAAAGTTAGGATAGGAACAATAGTCAATATTTCCTTTAAAGTCTCAAATGCCTACTATTGCACGTCACCCCAATAAAAATTTACTTTGACCTTGAGAAATTCTTCCAGGGGCACATCAATCTTAGCATTTCCTTTGATAAAATTCATGTATTAACCAAGTATGCCCTAAGAATTCGCACACTTCAAATTGATTTGTAGTTTCTTCTAATCCCAAAATAACTGGTATGTTAGTTGGATCTACCATAATCCATCTTTGCAAATTATGTGCCCAAGAAAAGTGCCAAAAGGTGTAGCAAAGATACACTTATTGATGATAAGAGAGATTCTTAGCTTTGCCTCGTACCTCTCGAACATGAGCCTTGGATTATCACAGTGATCCTTGACAAGCCCATAGACAATTTTATAATTTAGATAGACCTCGTAAAAACATATGCATGAAGTCATGAAATGCCTACACAACTATGCGCGAGAACACACATGGAACATTCTTCAATCCAAAGGGCATAATAGTTTATGCAAATATTCCCCATTTGGTGGCGAAGGTTTTCCTTTCCCGATCTTCACACGCAATGCACACTCGGTGATATCTTGAGAACCCATATGTGAAATATTAGATCTCACACCCTACAAATCCCTCAAGGATATCCTCTATGAATGACATAGGAAAAGGATCTATGACACATGAAAGGCATTAAGTTCCCTATAATCTACAAAAATCTTGATTCTCCCATCCTTCTTGATGTTGATCACCATGGGATTAACCCACTTTGATTCCTCAATTGTTTCAATGATTCCAAACTTAAGCATCTTATCAATCTCTTCTTTCACCTTCACCTGTAAGTTCAGGTTCATCCTATAAGGCCTCTTCCGAACAGGACGTGCACCTTATTTGATCTTAATATTCATCTCACCCAATGAGGGATGCACACATTTCAACTCATGATAGCATCTTGGAAACAAATCCTTGAAGTTGCGCAAGATCTCAATGATATTTTTTTCCTCTTGTTTTGACCAATAGTCGCCAATGATTTCGCTTAGGTGTATTCTCGGTGATAATATTGACCTTCTTTTTCTTCATAGGAGCATGGTATGCACATGCCTTTTCATCTCGCAAAGTATATTACCTCACGTGTACCCTTTGTATGGCTAATATCTAGGTTCTCCACTTCTTCATCATCAATAAGGTATACTAGCTTCCCATTTTATTTTCTTTCTATGCGCTGCTCAATTACATCTCTTTTTTTCTCTAGCGTATCTTCTCGCGCCTTAGAATCAGTTCCCAAGTAACTAAAGCATGAGATTATATATTTTTGTGTTATCCTCTAGCATGATGCATCTCATAATATAAAAATCCTCATATACAAGTGGCTTATTAGAAAAATAATCAAAGGTATGAACAATACCTTTAGTCATTTCGAGCCAACTCAGAAGTCTCTCATTTTAACTTAGCATGGACATACCATGCACGTGCACATCTACGCATGGTGGAATAGAATTTATGTCCCCAATGGGATGGTGGTAAATCCTCTTGGCCTTACGCCTATTGTATCTCATAGTTAAGGACATGTAATAAAGTCGAATATTCCCATCATACTCATGTATAAGGTTAGGCACATTATTTTAGGTAAACCTTGTTGAAAATATGATTCTCACTTCTCACCATCCCAACAAGTTATCCCTATGTGTTTCCCATTAGTGCGATATTATTCCACACAAAATATAGACCAACATATTCCTTTGATCACCCTCATTTGACCACTAGTTTTCCATGGCGTGTAAGAATGAATCAAGATTCTCCTCACTAGTATACTTCGGGAACTAAACTATGCCCAAGTTCCTAACCATATGCAACGTGATCATTCGAGATGCTTCCTTTAACCTCACACCTAACCATTTCATGCGTGTCATGGTCCTAATTGTCACATACAATTGTAGTAATGTCACCGATAGACCGCACATATTTCCACTATAGTACACCTTCTTTAGATGGTTCCACATTCTCAAGGTCGCACATTATCTAGGCATAAATTTTATTAAGCTCTTATTTACTCAAAGGTTCAATGTACATCATAACCTTCCCATCATCCAAGGGTATGACCATGCACTCCTCCTTTTATCAAAGCTGATATACCTCTTGTTGAAATGCAAGTTTGCATTGTTTGCATAACACCGTGGACATCCAAGTAGTGCTAGGAAGTTAGCTACCTCAACCAAATCCAAAACTTCAAAATCCCAGAGTAAACTTGGCTCCATGAATGGTAATTGAAGCATCCTTTAACACCCCAATAGGAATGGCCCTTGTCTTATTCGCCATATAAAACACATTAGAAGATGGATGCAATGGTGGTCTCCCCATCTAGTTCCATGCATCCAAAGTCAAGATATTCACCTCGGTGCCTATGTATGTAAGAATATTACTCACCAATCAACCATCAATCACTACATCTAGTGTGATTTATTTTTCATAATCATGGTTCTATGATAGTAAATTCACATGACTTATCTAATGTTCATGCTCAAATCCTACGTGTGGTACCTTGTCATGTAACTATTTTCCTAAGCGGTGGGATAATATTCTCATGCCATATCACCTTACACACCTCCTTCAGATCATCTACATTTTTCTCGTGGAGCCGACTATTCTTCACACGTTCCCTTTCAAATGCCTCGTCCCTTCAGAAATGGATCTCACCTTATAAATATTTTATCACTCTCATGGTCTCTTGATACAACTCCTTCCGACGAGAAGCATCTAGATACTTGGCATGCATAACCTCTTCTATCTTGATGAGGGTTTTTCTTTAAGAGGTTCATGTGTGTGTGATGATTCTACACAAGTATTCACTAAAATGGTTTGTAAATATGGATCGGGAATATTATATAACATCCATTGGTCATTCTTCGCACGTTGCACATGCGTTGGTGCTCAAATTTGTCTCTACCCCATTTACCATTATTTTCCCTTTGTCTACGTGTTCAAAACATTTTGTCTTTTGATGTGGTTGTTCTAAGAGATTATACCTCCATTTGAAATGCCTCGATTTTTTGAAAATCCATTTTCATGTCCCTCCTTGAAGGAGTCTCCGAGCTTGCCTTGTTTTTTCCCTAAATTTTTCAAAATCCACAGGCTTTGCCATTTTTCCCATTTTTCCCCGACCATGGAAGCTTGAAAATGATCAATTTATATTTGTATGCCTTTGAAAATCCAAATCCATGGTTGAAAGATGCTTAGAACCATGATTCACTTGGTTTTGTTTCGAGAAATTTTCATCCTTAGCGAAAAAATCGGGTTCTGGACATGAATGGTGAATTTCTATGTTTTTAATGGTCTAACGGGTGTCTTTTTCCTATCAAAGTTATTCCTCAGCATTCAGTGGTCATGTGGCTTCTTTTTTGGTCAGGGGATGGTGGGCGAATGCTTTAACTTATTTTTTTTGCTTTTTTGGCAAAAGGGCAAATTTGGTCCCATAGCTCCGCTCAAATCTGATTGGTTCTTTTGGTGCTTATGTGGCTTCTTCTAATTGGATGGGGCGCGATGATTTTTTTTCAGCTTGTTCTTTTGGCTACTTTGGAAAAAAATTTAACCTCCCCACCCCTCCACAGCTTTGATTAAAGAAAATTTTAAGTGGCAGGGAAAAAGTCTTACTTTGACCCCACAAAAGGACACGTGGCAAAGCTAATGGCGGAGATGCGAGCCTTCGGAGGAAAGTTGGATTTTTTTCCCTTGTCATCAAAGGGATTAAAATCTCAAAATGGCCTGCGGGCCTAATGGGGAAAGGTCAAAGCTTTCTCCAGTCAACGGCGGAAGTGCGGACTTTCGAGGAAAATTGGAAAATTTTCCTTTTGTGGAAAAAGGGAGTTAAAGGTGAAAAGGCAAGCATGGTTCCGCTGGGACCCACAACGGGACACGTGTCGGCTCATTTCTCAGGGTGGAGGTGTGGAGAAAAATGTGAAATTTCTACATCTTTTCAAAGTTGTAAAAGAGAAAGGGGACCCATTTTTCAAACTGTTTTCCCGCCCATTTGTACGGATTCGATACAAGTTGCAAGGGGCATATCTTTCAACTCAGAGCTCAAAATATTGCAAATTTGACACCGTTGGAAAGCTCTGACCTCCACTACACCATGGGAGCATAAAATATTACTTTCAATAGGCCTTGATGGGAAAAAAACTAAAAATGACTTTCACGCCATTAAAGTGGATCTGGTTGCTTCCACTACCCATTTTTGATATTATTTTCCATTCTTCCTCCTCTAATACACCAAAGCAAATGGAGGATTTTAAAAAATTTTCCAGATTGTGGACAAATTTGTAGGAGCATTAACGACTAGTGGTCGAGCTGTCATCAGATTTTCCTTTTTTCCTCTTGTTTTGGTCACTTCTGATATAAATACAAGAGCTCTGCTCTTGGTAAGGGGTTGGAGGTTGGAATGTTGGAGTGTTAGAGGTCAGAACTGATTTTCTAAAAAAAGATTGATAGAGCCCATCTTTCGAGGGACTGTTTGAGAAACTTGTATATCTCTTTTGTGTTAAACTCAATCATGTCAAGGTGGTTGTGAGTGTACATCCATTGAAAGCTCGAGACTATTCTATGAAACTTTCCCTACCGATAAGTTTAATCAAATTTGAGTTATTTTGTGTTGACTCTGAGCAATTAGTGTCTTCTTTGTTTCAAAATGTATGCAAATAGTTTTATTCATTCCTATTGTAATCTTATACTAATTTTTTTGAAATCACACAGGATCTCATCCTTGTGATAGTTTAATGGTATTTACAATTTCATTTTCAAGAAGAGCCTTCATCTTGGATGAGATAAACAAATTTAAAATCAATTCATTGTCATTTGTTGATAAAGATTGTCTGTAAGTCTTTGGTGTACCTTAGGTGTGGTTAATCAAAAATATAGTGTTTAATTGAGTCTTCTAATTCGAGCCTTCGTATTGGAGTCTTAAAGATTATGTGAAAACGTGTTGATTTAGGCCTCCATTGAAGCACACCTTCTGGTTGAAGGAACGTCTGACTTTCTGAAGCTTTCTGTTGTGAAGTTGCTCATTATTGTAAAGTCCCTCCAAAGATATGGTATAATCAACTTTATCCTACTTCACCTCCCACCAAAAATTCACTTAAAAACAACCAATCATACCCATAACCCCTGTTTTCATGTATGTATACAAATGCATAATTTTTACCATCAAAACATGTAAAAACAATTAGGTTTTCATTGTCTTTAGTGGCCTGAACCTTTCTTAGAAAATATCTCCATTATCTAGAGTGACAACTCGTGAGAGTTAGGTTTTGTTGCATTGATCATATTTTCTTCAAGGTTTTCTTAATATTTCACAAGGAAGGACATCTCCATCTCCTCCATAAACAACATCTACAAAAAGGGTCCTCTCACCCTGGTTGAAAGGCACAACCATAAAGTAGTGAGGATAGGTCAAATCCTCTTGAGGGTGCTACCCATTTCTCCACATCTAAGTGACAAAGAGCAAAGTTGCATTTCATCCCCGGCTACAAATGACACACTACATGCTATGCTTGTCTCTAAGCTTCCTGATAAACCTGTGATGCTTGCTCAGCTTCTGAGGGAGAATCAATTTGGGTACCAACACTTTACTGGCACCGTTGTTGGGGATGCTTTGAAGAATTTAAAGTTTTCCAGACCCTGGTAATGTTTCTTGCAGTTATGTGTGCAAATACGTTTTGAAAACATCATTCTCTGATCAGATATTTGTAAGGATTGAACAAAGTTATAGGTTTTGTGTGATGTCTGTCCAATTTTTCCAAAGCTTATTGTACTAGGTTTGCCTCACCATTGATAAATTTGGGTGAAGGAAGGTCTGATTTGTAAAGCTTTGCATGATTTTTAGTGCTGACAGATATTTGACAAATTATTTTAGTGCATTTACAACTAGGGTGAAAATCTTAGTGGCGACTCTGAGTTGATTTGATTTTGATAAATGCCAATGTCTTAACCTCTGAAATTGAAAATTTGTTACTAATCTTTGCAAAGCTGGAAGGAAGAAGATCTTTCTTCACCGCGGACCCTAGTAGAAGGTTGTTTCCAGAGTTTGGAAAGTCTAATTTAGAAGGAGGAAGAATTTGGAGGGTTGTTGGAGATCAAACCTCAAGAAAAGAGGCCTCCATTGGTGAAACTGATCGACATATGATTAAAGACTGCAATGCTTCCTCAACTACTTCTAAATCGGGTAGTCTCTTTAAATCCAATTCTCCATCCGAGAGGGGCCTTCTCACTCTACCCTTGTATTTTTCGAATCCATAGTGTCTACCATGAAAAGGAGCCATTAGGGATAGTCATTCTGAAAATTGTATCCCCGTACCACACAAACCCCTCACTCCTCATCACTTTGTTTCTCCAAAGAAGATCACCTCCTCAAAATAATATGGCTCATCCTCCACCCATACCTCCATTTTTGTTAATACTTTTGGTCCCATTAGTTTTATAGGTATGGATGGCTATCCAAATGTTGTGCCACGGGATGTAAGAAATAGATTACCAAAGTTTCAAGGAAATAATGTATAACCGGTGATCAACACTAAACTCTTTTTCAATATGATGGAGGATTTCAAAATAGAGTTTGAAGATGTATACATTAAATTGTTTATTCATACTTTGGAAGAGGATGTAAGGGATTAATATAAAGCTTTGCCTAATAATTCCATTGATTCTTGGACAAATGAACTATGCATTTAGATTGCAGTATGGTGATAGAAATGACCCTAGGTTTCTTCACAAAATTTGAAAACATCAAGAAGAATCCTAATGAGTCAGTACATGATTTCAACACAAGGTTTAACAAGACCTTGAGGAGATTTCCTGTTAGCTTAAGGCCATGTGATGAGTCATGTTTGATCAAATATTCAGATGCATTTGATAAAAAGGTTGCTTACTACTTGAGGGACAAAAACCCTACTAATTTGAGGCAGACATTCACCATGGCTCTGCAAATAGAGAACAACATCAAGGCAATTGGAAAGCCTCCAAAAAGGGAGGGTGTAAAACTAATTAACCCGGAAAATCCTCCAAAAAGGAAGGGTGTAAAACTAATTAACCCGATTTCAAACAAGTAAGGCTTGATTTGGAGGAAGTTGTGAAAAAATTTGGCAAGGGTCAAAAGAAATATCATACAAATTAGCCCGGTGGAAAAAGGGATTGGGCAGAGTTCACAAGGTCAACACAAACAACAGGGCCAAGACAAGTTTACAAATCACCAAAGATATGATGATAGAGGCAAGGGACTTGTTGGATTTGAAATAGGTAGTCCCAGGCCAGGGAAAACATAATGGTACCTAATCCTTTGGCTATCATAGTTGTTGTTGTGGAGGAGACAAATGTCATTGATTGGTGTGACAGATGTTTCATGCCCCATGCTCCATGTGAGGAAGATCAAGAAGAAGAAGAAGTTGGTGATGATATTGATGATGATGCCTGCATGATGGAGATCCCTACAAGTTCACCAAGGGAAGCAACTTCAACTGAGGTAATAAGTGCTAGAACTGCTGCTATTTTTTTAGGATTGCATCCACCGGTACCTCTTCTTCCTCCCTCTCATACTTTAGAAGTAGACACTATGTAAAATCTTTTGAATTTCCCACTAATGATTTTGAATACTTGAGGGCATTAATGATTGAAAAGTATGATGGAGGAGTTCCTTCAGAAGAAGATAGGTAGATATTAATGAATGTTGTAGTTGCCTAAGAAAAGGAGCACAATACCATAAGTAAAGCTGCCAAGGGCCATAAGCCAAGTCAAATTTTCATTGCTTACCAAAGAAACCCCAAAGAAAAATGCATCTGGCAGAGAGCTTGTTTCCCCAAGCAAAACTTGTGTTCCTCCCCATGCCCAAACTAAAAAGAATCCCATTCCATCTGATGAATTTTCCAATCTTTCTCCTAGTGTTGCTTTACCCAAATTTGTTCCATATGACATTGCCCAAGTTTTGAGTCAAATCAAAATTCTTGTCCCAATTTGTTGAGCTTCTTAGGATCCCTGAGCACAAGAAGAGGGCTTTTGAATACTTAGGATTCAAAGAGGAAGAGATCACACAGGATAAAGATGTAAACAAGGTTGGGATTCCCCTTACTGTTGTAGTGTTGGAAAAGCCACAAGTGTTGGAAGAGTTAGGGAACCACCAGAGGTTTATTTAGGAACTTCTTTGGTTAAATCCCAACTGAATGTGGATCCATTCTTCACTACCCTAGTTATCAAAGACAAGTTGTTACATAACTATATGTTTGATTCTGGAGCTTCATGTAATGTCATGCCTCTTGAGGTCATGAATGAATTAGGTATCAAAGTAACAACATATGGGAAGTGCACTGCCATGGACTCTAGAGAGGTGCCAGTGGTGGGATGTGTCAAAGATCTGGTTGTGCAACTTGCATCTTATCCTGGAAGGAACTTAAAACTTGATGTGGTGATTGTTGACTTGCCCTTGCCAAGTGGGGGATGTTGTTGTCAAGAAAGTGGGCAACAAGTGTTGGTGGTAGTGTGCAAATGGACATGTCTTATGCCACTATCCCCATTGAAGGCAACTTGGTGAAATTATATGGAGAGAAGAAGATGTTGTACTTGATTGAAGACCCAAGCAATGCATCTTATGAAGTTTTGCAAGCAGATGTTGATCTTAACAACTTTGTGAGTTTTGTGGATTTTAGGGAGTATGAAAGTGTTGAAAACAGAGCTCCTAAGTATGTTATTTTTCTAGGAATTTGGTCTACGATTCAGCCTTGAAAAATGTTAAAGAATTTGACTTAAACACAATGGAGGAGCTTCAGAGAAAATGGATGGTTTACAAACTAATAGAGAAGAAAAAGAGGTATATTTCCAGTTGATGAAAACATATCAAAACCTCTTGGCATGGTCATATCCAGATGGTAGGTGCTTGAAATTTTTCCTTGATTTTTTCTCTAAATCAGGGTAAACATCTTTTGTATAGTGTATAGTTTGTTGGTTTGTTTTCTGTCTTTCATGTTCTTGTTTGTTCTAGCCCTCGATGGCCTTGTTTTTGCTGGTTTCTCTATTTGTTTTGAGGGGATGGTCATGATTTTTTTCTTTGTAAGCTGAATCATTTTCCCAATGGATATTTTGGCACTTGGTCTACCTTTGTTCTTATGGCACTCGTAGGAGTTTCCCATCCCCGAGTCGGAGCCGATGTTGGTGCTCAGATTTGTCTCGCCCCATTTGCCATTATTTTCCCTCTATCTGCGTGTTCTGAAACATTCTGTCTTTCGATGTGGGTGTTCTGAGAGATTCTACCTCCATTTGAAATGCCTCGAGTTGTTTGTAAAATCCATTATCATGTCCCTCCTTGAAGGAGTCTCCGAGCTTGCCTTGTTTTTGGCCTAAATTTTTCAAAATCCATAGGCTTTGCCATTTTTCCCCAACCATGGAAGCTTGAAAATGATCAATTTATATTTTTATGCCTTTGAAAATCCAAATCCATGGTCAAAGATGCTCGGAACCATGATTCACTTGGTTTTGTTTCAAGAAATTTTCATCCTTAGCAAAAATGGGTTTTGGACATGAATGGTGAATTTTTGTGTTTTTGACGGTCTGACGGGTGTCTTTTTCCTATCAAAGTTATTCCTCAGCATTCAGTGGTCATGTGGCTTCTTTTGGTTGGTCAGGGGATAGTGGGCGAATGCTTTAACTTATCACTTTTTGCATTTTTGGCAAAAGGGCAAATTTGGTCCGTAGCTCCGCTCAAATCTAATTGGTTCTTTTGGTGCTTACGTGGCTTCTTCGATTGGATGGGGCCAATGGGTTTGTTTTTTCATCTTTTTATTTTGGCTACTTTGGAAAAAAGTTTGAACCCACCCCGCAGCCCCACCAGGCTTTGATTAAAGCAAATTTTAAGTGGTAGGGAAAAAGTCTTACTTTGACCCCATGAGAGGACACGTGGCAAAGCTAATGGCAGAGATGCGGGCCTTCAAAGGAAAGTTGCATTTTTTTCCCTTTGTCATCAAAGGGATTAAAATATCAAAATGGCCCATGAGGCCCGATGGGGAAAGGTCAAAGCTTGCTCAGTCAACGGTGGTGGAGTGCGGACTTTGGAGGAAAATTAGAAAATTTTCCTTTTGTGGAAAAAGGGAGTTAAATGTGAAAAGGAAAGCATGGTTCCACTGGGACCCACAATGAGACACGTGTCAAGCTCATTTCTCAGGGTGGAGGTGCGAGAAAAATGTGAATTTCTACATATTTTCAAAGGTTGTAAGAGAAAGGGGACCCATTTTTCAAATTGTTTCCCGCCCATTTGTATGGATTCGATACAAGTTGTGAAGGGGCATATCTTTCGACTCGAGCTTGAAATATTGTAATATGACACCGTTGGAAAGCTCTAGACCTCCACTACACCATGGGAACATAAAATATTACTTTCAATAGGCCTTGATGGGAAAAAAACTAAAAATAGATTTCACACCATTAAAGTGGATCTTGTTGCTTCCACTACCCGTTTTTTGATATTATTTACCATTCTTCCTCCTCTAATACACCAAAGAAAACATGGAGGATTTTAAAAAAAATTTCTAGATTGTGGACAGATTTGTAGGAGCATTAACGACTGGTGCTTGAGCTATCATCAGATTTTCCTTTTTCCTCTTTTTTGGTCGCTTCTGATATAAATACAAGAGCTCTACTCTTGGTAAGGGGTTGGAGGTTGAATGTTGGAGTGTTAGAGGTCAGAACTGATTTTCTAAAAATCTTGATAGAGCCCGTCTTTTTGAGGGACTATTTGAGAAACATGTATATCTCTTTTGTGTTAAACTCGATTGTGTCAAGGTGGTTGCGAGTGTACAGCCATTGACAAGCTCTGAGACTGTTCTAGAACTTTCCCCTACTGATAAGTTTAATCAAATTTGAGTTATTCTATGTTGACTCTGAGCAATTAATGTCTACTTTGTTTCAAAATGTATGCAAATAGTTTTATTCGTTCCTATTGCAATCTTATACTATTTTTTTTGTGAAATCACACAGGATCTCGTCCTTGTGATAGTTTAATGGTATTTGCAATTTCATCTCAAGAAGAGCCTTCATCTTGGATGAGATAAACAAATTTAAAATCAATTCATTGTCATTTGTTGATAAAGATTGTCTATAAGTCTTTGGGTGTACCTTAGGCGTGGTTAATCAGAAACCATAGTGTTTAATTGAGTCTTCTAATTCAAGCCTTCATATTGGAGTCTTAAAGATTATGTGAAAATGTGTTGATTTGGGCCTCCATTGAAGCACACCTTCTGGTTGAAGGGAACATGTCTGGACTTTCCTAAAGCTTTCTGTTGTGAAGTTGCTCATTATTGTAAGTCCTCTCCAAAGATCTGGTATAATCAACTTTATCCTGCTTCACCTCCCACAAAAATTCATTTAAAAACAACCAATCATACCCATACTACCCCTAGTTTGTCATGTATGTATACAAATGCATAATTTTTACCATCAAAACATGCAGAAAACAATCAGGTTTTATTGTCTTTAGTGGCTTGAACCTTGCTTAGAAAATATCTCCATTATCTAGAGTGACAACTCGTGAGAGTTAGGTTTTGTTGCATTGATCATATTTTCTTCAAGGTCTTCTTAATATCTCACAAGGAAGGACATCTCCATCTCCTCCAAACAACAGACTACAAAAAGGGTCCTCTCACCCTAGTTGAAAGCCACAACCATAAAGTAGTGAGGATAGGTCCATGTTTCTCCACATATGAGTGATAAAGAGCAAGTGTATTTCATCCCCGACTACTTAAGCGACACACTTATGTGCTCTAATTTTCTTTAAGCTTCCTATCGGACATGTGATGTTGCTCACCTTCTAAGGGAGAATGAATTTGGATACCAACAACACCTTGATATTTCTTGCACATTTTCCCTTCTTTTTTTCTTACACATACTCTCATAAAGATTAGGGTAGTACTCAACCTTATGTTGTTTTCCACAATAAGCGCATACTTGATTCTAAGGTCACTCGCGTTGATAATGATCTGGGACCCACAAGTGTAACAAGCCCTACATGTAAATATTCCTCTAACACCACATCCTCTACTCCTATATCCACCATGGAACCCACCTTCATTATTGCACCCTTAAATAGGTTGGGATTCTTACACTTGAGAGCTACTTGCCATAGTGGTCTTTCGTAATCCAGTCTTGCATGCCTCATGAATTTTGTCTATCAACTAGAAATATTTGGTATCATGGGTGTGCATGTCACAAATCTTGCAATACATAGAGATGCTCTTCATAATTACACACTATAAGAGGTATTAATTCCAGACATAATGATTTTTGTGGAAATCTCAAAAGATTGTAACAATCGCACATAGTCCTGCAAAAATTGCTATCCTTCATATGTTCTTTAACATCATAATCAATACACCACAATCCACTACATGTTTCATGCACATGAATTTCTAGAAAGCTTCTCCAACTATTTAGCCATATTTTCTATATGTGCCTCCGGAAATAGGCTCACTCCAGTGTCAACACTCTAACCGCTTCAATGCGCAGAGATGCTTCCAACTCCTTACGCAGATCTGAATATTTCTTATGTGATAAACCCCTTCAAAATTAAGACAACAATCTACCAAAAATCCATTGGGAATGTTGAATCTAATGAATATCATAAGATAATTTGGACAAGAGAGTTTTAATCTACACATCATACCCACTCACACTTTCGAGACATGCCCTTCTTGATATCCTTTAAAGCATACTAATACTCTATTGTTCAAAATTTGGGATGTGAAATTCAGCCAAAAATGTAGCATGAAATGCATCATAGTCTAAAGCACGGTCAAGAGTGGATCATACTTTCTATACCAACCGTGTGTGCCCTTGAAGTGTAGTGGCAAATTGACTTGCCTTTCAATCGAGAGTTGTAATCATATTTTACATCCCATAGAAATTCACACTTGTGTACATTTTCATTTACATCCTTCACACCTCTATAATCTAGCAAGTTAAGTAACATCTCAAAGTAGAATTGAGGTGTAGTTTGTAGTGGTTTTTGAGATAATTTTGATCCGGCTGATTCGGTGGTGGATATTGGGGCATTTTCTTTGGTGGAAGACCCTACCATGGGTTAGGACCAAACCCAAATCCATAGCCTCCACCAAGATTCCCTCTCGCATGGTGGCCGACTTGAACCTCTCGAGCCTCCCACTATGACCTATGGTATTGGAGATGAAATCCCTTGTGTCTCAAATTATTGTCTTTGAATCTGGACACCCATTTTTGTGTTGGATTGGCACTTATAGGATTACTTTCAATTATTTATGCGCCAATAACTTTTCTTGATGACATGCCTCTAAAAACCTCTCATAAAGTACTTACAAACACTAGCACATATTGCACTTCCATGTGTGTATTCTTAATCATTATGCTTCCTGAGTTGAAACTAAAATATATTTACCTATATCTCCTTCCCAATGTAGAGATCTTGTTTTCTCACCTTCACTATGATGCTCTTTAATAATTACTTCTTGATATGTAACACATTGCACAAGAGCTAGGTAGTCATGATGGATCATATGCACCCCCATAGTCCTCATTCTCTCCTTTACCGCGCTCTCATCAAAATCTGATAGGGTATATCAAGTGCGCTTTCCCAATATCATAAGGACATGATACTATGGCTCCTCATCTTCTATAGGGATATCATTACTTCCACCAATCATCATTCTTCTTGGCAACAAGTGTTGCATCAAATTCCCTTTTTCGTGCTTCATTATTCTTGAGTCATCTTTCCTCTCTTTGTCTTTTTTTGTTATGACAGCCACCATCCTTATCCACACATGTTCCTCCCCTTGCACATGGTGGAGATTTAGATAGCTATATCTAATCTCTCCAGTCCTATTTATATCATCAATATCTTGATAACTAAGAGTATCATGTGCAAATAGGATCTTATGGACTTAGGAAAAAGCCAAAACTCTTCTTCCTCGGGAAATAATATGTCAAAACTACATACTCCAAAGTATAGTTATGCAGTACACCTTCCCACCAACGTTATACACATCAAGTCCATGTCTTAGTAAAATCAAAGAGATTCGATATTCTTCCAACATCCAAGCACTCTTCCCGAGAAAAAAATTGTTTGATGTGTAAGCTTCCAACAACCGTACAACTCTATTGGGAAGAAGCTGAAAAATGTATCACACAAGCAGTCATACAGTTATCTTCCACCCACTTTTGTGCATTAAAATCAGGTCTAGTGTTATATCTTTGTGCAAACGTATCTTGTCCATCTTCTACCCCTCTCAATACTCTCCAAAGATATTCGATACGCCATCTACGCATGCAACATCCTGGTAGACAAATTGAAAAGAGGTCTTGATAATTGAGGCAAAATATAGCCTTTATTTATTCACTAAATAGCAATACGCGCTAGTCTTCATCAAGATATATTTGAATGTTCCCTTCAAGCGCACATAGCCACCATGTACCTCCTTTGTTATGCTTATCATAATATTAGCATGCATTTTCATTATATTCATAACCGAATCAATCATTCATGTTCATAATCATAACAATTGAAACACCTATAATAATGAAATAGACCACATGAACAATAACAATCAAGATTTGAACACATATCTGCAATCTACAATCACTTATCCATTGCAAAATACCATAGTTAATACATAACAAGTAGCTGATTACAATCGACTGACCAATGCATCCATGCGCTAGACCATGCATGTGCCCATACAGACTCAAACCTAAGATATCATCACTAAGAACACAATCCACATTCCTCAAAAATTAACAAACTCAAAATAATGATGGAATACCTATATTTATAGGTTGGATACTTTCCTTCACTTATTATATGCACCTTCTTAATAATAGGTGCACGTTCAAAATATATTGCATGCTTTTACAATTCTTTCTAATAATAGATTAAACTAAATAGATTGCATGTTTTTACAGTTCCTGCTAATAATAGATTAAATTAAATATATGACCTACCGTAATCCTATTATTAGCTCATCTTATGCATGATCATTTCCTTTATCTACATGTGTTTTTCCGAATATAGCTCCCTTTATTATTGCATGCATCCCCACACGCAAACTTGTTTTCCCACTGTGTGTGCCCCTGTGTGCTGCTCTAATCCTCACACACACATCTCCTATGTGTAGTCTTTTTGCTTTATTGATACTTAGCAATTCTCTTGAGCAATAATTGTGAATTTTTGAGCTTGATTTTTAAGTGCTATAAGTAGTTACACATTTATTTAAACTTAAAGAAGCGTGTGTTTCCAATTCCTATTGGGACATTGTTGGGACACATCATTTGTAAGGATGGGTTACTTGTTGATCCAATAAATATTTTCCTCATTTTTCAGTTAGAGACCCCACGAACACAAAGGTATGTGAACACATTCCTTGTACTATCACATACCACTTTGGGATCCCAAAATTTGACATCTCGCTTAAGCCATAAATAGGGTGGACTAAATTGCTAATGGTAATTTCTATAAGTACACCGAATAAATATTGCTGTAATATTTTCGTAAATAAGGTTTAATTAGCCACCGAGAGTCTTAACTCATATCGACATCATCTATTAAATTATTAAAACTTTATGATTATGCCTAAAATCAATATGAAGATATATAAATTTATTCGGTATATGGTTGTTACACTCAAGCTATCACCTATGAGTGTCCATGAAACAAAATGTTCATTATATGTATTGAGTATGAAATCTTAGTTATTATTATTGTCTTGGACTTGAATTTTTATCCTTGGCATATAAAAGGTTGTATGAACCTTGGTTTGATCTTATTGATATGATTATTTAATAATCATTATAATGAGATATTAATTAAGGATTAACATTGGCATGGAGGTATATTATTTTGATAGGGATTAAGGAACAATATGATTTTTGTGACTTGGCATTTAGGTATTGATTTGGGAATAATGCATTCATTCGGTCATGAGCGATTGAAGGATTAAGATACTAATTATTTGGTTGAAATTAGAAACATCATAATTGGTATTTAATTATTTAATTTACTTATTATTTGATTTAAATGCCTCCAATGGAAGCATGAGGTTCACGGACCTGACCAAAATTGGAAAAGAATTGTGGAAAGTTTTAAATCCATTTAAAAAGGGACATATTAACTTTTGGAGAGCTCATTGCTATTTTGTCATGGGTGAGTTCTTAATAACATTAGAAACCCTAGAATATTTTTGTTTAGTGGCTATGGAAGATGCTATTAAAAGGGTATTTTGCACCATATCTACATGGTCGTTTAGCTTGGAGGTGGCATTGGTTGTTTTTAGATACATGTGATGGAAAATTAGACATTAAAATTTTATAAAAGCCCCTTCTTAAAAGAGCTAAAAATATGATCTCACGGGTGGTGTTGGTTCCGCCAATGCATTTTAGGCATGTAATCACCGAAAAGATAAAAGAAATGAAGTTTACTATTTTATCATCGGTGTATTCTTGCTTCTATAAAAGAAAGGCTTAAAGGAAAGATCATCTTGAAAAATATGATTTGTTGAACTGTTTGCATGGAAAAAGTATAATGTAGAATATGATTTTTGTGAAAGCTTGTTTATTTTTTTATAAAGAGAAGCATTTCCTAATAGGGAAAGGATGTGTAGACGTAAATTTATTTGAGTATAAAAAAGGAAGTACTAATGTGCTATCATGCAAATGTGGAATAAGAAAATTCCCAATTTTCAAGCATGATAACCATACCCTACTTGAATTGTTTTACTCAAAGATCATTCGATTCATCCTTCATATCATTCTAATCCTTGAGTTAGTCCTATATCATCTCTATGAGGATTACAATGTGTCATGTCGGGATGAACATAGGTGATTTAGGGGTATCTAGTTAGTACACGAGATTTCAAAGTAAGCTCAATTAGGACAAGATTTTTACAAGTTTGGAAAGGGTTGTTCTCTAGTATTCTCAAGGCCACATGCACCCCGAATAGAATGAAAGACCCAAATCCATCAAGGAGGTGTATCAAAGAGCTAGGAATATTGTGCAATCATTTTTGGAAGATTTTGGGAGGTTTTGGAAGTCTTGGAGTAGTTTCAAAAAAGTGGGTCTTGGAGGCCTAAGCAGTTCCCAATGCCAAAAAAATCTACTGAGCTTCAAGAAGAGATTCCGAGAGATCCAAAAGGATTTATAGTCAAAAAAATATCATCAAAAATTTATTTTAGATCCCTAGAGGATGGTAAAATCATATTTTTCACAAAACCTAGGTGCACTATGTCCACATCCAATTTTTCATGCACATCCTTGGAGCTAGAAAAAAATCCTATATTTTAGGAATAAAAAATGTAGAATAATGAGATGATACCCCACTATTGGATTCATAAGGTCATTTTAAGGTGGAATCATATAAAATTTCACAAAAAAACTCCTCCCCAGGAGCTCAATATACGATCTCGACAGCAACTCCCCAAGGTAAAGGCTCCAATAGTTAGTCATTTTTTGAGTTGAAAATCCAACCAATCAGAATGTGGCACACTTTTTTGCACCAAGTGAACCAAAACTTGGTTCATTTGGTCAAAAAAATTGACCCCTCTTTGAGCCCTTAGTCATAATATGCATTTACCTTTCTCGTATGACTTAAAGTGTTATTTTTAGCCCCCTCTTTCATCCCCAACAAAAATCACATAATAGTGACACATGGCTGCACCAAGTGCACCAATAATTTGGTGAAAGTGGTGCAAAAAAGTGTTCTTCTACCCAAAACATTAAAACTATGCAAATTTTCTAACCTCACATGCAAGTACCACCATTGCTGTTTTTCATATTTCCTACACGCACACACATGTTTTCTCCAACTATCAGATTCTTCTTCATTCCTCAATTTATGATACATCCAGCACCTTCCATATCATAATATCCATCATTTATCCATCATTCCATGTTGCTACAGTGAATAAACATAGAAATTTCAAGAAAAATCCATGATCAAGAGTTGTCAGAAAACCTAGGGCACAAAACGAGAAATTGCTCATATCTCCCAAACCGTGCATCAGATCTCCATGAAATTTTGAGAAAATTTTCCTCATCCAAACGCCTTGAAGATTTTGAAAAATAAAAAAATTAAAGGCATCCTTGATTTTTAATGGCATCCATTTGAATTTCTTTTTCTCTAAATTGATTCTTCTCCATTTACCATCGATTCGAGAAGTGATTTGACTTGAAAATATGAATAAAGACTGAAGAGCAAAAAAAAACCCATAAGGAATTTGAAATTTTTTTATCAATCCAACACTCCAAAGTTCAGATTCTAAAAATATAAAGTGTCACTGGTTTGCACTTTCCATTTTTAGTAAGTTTCTAAAAATAGAAAACTCCTCGAGAAGAAGAATAGTGAAAACTACATACAAGCATAAAACTTGGGCACATGGGTCAAAAAGTCAAAAAGTCAAAAAAGCAAAAATCAAAAAAAAATTTCCAAAAATAGAAAGTGCTTAGATTTGACCCCAAAACATCTGTAATAATCTTGGAATCTAAAGATAACTCCTCAGCACAAACAACAAGGTGAAAAAATGACATTGCCCAAAATAGCGCTTCTGGGACCTAGTTTCCAAAAATAGTAGTTTTTGGTCCGAGAGCATAAAGCTTCTATCATATCCATAAAAACATATATTATTGATTTTTTCCACTAGGAATTTCAAGTTCTCTTGTCAAGATCACCTACTCTCCCCTTGGTGAGTTGGTTCAAAATAAGCTAAGTTAGTGAGCTCGATGAGTTGGGAGAGCTAGTTAAGTGGACTAAGGAGAGTTAGTCGATTGAGCTTCTCAAGACAAGAATAATTAATTTGTACTAGTATCTTCCTCTACACAAACATCCAATTATGTCTTCTCAAGGTGATCAAGAGCTATCCCCAAGGAAAGCTTCTACAAGCACTCCGGTGATCGACGTTGCGTAGTAACTCTCAAAGAGCCGTTTCCATGGATTCAAGAAGTGCTTGAGAGTGGGCCAAGAACAACACAACTTGTTACCATTCCTAGTCTCGTAGAAATATTTGGAATTTTGAAACCCAAGCGAATAAATAAAGCCCAAGTAGCTTCTCGCTTCTTCAGTGGCACCTCAGGTAACTAGTATGTTGAAGTTTTCAGGCCTAAGACCAAAAATCCCATGGAAGAAATGACTCCATTTGATTATGAGTTGACTTACATCTCATTGGGTCAAGCTTCTCATAAAGGTGACATTCACCTATTTGAAGAATCCTATTCCCACCTTCATGCTCGATATCAAGAATACAATCGAACCATTGTGCAATTGGAGGAACATGTAAGAACTCTTAGTGCATACATTCAGCCCTTCTTATGAGTATAATTAACACCTCCCCTTCTGATGGAATATATTCCCCTAATCAGCAGTATCAACCCCAAGGAAATCAAGAAAGCACATGAATACATGATGTGGGAAAATCCTATGAAAATTGGATTGAGGAAATCATCGAGAAAGGAAAGGAATTGTGTCTGGACATCATTTCTCTCATCAAGTATGCTCGTGCAACATTTTCTGAAGTAAACAAGATGGAGGAGGAGTTTTAAAGAGGTCAATCACTTGGAGGAGATACTCCCACTGGTATTTGAAATGATTTATTTTGACTCTCACGCCCTCATGAGAAAGGAAGTGTTTGCATAAATTTCCGAATACTTGTCCCAAATTTGGATCCACATCATGGATGCCCGGTATGTAATGCTAAAAAGGGCCATATCCGAATTGGATTCCCATGGGTGCTAGGTTTTGGAATCTTGAATAAAGTTCTACCATTGTGTTCAAAGGTTTGAGTTCCCCCACTCACTAAAGACTCATCATCAGAAGAACTCATCATTGCATTTTAAGAGATGGTCAAGAAGGAGGTAAGTGACTCTCTTTCCTTCAATAAAGAAAACTTATAGTCCCTAGATGACATCATGAGTTGCATTACTGCATTGCAATGGATCATGAAGAATGGTTTCATCAATGTAAAATGATCAGTGGTGTCCCTGAGACATGGACCAAGGTGTTGGGATGTGTTTGCATTCCAGGGGAAGATAAGATGACAACTGCGATAGCTCAATTCATCAAGGAATTCAAGGAAAAGGAACCCACCCAGAGATTCACCATTAGGAGGCATGATTACAGTAAAGGTTTATCTTAGCAGAGGTTTCTTCATCAGATGTGGCAGCTTCTCCTTCTCTCTTTCTCCCTCTTCTTTCTCTCCCCTTTCTAATTATTCATTGGGAATAATCATTGTATTTTGTCTCATTCACTTAAGTGACTTCATAAATCAACATTGTAAAATTCCCTTTAATTTATAAAAAGGAACTTATTTCTCACTTCCTAGGAAGGTGAAAAGTCACGAGTTGAATGAGACAATGAAGATTCATGTGGGGGGTAGGTGAAGAGTCAATTCATATTGCTATAAATTGGGATGGCTTCTCCATTCCAAAGGATTTGAAAATTACATCCTAAAAATTATGTACTTTATAGTAATAGTGGATTGTAATATGTTGTTGGACTTTGTGTCATCCATATACATGAAATAAAGCTACATTTCTTTTACATTCTTTCTTCTTTTCCCTTGCTTTGTACAACTTGTGTAAATGTCAATCAAGGAATAGAGTTTCTGATTTCCAAGATGTATGAATGTGTGCAAATTTGTATGCATGGTTTCCTCTCATCGTTGATGAAATAAAAATAGTTGTTATAAGCATCTTTTGTTTCTTCCACTTCCTTATTTCACACACTTTGCAAGTATAGTGATGAAAGATATTTTTATCTTCGATTGTTGAACTTGAGAACTTGGTGTCTCGGGTTATCCATCTCACTATATAGCTTCATTGTGATTTCCTCTATATTGAATGTTGAACTACTCTGGTTATTGGGTGTGAGCTCTATAATCTACTCATGGAAGTAATCTTCCTTTCCTAATTTCCCTCTTTTCCCCTCATCATTGTAATTTCCTCCTTGTACCTTGTACAAGCACTTTACCATAGGTTTAGTGGAGTTTCCCTGTGTGATCTCTAGCCAATTTTTCCACCCACAACATTTATATAGGATTAGGATTAGTTTAATTTCAATAATGGGAGTTGCACCATTCAATGCAGAGGGGCGTATCCTCGTGAAAATTGGTGGAGACACCTAATTTTTCCACTCGAAAAATATTCTCACCAACATGATGTAATTTCTATTGTTTTCTATAAAATGGTTGTATCTATTTTCTGAGGTTTACTCGATGGTTGGTTACATTATGCTTATGTACTACTAAAGTAATCTTCCCGCCTAATTTCCATCTTTTCCCCTCATCACCGTAACTTCCTCCCTTGTACCTTGTACAAGAACTTTACCATAGGTTTAGTGGAGTTTCCCTGTGTGATCTCTAGCCAATTTTTCCACCCACAACATTTATATAGTATTAGGATTAGTTTAATTTCAATAATGGGAGTTGCACCATTCAAATGCGAGAGAGGCCTATCCCGTGAAAATTGGTGGAGACACCTAATTTTTCCACTCGAAAAATATTCTCACCAACATGATGTAATTTCTATTGTTTTCTATAAAATGGTTGTATCTATTTTCTAAGGTTTACTCGGATGGTTGGTTACATTATGCTTATGTACTACTAATGTAGACTTTTCATTTATTAGAAACCAGATACGTAACACGGTAAATATGGAAAATATGCATAGGGAACTGTATATGAGGAGGTTCTTGAGTTAACAATGAATGTGATAATCTATTCCTTAACATGTATTTTGTGTTACACTTATTAAGCACACATTTGAGCATAATACTATCATTATGTTTATTATAATAGATGTGAACCAAAATCATCATGGATACATATATAAATTAAGTTTAACCTTGGGTCTCTATTGATTACCATTCCCACTTGAGGCTAGGATGTGTTTGGACCAAAAATATTGTAGGTTTTCATCTAATAATTATGAATATGTAAAATGGTATGATGTATTCTTCGGCATGAGGAAGAATTGCTATTATAAATGGAAATGTGTAGTGTTGACTAAACCAATAAAAAGTGATCAAATAAGGGTTTCACATGGAGCATGTAGCACTTTTATAACTTAAGCTACAACAATTTTAAGTCAAAAAGAGAGCTGTGAATATGTATCTCTTAGTGTGGGTTGGGTGTTTATTATAAATTCCCTTATTATTATTAAAGGGATTAGGTAACAATTGCATATTAAATCAAGGAATGGGACTGTGTAAGTTAGTTGCTAATCATATGGTGAAATTTCCCTAGTTCAATCACCTGGTTCAATTAAGGGTGTTGATATAAAATAAATAATTATGGATTCAGTCTTATTCCTAGATAGAATATATGAAGGATTGGTGATAAAAAAAAAAAAAATCGAGACCGTGTAGTATTATAATGATTGAATGATTAGTTTAAGATCCTCTATGATATTAGTTTGAGTATTTAAGGAGCTACTCAAGACTTCTGGGTTTGTTTTCTAACAAACATATTAGGGAAGAATTTTCAAGAAATCCCCTAAGACATGGTCTCCTTGTGGATGCATAATAAAACCTTCCTATTAATTGTATGAAGGATATAAATTATACTTTAGTTCCATATTTAATAAGACATGTGAGTATGGTTAGAAAGGATTTTTTATCTCTATCTATATGAATATATTGCTATGAATAAATAAAGGACTTGTAATGGCTAATATAACTACTTGAATGGAAGTCTAATGAATTTATGACCTTCAAATATGTATGGAGTAAAAATGGTTTCAAGATATCAGTTTTTAATTAAAGAATGTTCAGTAAGGACCTATATAGTGGAATACCCTACAAACTACTTTAGGTAATAACGTAGGGAAAATTTTAGTGGATAATATTCATAATTTGGATATTTATGGAGATTTTGAAAGTCCCATTTGGCTATTTAGACACCATATGCACACCCAAGATTCACCAAAATAATCAAAAATGTTACTATTTCTTGCTCATATAGCCAAATGAATTCTAATATCAATATGTTTTTATGGATCACCTTTAAATCAATGGGCCATGATTTTAAAACATGTTTGGATCATCATGAATTCTATGGGCCCTTGGATCAAAATTGCCAACATTTTAGAGGGAAAATTTAAAATTTGATTAAATTCACCAATTGTGTGCATGCACGCATGCATGTGTGTTGATATGATCAAATATATTAAAGGCACCAATTCAAGTAATTATCTATTCAATTAAAGGATTATATAAGATTAAAATTAGAATATGGATTCTATTATATGTGATATGCTTTAATTAAGGAATTCTTGGGACCATTTAATCCATAAAAATGTATTGTTTGCATCATTGCTGGTTTGAATTGGTTTAGCTAATAGTCATTTAGAGCCTTAATAATGGAGGCCTTTGTAATTTTTCCTTTAGGAATTATCCCACATTTCCCAAGGAGTGAAAATCATATGTGTATATATAGAAAAAATATCTCTTAGTATATTGGAGGAAAGGATTTGCGGGACACCTTTTGGAAAATCATTGAAAAGTTTCAAAGTAAAGAAAGACTAAGGAAGGAGATTTTGGAGCCAAAATAGCATAGGATTTTGACACATTGCAAGAGATCAACAAATGTGATATAATTATGGTAGGATTTGTGAGGAAGGCTTGAGAGATCATGGGTTTTCCCAAAATTGCATGAAATGATGACATGTGTCCAAAGGGATCAACGGTTAAGGTTTAATCCTAGGAAGGATTGGGAAAATGGTTCAAATTTCATAACTCAATAATTTTTTTTGGTTAAGTAAGGAATGCATATAATGCACTTCATACCATAAATAGATTAGACAAATGAAATCTAACCTAAAGAGGACAAATGAAATTCATTGATTTAAAAACTAGAAAAATTAGGCTAGATTTTCCTTTACATATACAACCATTTTCAATTATTTTTTCCATTTTCATCATAGTCAAGATATCCATTTTTGTAACATTCATCATCCAAAATTCTTCCTTCAACAAGATTCACCACCCTTTTTATAAGTTTTTTTCATGGGTTCCTTAAAAAATTTCAATGCAATAAAGGAAAAGAAGGTTTAATAAGAAATAGTATCAAGCCACCACTCAGGTTTGTGGTTAAAAACAAAGACTTGAGTTAGATAAAATGAAATTATATCTTCTTGTTTTAAAGGGAGTAATAATAAAGGACTACAAAAGAGTATGACAAGTCTTGTGAGGAATTAGTCATTCCTCCATGACAAGAAGCAAAACAATATACTTGTTACATATAGGACATCACAAACCTTTAGTTATGATGATTATGCATGGAATACGTAATTTTGTGAATATATATATTTTTAGTGTTGGTTAAGATGGGTAAACTTTGTTAAGCTCCTAAAATATTCTTATATATTTATTTGAATATCTCGCTAATATGGAACTAGCTAGATGCATGCCTATGAAGAATGAATTAATTAGTTGAATACTAGAACAATATGAAAAGAAATCAATGTTGTATTATTAAGACTAATAATATGATATCATTGCATCTTGTTTAATTAGTACATTAAATGTACATACTTGGAATAGTGAACCAAGTTATGATAGACTCTTGTCAGTAACTAACAATTAACTTCATTCAATGAGAACCTTATAAGAATTAAACCCAAAATCCCTAATGAGGGGAACTTGTGGAAAAAAGGTCTAGAGATTTTAACAATTTTATTTAATGAAGTCATGTACTCATTTGGTTGATGTTCAAGTTGTCAGATCATCATAGTTGTGTTGTGGCATGAAGTGAGTCCTGATCTATTAGGAATTCACTTGAACCTTTTTCTACTGTGAAATTAAGCTTAGTAAATTAGTGAATGAGTAGTTAAATATTTATTTATATCAAGCCTATAACAAATTTATGAGGGAAAGATAATTGTAAGCATGAAAGGTTGAAGTAGAACTTCTCTTCGATAGGGAACAAAAGAAATTAGTTGTATTTTTAGGAATTAGAAGAGGGGGACTATATGGACACCGTGAGTACTATCAACAATTTATATGAGGATATTTGAAAGTATTTTCACCCTTAGAGAAGATATTTAAGAACAAGGACTATATAAATGGAGCACAAAATAATAAAATATATTTGAAAAGTTAAAGGAACAACTCTCTAGCATGCTAATATTAAGATTTCCTAATTGGAATAAGACATTTCATGTACACGTGGATGCATCAAGTATAGCGGTAGGGGAAATAATTATAGAACAATGAGAAGATGACATGGATCATCCGATCATTTTTGTAAGTAGAAAATTGACACTCAAAACAAAATTATACCCCAACAAAGAGATAAAGGCTTTCAATGGTTTATGCACTATTAAAATTTAGATAATACCTTCTCGGTGATGATTTTTTCTTCTATACCAATCACATGGCATCAAAACATTTGGTTAACAAAGAAATGTTGCATGGGCACATCTATAGATGGATAATTGTGTTCCAATAATTTCAGTTCTCGGTAATAGTCAAGCTAGACAAAAACAATACATGACATGATAAATTCTCACACATTACTACTTGAGAAGAAGTATAAATAATAGATTATGGAATACATGATGCATAATCTACAAATTACAAGTGCCCCATATGAAATAATTGATATTGCATTATTCTTTGAAACAAGAATTATGTAAGATAACAGAATACCCAATAGAAGAAACAACTAGTTTTTAGGCTCCCCCTATCAAATAATCAAGGTGCATTATACAATATGGGGAGAGATGAATTATTAAGGCATTATGTAGTGGAACATGAAAAAAAAATTACATGAAGCACACGAAGGGGTAGTAGGAGGACATTATATCGGCAATGCTTCGCAAGTAAGGTTTTAACAATAATATAATGGTGGTAAAAATTAGTTCATGATGTGAAGGAGAATGTGTGAAATTACAATATTTATCAACGTGTAGGAAGGAAAAATAAGAGGGATACAATGCTTTTACATCTAATCCTTTCTCAAGAACCATTTGAAAAATGGGCTATAGACTTTGTGGGTCAAATCAATCTAGCTATGTGACTAACTCGACACATGTTATATTATCACAACAATATACTACTTAACAAGATAGGATTGAAGCTATGCTAAGAAATTACTATACAACAACAATAGCCACTAGGTTTATCTCGGAAAATATTTTTAATTAGTTATGGATGTCAATTGAGCATGACAAGTGATAGAGGAACCCATTTCCATAATAATACAATGAACATATTTCTATCGAGTTCATAATCATGTACCATAAGAAAACACGCTACAATCCCCAAGTCAATGGAATAATCGAAGCATTCAAAAAAATGAGTAATACCTAGCTAAACTATGCAATGTTAGGCATAAATATTGGGATGACAAAATTTTATCAGTATTATGGGCATATAGGATGACTTACCAAAGCAATTGAATATAGCAATACCTTTCAAATTAGTGTTCTCCAAAGAAGCGGTGCTTCCAATTGAATTTATGGTTCAATAATTAAGGATAGTGTGAGTTATAAATTTAGATGATGAAGTTTCAATCTTGGAGCACCTAACTAAAATACTATAGTTGGATGAATGAGGGGAACATGCATGATGGATCCAAGGCATATAAAAGGCATGATAAAAAAACATGGCATGATTGCAAATAAAGAACAAAACTTTGACTATCGACAAATTACTACTCTATGAATCAAAATTTACATAAAACCTAAGAAAGTTGAAGACACACTTCGGTTAGGACCATATGAAACACATGAAAATTTTCCTACTTGGCATGCAAGTTGAAGGATTTCACTGGAAATTTTCTACCAGTCAATTCAATGGGAGTAGTCTAAACCCCTACTTCTAGTGAATGCTCTTCTTTGAAATTGAATAGGGTGTATGTCATTAGGATATATGTTGTTTAAATTTCTAGGTTATGTTATTTCATGTACTTAGAATATTTTTTCATGTATTTCCTTATTTTTGTAAGTGTGTATGTTTTGGTGTAATAATAAACTCCATATAGTATATTCAAAAATATATTCTTAAAAACAACTATATGATTCACTCCTTAAAATTCCTTTATTAATTCAACTATAATAAATAGTATAATTTCGTACGGAGGACACCATGTATAATTTCTATGGGAGGAAGATGGTGAAAAGAAAAATTAATGGGATAAGACTTAAAAATTTATGCACATTAAGAGATGAAATAAAATGAGATTGTCAATAAAGTCACGCACCAAAAAAATAGAGCATCAAAATAGTGTGGGGTATACAAGAAGGTTTTAAAACTAATGTGCATGATAAAATAAGGTACTTAGATGGTATTTCAAAACATGTTTCATAGGAAAGTTAGTGTGATCAATGTGAAAGCATTATTAAAGCACATTAGAATATGGTTTACTCGAAAAACTTGATCAAGGAAAATGGCAAGTGAAGATGTGAAGATATGGTAGTGGGTAAGGTAAGGTGTTTGTATAAGGTTATGAAAGGAAGTGCATAAAGAAATGTGACGTGAATTTTAGAAAAACACAATAAACTACTATTGAATATTAATTCATCGAGGATAATTTCATTATTGAAATAGATTACATATATAGGAGAGAGTGATCCTTAAAACAAGGAGTCAAACATCATCCTCATAATCAATATATCCCCACAATATCTCCACTAATCTCTCAATCCCATTATTCTCTCTCACACTCCTAATATCTTTGGAGAGATAATCTAAATGATATTTTATCACAAATCACTCACACTTGATTATATTATCTCACAAAATATAATATAACTCACTCACATTACAATATAATTACTCACCCATGTGAGTACAAATAAGGATGTTCTTAACAAAGACTAAGGAATGTAAGCTACCCATCGCAACTAGAGGCATGTGGATAAGGCAACATAAATCCATAAAATTCGTGGCATAAACATGTACATGGATTATTCATTTATGGAAAGTTTGAAATAGATTAAAAAAACGTGAAAAGAAGTTGGTAACAAATGTTAACCACTGGGTATTGAATGTAGTTGGTAAAGAAGTTAAAGTTCATTCGCAAATGCAATAAATGTAGATTTTATTACCTAGGTTAGATACGTATATAAGGAGGGTAAGAAGTCATTTTTTAGTTACCAAGCATTCAAAATAACGAGATATCATAGTGAAAATGGTGAAGACAAGTTAAAAGACGATTCGGATCATGTAAAAACCCAAACCCTTTCTGCCATTAGAGAACTAAACAAACTTTTATAGGTACATGGATGAGAACAATGATGGAAAAGTGGTAGAGATAACCAAGATAGCGAGAAAAATGATAGTTTTTAATGGATTAAATCAATTATTCAAGCTCTCAAATTTCTCTCGAGACAACGTTAACATGGAGGATGAGTTTATCTAATAAAATGAGGAAATTTGGGTCTCTAAACCACCCCAAAGTAAATTAGAGTGGGTTCCAAAACATATGAAGCTTGAAGACTAGACCAAAGGAGGTGCACCAAGAAAGGGTCATGCAAGGATATAATTCTTCAAGCGAGTTTAGTTTGAATAATTCTATAAGTTCAATGTCGGAAGAATATTCGAGATAACAATTTGATAAGAGATATTTTAGGGAAGAAGAAGAACAATACCTCATAGAGGAGCTAGAGAGACAAGATGTTGATGTTGAGACCAAACCTAGTTTCTCATGCGCAAAGAAGAAAAATGGAAAGAAAACCATAATGTTTAGTAGAGAATACAAGGATAAAAATATTATGTCACCAACACCTCACAACTTAGAGATGCAATATCCGAAGATGTTCGGAAGGGGAAAATGGAAGACAAAAAGTCAAGAGTGAAAAATATTTGAGTTTAATCACTATGTTCTTGGGTTGGTGGGAACATTAACTGAAGACTTGTAACACAAGATAGATACAAAGACTATTGAGGGAGACATCATTTATGATGATAATGTAAATCGTGTGTTGGAAAAATTTAGGGTCCTCTAACTTTATGAGCTGCCATAATTTTACAAGTGTATAATTTTTTTCCAAAACTTGATCTCATGCGATCATGATGTCTACTTCTACTTTATCGGCATGTGTATGAAAATTATCCCCTCTTTGATCAATAAACCAACTAGGTTGATCAACATGCAAGATGACCTGGCATAATAATTGTGCAATGATAAAGAAATTAATGAGAATGGGGATATATTGAACTTCAAGAAAGGTTGGCACAAATTTCCCATTGCAATATCAAGGACCCTCGCTAAAAGAGTTACATCATAATTGTTGACGTCCAAAATTGACCGTGGCATAGAGAGGTGGAAAAAGATAAATAAAATTTTTATATACAACACTCATAAAATGGTGAATGGGATGTGGTACAAATTTTCCCAATACATTTTTGAAGGAATTGTTTAATATGTAGAGTATACACATCACAAGGCAAAATCCAAGTTTGCATGGGGTTTCATACTCCTACTACTAGTATTCAATGAAAGAAACATTCTAAAGACAAGATAAAATCTCAATTGGGTATATCCTTTGGAAAATAAGTCACATACAAAACTATATAAGGAATTTTAGTGCATACCACCCTAAATAATGCATACAACGCCAAAATAAATAATTGGTTAAGGCATTTGCAGAATGTATTTAAAGAGGATTGGAGAATACTATGCCAAAAACCCAAGGAAATAGAAGGAGAGGAAGAATTTTCTCTAATGTATCTATATTTCTTAGGTCCTGTTCAAGATGAATAGTAGACAAATACCTCCATGGGCCAATTTGTGCTTTTCCTTCACTATAGAATATTTCAAGCGATTCGTTAACCAGATCAAGGATGTAAAGAAGTTAAAATTTGATTTGTTGAATATTGATGTGGATATACATACCCTTCATATGACATAAAAATATCATAGAAATGAAGCATATGTAGAGAAGTGCATGTCTAGCATATAAGCTTTAATTTAGGTGGAAACAATGGTAGTAGGCAACCAAACAGCTTTAATTGTTCTACTACTTAAGGCCCAAGAACAAGATAAAAATAGTTGCACCCAGGAGGAGGAAGATCCAAATGAAGATAGGTGCCAACCATCTAGGACCAAAACCAAGGGATCCAAATTACTAAATTAGGTGAAAGTCATGTGGTCTACACATGAGCACCTTGAACAAGAAGAAGAAGATTTTGAGCCTTTGTAGAAGTGGAGAAATCAAATAATAGATGTAGAAGGAACTTTTGCACCAAGCCCAAACTCAAGATTGACTCACATAGATAAGGAAAGTGATTTGAACAAGGGAAAAATGATGGGAAGATTATGGATAATTAGGGCCAATAACACGGTAAGAAGAAACCAATTTGTTAACCCACATGGACACGATACGAGGATTAGTGGAGAAAACTCACATATAATGAAGATGATAAAATAGGTTTGGATGCACCCACAAAACCACTCCTCTAAAGAAACTCATGTTAGGAATTCTAGGAGCTGAGGGGGGAGGGCTGAATCAGTGTTCTTTCAAACTTCTTAATCAATTTGCACTTCTTCAATTTCTTACAATTAAACTATCTTAGTTGTGATGAGGTATAACCATTCAACCATGAGAGATAGGGAGCAAGATAAACATGAAAAACCACATGATGAGATAAGATTTAATGTGGAAACCCATCTCGAGAAAAAACCCACTGAAACTAGAGAGCTAACTTGGACAATTATCCTGTAAAGTTACAATGATTTCACGTTGAGCATCAACTCAACTTGGAGATGCAACTCCAAAATTTATCCAAGTTGCTACTTGACCTTTATCAAGCTTCAACTTTCATGGAAGATTCAACTCCCAACAATTTAGCCAACAACAACACTGTTGATTTTCTATAAGATACTACTTACAAGGAGGCTTCAACCCCCTACAATTTAACCAATAACAACTGATCTTATGTAAGCTACTACTTACAAGGAGGCTTCAACCCCATATATGCTAAGTTGCAACTTAGAATTTTTACAAAAATTTTGATCACTTTATTGTGTTGTCTTCCATAACTGATTATGACCACTTCTTCAGCTCACTTGTCTTCTCTTCTTCTTTCTTAGTTTTCCATGGTTTCAATCCATTCACACTCTTTTCACTTGCTCAGACTAGCACTCAACTAACTCTATCTTTCAACAAAGATTCAACCACATCATATTGTATAGAATAAATTTTACCTCTTCAACTTAAATTAATAAGAAAAATAATTAAACTTACCTACCTTCGGTATGGTGAGGTTTAGAGGTATCAGCGGATGTGGATAGATGATGTTGAAGTTGTGCTCCATATATAAAATATATAAGCTCCTTTCCTGTAAGAATACCTATAAATCACCGACACTAAACAAAATATGATTAATATAATATCATGCGGATTTCCTAGAAAAGGCCAGTCCATGGAAATCAAAGGACTTCCTAACAAGGGTGTCAATCCGATTTTACAATCAAGTGATTAAAAACAAGTTATGATAGATGATAAATAATAAATGGTAAATGTTGTGATAAGTTTCAAGTTTATTACAAACATATAATTAATAAATAATGATAGATATGAACTATGCTTAGAAATCGAATCTAAATCAATATTTGAATTCTTAGAGGATGGAGAACTCTCTTCTCCAGTTGTTTCTGATTCTTCTTCTCTAGACTAATCTAAAATCTCATCTTCAATATACTCTTCCTTAAATAAGTCTAAAATGTATTATGGTTCTTCTTCTGTGTTAGAATTGGAATCGAAATCGAGTGTTCAATCGCCTTTGATCTTCGATTCAATCTAAGATCACAATTCTTCTAATTTAGCTTCATATTGATACTCAAACTAGGCCAAATATGTTCGGATACAGGGACCTCAAAGTAGGATTCCTAGAATTCATTTGTGGCTTCGTGGATTTGTTGAGTGGATTCAAAGATGTTTTGTAAACTATCCAAAGGGGCGGAGTGGATGGCACATAGGTCAAGGTCATGTAGAATGTCGTATTGCTCCCAATATAATGGATGATGGATGATATGCAATGAGTTGATGCTAGTTATTTCACAACCTTGACCATCTATTGCCATCTAAACAAGCCATACTGGACAACATTTTAGCAACAAAAGAGATACAATGCAACTGATGAATGAAATCTGAGGACTGCTACAAGGAAATAGAAAAGATAGGAATCACAGGTGATTGTAGTAATCACTAGCGATTACTGATGAATAATAAAATGTTGATAAAAAAGGATTTAACCAATTAATTCAAGATTATGATGTTTCAAGATTTTAAATAATATTATTGATAACATATGAACAAATAAAGATAGCGATTATCGATGAGTAATAAAATGTCAATAAAAAATATTTAACCAATTAATTCAAGATTATGATGTTTCAAGATTTTACATAATATTGATAACATATGAACAAATAAAGATACCCTAATATAGAAATGAAATTATAGAACGGTGTTTGACCTTGATAGAAGATTGACGTAGCTTGTAGCTGAATATCAAAATATTGACTGACACCGGCTCCAAAATGGATCCCAAGGTGTTTAGAAAATAATTTTAGATGATAACATGATTACGTTGATGCAATATAACAGTGATGAACTCTGTCACGAAAATTCGGCTTGAAAAATGTGAGAAGATGATCCCCAAAAGAGACTGCAAAATGGGTTTAAATAATCGTTGGAAATTTGCCAAATCGCCAACGATTTGGGTCTTTTCGGTTAGGTTAGTAAATAGTTGGAACTTTTTTCTAATTCAAGATTTTTATTCATTTTTTAGAGGGAGATAATGTGAGGTGGTTGGGAACGTGTTAGGTAAGGGATGTAATTGCTTAGACATCATCTAATTTGGCTTAAGTTTGTTTAAGATAGTACAAATATAAGATTATTGTGATAATGATGATAAATGAATAAGATTTTGACAAGATAATGGTGAGTTTATAAATGCCTATGATAGGTGTGTTAGGATAAGGGAGTTAGAAGTGATTTTAAATAGATTTTATGAAAGAAACTTAGGTGGATTAGAATAATTTAGAAAATATAAAAATTGTACTTAAATGACATATATAATGAAACATTTAATTGATTAAATAAAAATGGGGGAGGTATGGGGTATTAATGTAATTAGTGATGTATTACGAATGTGAACGGGATAATTAAGTGAAGATGGGGGAGTGTAGATTTTTGGTGTCTACATTTTTCCCTTTTTCTCGATGGCTTAAGGAAAAAGTGTTAAACAAAAATGAAAAAAATATATAGGTGATCTACCTGTAATGCAATACAGGGAACACCAATGGTTGTGTGTCATGTATTTTGTAAAATCTTGCCCCAATCTAGGGGATACCAAGATATGTGCTACCGAGGAATCAAATGATAGGGGAACTAAGGGGTTTGACACCTATAGACGTATGATTCATGAAGGAAAACCAAATAGATGTTGAAATTCAAGTAATGGGGCCAAAGGGCACACGTCCCATTGACAAATGACGAATCCCAATGTCGATTTTTTTGGTTTGATTTAATGTTTCAAGGACTAGGGTCCATTAAAAGTATAACACACTTGTGAAAAAGTGATGATTGTCATGATTTGGGGAAATGGGCATATATGCCAAAAGGGTATAAATCATGAAGCGATTATAGATAAATCACCGGTGATTGAGGGAATCAACGGTGATTGCCTTAAGGTAAAAGGTAGGCTATAAATAGTTGATTTGATGTTATATTACCACATTTCTATTATGGTAAACTCAGTGAATCACAGAGTGATTAGGGTGAGGAAAATGTGTTTCGAAAGCGGCAACGCAAGCCCACGATGGTTGAGGTAGGGGTTTTAACCTATTTTTGTTGTTTTTATTATTTTTTGTTCATTTTTTTAGTTTTTAGGGTTACTTTTCCATTTTGGGGTGCATGGATACCCTAACTTTAAATCCTAGGAATCACCGATGATTCATGCAATTGCTAGCGATCGAAGTGAATTGCTGACGATTCACCTATAATGTGGATAGTTTGCATTTTTGGTTATTGACATGATTTTTTAATAGATGTTTCACTTTTACATGGGGTTCAAATATAGACATTGGTGTAGAATGTAATTGATATTGATTATGTTTTGCGATGATGTTTTATGAGACCCTCTAATTACCATTCTAATTGTCTCATATGTTGTGTATCTTATATACCCCGTACTTGTTATCTCTGTGATCCTATCAGACATTTCCACTTGAACCTAAAACTTATGGCACTTATATATTAATTAGTATAATTATTACTAAGTTACTTTATTTCATGGATTTTGAATGTGCATTTTAATCTCTTTGATGCAATGAATGATTATTAGTGCTTTATCTGAATGTCATACTTGTTTGCAAGAAGTTTTTATATGTTATCTCTAACATGCAACCAAAGAAACTATGTCACAAAGCAAGGAGGAATCATCCGTAGAAACAGGCATGTAGCAATTGGGACTCGCTACACAAGAAGGCACCTATAGCCAAAGGAAAAATGCACATATATAAAACCATGATTGTGGAAACATGATCGATAAGGATGCCTCACCCAAGTTTTCACCGCTAGTAAAGAAGTAGTTATGACAACAAGAGTGGATCTCACACCAATGCCTAATTATTCTCTACAACTACAACTTGGAACTAGTTGATTTAATTTTACAATTGGTTGTTTGAATAAATAGTTAGTTATGTTGATGTATTAGAACACCTTTCTTCAGTTTTGATTGCATGCATATGAATCTACAGATTTCTTGGGAGTGATCTGGTACTTAATAAAAATGTAACTACTAGTTGAAGGAGTCTCTTCATGTCTCTGTACTAAATATAAAGAGAATGATAAGACTGTAGTAGATATCGATCCATAGGAAGGAAATTATTGTAAGTTGTATTCTGTAATCTTCATGCTGGTGAATAAAAATATGGGTTCTATCATCTTGCTATAGACACAAGCCTTAGGAAGGGATAGCACCCAAGGCAGGGCCCACTTGTGGTTCGCTAAACCCCTTTCCTTTTTCTTTGTTATTTTAAGTTTTGTGCATGAGTAGATTAGAGTTACAAAAATCATTTCTTTACTTATGAGTCGTTTTTACCTGTTTTATTCATTAGTTGTAGTATCTATTTTTATTTGCAACCTAGTTTAGTTTCAACATTATATTTTCCAGTTATTGTGACAAAAATCCTTTAGTTATATCTCTTGAACACTTGTAACTGTGTATACAACATTGATGTGTGTTGAAAGTCTACGTCCCTAGGTTTGATGAATAAATGATTGTGGATTAGTGAACAACATACTAATTTTTGCAAGTTAATTTACACCACCAATGTTAATGTTGATATCCAAGCAATTTTGTGTAGTTACTTTTTTTGTTCACAAACGAAGAATTCTCGGTTTTGGATAATAATGTGCTATTGTAGTCATTTTTATGTTTTAGATGTTGTTGGTATTATCAGGTGATGATGTTGATGTTGTGAATGGTTTCAATATTTCAAATATATTTTCAATGATGATACTAATGTTGATTTATTTGTATTTTGCAGGTGGATGCACAGTTGACTATACGTGATCGTATACCACTGATTTTAGATGAGGTGAGGATTGATATGTCAAATGATGATTGGGAGCATGTAGAGGCTATTGGTTTTGGTATCATGATACATTATCGATGGATACACGATGTTGGATGTTCAACTTAACTTTTACCTCTTGAACTTAACTTAATAAACAAGAGGATAAAAGTTACCTAACCTCAGTATGGCATGGTTTAGAGGTACCTGTGGATGTGGATAGATGATGTTGAAGTTGTACTTTTATATAAAATATGTAATCTCCTTTCTATGATAATAATTGCAAATCACCAACACTAAACAAAATATGATTAATATAATATCAGAAGATTACTCGCAAAAGGCCAATCCCTAGAAATCAAAGGACTTCCTAACAAGGGTTTCAATCCGCTTTTGCAATCAAGTGATTGAAAAACAAGTTGTGATAGATGATAAATAATAAATGGTAAATGTTGTGATAAGTTTCAAGTTTATTACAAACATATAATTAAAAATAATGATAGATATGAACTATTCTTAGAAATCAGAATCCAAATCAGTATTCTGAATTCTCAGAGGATGGATAACTCTCTTCTCTAGTGGTTTCTGGTTCTTCTTCTCCAGAGTAATCTGAACTCTCATCTTCAATATACTCTTCCTTAAATAAGTTTGAAATGTATTATGGTTCTTCTTCTTCGTGTCAGAATCAGAATCGAATCTGAGTGTTCGGAATCATTTTGATCTTTAGATTCAATCTTAGATCTCAATTCTTCTAATTCAGCTTCATATTGATACTCAAACCAAGAAAAATTTTCTCGGATACATAGAACCTCAAAGTAGGATTCCCAGAATTCATTTGTGGCTTCACGGATTCGTTGAGTGGATTCAAAGATGTTTTGTAAACTATCCAAAGGGGTGGAGTGGATGACACACAACTCGAGGTCATGTAGAATGTCATATTTCTCCCAATGTAATGGATGAAGGATGATATGTAATGAGTTGATGCTATTTATTTCATGACCTTGACCCTCTATTGCATCTAAACAAGCCATACGAACAACAACATGTTAGTAGTAAAATATATACAATGCAACTTATGAATGAAATCGAGGACCAAGCTACAAGAAAATAGAAAAGATAGGAATCACAGGTGATTCTAGTAATCACTAGCGATTATTGATGAATAATAAAAGGTTGATAAAGCAAAGGATTTAACCAATTAATTTGAGATTATGATGTTTCAAGATTTTAAATAATATTGATAACATATGAATGATTAAGATACCCTGAATATAGAAATGAAATTATAACAAAATGTTTTACCTTGATAGAATATTGACGTAGCTTGCGGTTGAATAGCAAAATATCGACTAACACCGTCTCCAAAATGGCTCCCAAGGTGTTTATACAACAATGCTAGATGATAAATTGATTACGTTGATACAAAGATAACAAAGATGAACTTTATCGTAAAACTCGTGGATCAAAAATGTGAGAAGATGATCCCTAAAAGAGATTGTAAAATGGATTTAAATAATCGTTGGTGATTTGCTAAATTGCATTTGACAATTTCGGTTTGTTTTGGTTAGGTTAGTAAATAGTTGGAACTTCTTTCTAATTTGATATTTTTATTCGTATTTTTCAAGGGAGATAATGTGATGTGGTTGGGAACGTGTCGGGAAGGGATGTAATTAGTTAGACATCATCTAATTTAGCTTAAGTTTGTTTAGGATAGTACAAATATAAGATTATTGTGATAATGATGATAAATAAATAAGATTTTGACAAGATAATGGTGAGTTTATAAATGCCTATGATAGGTGTGTCGAGATAAGGGAGTTAGAAATGATTTTAAATAGATTTTATGCAAGAAACTTAGGTGGATTAGAATAATTTAGAAAATATGAAAATTGTACTTAAATGACATATATAATGAATCATTTAATTGATTGAATAAAAATGGAGGAGGTGTGAGGTATTAATGTAATTAGTGATGTATTACGAATGTGAACGAGATAATTAAGTGAAGATGGGGAGTGTAGATTTTGGTGTCTACACATATGCTCAAAAATTTATCTTTTAGATAAACATGCAAGATCCCACCGAACATGACCCCTGACATTTCATGTTTAGGTGCATACAAAAGGACGTTACAAAACTACCTCATAAATTTTTCTTCTTGCATATGACACTTCAAAGATTACACTTTCGACATTATTTCATGACTTTTGAGTGCATCTAATATCTCCAGCTACACTTTCTAGTGCCATCCGACATCCTTCCCAATGATCTCATTCAATTCAAATAGGGATGCTTCATGTTTCATATTTCATGAATTTTGAGCTTCTTCACTTTAAACCAGATCTTACAACTTCACATGAAGATCAATCATAACTATCACAATTATTTTGACACAATTGGACATTACAAGAACTGTTATGCCCTTTATTGGGTATATTCCCAATCAATAAGCTTCATCATACAACCACACCATATGTAAATGAAATATTAGTTATATTTGGATTTGAATTGTTCCTCATAGACTAGCCTAACTCGATACAAAATTTTGTCATGAATTTATCCTTTGTTTTGAGATGAATCAACCTGTTTTCTTTTGCAATACTTTCACGACCCTTAGACAGAGTTAAGTTCAAAATTTTAGGCAATTTCATTGGTGCAATCTTGAGATTCAATGAATTTTCCATTCGTGACAAGCTTCAATAGTATCTTTCCCTTTTCCATGTGTAAAAAAAAACTTGCACAATCACCACTATGTCCACATGTCACTATTCCATAAAATCATAAAGTTATGGAATTAGGTAGAATCCAACCTCATGGAATAAACTATATTTAATAGAGTTTCGGTTCCACTATCTCTTCTTTTTATCAACAGCCCATCTTCACAACCAATAAAATTTCAACATTTTTTTAGTCTTCTTATCGTGTCTCGTATCATTTGTAAAGTTTTATCCAATAAACAAGATACACATACTTCACAATTTTCACCCTATTCTTAACCTCCACTAGTCACTACTGAACCATGGGGCCAATGAGAAGGCTCCACACTTACTTCACAACCCACTTTGATTTTTAAAGAAACTTGTTAAAATACAAAGCTTAAGCCAATCATATTTTGTTATCACCAAATTACAAAGCACCCCTGAACAACCTAAATGTGGATGGGACATTCGGTGTAATTTGTGTAACATTGGGTTACCTCTCAAGCTGTGGGACTTGTGGGCTTGAGATAACCCTCCAGAGAAGGTTGGTTCCTACTCCTAAACTACCTACCACAATCTACTCCTAATGCAGTAAGCTATCTAATCCTAATCTAACCTTCCAAGGGACTAGGGAGAGAGAATGCATGAAAATAAACCTACACTAAGAGTGGTGATACACCAAAAAAGGAGGTTGTTAGCCAAGAATCCAACTTCCTGAAATGGAGAGAGGTGAGCAATGGAGAGGGTGGAAAAAATGCACCACAAGCCAAAGATGAGATTCACACGAACACCACTTCAAACCCATTAAACATAGCTCTCAAAACCTACAATAGACATTAAGAAATATGCATAGTATACCCTACAATGAAGAGAGGCAAGTAGAGACAATAACACATGCAAAGGATGGAAAAAATGCATCACAAAACACATTATATTTCTCCAATAAGTGCACGAGGCAAGAAAATTCCATTACAGAGCTTAGAAAGGAGGCTTAAGCTCCACATTCAACCCTATCAGAGAAGAAAGAGAGAGAGGGGCAGGAGAAAAATGACTAACTCCTTTACAAATGAGCCCAAGATTACAATTTATAGAATGAGAAGGAGAGAGGAGTGTAATCTCAAAATTGCTTTTCCAACCACTTGCAAGATGTAATAAATGAGGTGAAATGATGGAAATTGATTTGTAAAATCTCCCATGTTGTCCCATGACCTACAGTAGAGAAAGAATGATTTCCCATGCTCATTTAATGCATTTCCAACCACCAAATTTAACTAGGCTCATTTTCTCGTGAAATATACCCTTCTCATCAATTTATAAATTTCTTGAATGTTGTGCATAGATCATAGAATCATGTTTCCAATGACACCAATTTTGTGCAATTTCATTAAGAAATGATCAAGTTATGGCCTTCTGAGCACATGTAACCCCTTTTTGAGAATCACCAGGTTTTCTTGTAATACACGGGACTATGCAATTAAATCTTGGTTGGAAATCACAATTTAATTATTTCTCTCTTTTCCAATGTTTCCTTACATGGTTTAATTGTTGGGGTCATTTAAATATAATGGGGTTCCACCTTTATTTACCTCTTTTGTTTTAATGTGGGAGGGAATTGTGCTTTTAATGTTTTCAATTTTCCAAATTTCTTAGCTCAGCCAAATGGCCTTTATTTTTCTTTGCTAAGCATGTCAAGCCCTCCTTTTTTGTATTTCCTCATTCTTGGTTTATGTGTTGAGCTCCCTCTTTATACATGGTCGAGTCGTATCTCGAATATTGAGTTATTCATTTTGGCCAACCCGTCCATTCATTTCCCCGAGGCCTATGTTACCATTGTGTAATCTCGGTATATTTATAAAAATTATCCCTTTAACACCACCAACGTGCCATCACATGCATATCTCCATCTCGGAGTTAGTTGACCCAATGTGCATGCCTCGGAATAGCCACAACTTGAGCTATTTCACCGATTCACCAAGTTCAAAGTGTCATGCCCAACTCTCAACTCGGTGCCACAGGGACAAGCCTCCTTCATCCTCGATGAAGGTGGGTTTTCAGTAAATTTGTGTCTCTCCTACTCGTATGTCATTCAGAGAGAACAAAATATGACTCGCTCGCACCACAGCCATCCGATCTATGTCATATCCCTTTGAGTTTCAATCCCTTTCATTTAAGCATCGACCCAATACTCCATGCTCCATGTGCATTTTAATGGCGACCACACGCATGCCGAGTTCTTCTTTCTTAGGAGGCGAGATGTTTATTGCTTTAGGACCTACACCCATCAACCGCCACCGAGCTCCTTTCTCCATGTGGAGGTCCCGCATAGATTTGGGGTCTCCTCCGCTCTTGATATTTTTGGAATTTTTTGAGGGGCCATGTGGAAACCCCGCACAACTCACCTCCTTCATCATTTTGGCCAAGTGTTCAACTCATCTCGCATGTATAGCTTGGCTCGGGTCATATGGAAAACAACTTAGCCTTTAAGCATTCAAAATGACTCACCCTAGCTACAAATCTGCTCACTCCAAGATAAACATATCGATATGCCTTGAACCATGATTTGGTTAACTCAATAAACGCATCATTACGTCACCTTGAACACTCATGGTATGAGCTTTCCATGAGCATTATTCCAACACTTGCATTGTTTGTTTGAGATTATAAAATAGTGGCCCAGTTTCTAAAATGGTTTGAGGGGCCACGTGGTAACCCTTCATAACTCACCTCCTTTGTCATTTTGGACAAGTGTTCAACTCGTCTCACATGGATAGCTCGGCTCGATGTCGTATGGAAAACAACTTAGCCTTTAAGCATTGAAAATGACTCACCTGGCTACAAAGAGGCTCGCTCCGAGATAAACAACTCGATGTGCCTTGAACCATGACTTGGTTAACTCAGTAAATGCATCATTATGTTTCCTTGAACACCCATGAGATGAGCTTGTCATATGCATAATTCCAACACTTTCATTTTTCATTTGGGATTATAAAATGGTTGGCCCAGGTTTCTTTGTGATGCAAAAATCAGCACGACATGGACATTTGTAATGCCTCCAACTCGAATCCATCAAAGATATGCAATGAGATACCTATATACATATTAACATGTCCCTGTAGTGATCTAGTTCGCATTAATTATCACCCCAACCCATGTTGGCTTGATGAGTTCCACGGATACCATTACATGTAACTCGGTATTTTCTTCTAAAAGGATTAATGAGGTATTTCTACCCTTGTATTCACCGGCGGCCCACGAGGAGTTTTGATTTAGTTTGTGGTGTACCAATTATAGCTCGCTTCTTATCTAAGAAACTCGTCTCTGCTTAAAAATTTCTTGATTCCTTCATACACATCTCGTCGTGGTCCCTTTGGAGCTTGACTTGGTTTCAACTAGGGCCATGAACAACGATCTCACCCCATTTTTTTAATGATCTCGATTGAGTCACACCGATGCGCAGGATGGGAACAACTTGGATTATTCAATGTAACTTGGTGGTCCCCTATGAAATAACTTGATCTTCATCATTATGGATTGCCTCACTTATTAAATAAAGTCAATGGATCTTAACGATGCCTAGATTGATAGAGTCACATGAGCTTGGTTCACATAGGAATGAGCTCGATTTCACCTAACAACTCGAGTCATGTTTATTATCTTGACTTATTTGATTTATTAAGTTAAGTTGAAGAGGTAAAATTTATTGCTTGGGGCTTCAAAATCAACTAATTCAATTTATCTTTCCATCTTACTTAGGGTTTCATATTGCACATGATTTATTACTTGTTGTTTAATGTATGTTAGCATCTTTACATCATATATTATGGTAGTTACTCAAGTATAGATTTCATTCAAATTAAATTAAATCATCTAGTGAACCTACATTTGAACACTATTAACCCCTTATTTCTTTCCATTTTCTACCAACATGAGTGTCTCTAGCCTTAACATTTTTAATCTACTATTTCTTCAACAACTTGATCTTTCCAAAGCATCCTGAACACCCTCATCTAATTACATTCATGGCTTTGAAAATATTCATAAACAATTCTTAGGTATAACCACACTTCCCATTATTGTTGGGTCATGCACTTTTCCTGTCCTATTCCATGTAATTCCTAACAATATTAATTATAATATTCTCCTTGATGACCTTAGATCCATGCCATGCATGTGTTCCCTTCAACCCTTCACATGTGTATTAAATTCCTATACCAGGGTGTGGTCTATGAGACCTTGGTAGATCCCTCCCCATTTTCCTTTTATGCAACACTATTAATCATTCACCTGAAGCCCCTACTTCAGCCACCCCTCCTAACTTTAAAAAGTATGGTCTTGGGTATCGATATACTTCGTTATTGGGTTCATTGCTAGACTGGATTAGGATATGATGAAAAAGGAGTCAAAGAGCCTCTTTCCATTCATACTCAATCTACTAGGCTCAACATTAGATATCTCCCTCTTCTCGATCCCTTTATTACCACCACATCTCCTCTTGAGGTTTACACTATTTCACATACCATCATAAAAATCAATTTCCATCATCTCTCAATGCTACAACTTACTTTGGAAAATATACTCCTAACACCAATACCAATACTCTTGACACATTTCCACATCCACCACCATGGCATGGTTTATCTTCCATCCTTGGATAGATCTCCATCACTCACACACTTGGGGGCATAGAAATTCCTCCCCCTGTCATTATCGAATGTATCTAGTATTTACTTATCATTTTTTACTACATTACATGCTCCACGCTTCATGTCTAATCTTTCTAACCACTACAAAACCTTTAATACACACATTATACCATCATCATCCTATGAAACACTTTATTTCCACGGTTTATACTTGATCTGCTAAGGATATAATTCTAAAATGAACCTCACATCCACTACACATTTCACGCTATGTGATTCACGATACATATTTCTAACATCTCTTCTCACACAAAACATTACCTGACACACTCTTGTTCTATGGTTCATTCTTAAATGTTGAGGGTTCCTATAAATGAACCTTATCTCATACACATTCATTGGGGGCACATTTCTCCTTCAATCGCCACATTTTGCATACCACACCATCACACTCATACACAACATTTGCATATCTTGGTTTCATTTACTCTTGCTAGCTTATTCTATCTACATGTTACACTTTGTTTTCCATGCTAGATAGATTCTTAGTATGTCATCATCTTTCTATATATATACACATGCACGTTCACTTGGTCTTTTAAGGTGAATGCATATCTCTTACATGTTTTTACACACTGCAATGATGTTTGGAATGTACCTTTACCAAATCCCACCGAGGCACTTGGGGCATATACTTTAACTACTCCAACATTTTACACACTTGCAGTGCTATTACTACAACATCCACTACTTCTCACTACAAGATATCTTAATTTTTGCTGATTTATACACGTTTTGAAATACTATTTATCTTTCTAACATGTGAATGGGTGCTTCATGTGTATCTTTTTATTCGTAGGACTATATATAGCCATGCTTATCCGATACATTTTGATTAATATTTTTTCTACTATATGCTATTATTCATGGGCTATGCCCTACGTCTTGTATGATCATTGTATGCTTTTGGCCGCTTTGTCCCTGACTGCCTTGTGACATTGTGAGTGATGTCTAATATTTGAAACCCACTTTTCGTAGTCTATCTTTTCTGCATGATAGATGGACAAAATGGCTAAGTATAGAAAGTGCATGAAGGAATGTTGCATGCAAGGGAGGTGTGTGTGTGTGTGTGTGTGTGCATGGAAAATTTGAAGTGGCACACGTAAGGCTCGCACCTAGATATAATGAACTTAGAAATTAGTTTATTTTCTAGTATACGAGCTAAAAATAGAAAAACATGATGGAGTGCCGACCAAGTAAAGGACAAAAGCATGATAACTTGCGGCCAAGCAAGGGCTGTTTTTGGAGAATGAACATGCAGATCAAGTATACACATGGAGGCTATTATTATAATTAAAGAAGATTTATTTATAGGATAACCTATTAATAGTTTTAAGAAAGCATGCATGAAGTCTATTTCTGGCATGCCTATTATTAGAGAGTGCATGGGCGGTGAAGGGAAATTCCCCACCCCTATATATATAATTATATTTTTTTGTGTGTTGTACCCCATTATTTTGGAATGTCCAAAGGTGATCAAGTAGTTATTATTCCCGAGTTATGGGATTCTTTGTAGATGCAAATATGGACTAGGGTTTGATGTTTACCCATGTTCCAACGTTTTGGTACATTAATCGACATGTATTTAGATTCTGTTATGTAAGAATTTTTATAATGGAATATGGTGTATGGATTATGATTATTGACATGTTTGAATATGGTGAATACATGGTGTAATTGATATTTATTGTTATATGATCTGTTATGCTTTATTATTATGTGTTTCATGATATGATGTATGCAATGATCTATACTTGAATGATTACTTTGTTATAATGGTTATTATGAATATGCATGCTAACATTTTGACAAGAAAATACAAAGGAGGGACTTGGTAACTTCGTGTGCTTCGGGTTAGCATTTAGATTTATCTCGAATGAGGTGTCAACATGAATAACATTTGAGTGGCTAAAACAAACACTATATTTTAGTTCCATTTACGGGACCTCTTTTCAAACTATTTTCTAGGATTTTCCACACGATGATGTATCGATTGACTCTAGAGAGCATTTAAATTTGTGTAAAAGACGGAAAAGATATGTTTACACAGCAATAAAGCATCGGGATCTAATTTCAATGCATGAAAGTGGGTGGAAGATAATATTAATCATGACTTATATGAGATGTTCTTCAGCTTCTTTCAAGTAGAATTGTATGAGTGGTTGGTAGCATATGCATCAAAGAAAAGTTGGGGACATAGACCGAGGAATTGGATGCAGGAATATTACAGACTCTATTTGATGTGGATTAAGATAGGACTAGAGTTGTAGATTGTTGGTGGGGTTGTGTGTTGTGTAATTATTCCTTGGAAAATATTATTTGTACTTACTCATTTTTAGAGGTATCTGAGTTTGAATTTTAGTGTGACCCCATAGGATCGTATTTGCACATTATCTCTCTATAAATCAAGATCTTGATGGTAGAAGTAGACTTGGAGAGGTTTCATATGTTTAACTAAATCCCCACCGCATGTAAGGGTAAGAGTAGGTGTGGTGAAATATGGTGGACCTACTAGTAGATAGAGAGAGAGAAAGATGACTCAAATTTAATGAAGTGCGGGAGAGGGACATAACGAGGGATATTACAGAGTTAATGGAGTTGAGGAGAATGATGGATCACAAAGGTTTTTTAATCTCTCATGGAAGATGAGGAGCTACAAAGATCGTCCTTCCAACCTTGGGAAAGCGCAGAGAGAATCCCCTTTGGCTTTAGATGAGATCATGTTAGAGGAAATACCGAGGACCGCAGAACACATATGATCCCACCTAGCCACCTAGCCCTTGCACATGGTGTTCTAGAACTAGAGGTAGTTCTTGAGAAGTAACATAGTAGACGTAAGAAAATAGATGCGGGTAGATATCATTTTGCATTGGATTCATAATTGCATCATACAACAAATATACCTATGACAACACAACAAAGCCATTTTTTGGGAGTACGGTTGTAGGGTTGTTTTTAGGCGCCTCATCGGGGCATAGTGTTGGCATACAAACCGTTGGGAGCACTTATGTGGGTACTGCGACCATGTAGACTGTGGGTGCCAAGTTTGGCACTAAAACTGGGATGCAAGCGAGTTCGTCAACTAGTCCACAACCTACAGTAGGGGGTGTGGAAGAACATGAGGATCAGGCCGGTAGCCACCTACAGGAAATACTAGTGGGATTTCTAGGTCTTGATTTGGTGGGCAAGGGCCACCACCAAAGTAGCCACCACCGAATTAACCACCACTTCAACAACCAACACAACCAACACCTCAATTTTTCTTTTAGATGTCTCTTCATTTACCAAGTATATAGGTATTGAAGATGCAACATAGCATGTGCACAAGTGTGAACTATTATGGTGCACTAAGGGAATTACAACTTCAAATAGGAAGGCAAGTCAATTTTTCACTACTCTTCAAGGGCACTCATATAGCTGGTATAAAAATATTACCCACATCATACTATAGTGGCATATAATGCTTTGCGCACTACATTTTTGGTCACTGAGTTTAACATTCTAGAATTTGAACAACAAAGCATTAGTGCACTAAAGGACATCAATAAAGGCTTATCTAACATGTAAGGGAGTATAATGCACATTTTAAGACTTTATTTTCCAAGTTGTCTTATGATATAAATCTAAGTCAACATGCACACAGTAGTTTGTTGGAGGATTTTGACCCCATTCGAAGGGCCTTATCTCATAAGACATATGTGAATCCACACGATACCTGAAGTAGCTCTACCTGCCTAGGTGGTTTGAAGTGTTGATGATAGAGTAAGCCATTTCTTAGAGGCACAAATCACAGCCATGGAAAAAAACTTGAGAATCTCTTTGCCAACTTAGCTCACGAGACATGCATTAGCATAATTAGCAAATGGTGTATAGATTGTGAGGTTGAATGGAATACTAAGAATAGTTTCCCATACAAGTCCATACGCATTTTTACTAGATTATGAAGTCTGTCATCGAGACTATGATGTTTGAAATTTCCATCTTTTGAGGCACACTATTCAGAAGAACATGTCCATGTATTGTAATATTTTCCATGCCCATACCCATGACACCGTAGACTACAAACTAATTGACCACATCCACAAAGCCATTGAAATAGGAGTGCCCTAGAATTATGGCGAGTGGGTCGAAAGAGCAGAAAAGGACAAAATAATAAAGGGTGCAATAATGGGGATAATAGGAATAGAGGCTTCTAACGATTATATAGAGCCCGGGGTCACAGTGGTGGTAGAGGCAAGTTCACTCAAGGAACTTGTTATACTTGTGGGTCCCCTAATCATTATCAACATGATTTTCCTCAGAATACAACTTTCTCATGGTGTGGAAAACAACATAAGTTAGAAGAATGCCCAGATCTATATGAGCACATGAGTAAGAACAAGAAGAAGGACAAGGGTGTAGGGATGAATAATGTAGAACATGTGAATGTTGATCGCTGGATGACTAAGAAGATGTCAAACCCTGAAAAAATATTATATTAGTTACCACACACATTGAGGCCGCACACGTGTATGAGCCTCTGAAGGCCAAGACACTCATCATGAAGGAGGATGTGATACATACCAAGTATCTAGATTTGGTGCACTAGAAGGAAGTTTATCAAGAAATCATGGGATTCATCAGGAGTTACGAGGTGAAATACGAGTTTAAAAGAGCAGGAATGCAAGAGAGAACGTGTAAATAATACTAAACTCTTGAATAATGATGTGGATGACTTGAAGGAGGTGTGTAGGATGTTGTACAAGGAGAATGTTATCTCATTACTAGGAGAATGGCTATGTGAAAAGGTATCGTGCATTAGAACCGAGTGTGAGAGGTAGATACTTCACATAAATCTACCACCTTAGAATCATGAATTTGACAAGGAGATAACACTTGATGCATTCATTGATGGATGGTTCATCAAGCAATAACGAACCGAGCTCAATGTGTTAACACCGGATGCATGGAATCAGATGGGGAGACTAACATTACATTCATCTTCAAATGTGTTGTATATGGTGAAAAAACTAGGGATATGCCTATTGGGGTGTTGAAATATGCATCCATTACAATTCAGGAGTGAAGTTTAATCGGAGACTTTGAAGTGTTGGAGCTTGCTGAAGTAGATAACTTTGTAGCATTACATGAGCAAACCTAGTGCTATGCAAACAATGCATATTTACATTTTAATAAAGGATATATTAGTTTTGAGAACAAAACAAGTGCTTCATTATACCTGACAAATACAAAGGTTGCACCATATGTTGATCCTTTTAGCAAGGAATATCTATATAGAATTTACGCACACATGGTACGGGATACCGAGATACTAGAGCCATCCAAGGATGGATTTATACATTGGGAAGATGCACATTCATCAAGTGATACCAAAAGCATTGTGTGTGATAACTAGGTGCATGGCATGTACGAGATGGTTTGGCATGAGATAAAGAAGATGATTCACCTAGATGATTAGGCCATGCATGGTGAAGTAGTTAGGTTCAACGTAGGTACCAAGATATACTCATGATGAGAGGCCTACTACATTTTTTTACACGTCATGGATACTCAAAGGTTGAACGAAGGAGATAGAAGAAACATACTATTCTATACCTTACGTGGGATGACCGCGTGCGTTAGTGGGAAACACATAAAGATAACCCGTTGGAATGGTGCAAAGTGAGAATCACCTTTTTCACATGATTTACTCAAAGCAATGTACCCATGCACATATGTTAATATCATGGTAATTCTCTATCTTTGGTACATGTCCATAATTGTGAGATACTATAGGCTCAAGGTCGAGGCTTTTACCGTCATCTCTATGGATACAAAATTTCTACTCCATACGAGCAGATGTGTAAGTGTACACTTGGTATATCCATGGTGATTTTAAAAGGGAGACTGTGAACTCGATGCGAGATGACTCAGTATGATTTAAAATTTTGATTACTTTTCTACTAAGGCTCCATTCTATGAAGCATTGCATATTGTTAAGCGCATCACTTTGGGAGACAATGCAAAGATAGAAGATTTCATGCTTGAACTACTAGGGAACCTAATCCTAAGGCACGTGAGAATATATTTGAGATAGAGGAAGTATAAATTGGGTCGCAGGTGGAAAGAAAAGGAAAAATGAAAATTGGTGTACATGATTAATGATGAAGAAGTAGAACATTTGGATGTTAGCCACATTGAAGGTGTGTGCGAAGTTATGGATTCAAGAATGAGAAGTTCCCATGTACCAAGCTCCCATGAAAATGAAGAAGGTTAACACAGGCAATGAAGATGAACCTAAAGAAGCAATTATTGGTCGAACAAGAAGTGGCCAAGATTATAGAACTATTGTGTGACTTCCAAGACTTGTTTCCATGAGGCTATCATGAGTGAAGGGAGTGCATTCCTCTTTAGGTGAAATGAAGATCAAATTGAAATAAGGCACACAATTGGTTAGAAGAGGCCTTACAAGATGAATCCTAACCTATGAATGAAATTCAAGGAAGAATTTGATAAAATGATAGAGTCTAATATTATCAATCCTATAGAGGAATCTGAATGGGTTATCCCCATGGTTATAAGAATTAAGAAGGATAGAGGATAAGGATTTGTGTTGATTACAGGGAAGTCATTTTTCATGTTTAATTGATCTTTTCCCCCCATTCATAAAAAAATCCTTAAAGGAGTTGTTAGGTGTGAGATATATTCCTTTACAATGTATTTTTAGGTCATCACCAAGTGCACATCACGAAAGAAGATCCGTAAAATAAGAATTTCACCACCGAGTGGGGAATTTTTACATATACATAGCTATTCCTTTGATTGAAAAATGCGTCAAGAGTGTTCTCACACATTAATGTGAAGGATTTTCAATATTTTATTCACAATTTCTTATAGGTATATTTGGATGATTAGATGGTGTATGGCTTATTCAAGGATCAATGTGATAATCTCATACTTATGTTTGAGAGGTGCAGGTAGTTGTGTATCTCTCTCAACATTAAAAAGTGTTTCTTTGATACACAATTTATAATGTTTCCTAGACACATCATTTGCAAGGAGGGATTGTTAGTTGACCTAGCCAAGATAGTGGTGATCTTGGGTTTAGAATAGCCTAACAACCAGAGTGAATTACACAGATTCTTGGAGCTTACTGGTTATTACAAGAAGTTCATCAAGGCCTGTGCACATATTTCCACACCATTAGAGGAATTTTTAAAGGGAAAGGGAAGTTTCATTGGGGTGATGCACAACAAAAATTATTTGAGACTTTGAAGGAAATATTAACTATTGTACCTATTCTACACTTTCCTTCATGGGACAAACCATTTCATGTACACGTTGATGCCTCTAGCATATCCATAGGTGCAGTTTTGGTGCAACCTAGAGAAGGAATTATAGAATATCCTATATGCTTTGCAAGCAAGAAGTTGAAAACCGCATAGAAGAATTACACAACCACTTAGCACGATACATTATCTATGATCTACACACTACATAAGTTCATACATTAATTTTTGGAAACCATGTATATCTTTTGTATAGATCATATGACACTAAAGTAAGTACTTAGTCAACAAGCATGTTTTGCAAGGGCGCATCTGCAGATGGATACTTCTATTTTAGGAGTTTGACTTCACAGCTTTTTTTGTCAAGCCTCGGAAGAGCAATTCAATGCTTGATAATTTATAATGAATCGATTTTGTGAGGATGCATGGAGCATTGAAGACATTATTCCTAATGCACATATTTTTATATTAAATTACATGCCTACAATTAGAAGATATAGTGTTGATCATAGAACACTTGACACAACACACCAACGATGCAGAGACATGTGCACCACACATTGTCTATTTCTAGAGGATCAGATTCAGTGCTTTTTTTCATGGAGATAGTCTAAGAATAGGATTGTCACCTCAGTTAACTATCAGTAGTCTATAGATAACACACTTGCATGTGTGGCTATGCATGAAAATGCACGTGGGCTACTAATAGCATGCGACCTATTTTTGGAATAGATAAGCGGTGAAGGGAAAGTCCCCACCCTATATATATGTAGTGAATTACCTGGTAGGAGATGATGGATATAGAGAGATAGATAACATAGTGTACATGTTTTTAGATTACCATATCAGATCCATGCATGCATCGGCATAGATTTTTAGTATTGTAAGCTTTTGTGTTATTGTGATAATTAAGAGATGGAAGATATTGACTAAACCTAAGTGTTATTCCTGTGTAATTGGGTAGTGCATGTTCTTATTTCTATCATGATTATTGTTTAAACCTATTCTTTCCTAGATCTAGATCTATCATGCACTATATAATGATGTATTAGTTATGGATCCATATGTTGTAAGTCTTCATCATGTTAGTATTCTGCTACAACAACCCTAAAGAGGGACCTGGTACCTTTGCACTTTGGGTGAGCACTTAGTCTAGGCTGAGTGATGTGTCCAAGCATGTCTAGGGTATCATCTAGTGAATTCTAGGCTACATCATTGGTTCCATTTTTGGGACCTCTTTTTCAGTTGTTTTTCAGGATGGTTCACGATGAAGATGTACCGGTTAACTCTAGAAAGTATTGAGGAGTGGATACATGATCTGGAGGAAGAATATGCATGGTGGTTCAACATTGGATCTGAGTTTAACACACGCACTTGGGTAGAACAAAATCTATATGACAACTTATATGAGAGATTTTTCACCATCTTTCCAGTAGAATTATACGAGTGGCTGATTGCTTATGCATCTAAGTGGAATTGGAGGTATCACGCACTTGTCTAGACATAGAAGAATTTCAGGCCCTTTATGATGCTGATCTGATCTGGACTCACGCTGTGGATACATGGTTTCATGGTGTTCTAAATAGTTATATTATGGAATATTCAATTTCAACGTATTCTTTCCCAGAGGTAGCTAAATTCTAGTTTTTGTGGTATCCTAGAGGAACATATCTGCAAAGTATTCCACTTGGCGATCAAGATCTTGATGGTAACTTTGAACCTAGAGAGTAAACCGATGGCTAACTAAACCTCACCACGTGTGAGGGTAGGAACAGGTTTGGTGAAAGATGGCAGACCTAGCGGTAAAAGGTAGAGAGAGGAAAGGTGGCTTAAGTATAATGAGGCACACGAGAGGGAGATAGAGAAGCAACATACCATTACAGAAAAGTATGGCATTGAGGAGAGAGATGGCTCGTGAAGGATTTGAAGCTCACGTAGAAGACATGGAGCCGAGCATCAGGAACTCCCCATCTTGGAAAGCATGACAGAGATCCCCCCTTGGCCTCACACAAAGTGTGCACCAAAGAGAGACTACCTGGGCCATGGGTGCACATCTTAATCCACCTAGTGACCTAGCCCTTGTGCTTGGTTTTCCAGTATCTAGTACGATAAGTAATCAACAAGTGAATTTGGGAAACAGAGAACCGGAGTAAGTCAGAGAGCAAGTACATCAATGGCAGGATAGATGACTTCAATGTTATTTGGAGGAACATTTTCAGGCATCATCTCACACAAATGTAAGCACGTAGAATGTTGGATTCACCTCTGAAGTGGAACTACCACACAGACTATAGGGGTTCAAGTATAGTACTACTATTAGAGCATCAGGGGAGTACATCTACAGGTCCTATTCTAGCTATAGGTGGAGGATCAGGAGGTATAGGTGGTTCTAGTTCTAGTGGATCTAGTGGTTCTTGGGAGGCAAGGGAAACACAGAGGTTCTAGATCAGGTGGGCAAGGTCCACCAACCCCAAAATATTTATATGGAGATGTCTCTTCATCTTCCAGAGTATAGAGGCATAGAGGATGTTGTTGAGCATGTGCACATGTGTGAAATATTGTGGCACGTGAAAGGGATCATGGCTTCTTGAGTGCAAGGAAAGTCAATTTTCTACTACATTATAGGGACATGCACACAACTGGTATAGGAAGTTTGACCCTGATCAAACTTGCATGGATTATGCAGCACTGAAGGATGCTTTCTTGAAAGAGTTCTATATCCCAGAATTTGAGCAAGAAGAGTATAAGTGCACTCAAGGATATCAAGCAAGGCACTACTGAGAGTGTACATGAGTATGATGCCCATTTTAAAACACTCCTATCTAAGCTTTCTTATGATATTCATGCAAGCCAACATGCACAATGGTTCATTTGGTGGATGATTACACCATTCAGAAGAGCACTTGTCACATAAGACATACACTGATCCATGTGAAGCACTGGAAGCAAATTTACATGCTGAGGCAGTTGGGAGCATTGACACTGGCATTAGTCCATTCTTAGAGGCACAGATTACAGCTATGGAAAAATAGTTAGAGAAGCTATCAACAAATTCAGCCCATGAAACACTCAGAATTTGGTGTATAGATTGTGAAGTGGAAGGTCACACCAAGGATAGTTTCCCTCACAGATCTATATACTCATTACTATTGGACTATGAGATCTATCATTTGAATCATGATGCTAGTCACTATCCTTTGTTACAAACACATAAGGAAGAATGTATCTTGTTACTATAAAATTTTCTAGTCCACGACCCATGATACTAAAGATTTTCAATTGATTGGTCAGATCCAGGATGCTATAGACATTGGGGTATGACAAACAAGTGTAATGGATAATTCTAAGGGTAAGAATGAGCACCAAGATCGGGATCATAATCAAACATGCTATGACAGGAATGAGGGTGTTTTGAAGGAGGTCATGGAAGAGGATGTGGATATCATGGTGGATATGGAGGATGAGGCCACGGTGGAGGAAGAGGTGAGTTCCCTCATGGAACATGTTATACGTGTGGATCTCCTGACCACTATAGGCATGAATGTCCTCAAAATATTGCATGTTCTTTTCTGGAAAGAACCATAGCTATGAAGAGTTCCCAACTTATATGAGCATCTGAGTAAGCAACATAAGCAAGAAAAAAAAGGTGCTAGGATGGTTAGAATCCAACGCATGGTAGAAGATCAATGGATGCCCAAGATAGCACCAGGACCTGAGGCATTAATAATGAAGATTACTACATGAGCTGAAGTGGCACACAAAGAGAGGCATTACAACAAAAACCTACCATCACTAAGGATGACATCCTTCATGCCCGGTACCCAGATCCTGCCTATCAGAAGGAGGTTTATCAGGATACCATGGAAGTGCTAAGGAATCTTCAGGGTGAGATACAATACTTAAAGGAGTAGAAGAAAGCATCAGAGATAGTCCAAAATGATATCGATGATCTAAGAGAAGTGTGCAAAATGTTGCACCAGAGAACATCATTCCACTATTAGGAAGTTGGTTAAAAGGGAACACTCCACAAAGTATTGAGACCGATGATGAGATCCTGCATGCAAATCTTCCCCCTGATAGCATTGACTATGACAAGGAAATTACTCTAAATGTTGTTGTGGATGGATGGTTGTTGAGCAACATATTGATTGATACAGGTGTGAAGTGAATGTGCTTACATTAGATGCATGGGTACAAATGGGGAGGCCTCCATTGCAGCCATCATCTAATGTGTTGTTTATGGAAAACTGGACTAAGGCCACTCCCATAGGAGTTTTGAAGGATGCATCTATAACCATACAAGGGGCCAAGTTCACTGGGGATTTTGAGGTATTAGCACTTGCAGAAGCAGATAGTTTTCTAGCCTTGCTTGGACACCCTTGGTGTTATGCGAATAATGTTGACTTGAGATTCAATAAGGGGTATATCAGCTTTGAGAACAAGGAGGAAAGGGTTGTGATACCTTTGACAGATGGGAAGTCTACACCATATGTTGAGCCTCTAAGTGAGGAGGACTTAAACAAAATCTATGTACGTGTTATTCAGGACCCAGAGGTCAATGAGCCATCAAAGGAAGGCATCCTATAAAGGGGAAGATTCTCATTCTATTAGTGATACTATGAGTATTTCTTGTGAAATTGGGCTCATGGTACATATGAACTAGTAGGGCGAGGTAAAAAGTGCATGGTTGCGTGCAAAGAATGGACTTCATTCTATTCGATGGATAGGTAGCACAATACCTTGGTATACAGGGGAAGATCTTCTTGTATTTTTGAAATCCATGGAAGCACAGTGGATAGATCAAATTAAGAGAAGAGATATGTTAGTGTATACCTTACATGCAGATAGCAAAACGCACTGGTGGGTAGTCCACAGAGATAATCTTATAGAATGGGAGGAGATTGGAATCACCCTATCTACTAGGTTTTTAAGGAGCAATGCACCTACGCAGATCTACACTTATAATGGTGATCAACCTATTCAACATCACATTCAACAGTGTGAGAGACTCTAGACAATGGGACAGAAGCATTACCACCTTCACTCTAGGTGCATAGATTGTACTCTACTCTACAAGGATGCACACACGCCTAGTATGTATACAGAACTACATCGAGAGACTGGGAATTGGTAGAATTTGACTGTAGGAATGCTCCAGACCTTTGACTACTTCTTGACTAAACCTCCAGTAGAAGAAGCATTAAAATTTTCAAGTGCTTAACTATGGGAGATAGTGCAAAGGTAGAAGAGCATATTCAGGAATTATTTGGTGAGACAGAGTCCGGAGCATTTTGAAAAGGAAGAAGAAATGGACTCCATACTACTTGAACACACTTTCCTTGAGAAAGAGAAAGGAAAGATGGTTTACATCGTGGATGATGAGGAAGTTGAGAACCTAGATATTGAACATTCACAAGGGGTGCATGAGGTCTTGGATAGTGTAGATAAGGATACACATGCGCCTATCACGAACCCATGAAGACAAAGAAGGTGAATATAGGTTCGGAGGCTGAGCCAAAGGAGGTCATAATTGGAGACTATTGGTCAAAATCGAAGTGGAAAAGATCATTGAGTTACTCAGGGATTATCAAGACTTATTCCCTCGAGGGTATCATGAACTTAAAGGTGTGCATGAATCACTTGGGAAATGAAGATAAAGCTTAAGGATGGTGCACACCCAGTTAGAAAGAGGCCTTATAGAATGAACCCCAATTTACATGAAAAGGTCAAAGAAGAGATTGATAACATGTTGAAATATGGAATTATCAAGCCCCTTGATGAGTCAGAATGGGTTAGTCCAATGGTGATCAATATCAAGAAGGATGGATGAATTAGAATATGTGTGGACTACAGGGAGCTGAATGTTGCATGTGTAATAGATCCATTCCCTATGCCATTTACTAAGGAAATACTAGAAGGAGTTGTAGGGCGTGAAATATATTCTTTTACATATGGGTTCTCTAGGTATCACCAAGTTAGAATTACACAGAGGATCAAGAAAAGACTACATTTACTACTGAATGGGGTAGCTTTGCCTATATTGTCATGCCTTTTGGACTAAAAATGTGCCTGTGTATTCTCACGGATAGTTGTTCAAGCATTCAAAGATTTTATTCACAACTTTTTATAGGTTTATCTAGATGATTGGACAATATATGGGCTTGTGAAAGATCATTGTGACAATCTACGCTTAATGTTTGAATGGTGTAAAAAATTGAGTATCTCTTTAAACATCAAGAAGTGCATATTTGCTACACCTTTTGGAATATTTTTAGGACATATAATCTACAAGGAAGGTTTGTTGGTTGATCCAACTAAGGTTGCAGTCATTCTAGGCCTAGAAGTGCCTACTAGTCAAAGTGAGGTGTGTGATTTGGGTCACACAGATATTATCGAAAGTTCATCAAAGGGTATGCCAAAGTTTTTGCACCCTTGGAAGAATTACTAAAAGGGAAAGGTACATTTTATTGGGGAGAACCACAACAGCATGCGTGTTTGAGATATTAAAGGAGAAACTTACTACCACACCCATTCTACGCTTTTCCCTCATGGGATAAACCATTTCATGTGCATGTGGATGCCTCTGGCATGGCCATTGGCATTGTGTTAGCTCAACCTAGGTGAAGGTATTGTAGATCATCCAATTTGTTTTGCTAGTAGGAAGTTGACTCTCTTGAACAAAATTATACAACTACAGAGCAGTGAAGCTTTGTCAATGATCTATGCATTGCACAAGTTTTGATACAATACTTGTTAGCAACCCCATTTGTGTTTTATACAGATCACATGGCATTGAAGTATTTGGTGAACAAACCCATCTTACAAGGGCATATGCAGATGGGTACTCCTATTTCAAGAGTTTGACTTCACAGTTGTGGTGAAGCCAGGGAAAAGTAACTCTAGACCAGACCACTTGTCTAGAATTCACTCAGGAGAAGAAGCACAGACAATTGAAGAAACCATGCCAGATGCACAGTTATATAGGTTACAATGCATGCCATCAGAATTAGAAGACATTGTTGTCTTTCTACATGACTAGTGTGGCACCAAAAGGAATGAAGGCATTAGAAAAGAAACAACTTGCTATACATGTGTGCACCATTTATGTTAATCAATGGTGACCTCTACAAGTTAGGCAGAGATGAAGTATTATGCCATTGTGTATTAGAGCATGAGCAAGGATATTATGGAAGAATCCCATGGTGGTATTGCAGAGGCCACTATGTAGGTGATGTAACTTCCCGAAAAGATCCTACTTGCTGGATTATGGTGGGAGACATTGTATAAAGATTGTAAAGCATATTGCAAAGCGTGTGACCATTGTCAGCATCTAGGTAAACCAGGAAAAGAGATGAGATGCCTTTGAGACCAATTACTAGTGTGAACCATTTGAGAAATGGGCCATCAACTTTGTAGGACCTATTTTTCCAGCCATGCGTAGGACTGGGTCATGCTATATCATTACTTGTATATTATCTCACAAGGTGGGTAGAAGCAACACCTACGAAGGACTATATAGTGGCTACAATAGCTAGGTTTCTATGGGAGAATGTTCTTACAAGATATGGATGTCCTTTAAGCTTGACAAGTGATAGGGGTACACACTTTTTGAATGAGACAATCAGGATCCTATTAGATGAGTTTATGGTTGCACACCATAAAACTACACCCTATCATCCTCAGAAAATGGAACTACTGAGGCTTTCAACAAGATTTTGAGCCAAAACATTGACAAAAATTTGTGATGTTGGAAGAAAGGATTGGGATGATAAAGTGTCAGCTTGTTCTTTGGGCATATAGAACAACTTATAAGAGATTGAACAAAGCCACACCATTTCAGTTGGTGTTTGGTGTAGAATCCATTCTCCCTATAGAATTTATGTTACCTTCTTTGCACATTGCATGCACTGGAGGTCTAGCTGATGAGCAGGCTTTAGAAGAGCATATTGAGAAGATGATTCAACTAGATGAGTGATGAGCCATAACACGATGGAGTCAGAAGTAGGAAAAGGCCAGGCAAAAAGCATGGCATGATAGAAACATAAGGGATAAGAAGTTTGAGATTGGACAAATGGTACTTCTCTATGACTCTAAGTTCTTGCACCATCCAGAAAACTTAAGGTACATTGGTTAGGGCCATATGTTATTACTTACATCCTTGAAATAGGCACTTGCTAGTTAGAAGCACTAGATGGAACACGGCTACCCAGGTTACTTCAACGGGAGTAGGTTGAAGCCCTACTATAAATAAGTCTTCTTGGTGTTTGTAATAAGGTAGTATTTCCATTTAGATTAGGTTTCCATTATGTATTTCCTTAATGTATTTCCTTCATTTTCTTATGCTTTGTCACTTTAGTTTTTGTTGTTGTGAAATAAGCACGCTTGCGCACATGAAGCTAATTACTACATGAAGCATGTTTATGCATGCAGAGGACTGCACATCCTTTTAGTGTGGGGTGGTTGTTGATATCTAGGTACAAGATTGTGGGAATTGAAAGATGAAAAGAATAAGTTGCTATGGGTGTTTGTCAAAGTAAAAACATTGCTTCTCAAAAGTGACCAAGGATGGAGATGAATGAAGGAACAATATAATGCGAGGTAAGCAGAGGCCATGATAACTACTACAGATAAGGTATAATGATGAGGTACTCAGGTGCAAGGATGTGCATGAAGAGAAGTCTGTGACCAGAGGGTAGGAAGGCACGCTAGAAGGTTATAGCTGGGGCACGAGGATGTAACATGGAAAGGATGGAATTGGTCAATTAATGAGAGGATATTTGGTAGGTGAAGGAGCAATGAATGTATCAAAAATTTGAAAATCTATATAAGGATGGGATGCGAGTTCATTTTTACCATTGATTAAGAGTATTTGAAAGAAGCCAAGTGTGAAGAGCCGAGTGATCATTTTAAGGTGTGAGAGGTGTGTAACTAATCGTGATGAAGAGATCTTGTGTGCAAAAGGAGCTTGTGTCCCTAGTGGTGAAGGGTTTGAGTGAAGTGAGGTGACAGAGAGAGCTAGGGCATGTAATTTCACCTAGGGCATGCTTGAATCAAACTAGGGTTTTGCTTTACACCTTACAAAATTTGAGCGGAAAGGATCTACAAAGGATTGCAAGGTAGAAATGGCACCCAAGAAAGTAGTTGCAATAGGAGTGAAGGGAAAGAAGAAGGTGGTAGAAGAAGAAGAAGAGATGGCTCCAAAAGAAATTTTTCTAAATGCAATATCTAGAGGGCATCATAGTCAGCCAGAGTGGATTTCACATAAGGAAAAGAAAAGTGAGTGAGTACAATCACCGTACCATAGAGAATAAGAAGGAGCTTGACGTGTTGTTGAACACGAAGACAAATAAATGCACATGTGGAAGACATGTCGAGTGTATGATGATGCTTGGTGAGAAGCTCTTGTAGAGGATAGGAGTTTACCAACTATATGAGCTCCCTTACTATGGGAAATATGAGCCCTTGTACCAATGGCTCATGAGTAGAGTGCACGAGGAATTTTTCTACTTTGCAGGTCACAGAGTCAAAATTTCAGCCACGCTCATCTCCATGGTAATGGGGTTGAAAGGCACAGAGATGATTTGTGAGATGATCTAACAGAAAAAACCACAATATTGGAGACCAGAAAGGAGTTGGGGTATACAAAGGGTCCACGCGGTATGGACATCGACAAAACTGAAGAAGTATCTAGTTGTGCAAGTGGCCACACATCTTGTTACAAAGCTAAATGACCAGAAAGGTGGTCACAAGTGAACACCATGTGGCTACACATTGCCAAAAAGATGTCTGAAGGAGTAGTCTACAACATTTCATGTTATATTGCAGAGAAAATCATTGAGGAAGCACGCAGGAGGAAAGATCAGCTTTGGAGTTTGTTATTTATCACTTGGTGTTCATGGAGATCGAGTACCTGATGGACCAAAGAGAAGGTATGGGAGTATCCAATGGAACACAAATCACCTACAAAATGCTTCAAGAAGTACTTGTGTGAGGGATCCATGACAGAGAAGGTTAAGCAACGGCTGAGAAGTGGTATGATAGGCTCCATGTGGCTTTTGAGGAAGAATGGCACATCCCCAAGGACTTGCCTTCGGTGGTTGGAAAGGCAGTTCAGTTCATTGTATACCAACATTTCTATATAGCATGGTTTTCCATGAAAGATGGAGCATGGAGCCCTTGGTGTAAGTTTCCATATGCATTCACAACAAGGTACTTCCAGGCATCAGTACACAGGTTTACAGATGTGTGACAACTAACATTCAATGCGGATAAGGTAGATTACTGACTACCACACACTAAGGAAGAAATATGTGTATCCAGGGTGGGGTGCATATGTTGAAAGACTCATTTCATATGTATTGAGCATTAAACCAATAAGTTTGGTGGTGGGAGATATTGGAGCAAGCGTTGGTGTATCTCCAACTAAAGCCAAAAATGGAGAATAACAAGTATGTGGAAGATGAGTTCACACTTCCAGCACCACCAAAGGGAAAGCATACAATGGAGAACATCCCAGCGCCTAAGCCCACAGAGCCAATTGAAGTGGAGGATGAGGAGGATGAGCATGAAGATAGTGGTGGTTTGGAGCATAGAGGTAGAAGACATCCTACGAATAAGGATGAAGTTGAGCGCACCACTACACCACCTCAGACCACAAGAGGGGGATGATGAGGACTTGAATGTAGTCCAAGGGGAGCACAAATTTAAGAGGGTGTTTAGGAGAACAAGGACCCAAGGTGCTACTCCACAAATGGTGCAGATCACCCAAACTCTCTCCACAGAAGGAGGCAACCATGCAAAGAAGGAGGAAACTAAAGTTGAATGAGGAGGTGGAAGAGTCAGAGGAAAGCACGCCTAATTCTCCTACACTTCCAGAGAACATAGAAGAACAAAAGGATGAGGAATCGAGGGAAAGAGGAGAGGAAGAAAAGGGAACAGAGGAGATAGTTGTAGAGACTTCTCAGACATGGAGACACAAGTCCCAAATTTGGAAGCTAAAGTCCCTAAGCAACAATGGTCTAGAAGAACAAGTGGAGAACACATTCCACCAACTATGGGCTATGCAGAGGATGCACAGTAAAATTGTCCACACCCATTTCTAGAGCACACTGACACATAAAGACTTATATGGCTGGGAGCTCATGGATGAAGATATGGCCATATGTGCATGAGGAAGCAGTTGTCATGGTCCATGCACACACACATGGATGAGCCATATTTTGATGTATGTGAGGAGTCATGCATATCAAGGAGGTTGAAGAAGACACCTCAAGCTAGACACATGATAATAAAGCCTATTGTCATGTCGGATGAACAGTGAGTAATGCATTGGTCAAAGTCTCAACAGAGGTGGCAAGGTGAAATATGGACAAGGCTGCCATAATTAGGGTGCTCGAGAGAGATTAAAACTAAGGATGGAGAAATAGCATGCCTAACACAAGAGAGGGACTTAGCATAAGAAGAAATTGTATTTATCAACATCACAGAGGAGATTGGTGACAATGTCATAAGAGCTAGGCCACACTTGGAGACCAAGGTACCACAGATGTTTCCCTCAAATGATACATTATGTAGGAAAGTTGGTGGACCTGGTACTTGAAGATGAACCTCTACGCATGCCAACGCCAAGGGATCTAGAACAAGAGGCAAAATGAGAGAAAGCTTCAGTGATGTGAAATATTGCATCCTATGAGGGGCTGCTGCAAGTGCTACAAGAAGAATTGAAGAAAGTAGACTAAGCTTTAAACATCTACATAGCTCCAGAGGTGCTTATCAACATAAAGACCCTAGAAGAAAATAATGAGGTCTAGAGAGAATGAAGGATGAAACATTGGGCCATGTAGAAAATATTGTCAATGGTTAAGCAGAAGCGTGAGGCCCTGGTAAGCAACACAAGAGCCACACAAGACTCGGTGGAAGAGCTTGGGAAGCTCATTGCGCAGAAGATGGATTTTCTAGAGGGAAGAATGACCTCAATGTCCAACATTGTGTTAGTCTTGCAAAATGAAAAAGGGGAGATTATGAGGGATGAATTGGAGTCCATTGTTGTGGACATTCCAGAAAAAAAGTAGAACAAGCACTCACTGAATGGCAAGACCTTGAGGCTGAAATAAAATAGGAATATCCTGAATTAGTTGTTCAGGTTGAAGAAGAGACTATGGGTAAAACATTCTTTCATACATTCATTCATTCTTTCCATTCTTTCCATTCTTCTATTCTTTACTTCAGTTTTTGGAGATACCCATTGTCGGGTGACAATGAAATTAGTGTGGGGTAATGTTGATCAAAGAACACTTGATAGAGAAAGCACACAAGAAGTCCGCATGGGAAAGCAAGTCATACACAAAGGCATGAATGGATAGGAAGAACACACATGTGGAACAGAAGTTCAATTTTCAGACTTAGCCATTTTTGGGCATAAAGATCTATTTTTAGAAGATGGCATGCATAAACACACCAACGATGCAGAGACGTGCGCGCCACGCATTGTCTATTTCTGGAGGATCGATTCAGAGCACTTTTGCATGGAGACAGTCTAAGAATAGGATTGTCACCTCAGTTAACTATCATTAGTAGTCTATAGATAACACACTTGCATGTGTGGCTATGCATGAAAATGGCATGTGGCTACTAATAGCATGCGGCCTATTTTTGGAATAGATAAGCGGTGAAGGGAAAGTCCCCACCCTATATATATGTAGTGAATTACCTAGTAGGAGAGATGATGGATATAGAGAGATAGATAACATAGTGTACATGTTTTTTAGATTACCGTATCAGATCCATGCGCGCATCGGCATAGATTTCCAGTATTGTAAGAAGCTTTTGTGTTATTGTGATAATTAAGAGATGGAAGATATTGACTGAACCTAAGTGTTATTCCTATGTATAATTGGGTAGTGCATGTTCTTATTTCTATCATGATTATTGTTTAAACCTATTCTTTCCTAGATCTAGATCTATCATGCATTGTATAATGATGTATTAATTCTTATGGTTGGGATTTTGTGGGAGACTTAGGTGAAGGCATGTGATCATTGTCAATGCCTTGGGAATCTAGGACATAGAGATGAGATGTCATTACGGATCTATTGTAATCATAGAGCCTTTTGAAAAGTGGTCATTGACTTTTAGGACCTATTACAACACCCACATGTAAGATTGGCGGATGCTACATTATTACTTGTACAGACTATCTGACAAGGTGGGAAGAGGAAACACCTACAAAATATTATACATCAATCACAACAACAAGATTTCTATGGGAATATATTATTAGCAGATATGGATGTCCATTGGGCTTGACAAGTGAAAGAGGAACTCATTTCCTTAATGAGATGAATCAAAATTTATTAACATAGTTTATGGTGCCACACCATAAGACTTCCCTTATCAAACATAAGCTAATGGGACTACATAATATTTCAAAATTATTATAGGACAAACTCTTATGAAGATTTGTGATGTTGGAAGAAAATATTGGGATGATAAAGTGTCAGTTGTACTTTGGGCATACATAACCACTTATAAACAATTGAACAATGCCAAAACTTTTCAATTAGTGTTTGGCACGAAAGCAATGCTACTAGTTGAATTCATGTTATCATCCCCGCGTATTGTACACACTAGTGGACTAGATTATGAGCAAGTTGTTGATGAGTGCATTGAAAAATTAATGTAATTGGATGAGTTGTGTGTTATTACAAGTTAGGAGCTAGAATACTGAGAAGGTGAGATAGAAGGCTTGGCATGATAGGTACATTACGAACAAGACATTTGAATTTGGAAAGATGGTCCTTCTCTATGACTCCAAGTTTTTTCACAAACTAGGGAAATTAAAAGTGTATTGGCTGGGACCTTTTATAGTAACCAAGATACTTAATTTAGACACATGTCAATTGTAGGCACAGGATGGCACTATGTTGCTCAAGAGGGAAACTTTTAACCTGTGAATATTTGTAGTTTGGTGAATAGTAGAATTCTAGGAATTTGATTTTGGAAAATTTTACAGCAATGGCAATACCCAGTTTCACCCAAAATCCCATAAACAATAATATGTCCCATCTAAATCGCCAAGGAATTTCCAATCCCAATGTATATTTTTATATTAAATCATCATGTGATCATTGTGTGGGATTTGAAAACATTAATGTTTCACCAAGAAATCAATTCACCAAGATTTGAAAACATTAATGTTTTTCCAAGAAATCAATGCACCAGATTTGAAAACATTAATATTTTGCCAAGAAATCGACATGCCAAGATTTGAAAACATTAATGTTTCACCAAGAAATCTATGGAACCTTATTTGGCCAAGAAAACATTCCCAAATTTTCTCAATATATACACAGAGGTGATGTTTTCCCATGATTTTCCAATTTACATATTTGTGAAGTAGTAGAAAGGGATTTAGCAAATCGGCATATTATAATTTGTTTACAAAATTTCAAATAAATCTAGGTCTTGTTAGGGCCCAACTAGTGCATTGTAGTTTACATCCTAGAAGAATTACTGCAGGTGAGTCCTCAGTCTATTTGAGACGTGTTTTCTTTCATGTCGCATTGCTTTATCTACGATTCCACCTTTGTAAGTTATTACAAATCCTGAACATCCTCATCCTCATAACCACTATGATTTTTTATGTCATCTAGAATAGTCCTCTGCTTGTAGAGAATCATAACTAGTTTTTCTATCTTAGATACATCTAGATTCTACGTAATATATATAATTTAAAATCACTTCATACATCTCCAAGAGTTTTTTATCGTGTATATTCATTTCTTTATATTTTTGTTAATGTATCTCTCTTCAATATTATATATATATATATATCTATATATATACACATATATATATACATATATATATATATATACATGTATATATACATATATATACATATATATATGTATATATATGTATATATATGTGTATGTATATGTATGTATATATATATACTTCGGTTTAAATTTCCATTTATTCCACAACCAATACCATGATTGTTTATCACTATCCACCGACATTTCCTCATCCCACAAAGAAACTCAAGGATATATAAAATGTGGTACATTTTTAGGTTTCATGTTTGTTAGGGACATTTCCTTAGGAGACTGATGGAATGGAGACACGTGGCATAGAGCTCCAGATCTAAGACCCACTCGACCCAAAAAATATCAACTGACGGCTCATTCCGCGAGGTTCACGTCTACTGGGAGGATTTGGTTGGGAATGGGAGGTTAACAAAATGCTAAAAAATAATAATGTATGAAATAGAGACCATACAGAGATGTCCAAAATGAAAAATTCAAGAAATGCAAAAGGGAAAAAAGTTACAAAAATGAACCAAAAACTAGATAATTAGCATTTGGAAAAACAAAAGATAGAAAATAATAGTTGTGGGAAAAGTACATACAACATCTTGTCACAAGCATGCTTCTTGTTACCACCATTTTCCTCACTGTGATGTACTTCAAACTTTTTAAACCATGGAAACATAATGTATTGAATGTACTCCAAGCATGGATTTCCTTCAACAATATGAGGAGCAAAAATTCTTTTCTTATCTTCACATTCACTTCTAGAACTACCTCGTGAAAATAATCATGTTATAAATCCATCAAAAACTATATAGTAATACTAATTCACTTTTATTAATGTTGAGGAAAAGTTGGAATCTATCTCTCAAAGCAATAATTTTCCAAAAAATAATGTAGGGTTTTACACCACCTCTTCTTCCTCCATGAATATTGCAGAAGTGGGATCACTCTTTGACATCTTTTCTTGTCCTTTTTGTAGCATGCTTACTTGTTACCACCATTTTCCTCACTATGATGTACTTCAAAAATTTTAAACCATGGAAACATAATGTATTGAATGTAATCCAAGCATGGATTTCCTTCAACAATCTGAGGAGGACAAAATGCTTTCTTTATCTTCACATTCACTTTTAGAACTTCCTGTGAAAATAATTGTGTTATAAATCCATCAAAACTATATAGTAATACTAATTCACTTTTATTAATGTTGAGGAAAAGTTGGAATCTATCTCTCCACAGGAAGAATTTTCCAAAAATAATGTAGGGTTTACACCACCTCTTCTTCCTCCATGAATATTGCAAAAGTGGGATCACTCTTCGACATCTTTTCTTGTCCTTATTGTAGCATGCTTACTTGTTACCACCATTTTCCTCACTGTGATGTACTTAAAAATTTTTAAACCATGGAAACATAATGTATTGAATGTACTCCAAACATGGATTTCCTTCAATAATATGAGGAGCAAAAATAACTTCTTGTGAAAATAATTATGTTATAAATCCATCAAAATTTGTATAGTAATACTAATTCACTTTTATTAATGTTGAGGAAAAGTTGAATCTATCTCTCCACAGGAAGAATTTTCTAAAAATGAATGTAGGGGTTTACACCACCTCTTCTTCCTCCATAAATATTTCGAAGTGGGATCACTCTTCACATCTTTTCTTGCTCTTTTTTGTAGTAGACCAGAAACATGTCTATAATATTTAATATAAAGGAAAAACATCAACATCCGGGGATATTTTTAATTCCTGCATCCTTCAAGTTTCTTGAACTCATTCTCCAAGTAAGAACATGACAATATACAAAGAATACCCTTATCATGATTGTATCATATGTGAAACATCATATCAAATCATTCAAGCTTCTCTCAAGAATAATGATACTTTAGTTGGCTTTGACACATTGACATTTCATTGTCAAGCCAAAGAACCATGCATACATTCTCAACCTTGAATTCACAGTCTCATACCACAATGAGTCATAGATGGAAGACCATATATTTTGTCTTAGCTCCTTTGAAATGATGAAAAATCTTGGGAATTGGATTATGAAACCCTCATACCTTTGATGAATCATTATTTTCTTCATGAGTAGATGCACACCTTATTTGGCTTGATGACAACATTTAGAACCTCTATATAATAGGAAAAACCTCTATACATTATTATGACAGAGATCAATCATCAAGACTCCTTCATTAATCAACTAAAGACATATCATACCTTGGATGAATCAATTAACGTAGAGTCCTTCATGAGTAGATACATACTATACTTTGATTTCAAACTGAGCACAAACCTCGAGAGCACCTATTTCATGTTTGATTAGCTACAATAGAGACTTGTTATCACTAGAGTGTCTTATAGTTAGAGTGTCTTTTGCTTCTCAACAAATCATTTAAATTTCTTTTTTCTTCTCAAACCTCTAATACATCTTTAGTTTTATTGATGAATGCTCTAATTCTTATTATACTAATGTAACACTCTTCCAAAAATTAGTACATGTTAAGTGACACAATATTATTTTTCTTTATACATATTTCCCATGTTGAGATGTATGTGCACATATCAATATCATTTAGTCTAACATGTATATTTTTTCTTTAAATTCTACAGATTCACTAATTTAGCAAAATGGCACCTAAAAAGGAAGCTCACCTCAAGAAAAAATCTATTCCAACCCCTCCCGTAGCAATACTGAAATCAAAAAATAACATTATATTTTGAGAAACCATCTAAGAAACCCATCCTTCTCCAAAGAGGACCATCAAAATCAAGGGATAATGATTACATTTAAAATTAAACTCAAATGAGAATGTGTTCACAACAATGAAATTCCTCCTTAAAGACATTCCATTAAATGATGTTGAGTTTGACACTCTACCACCTATCTAATTGAATGAAGATGACACTACATCACCCGCTAGTGCCCAAGTGAATGATGGAGGTGAAACTTATGGCAGTGGTAATCAACATAAATCAAATTCCACCAAGGAAATTACTTAGTGGACACCTATTTCTAGAAGAAAGAGAAAAGGAAAGGAAATGGGACTTGGGAAGGAGTTTCAGTAAGAGTGGCTTTCTAAGTTTCCATTTATTGAACCTATTGAAAATGAGAATAAAGTTAAACCTCCCAAAGAATGCAAATATACAATATGTAGCTAGAAATTGGGAAGGGATAATACAATGCAACTTAAGTTGGATACTATTGAGAAGCATGTAGGAAAGATATATGAAAAGATAATTGTAGATGGCATTGAGAATAATGTTTCTAGATGGAAAACTATGGATGATTGTTTTCATATTAAGTATGAAAAATAATTTTAAGATCACAAGAGAAATGAAAGAGTAGCTAAAAAGAATGGAGGTAAAATTACCTCTCAATTCAACAAGATCATTCAAAACAGTATTTTGGGTAAAACAATTCATCTAGCTATTGATTTTCACATTTTGAAAAGAGGTCATCCTATAACAAATTTTCCTGAAAAAAAAAGATGTTTCTTTTCTTGGTTTCCTACACTTTCCTCATTCTCACTAGTCAAAAATTAGTGGTTGGGATTGGGAAAAATGCCTAGCTATGGTTGAGAAATAATACTTGAAAGAGAAACTAAATTCGCATGATACATATCTTTGTCTATTGATGAGGTTACAACAAGAGATAATATTACTTTGGTGTTTATGTATGTGTATACTATTGAGAATTATGTGAGGTAACCTCACTTACTTTCCATTCAAAATATGAGAGAGAACACCAATGTTGAAAACCTTTGTGAGTTGGTGATAAATTTTTTGAAGGAGATCGGTGACATGGATGATGTTGCAATTACATCAAATTTGGTATGTGTCGGGAAGATTGGGCATTTGTACTACAAGGTCATCATAATGGCATGTGTGTAAGAATCCAAACATATCATCACCCTTATATGATTTTCATTCATTGTATGAATCATAGAATGAAGCTAGCTTACATAATAGTTGGTAAATTTAAACTCCAGTAGCAATAGTTGAAGACCTTGTTCGAGAGGTGCATGCTTATTTCTTTTGTATTCCTAAAAGGTTCATGGAATTCCAAATATTTGTAGAAGGACTAAAAATGGGCATAAACTGTTAAAATATGTCGACACCATGTGGATCTCATTGTACCAACCAGGTTCGTAGGGGTGTCGAAGAGTATCAATCCTTATTAGGAGTGATGTGTAAAAATTACATGGAAGTGGAAAAGGCCCATGATTTGATACATCGTTTGACGATATAGATTCAATGTTGATGTTATGTGGTCTCCTTCCCATGTTGGAAGAAATGCATTGTTTAATTAAACAAGCACAAGAAAGAACTATCTATATTGTTAATTTTTCTAGTTTGAGGAAACGAGTTTGTATGACAATAGAATATTTGTATCTCAATGAAACTGATTTTACAGGTCCAAAGTTTGATGGTTGGAATGATTTGATAAATATTGGAAATGCAAGTAGCTTTCTGAAGCTCAACTTTTTTGGGGAAGTATGTTCTTTTGTACATGGATATGAGATATCGATGTACATGTTTAAAGTAGTAGTTGGTAAGGTTGAGGAGGTAAAAGTCACATGGATACTATTTGATAACATTGTATCATCAACAAGGGAGAGGTTAAGATAAATTGCATTGTCCCTACTAGAAGAAATAAGGGATAAATTTAGAAGGGATGTTTTACTTGAAGCAATGGATATAGTAAATTGAACCTTTTGGAATCATGTCCAAAATGAAAGACATCTATAGAAGACTACTTCAAGAGGTTGACTACATTGATTCAACATTTTTGTAAGCCTATTGATATCAATGGAATGAATATTCTAGGTATTTTAAGCAAGGAAAGTTTGATTTATCAATCTCATGAATTCTCCACTACAATGATTTGGAAATTCAAAGATTTGGATAATCCCTTAGAGTGTGGAGTAGTAACCCTTTATGGAAAAGAGTTGGGGTGAGTACTATTTTACAAGAAAACCATGTCTTATTTTTTTCTCATTGGTTGATCTCTTTCAAATAATGATTTTGGGTTTATTTGAAGATGAGGGAATTTTCAGTGCCTTGGCCTTTATAAAGTCAAAATTTCAAAACAAGATTGAAAAAAATTTGGAAAATTGTTTGAGAACATATACATCATGGTATGAAGTGGATAACTTTCCTACACGGCATGGCTCTAATAGTATGGAAGTAAATTACTGAAAGGAGAGGGGCTGGAAACAATGGCATAAATATAGAAGATGACCTATTAAAGTAGTTGACTTTTAAGAAAGAAAGAGTCGGTCTCGAGAGATCTAGTGAATCAAATGATAGAGATGATCCAGTCCATCAAGTTGGAAGCTTCCATTGGTGGATATCCCATGATATAGATGTTGATATAATAATTAATATATTTAAATATTCAAAGTACATTGTTCTGAATCTCAAACAAGGATTATCATTCACTCCAAACTTACATGTGCCTATAGGTAATCATATTGATTCCATTTCCATTTTGATTATAGAAACATTACAAAGTCATGTTTTAATGAGTATTTAATTTATTTCACATACAATGTTGTTGATCTCTTTTATAGAAAGCATACACCGTGGCTGGTTGGTTATTAAATCACAATGCATTTACATTATTATATACTTTAGGCATATAAAATTTGTGGTGCTTAGTTATGAGATATAATAAGTGGCTTTTCTTGAATCATTATTGAAATGAAAATTTAAAAATAACACTATTCCTCATTCAACTTGCTTGAGACATGCCTTATATGAAAAAAATTGAAGATTGTCATTACAGCAACAAATGGAACAATTTTCAAAATGGATCTAAATACACTAAAGAGTAAATGTATGCACATATATATTTAACTTTTGCACCTCTTTGTAAAAGTTTTCTTCAACCACAAGAAACCTAAATATCACATGTTTATTAATACAATAAACATAAAGATAACTCTAGTCTATTAATAAGACAATTTACTATTTTTATCCATGACCATGATTTCCTCCCAAATAATAGAAACAACAAAACCAAACTACCACTTCAACTTGGAATCAAGCTCCATAACTTTAACAAATTATATCATCTTCTATAACATGTTCCACTCTTTATCTGTTGGAATTACAATTTGTTGTAAATCATAGTGATTGAATGTAACTTTGTTAGCAATTCATAACTAATAGTGGAGCTTTCTTCTTATTACATTGTATGGAAACTTACTGAAAATTTTATCGATGGTTTAATAGAGTCAAAAAAATTGTCTCATCTAGCTTCTTAGGAATTCGGTCCTTCTCTTGAGTCATTTTTTCTTTCATCTTCTTCTGGAATGCATCCTTCGTAATGAATTGGCATGTTTTTTCAAAAGGCATTAGAAAACCAAGCTTTGTGAACTCTTGTACCTTTCCATGTAGCTCATGTAACATTCTTTTACACTTATTCAACAATTCCTATGCTTCACCCAACATCACACACTTCTGAATGATAGATGATACCTTTATTGAGGAATCAAACTAGTTCTAAATTCCTCTAGATGTCGGTTATGTGTTCATTGAATTTGTAGATAGCTTTCAAAAACTTATTTGGTGTATCCTCTATTAAATCCATCACTTTTCTGCTACATGTTACGTATTCATGGATTTATCATAGATTCTTTGTAGATCAGTCCCGTGATTCAAACAATCTAATCAAATCATCAATTTTTTGGTTTATTTTCCACCAAACATTATCTATCATATTAATCAATGCCTTTTATGAAATCCAAATAGTTTTATGTTGGAAGACTATATTTCCTTTTGTAATATTTCATTTTGTTTTTTCTCATCATCTAGGATTTTTTCCCATTTTTTGACCTTTTCTTTCTCTTCCTTCATGCCTCTTTCAATTCTCCCAATGTTTTTTGTAATCTATCATTCTTACTCATTGTTTCATGTAACTATTTCTTTGCCTATTCTAGTTCTACTTATGTGCTTGCTCATTCACAACAATTACGATCAAAGAGGCATATGATTTTATCTTCCTCTCCAACTCACATGTCCTATTAACTATTGTTTTCCTTTTTCTTTCTCATTTTCTAAGTCTGCCTCTAACTTTTGAATCTTATTATTCAACTTATTGTTCTCCCTCTTTGCCTTTAGTAATGTTGTGTAAACCACATCATTGTTATTTTGATACATTAATTTTGTCGAAGGTTTAATTTCCTTAAGATCCATTTGAAGGGAGGTCACCTCATAGTCACTGGAAACCATTTCATTCTATGGTTTTACAAAATTGGGAACAACATACATGAATTCCAGGGTATTTGTGTATGGGTTATATGTTGGAAATACCCTCATTGTGGTTAGATCTAAAGTTCCAAAGATGATGTAGAATTTTCTTCTTGTTTATTTTATCTCTTTTTGATTTATTATCAAACTCAACTAGGTAATCAAAACCTTAGGTGTTCTTAGGAATGAATTGTTCTACCTTGAATGAAGAAGGATTAATTCAATTTTGGGGAGAATTTCCCTGTGGAATGGTAGTTTTTTAGGGGTGACAATGGCACCACCCTCTATAGATAGATTCCTTGAGCCAAGAGTAATTGTATCTATGGCAGCCTCTATATTTTCCTCTTCTCATTTCCTTGTTGTAAAATAGCCCTCATGAACTTCAATTGTCTCTAGTAGCCTCTTTAAGTTTCCAATACTTTGTTAACTACTACCATCATCACTAGAACCTCCAACATTAGCAATACTAACAGATTCATGGCCAACTTCTCCTCTATGATTTTCAACGTGTTGCTGAACTATTTTATGAGGATTTGATTTTGGAGTAAATTGCACTAGATTAGCACTTGTACATGTTGTATTATGCGGTGGTCCTTTCTCCAAAGTTGAAGCTTAGAGGCCTAGCCTATCATAAATTCTTCTAATTTGTTCCTCTAGTGGAATCCAAATGCCTTTTCCTATTGAACCCAAACCACCACCACTAAAACCCAACTTTTCAACAATAACTTTGCTCTGTAGAATATCTTTGTTTCAAGTCTTCATCGAGACTTAGTTTATATGTTCCAGTTGGAGTGTGTAATTCCTCAAAGTCAATGTCATCATCACTTCTTTCCTCTCCATGATGCACTTCATTCCACATCTTGTTGAATGCTTCATCTTATGGAATAGAATCATACTCGAAAAAAATTTGGATGGCCTAGGTCTTTCCTCATAGACTAAAAGGCATTAATTTTTGACCTTGTCCAATTTTATTCTCGCAATTCTTGATGTAATTCCTTGGCATTATTTTAGATGACTTTTTATCATATTTTACATACAATTTGGCATATTGAAAATCCCCTTCCTTTTGTGTGGAGGATGAGGCAATCCAAAAATATGTGTTGAAACTCTTGAAAACTAATTCCTTTCTCAACATCAATTTCATCCATTATTATTTTTACTTCATCCCAAGAGTTCTTGTTTTCCAATTTTTCTAGTAAGGGTTTGCTTTCATGTTGAATTTTAGTGGCGAGTTCTTGTTCGCCACTATCCTTGCTTCAATCACTTCACATGGGTCATACCACCAAGGTGAGAGTCAACATCAAACTTTAAAATTTGTAAAATTTCATGCGCCACATAGAATGCTTTTCTTTCAAATGTGAACCCTCCACATGAGGATGGTAAGGAAGGAAATATGATCTTCTTTTTCTTAGTAACAAAATAGATATTATCTATGTTTTCCATGTGTCGTATATATTCCAAGGAAAAACTCTCTTTGTCGATGTATTGAAATTTTAAGATTGTAATCCTTATCCATAAAACCTTAGCACAGTAAAATCCTCCATGAACTACTACTTTGCTAATCGTATTTCGATCCCAATTGAATGCAATCTCTAAATTTCACATGCAATCCAGAAATTTACTTTTAGTAATTTCTTCATAAATTAGAGCCCAAACTTAATCCACAAATTGATTGTAGTCTCTTTGATTATCATACATCCTTATCTTAGGGGTCCACTTAGTTAATGGATGCACGGCTTTTTTGGACCTCGGAAAATAGGGCTCAATTGAATTTTTTTTTCAAACCAATTAGCAAACTTCCATAGAATTAAATAACATAAGTAGGTAGTGAACTTAAACGTCTTAGTGCCGGATCCTTCTTTGATTGTTAATATTTGTTTATGCATAGATTCTACAATGTACTCAACAAAATCCGTATTAACAAGGTGGATTAGAGAAATGGATATTGTATACTATTTCGAGGATGGTTTCATCCACTCTCTCATCATTATCGAAGCCAAGGTAAAATATTATCATAGAAATGGTGTCCCGACTCACGGTTTAAATATTTCAATTACATATAGATCCTTCCCTCTTGGTACTTCGCATCAAATGTTGATTTTTGTAAAAAAAAAAACCATCTCTGTGTTTTTATTGGTAGTATGATAATCGCTAAAAAAAATCTAGGTTTATGAAAACGGTTCCTAAATATTTGTTTTCAAACCCCAACACACTACCAATATTTACCTCCATAATGGATAAAAGTTCTAGTTTGTTTCCCTTTACAATAATTGTTTTTTTGTCTCATTGTAATTTTGGCCACATATATTGACAAATTCAGGGTAGGGAAAACCTCATGGAACATCATGCGTCCCAATCTAGACCCCCATGTTATCCAACCTTTATGCCTACTTGATGGGTTCAAACATCTACTTTCCCTCATCTCGCATCTCGGATGTGTAGGGTTCATTTTAAGACCCCCCCTCTGAAAAATTAGTTTAGAATTGGTGGCAAATCTCCAAAATCGACTTTCGCATCGATGGAAAATTTCTAAAAACTATTTCATGGTAAATTCGACTAGGTTAGACGATCATCCATCATTTTCCATATAACTTAAGTTGGACGGCATCTAACCTAGGTTATACAGAAGTCAACGGATGGTTGTCCAACCAAGGTTAGGCGGTCGCCATCGTCTATCATATAACTTAGGTTAGACGTCATCCAACCTAAGTTGTATAGAAGATGATGGATGGTCATCCAACCATCCAACCCATGTTGGATGGTCATCCATCATCTGGTGTACAACTTGAGTTGGATAGCTCCAACCCATGTTGTATAAATGATGGATGGCCATCCAACCTAGGTTGGACAGTTGTCATTATCATCGTCCAACCTAGTCATCCAACCTAGGTTGGAGGGTCATCTATCCAACCTAAGTTGGATGGTTGGGTTGGATGACAGAAAATTGATGGTCATCCAACCCAAGTTGGATGGCCATCCATCATCTTCTATATAACCTGGGTTGGATGGCATCCAACCTAGGTTGTATGGTGGTACGATGGATGGTCATCTAACTTGGGTTAGGACGATCGTCCATTATCTGTCACCCAATCTAGCTTTCTAACAACTGGGGTTAGACATGCATCCATTGTCTGTCATCCAATCCATCCATCTAACCTAGGTTGAAGGCTATCCATTATCTAATGTCTAACTTGATTGTCAACCCGGTTAGGCAAGTGTCTCTATCTTCCAACCCATCTTCCAACCCAACCATCCAACCTGGGTTGGATGACCATCCATTATTTGTCATCCAACCCTAGTTGGATGGTCGTGTTAGATGGTAAACAATGGTTATCTGTCAACCTAATTTGGATGGACAATCACTCTTTGTTGGATGTTTTTATTAAATGGGTACCCCCCTGCAACCCCCTAGGATATGTATTATACCTTAGTGAATACATGCATAATTTAATTTTTACATATAAATAGTAGGCAAAATGAACCATACAAATGACTTGTTGGCTGAAATTTTTGGTGAACTACATGGTCAAACCGCTGAAAATTTTCCATTTCCAATTTCCAAAATCCCTAATATTCACGAGTTTATGAAAAATCACCACTAAAATTTTCCCTAGTATTGTGTCCCTTCCACCTTATACCGATGCTTGAAATATGAACATGAAGGAAAAATATTTATGGTCCCCATGGATTCTAATCCATTAAAATCATGTCACATGACCTATCATCCAAATGAAAAGTTACTTCCCTTATAAAACACCACTTCTTCAAATCAAGCCTCTATAAGTTCCTTTGTCCTTGCTTCCAAATTGCCTCTTGATGATCAATAATTTTATGATATGATGAAACACTTGTCATTGGGGAGTATCGAATCCTTGCCCTCAATACACTCCCTACACCAAAAACATATGGGAGACCCAATAAAAAACCTCTTTATGATCCCAACGTTGAAATATCATCTCTTTTGGCCCTCCTTTTTGTGGATGCAACTTGTTTATGGGGGCATCAATCATCCCTCTTCTCACCTTGATAATCAACCACACCTTAAACCATTCAATTCATATTTCTCATTCTTAGATAAACCTCAATTTTCCCAAACATACCTCCACCATTATGCATGGAAGGGTTTTTGTCTAGGTACATACGCACATCTTACCCTTCAATGATTTGAGGAAACCTCATGAAAAATAAGGACTCAAATTCAAACAAAATCTAAATCCACCATCCCCAATCTCAAAATCTAATCATGTTTATTTAATGTTGTTAGAATTTTCTTCCACACACTGAGAGACACCATATCTATCCCACATAAAAAAATTTAATCAATACAATCACACTTGGACCATTTGACCTACTAGAGCTAATGACAAAATCATGACCCTTCCACTAATATTACCTAGAAATGATAAAATGATATTCTCTCGCCATCAATGTCCTCCAATGTCATAATTATAATACCATTCTAACATATATGGTAGTTGAAGATCATTACTTCTGAAATTCCTACCACCTGATACATCTACACTTCTCAACAAATCCACTATTGATGTCAACATAGGAACACCACAAGAACCACATATAGTCAAGGTTGGTTAAGCTTTGAAATCTTAGGGTTCCATGAATTTACTACCTTTTATCCAATCATAGTCGAGCCTTCGTATGGTCCTACAAAGTGACATGTTGGGTATCAAACCTAACATCGTTATTCACAATATTGTCACCATCCCCAATGTTAAACATGTGAAGAAAAAGATTCGTAAAATGCATCATCGTGTGGCATTATGAGTAAAATAACTCCAACATCTTATCTCATACAACTTCATTCTACCCATTGATTATCCAAAATGAGTTTCTAACATCGTACATGTAGCAAAAAAACCTCCGAAATTACGCATCTATACGAATTTCAAGACCTTAATCTCACTTGTCCAAAATATGACTTCCCCTACCCAACATTGACTAACTTTTTGACCTGACAATAGGCCACAAAATATTGTCTCTTATGGATGGTTTTTAGGTTATAATAAAATCCTCTTCGCACTGGAGGATTAACCTTTTTACCCCATGGGGAACATTTTTCTATAGAGTAATTCCTTTTGTCTTGAAAAATGTAGGAGCCACTTACCAATGCACTATGGCATATATATTTCATAACCTCATCCACAAAACCATAGAATACTATGTGGGTGATCTTGTAGGAAATTCCAAACATTGCAAATACCATCTTTCCATCCTCAATGTAATATTCACTGTCTATATAGTTTTTCCTTCATCTCAACCCCACTAAGTGCATGTTGGAGGTCATAACAAGTAAATTAGTAGGATTCATTGTTTCCATCGTGGGGGATTAAAGTCAATCCAAACAAATTCAAAGCCAAAATTTAAATTCCCCCTCCATCCAACCTTAAAAAAATATGTAGTTTACAAGGAAAACTCTGGTCCATTCGCCATTTCATCTTCTAGCTATCATTGATGTCATCCCTTTCATCACCTCCTTAGAAAAACATCCATTTCAGATGGGATCATGACTACCAAAAATACTTTAACACTCTCAAGAGGTATCTCCTATCATCACCCATCCTTATACCTCTATACGCGGGGGATCCTTTCTATCTATACATCTCTGCTACCAACCATGCCTTGGGGGATATGTTGGCACATCACAACAAACTAGGTCATAACATGCCATTTATTATATAAGTCTTACCCTTCACGACTATGAGACTCACTATTTAAAAGTAGAAAAGATATGTTGTGCTTATACTTCACAACTTATAAACTTCGCTATTACCTCCTCAATCATAAAACCTACATAGTCACAAGCATCAATCCACTAAAATCCATGCATTCTAAACCATATCATAATGACCACATAACCAGGTGGCTTATGCTCATGAAATTTTTTATCTAGAATTCATCTCTCAAAAATCCATTAAAGGACAAGTTATTGTCGATCATCTCAGAAGCTCCCTTGGCCAATAATCATCTACCCTATGAACAATTTCCTAATGAATCCATCAACACCCTCGATCATGATGACACTCCTCTTAAGATGACCCTATTCTTTGATGGGTCCAAATGTAAACAAGGGGTGGAGGTTTTGGGATAGTCATAATACCTCCTTTGGGAACTCCTATTCCATTATCCTTCAAACTAAATTTTACATACATAAATAACATGACATAATATGAATCCCTCATTATGGGTCTTTAAATGCCACATTTCTTGGCATGGAAATCCATGATATCTATGGAGATTCACAACTTGTCATCAATCAAATCAAAGCTAAATATCAATGTAAAAATGAAATCTTGCAAAAATATAAAACCATCATTGACGATCTCTCATGAAACTCTTTGATCATTAAGAAATTAAAACAACTCCACAATCATCTAATAAATTCATAGATACTATGGCATCCCTCACATCTCTTATCCATCTATCACCAGATGATTCTAAACTCTTCGTTTGTACACAAACTTGATCAACCATCTTATACCAACATTGATATTCCCTCTATCAATCATAGATAAGATATCTAATTTGAAATTTGGTACACTCAAATATATGACTATCTTTCCATAAGCAAGATACCTATGATCTATCTAGAAATGGTAAAATATATTTTCAACAACATCCATCCCGCTATGTCATACTAGGGGGTATCCTTTATAAAATAAGGTTTGACAACCTTCTCCTCCAATGTCTTGAATCTCCAAAGTCTCATTGAGCTATTCAAGAAGTCCACAACTAAATATGTGGTGGACACTTAAATGGCTTAGACATCACTAAATGAATCATGTGATGGGTTACTATTGCCTACGCTTAATCAAGATTATTGTGACTATGTTAAGAAATGCATTAAATTTCAACAATAATCCAACGTTACACACATTCTTAGGAACATGTGTCATCAACCAGATCTCAAGATCTACGTCTTTTTCAAAATGGAGATTCAACCTCATTTATCCTCGATCATCCCAAAGACATAATTCTATCATCACAACAATTGAATATTTCACAAAATGGGTGGAATATATCCCTCTTATCTCCACTAAAGTAGATAAAATCATCAATTTCATTCATCATCATATCATCTATCACTTTGGCATCCCTCATAAAATCATCACAGATAATGGTAAATCATTTAAAAATAAAAATGTTTAAAAATTTGACACTTATAATATGATCCTAAGTTTCTCCACACCCTACTATCTAAAATTTAATTGTCAAGTCAAGCACCTAATAATTAAAAAATCCTTACCAAAACTATTCACCAAATGGTAAATATTGGCACCTTCAAATCCCTTTTGCATTATGGGCCTATCAAACTAGTATTCAAACCCCTACACAGTGTTATGTCCTTAATACTAATCAATGTAAACTGAATTTTTCTTCCCTTGAAGTCTATATTCCATCATTACATTTTTCTCTCAAATATTTCATACCCCTAAGAAGAATATCGTCAAGAAAATATATCACAACTTTAATTGTTAGATGGCATTGACTAACTTCCTCGAACATATCAACATTTATCGGGGTGAATCAAAGGAACATATAATAAACACCTCAAAGAAATCAAATTCAATGTTGGTAATATTTTCCTCAAATAAAATCAACACATCACAAATATGGAAAATATTAAACACCTCAAAGACTTCTCCCTTGAAGGAGCCATCATTATCAAATTCAAAATATTATCATAGACCACTCCCTTGAATGATGGCTACCCACAAATTTCAAAACATATATGTGGAAAAAAATTGAAAGCTTCCCACATTGATCAGCTTTCTAAAAACATGTTTAAAATCCTTATCATCCTAGGAAAGCTTCTCACATTAATCATATTTCCCTTAAAATATGCAAGCTTCCCATATTGATCAGCTTGCACACTATCAAAATAAAAGTTGGGGTCAAGCCTAGAACCTCTAAGGAACACATAGTTCCTTGTATAAGATACATACAAGTCCTAAACATGTACACAAACTTAAATAATATACCTCATCACATCCTAAATCCATCACACAACCTTAATGGACTAACTATTGTTAGTTATATATTACCAGTAGTTAAGGTTGTAAGTGCATTATGTCAAAATCACCATTACATACATACCAAATCAAATCATAAAAACATCTTAACCATCCTCATATATACATCAATCAACAATATCAACATCAATATAATCACATCTAAAATCCATCACAACAAAAACATCATCATTATAACATAACCATCATCATATCTAAAATCTATCTATAATCTCATATAAAACATCACATCAAAATCATCAACACACATTTTTAGACATCCTTAAGTCTAAAAATTATTATATATATCAAAAATTCAATGTGTGTCTCATCAAGGATTAGGATATATTACCCATACAATAAATCACATCATCAATTGTACATCGAATGTCCTCAAACCACGTGCTCCATCCTTAAGATCCCTCCAAGAGGAATGTTGGCACTCCCCGTGCTCACCATAAGACCACGATGTGACACATGTTGGTGGCTCACTACATAATGTCCATAGTAAGCCACCTCGGGTAATCTCTCTCCTACCAATCCCTCATAATAACCTCATATCCTCTCATAGGGCTTAGTAATGAGCCACGTCACCGAACTTGGTGGCCCCATCTGAATTCTAACCCTTGTTCCACCTACCTCTTTGGCTATTCCTTTCCTCCCAATACCCCCACTCTAGACTTAATTGGCCCCACAATTGCTAGTGTACTATCACCACACCAAAATATTACCTCATCATCTCCCAATGTTGATAGTACTTATCTTTTTCTGCTAAGTCTACGCAAACTCCACCTCCATGGTGGCCACCTATTGATCCCTCTCACTCACCACCCCCCCATCAGCCTCATCACCTCATTATCAAAGGAATCTACTTAAGAATCCATATCACTCAACAACTACTTCAATCTCACTACCTCTTCCTCTCCACCCCTTTTACATGACCTATAACCACCTCCTCTATCACTACATCCTCCTCCCCTTACTCCACCTACACTCACTGATTTAACAAATATTAGAATTTGTAAAACCCTATATTTTTAGAGTCACATATGATAAGTAAACAATAAAGAATAGATTTGACCTAAGCAATAGGTAAATGCAAATTGAAACCCTAAGTGTGAGAGAGGGAATAGAAGACTTAGCTGATTGCGCAATAGATCTTGAAGTATTCCTAACTAAAAATTGGTAAACCAGAGGAGGGAACCATCGCACATGTTCTTGATAGGGAAAATTTTAGTGGTGAATTTTCATAAAATCCTCGAATATTAGGGATTTTGGAAATTAGAAATGGTGAATTTTCAGCAGTCGGTTGCCACCTAGTTCACCAAAATTTCGGTACAAGTCATTTGTATGGGTCATTTCACCTACTATTTATATGTAAAAATTAACTTATGCATGTATTCATTGAGGTATAATACATAGCCTAGGGGTTTCCAGGGGGTACCTATTTAATATAGACATCCAACAAAGAGTGGTTGTCCATCCAACTTAGGTTGGGCGGACATCTATTGTATGTCGTCCAACCCCGGTTGGACGTCATATGATGGATGGTCATCCAACCCGGGTTGATGGAAAATAATGCATGTCATCCAACCTAGGTTAGATGGTTGGGTTGGATGGTAGACAATAGATGTCTCTCCAACCCATGTTGTATGGGTGGATTAGACGATAGATAATGGAAAGTCATCTAACCTTGGTTGGATGGTTGGGTTGATGGTAGACAATGGATGACCATCCAACCTAGGTTAGTGGCCATCCATTGTCGCCCTCTCCAACCCGGGTTGTATGGCGAAGATGATGGACAGTCACCCAACTTGGGTTGGATGGCCATCCAACCAAGTTATATGGAAAATGATGGATGGTTGTCCAATCCCAAATCAAAGTTTCCATGAAATGGTTTTTCATAAATTCACCATCAATGTGAAATTTGATTTTGGAGATTCACCACCAATTCTAAACTAATTTTTGGAGGAGGGATCTTAAAATGAACCTTGTGCCGATAAATTTTGTAATTATTGGATCTTTCTAAACCGGGTCAAGAGTACTTGAGTGTTGGATACTACTTTTGGACCCGTGACTATGGAAGACCTCAAAAATGCTTTTTCTTGTGTTGCACCAATGTTGTTAACCTTCATTGTTTATCACCTATATGTCACTTTGGTTGATCACAAAGTTCTCCTATAACCTAAAAATAAATTATCTCATACAAAAACCCAAAATAAATCAAATCCTAAAAATAAAAAGATGAAAAATGGAGAGTCGATTAACCCAAATGATCACCCCACTAAGTGTTCTTACAACTAAAGTTTGCACTACATTTCGTACTCCATGTAGTTCTTTTGTGTGTGTGTGTGTGTGCAAGAAGCATGCCCGAGGTGGCTCTTATGTAAGATACACTTAATAGCGAGCAATAGCTAGATGTAAAAATGTATATAGATGTGTGGATGTTTAAATGCACTTCCTCTCGTATGTGTGTATGCAAAAAATATAGTCCTTTGTCCCTTGAATGAAGCTAGATGCATACTTTGATGCTCGTATAATTCCTTTGGATGTAACCTTAGGTGATAGTAATAGATTCTTAGAGCTCATTCCTTTATTACGGTCACATAACTTTATATTTATATGATTTCCTTGATTGAATTTTGTAATTAACAACCGGAAGTCCAACCATAAGAAAACAAGATGCTCAAAAGATAAAAGATGCATAAAAAGGAGCAAGTAAAGTAAAGAGAGGTCGGGGTGCCTAGAGAGGACGAGGCGCCTAGGTGCTAGTGTCCGATTCATAAAATATAAATTAGTAAAGCATTGACTAGGTTGTATGGTATAAAAGGCCTAAAAGAAGACATGAAACATAGACAAAAGGCCAAAAATAGTTTTCAATTGCTAGTTTTCTCATTTAGGAATTATATGAATAATAGTATGTGACTAGGACCTAGAAATGTACCCAAAGTGCATGATTTAGTGTTTACATTTATGCCCACTTTATGTTATTGAGTGAATACTCAATAACATAAAGTAGATAAGATATGTGTACCTAATAACCATGTATATCAATGGAAAATCATGCCAAAGAGACAAGAAAAAGTGTGGAGTGATAAAAATGAAGCGTGGAAGCTAAGCTAGGAAAGAGGAAGTGACCCTAGGGGTGAAAATCGTAATGTATGTACCATGTTGTACCTACTGTCATTTTCACTTATGTTATGCTTAGACTCATTGTTTCTTATAAGGACAAACCTATAAAAAAGAAGAGCAAAAGAGTAGTCAAAGTCATGTATATGAAAATTTTGATCCAAGTATGTAAAAAGCGTATGTAAAAGTATGTAAAAGTATGTAAAAATGTGAAAAGGAACATGTGTACCTGATCCACTACGAGTGAAAGGGATATAAAAGATTTTGAAAATTTTGTAGAAGAATGAGTTTTTTGGGCAATCTCATGCCAAGAATGAATTTTTTAGGCGATCTCATGCCAAGTGCGAGTTTTTGGTCGATCTTGCACCACAACAAAAGAAGTGTTGGGGAGAAAGGTCTAATGTTATTCTCTAACCCTAACTACTTCCCAAATTTATACACCACTGCAGATGGTGTGATCCTTCTTTGTTCCATTTGATCCATTTCAATCTAAGTGGAAAGAGAAGAAGACATAGATAGAATGCATTCTTATTCTTTGAGAGGATTGTTCTTGTGCTATGTAAACCACTTTGTAAACTACTAAAAATTGTGTTGATATGAGAAAAACTTTTAATTTCCCCACTGGTCATAGGTTCCTAGGAAGGTTCAACGGAAACTAGGTACTCATGTCTATATATCTGGCATTGGCGTTTGTGTTATGTTGAGGACCCAGTCATATTTTGATCCCTTTCTATAACTATATATTGTGTTGTTCTTATAATGTGTGAGGTCTCGAACTATGATTGTGTCTTGCTTGAATGGGGTGAGACTAATTCACCCAACGTATTTCCCCCTCATTTGGGGTGCATGTGACATTGCTAGGAGGATGCGCCCAAAGTAGAGGACTAGAATTGATATGAAATTGATGCCCTAAATTGGGAGGGAATGTGCATGGTAGAAACCAAGGCACATGCAAACAAAGTGTTTGAAAACCATGTGTTAGTGTAAAAATACAAATACACGTATAGAAGATAATGTGTAAGCTAGTAAGCAAGAAGACAATGTAGACCATGAAAATGGGTTTCAAACATGGTAAATCGCTCACAATTTTGCAATACAATCAAGACCGAGGCGACCAAAAGCATACAATGTGCACACAAGGAAAATGGAAAATCCCGCAAACAATGGCATACAATGGAAAATGGCATACAATGGAAAACAATGACAAATAATAGCAAGAAAAGTATTAGATAACCATGTTAAAAATAGTTCCTACAAATAAAATGTTGCGCATGAAGCACCCATTAGCATGTTAGAAAGATAAATAATATGTCAAGATGTGTATATATCAATAGATTAGTATCCTAGTAAGAATAGGAAGTAGTATAAAATGAAACAATAGTACCTATGATTTGTATGAAATTATATGCCCCCATGAGCCATTGTGGGACTGGTAAGAGGTATAGTGCCAAACATTTATGCCACATGTAAAAATTTATACAAAATCTAAATTCACAACTAGAGAATAAGTGAATGCAGATGTGTATATAGAAAAGATAAAAACATACTCAATATCCAATTAACATAGTAAGCAAAGTGTAACATGCAAGTATAAGAAAACAAGACTAAGTGCCACCGAGATATGCAACATGTTGTGAGTGTGAATTGAATGGAATGCAAAGTGAATGATAGGGAGCATTATGCCCCCTAAGTGGATTTGTAGGATTGTATATGAGATGAGGTCCATTTATAAAATACCCCTCGAAAGTCAATAATGAACCATAGAACAAAAGTACGTCATCGGGAAATGGTTTTAACTGTGTTTTCTATAAAGATATATCCATGAAGAATAGAAAGTAAAGAGTGAATGTGGTGAGGTTCATTTAATATTTAGATCCTCAACAATCGATTATGAACCATGAAACTAGAGTGCGTCATAAGGTAGTGTGATGTTCAAGAATGTAATGCTAGAAAGTTGTACCATAAATACATAGAGTGTTAAATGCGTCATGTGTATAATGTGAGGTTCACGGATTTAGTATTCTCTCCACACATAGGTGTGAATATTAGCACAAGAGTGTGTCATAGGGTAATGATTGTGTTTTATGTGTAATATCGTTTAAGATTGTAGACACCTATAATTACACCCAAGTAATTTAAATACTTAAATTATGCTAATTATCTCCTTTCTCACAAATTGACAACATATCGTCAAAAGTGCTCATATTCCCTCTTATTGTCATTAATTAATTACAATATGCTAATTGATTAAGTCGCCTATCCAACTAACAACCTAATTAACGACCTTCCATTAATTATTCACCCCTTCTATCTAGACTAATTAATTATTATTAATTAATTAGCCTTTCCCTTCATTTAACCAATAAATCAATATTTAATTGATTTAATCCCCTTCTAATAGCCTAAATCATACTAATATTCCTCTAATTAGCTTCTATAAGCTTACATCTACCTATTAGTTAATCACCTTTGATTAATTAAAACACCCCCAACTCCCATGACTTGCTAAGCATAAATTAAACCCTTCTAAAGTAAGGTTACCTTTTATAAAGCAACCTTATCCATTCCTAATCATGTTTTACCTTTATCCCACATGCAAAGGGATGAAGTGTTTCCTTTATCCATTGGGCTATATAAGGAGCCCTCCTTCTACCTTTATACCTACACCTAAACTCCTTGAGAAAGCAAATGCAAAGCATATAGCAAAATAGACTAAGAGCTTGCTTTTTGTTTTCTTGAGAGTTCATCATCTTGAAGAGTTAAGCCTCTTTCTTAAGTGCTTAGGTCATATGGGAGGTGTCAAAAGGGTCTTGTAGCCCAACTTTGACAAGCCCTCATTCCTAGGTTCTTGGAACATCAAGGACAACCATTTTTGATAGCCATGGAGCCTACCTAGGTTCCTTCATTTATATGTTGTTAGAGAATAGAGGATTTGTAGATGTTTAAACATTGTTAGGTTCAAAGTTTTGTATTAATGAATGTTTAACATCTAACCCTTGTTTAATTCTTATCATGATGGTGCTTAAGTAGTTTGTTTAACTCTTGCTAATTAAGACTATTTAGGTGTTAGTCTTTTACTCATATTAGCATTAGTTTAAAAACAACACATGCACACATTTGGCATGCCCGGTGGGACACTTAGTCCCATGGCATTTTAGTTTAAGTTTCATTGTTTTGGCTAACTTTTGATATGCACATGTAGTAATTAATGTCCATTTTCTTGGAATTTTTGCTAATTTGATATGTGTAACTTCTTGTTCATAGCCATCATTTTAATGGGTTGTTGCCATTCTTAAGCTAACTTGTCAAAATTTGAGATATTGTGAGTTTTCTTGTGTTTTTTTCCATATTTTGGTTGCAGGTGTGGCACAGGCACATTTTTAGGAGCACAGGCACAGTTTTTGTGGTGCACACACGCCTCTCTGGTGGCACGGCACACTGTCAAAACCTAGTTCTCTGTTTATCAACCTTGCACATGCGCACTCTAACCCCGATGCACACACTCTAACAAGCGCAAATGCACTAACTGGGTGTGTAGACATCATTTTACTTATACCTTCACTACATTTTGAAACCTGTCAGATCGGTGCACATGTAACCGAGGTGCATGCTTGTTTTAGTGGCACAGACACATTTTTGGTGACAGTGTTTCTATCGAATCTGGAACTATTTTATAAAGCGGTGGCACACACATTTTCCCGGTAGTGCACACACTTTTCGATGGCACATATGTTTTCCCAATGGCGCAAGCATTCTGTCTGATTTCCCATCTATTTTTCTCAAAGGTGGCGCATACATTGTTTTTGTGGCACACACGCCTCTCTGGTGGCGCAGGTGCATGGTAAGCAAAAAACATGCAGAGTAGCGCATACATTATTTTCATGGCACACACGTCTCTCGGGTGGTGCAGGTGCACTATAATTCAAAAAATACAAAGTGGCGCATACACCCTAACCCACGTAGATGCAAAAAAAGGGCACAGTGTCCTTTCATATTTTTGAAATTAATGTGTTGAGGTTCTAACATTCTTGCAGGTTTTATCTAATCATATACTTGTCTTTGTAGGCTATTTTTACATGTTTGTACTTGATTAGATGGATTTTTGCATTGTTTACTTATAGGAATAAGATCACGTATGCTCTTCCCTCATGTCCCTTGGGGTGATCTTGGGAATCAGAAATGATTCTTAAGTCCTTTTGATGCTTTGAGGTTGTTAGGAATATTTGAGTTGGAATTGGTTAACTTGGCATAGTTGAATTAAAGTGTTTTTCCATTTGATATCTTTTTGGATTTTGAAGACATCACATATGCTCTTCTCTTGCATCCTTGGATGATCTGGAGAATCAAAAATGGTGCCTTCTCTTTTGATGGAAAACTACTAAAAATTGTCATATAGGACCAAAACGCCATCGCTTGTCAAAGAACGGAGGAATCAAAACAAAATTCAAAAACTACTAATACAATTGTTATACAGGTTGCCAAATGGTGTTCGAGCAAACCACACCTAATTAAAAAGATAAAATGAACAACATATTCAAAACACTATATTGTAGGTTTCGAAAAGGGTATGTCCCTCTCCACTCAACTAGAACATAACCCCTTTGGCATAACGCCTTAAGCTACAACAATGGGGGTGGTTCCAGGAACCCCAAAGTAGTCCACACAAGAGGGAACCTTGTGGATGAAACAGGAAGTGCTCCACACTACCTATCTAACTAGTGATTCCTTTGTGAGATAGAGTTACAAGTTGTCCCTATGTGACCCTTTTAAGTACACGATGGATGCATTTACTGCCCACTGTGCTTGAAGGGGAAAAGTCGAGATACTCCCAAGATAGTCGGGACTATTTGGGTAAATCGTCCCGCTCATGGATAATCTTTGTAACACCTAGGATGAGAGAACCACCTAGGAAAATATACTTTGGCTAGGAGCCCACTTTGACCATTCTAAAATAGTGTTGAGTTGTGAACCATATTTTTATTGAAATGTGTGACGCGTTACTTTCGCTTAGTTTTTACTTGCCTTAGGGTGAGGCGAAACTCTGCCAAGTGAAGCTAGCATTTTTCATCCCATTTTTATTTACTTCCTTCACATTCTTTTGACACTTTGTTGATCAGAAGGAGGGTGACTACCTTTGTGTTACCAATCGATTGTTTCTGCCACTTTTTTGTCCGTTTACGCCCATCCATGTTTGTGGTTGGGTAAGTTAAATGTCTAAAGTGCATGGAGACGTATTCATATCATTGGTGGCCATTGTGATCTTGATACCCATGTCAAGATCATCATTGTAGTTAGGTGTGGTTCATCATCTTGAACTTCCTTAGAAGGGTTAGCTTGTTTGTATCGTATCACTACAATTTTGATATTTACGTCTTGTTTCTTGTAAACTTGACATAAATATCTATATTGTAAGGTTACGTTGCACACATTTTTAACTATTCCTAGCTATACTTTGAGCTCTTTAGTTTGATTCTATTATTACCTCGATTTTGAAGAGTGTTGGGTGTTACCATTTGTGCGTGTTATATCAATAGCACCTTGATATCAATACCTTACTTTCTCACAAAGTTTGGTTAACATATCTTGGTGATATTGTTGTGTCACTCACAAATTGTAATTGGCACTTTTTGAGATATAGGTCTTAATCGAGTTTGAGCTTGCTCCTAGTATATCTTGTTAGGAGGTCACATTGAATTTTTGTATTTACTTACGTTTTGTTCATTTTTGTGAACTTAGCATAAGTAAGAACATCTTGTTAATTATCTTGCAACAAAACTACTTTTTGAAACGTAGTCTAGGAGGTACTTCATTTGATAGGTTTAGATACCAAACATTTGTGTCACTAGTGATTTATCACTCTATCACATTGGTATTCTCACATTGTTAATTCATTCATATTCTTGACAATACATCTTGCATTTCACTTAGGTGTGGTCACAAAGTTTTGAACACATTTACAACTTACCCTAGTGAAACTATCACAAAAACATGGCTCCTAAAACATGATTAGGACTCAAGAAATAAACATATGAGGAACAACAAGCACAAGCTTGGGAAGCCTCTAATAGACAAGGGTCAAACCCCTTCATTGGACATGATCTAGGACCTCTGTTTTTGTGAGAAAAAGAGATAGAAGATATGGTTGATCATAGTGGAAATGAATTAGAATCCCCACACACATAGAATTCAATTTTGACCCTACTTTATTAGATGAGTTTCTTTTCAGAAATAAGATAGAGTGCTAGCATGGGTCGTAGAATTAGGGGCCAAATTGCCCACTGAAAATGAAACAATCCCACCTGCGAATAATGCTACTTGAGGAAGAATGACCCTTATCAACATGGAGGATATTTTGATGCATGGACATGCTTCTACCTCTAACATAGGGAATGATAAAGTGGTGGGGCATAGAATACCCTTTATCAAAGTGCCACATAGAAATAAGATAGAACATGAGATGGGTGAAGAACCTCCACAATACGAGGAGGAAGAACCTTTAGAAGAAGAAACCACAATTCAACAACAGATTAGTAACCTAAGCTGACAATAATTAGCTTTGCTAACCTCCCATGTATAGAAGGAAGCAAACAAAAATGTTCAAAATTCAAAGCCTAAGGTTAAGATCAATGAACTCCATAGAGAAAACCAAGGAGAAGAAGATACAGGTATCATCGCGTATATATCCCCACTTCTCCCACTAGAGAACAATTGCTCACACAAGAGGTACAATCCATGAAAGTGACACTCATGAGCCTACAAGAGAGCAATATAGGGAGCATTAGAAAGTATCAATATGAATAATTATGCCCCTATCCTTTTGACAAGACTATGACCCTTCAACCCTTTCCTAAGAAATTTGATATGCCAAAATTCAACAAATATAAAGGAAAGGAGATCCACGGGATCATGTCAAATATTTCTATATGGCATGTCAAGAGGTGTCTTATAGTGATAATTATCTCATCATACTTTTCCCCAAGAGTCTCGGAGGTCAAGCCCTAGAATGGTTTACATGCTTACCATGAGGATCAATTTTCACCTAGCCAGAATTGGCAGAAAGGTTCATGCATCATTTCTCGTACAACATAGAGAGTGATGTCACCATGGCAGATTTATGTGGTGCCAAACAATGCCCTAATGAGACTTTCGCTAGCTTCCTCCAATGGTGGAGAGGGATAGCTATTTGCTTCCCTTGCGCTTTCCTTGAAAAATAGCTAGTTAGTATTTTCATTCCCAACCTAAACCCGGATATAGCTTTCCACCTCCAAATGCATTGTGTTCACACTTTTGAGGAGGTCATCAAAAAAGGGGTTCAGATAGAGAAATCTCTCATTGCCAAAGGCACCCTCAAAACCCAATCTAGAGATAATCAAAATGCTAAACCCACGGAAAAGCCGAAGGTTTTTAACAAAAATAAAAATGTGGTGGGAGATGGGATCACTGATTCCAAACGTGTACAAATGGTCCAAACCGGTCAACCTTTTAAACTGACCAAAGGACCAATTCAACCACCACCAAAGTGAAGAATGTTCACCTCTCTCAATGAACCTTTGTCAGTTATATTAAAACAATTGGATGTGGCCCACATGATGACATATCCTACGACGCAACCATTTGACGACAATGCTCCAAAACCTTCATGGTACAAGGAGCATGAATATTGCGAAATGCATCATGTCAAGGGGCATAAGATAGACAAATGTCTATGACTCCATCATTATATTCAGACCTCATTGACAATGGGGAGATAGAGGTGGACAACCCAAGAAAAATGTAGACACCTAACGAAAATGGGGATATATAAAGAGCCATTCCCCAATCATGATAAATCAAAAAAGTCAAAGCCGGATCGGGGAGAGTCATCCCAAGGTTATAAAGTAGTGAATTACTTATACACCAAAAAATACAACAATCATTATGATTCACTTATTGGATGTATTCGCTCTCCTACTGACCATGTCAACACCATCCGAATTAAGGGAAAGGACTACGTTACGGTAACAAGGTGCCCACCTCATGATTCCGGAACCTTCTCCATCAACCCCACAAACTGGTAAATACAACCTCTTAGAGCAACTTGAGAAGATGTCTACTAAGATTTCAATCTTAGATCTTCTTAAGATATCTAATGTGCATAAAGACATTCTATACCAAACTCTTCAGGGGTCGGGAGTGCCATTAGAGGTCGATCCTACACACCTTCAAGCCACAGTAGTGGAAAACATCATACCAAATGAACATATTGCCTTCAATCATAGGGAGATCCCTACTAAGAATCCAACACATAATCTTCCTTTATATATTGAGGTAGTTGTTACCCAGGAAGATCAAACGGGTGCTTGTGGATAACGGATCAGGGTTGAATATCTACACACTCAAGTTGGTTAAATAGTTAGGACATACTGAGGCAGATCTTGAGTCCAATATCATCACTATCACCGCATACGACAATGTGGAAAGGGAGTTCAGTGGGCACAATCACGCTGCCCATGGAGGTGGGTCCCACTTTCCATCAGACAAAGTTTCATGTCCTAGACTTAGAACTTCCGTATAATATGCTTCTAGGTCGACCATGGATTCATGTCATGCAAGCCGTGCCATCGATTTCATCAGTGCATTAAATTGAAGCATGAGGGACACACCATTATAATACAAGGAGATTCAAATCCCTTCACTCACTATAGAGCTCTCAATAGCTTTGCACGAAGGGCACATATGCATGTCCCTCCATTGATATAGTTGTCCCTCTCCAATCTGAAGCCATGGAATCCTGAGTAGATTCAGATTCTCTCAGTTCTTGCGCCCATGGGGTGTCTACATCAACATATCCTTTTGATTCATGGGAGATGAAAATCCTTGAATATGGCTATGGAGAATACAATGTACAACAATCGCTCTTGGTTTCAGACCTCTCATTGTCACCCAAGACTAGAGGTCGACCCAACTATCACTTCAGAAGACCTAGAAATGAACACACTATTGGGTCATTCTTACTTGGAGGCTTGTTAGCTGAGGAAAAATTGCTTGATCCACCTACAACTTGGGTCCCAAAGGATACTCAGCCATCCTATTATCAAACCCCTGAATATGAGAAATCTAGTAAAATGATGTACTCCATGGGCTACAAAGGCCTAGGATGTGGAAGAAATGAACAAGGATAGAGAGAACCGGTGCCTCTTCCACATTTCAAAACAGAAAGATATGGCATTGGGATTCACCCTTATGGAGCACACCCCAATGATCAAGACACTACTTGTTCTAAATATGAGGATAGCTCTGACTATCTAGATAATGATATGATTCCCATTGTAGCCAATATGAGGATCTTACCTCCACAAACCTATTCTGAACAACACTTGTCCTAACCATAACCCCCATGGAACCAACCCTTGATCTTGTGTACCCTTCCCTTGTTGAATGGGACCAACAATGTCACATGTCACTAGATTTATTCGAGAATGATGAAGCTATTGCAGAGTTCATGGGCATAAGGGATACAATTCCCATTGGAGATCACAAGAAGGGTTTCTTTATTGACTTGGATACATGCACCTACTTCGGCGAGGAGGTTGAGCTTCATGGTCAGCAAAACTTAAAGAAAAGTGAGGGCAAAAGTTCCAACATAAAGCCTCGGAAAAAATCAAAGTCCAAGTCACACAGTGAAAACCTCTTTGAGGCATTGGCTAACAAACAAATAAAAAAATCAAAGGACAAACAAAGTGACCACGCCAAGGATGAAAATCTCATGGAGACATCCTTGGATGAAGATCTCAACCTCCCTCCTGATCCTACACATATGGAAGACTTATCAAAATTACTAGTCGAAGAAACCATTGATGTGAATATTGGTACAGAAGAAGATCCCAAGATAGTTAAATTGGGAGCATCACTCTCACTAGAAAATAGAAGACATTCACTATGCTTGTTGTGAGAGTTTATAGACGTGTTCACATGGTCTTACAAAGACATGCCCGGCTTAGATCCAACTTTGGTCATGCACAACTTAGTTGTGCATGCAAATGCTAAGCATATCAAACAGAAACTCCGAAAGATGCACCCAAGAGTGGCCTTATTGGTTAAAGAAGAGTTGGAAATATTGCTTACGGCAGGATTCATCTTTCCTATTGATTATTTTGAATGGATATCAAACATTGTTCTTGTCTAGAAAAATCATGTCGGTATCCGAATCTACACGGATTTTAGAGACATTAATAAGGCTTTCCCTAAAGATGATTTTCCGCTACCAAATATTGACATGATTGTCGACTCAACAGCAGGGTACGAAATGCTATCTCTCATGGATGGTTTTTCAAGGATACAACCAAATCAAGATAGCTAAAGAAGACTGGCACAAGACAGCTTTCACGACTCCTTGGGGCACCTATTATTAGGTGATGCAACAATAAATGTGTGCATGTGTTGTTTTTATACTAATGCTAATATGAGTAAAAACTAACACCTAAATAGCCTTAATTAACAAGAGTTAAACAAAATACTTAGCACCATCATGATAAGAATTAAACAAGGGTTAGATGTTAAACATTCATTAATACAAAACTTTGAACCTAACAATGTTTAAACATCTACAAATCCTCTATTCTCTAACAACATATAAATGAAGGAACCTGGTAGGGGCTCATGGCTATCAAAAATGGTTGTCCTTGATGTTCTAAGAACCTAGGAATGAGGGCTTGTCAAATTTGGGCTACAAGACCCTTTTGACACCTCCCATATGACCTAAGCACTTAAGAAAGAGGCTTAACTCTTCAAGATGATGAACTCTCAAGAAAAAAAAAAAAAACAAGCTCTTAGTCTATTTTGCTATATGCTTTGCATTTTCTTTCTCAAGGAGTTTAGGTGTAGGTATAAAGGTAGAAGGAGGGTTCCTTATATAGCCCAATGGATAAAGGAAACACTTCATCCCTTTGCATGTGGGATAAAGGTAAAACATGATTAGGAATGGATAAGGTTGCTTTATAAAAGGTAACCTTATTTTAGAAGGGTTTAATTTATGTTTAGCAAGTCATGGGAGTTGGGGGGTATTTTAATTAATCAAAGGTGATTAACTAATAGGTAGATGTAAGCTTATAGAAGCTAGTTAGAGGAATATTAGTATGATTTAGTCTATTAGAAGGGGATTAAATCAATTAAATATTGATTTATTGGCTTAAACGAAGGAAGGATAATTAATTAATAATAATTAATTAGTCTAGATAGAAGGGGTGAATAATTAATGGAAGGTCATTAATTAGGTTGTTAGTTGGATAGGTGACTTAATCAATTAGCATATTGTAATTAATTAATGACAATAAGAGGGAATATGAGCACTTTTGACGATATGTCGTCAATTTGTGAGAAAGGAGATAATTAGCAATTTAAGTATTTAAATTGCTTGGGCGTAATTATAGGTGTCTACATTTGCCCCTCTTTGGGGTGGCGTAAGTGACACCACTTCAAAGATAGTAGATGGAAGAAAATTTTGAAGGGATAGAAGAAAAATTAGTAGAGGGAGAGATGCCCCCTTGAGTGTCGATGGGGTGATGAAAGAAGATGATCGACGATCGAAAAAGGTGAGAGATAGATAGAAGAATGGGAAGGGGTAAGATGCCTGGTGAGACAGAAGATTAGGGGTGAGAAGAAAGTGATGCAAAAGAAATATGGAGGAGGGGAGAGAAGAGCTTAGCCTCTAGCCGCTATGTATTGGAACAATTTTGATGTCATCATATTACCATAAGAGCTACATCATCGGTCCTTATGAAAAATATAAGCATACGAAAAAGGTAGAATGACATGAAAAGTCATACTACGAATAATTTTCCATTACTAAAAATACCAACTCCACACAACATACAATAATGCAATGCAATATGAGAAGTAAAAAGCTCATCTAACGGGAAAAATAAGTACGCACGCACATACCTAACCCAACAACGGTCAAGACACGGTAGTATAAATGTTTTGTTATCGGTCTTTGAGAGATCCACAAGTTCATGATTGACAAGAAGGGTTAAAAATGATGCCCCGAGCAAGGATACATACAAGGGGAAATGATAATGGACATGGGATCCAAGAAAAGTGTTGTGCACAACGAAACAACTCAGAGATGCAACAAACGTGCCCTAGAGTAGAAGCAAAGCAAGTAGCTAGATGTGGAAATGGTTGTGAATCCGGTGATCCGCGAGTCATATTAATTGGGGAATATGTGAGAAAAACTAGTAGGATATGGAGAAAATACCATGTACAAGACACAAGTTTCAGCCATAATAAGCAAGTTACCATTTTTGTAGGTTTTTTATTTTTTTGGATTTTGTGAAAAAAATTGTCCTATTTTTGGATTTTTGACGTGATATATATTGTTTTTATTTTTGTTTTCCAAAATGTGGTGGATAGTAGAAGAAAATAGAAGAAATAGAAACAAAGCGGCCTAAGGCGACGAAAAAAAAGTTCACGAGGTGGAAGAAAGAATAAACAAGCGACAAAAATTTCCTTGTTTAGTGGAAAAATTAATAAAATTAATTAAAAAATTATTTTAAAATTAATTATTTACAAGAGTGTGGATAAGAAGAAAAATCACCTAGGAGCAATAAAATTTCCCTAGGGAGAAGAAAGGGGTATCGACAAAGAAAACAATGCCCCAGATGAATAAGAGGAAAATAATTATTTAATAAAAATAATTATTCCACGGTAAACAAAGGAAAAATAGAGATCGAAAAGGGCTCTCAGGCCTTCCCGGTGAAAAACGGGTTAATATACCCCACCTGGGGGGTAAAAACATCACAACCAATTCATTTTAACCAAGCCGTTTAGAATTTTTTACTTTGTGAGGCTCTGATAGTGACGAGGAAAATGGTGATCACACGAGACCGAGTGAGGCACGCATATGCAATGAGGGGTACCCAGCAGCATACGAGATGATGGCCCCTTTGTGAGTATCAAACCCTTGCTCATTAATTGTTGTCATTAATGCCCCAAATTTAGCTTTTAGTCCTAGGGAGTCACATCGGTGTGCATGCGTGCGAGGCATATAGTGTATCGGTCCGAGGGTGCAAGAGTCAATTTAGGGGTGCATGTGCCATAATACACATGTGCGCATGCGTGCACGCACATGAGTTACACACACCCACGCGTATGCACACACACCACACATGTGCACACACACGCACATACCTAAAAGGGGACACATACGCAAAAATACGGGCGCACACATGAAAGGGAGGGCACACACACTTAGGGGGTCACACGTGCAAGCACAAGTATATAAAACAATGGCGCAAGCACCAAATGTGTGGCGCACATGCCAAAAATGGCATGCAGGTGCACGAATGAGGGCACAAGTGCTAGAAGACAAGCGTGTGCATGTGAAAATGCCAAAAGGAGTGCACATACACCCAAAAGGGCACATAGGTGTCCCAGGCTAGCGGAGGATAGATAGAAAAATGTCAAAAAGATGACACTTAGAAGAAATTTTAGGATTTTTGGGTTAACCCTAAAATGATAGATAGATTTTTAGAAGAAATGTTAGTAACTGATGAGTGATTTGATATTTTACAGAGACGATTACCAGTTTTACAGACACGGGAGCACCACTCCTAGATAGCAGAGCTAGAGGGAAGTATGCACTTGGCGAGACGAGGTGTGCCATGGCTATACTCCTTGAGGTGGTGGGGTTGGGCCTCGTGTCTCGGATTCCCTCCATTACATTAGACCATGGCGTAATTACTGCACTAGGCCAAGAGTGATGGCATAGCAGATTCAATGTTTTAGATTTCCCACTTTGGGAGATGATGTGACCCTCACGAATGTATGGTGGATCCTTTCATGTGCCGATTATAGGCACCTTGATTGATTACTGACTCATATGCGGGGCTGATCAGTGGCATGCAGTGATCTTTTTGATGTAGATGACATACCTTTGCATGATGGTATGACCATAGCTCTTCACGAGTGCATTTCGACCCCACACTGCATCGGGGGCCTCTCTACATCATGTCTCTTATCAGTGGGTTTTTACTCACTGATAAGACAGGGATGTCATTCCCGAGAGGACTATTACCTTTGGTTCATGGCATTTTCAGTGGTGAGAGATACTACTGGGGACAGTGCATTTTGGCTCACTTATATTGGGACCTACATTTGATTACTTACCACGGTCAGAAGACCGTGGGTCAGCCTCCTTACTACAAGATTTGGTCATGGGACCATATTGCCATCGGGCACCCTATGGGCACTTTTTGTGTTCGAGACCCGGAGGAGCCATATTAGAGTGACGAGGCCATGAGGGCCCGGGGGCTGACGGGCACCAATTTATCCTCCTAAAGTGAGGGTCCTAGAGTAGGGCCGAGTCATCTGAGAGCACCCAGGGGACTAGTCATGGTGGCATGCGAGGCCGGTCAACACCTACATTCTAGTGGTGACATGATAGCCACATTACGGCAGCGGCTACATCGAGGCTTTAGCTGAGAGAGATACAGCTAGAGCAAAGAGGGATGAGGCCTGAGGTTGGTGTGTGACTGCTACAACGGAGCGTGATGAGGCGTGAGACCCACATTATGAGATTACTTTTAGATAAATATTAGGCTCAGGTTAGATGGACCCGGGAGAGGGCGGCGGCATGGCATAGTCGATTCGAGAGATAGCGGCACGGGGGCGGATATTGAGCCTCCTACACCAGTCCCAGACTCAAGTGTGGATGGTCGTTGCTCAGAGAGATCATATATACACACGGTCACGGGGCCTTCTCACCCCGGAGGGATCGGGCACAAGCCGAGGTGCGGACTATTACCACCGAGAGAGATTGAGAGGCTACCTCCTCGAGATAGGTTGAGGTCGACTTAGGTAGAGTGATAGGTGAGCGTGATGTTGCCCTTCAGGCAGCCCTCACCTCGGAGATGCTGACTTGATCCATGATGCCACGAGGCTCGGTGGCGAGGATTTATTTTACAGACTACCTATTACAGGGTAGTTCCTCCAGAGCAGCAAGTGGTACTCCCTCGACATTCAGAGACGAGAGCATGATAGGCTCTTGATCATAGAGATCAAGCCGATTGACAAGATCGAGTTAGGTATCCTAAGCCAGAGTAGTTGGCTAGACAGGGGCCATCTATTCAGTTTGGTGGCCCACCTAGTGTAGGTCCTTCTTAGGCACCATTGTTCCGTCACTAGGTGATAGACCTGGGAGCCCCGGCGAGGGCAAGAGTTGTGGTTGAGCTCTACATTCTTTTGGTTGTACAAATATGTTGTAGACATGCCTCTTATGAAGGCTGATTTTGATGTATAGCTTTGTATAGCACTATTTTTTATGATGCCTCACGATGAAGGCTTGATTCTTTCTGATGCATGCCCCTTTTTGATGGCACATTGTATCGATGATGTATTTCTCTTTGAGTATAGATCTAGATAGTTTATACATGTATATGGACATGTTGATGTATCATCTTTGTATGCCTCAGCTGAAGGCATTTTGATATAGAGCAGTTTTGATACATGCCTCTGATGAAGGCTTTTATTTTGTTATATGTATCATTCTTTTGTATGCCTCAGATGAAGGCGTTTATGATGCACTGTCGTGATGTATATCCATTTTTGACACAGATATACCCTACATGTATGTTTTGGACATTTGTGACATGACATATGCATATATATGAGATGGACATGTGTTTATTATTTCTCATGGATAGATAGATGTGTTTATGATGTATTCTGATTTGATTTGACATGTATATGTATCATGATCTTGTTGATGTATCACATGTGTTTTTATTTCCAGATGATGGTATCTTGTAGAATATATCAAATGTGTTTTGTTTATGAGATGTGTCATACTTAGTGGACGAGATGATAAGATGATAAGGGTGCGGGGGGATAGATTTTGATATTTGTGATCCCTCTTGCCCCCATTTGATGATACGATATGTGACGATTAGCTTAGCATTCATGTATGATGTATACTTATCTTTTACCTGATATATGATGTATATATGATGTTGGATTTGATGATAATGATGGTAATGTGATGTTATGATAACAAAACAATGCACATGCAATAAACACAATCAAATGCTAACATAGAACACAATGAAATAACGTAATAATGCATCGGGATTCACTAGCATGCGAGAACACACCTCAATATGCACAAGCAAGAATACATCGAATCTAAGAAAGAAAAGATTAATTCTAACAAAATACACCCAAACAACAACACAAAAGCACAAACATAAAACAATTATACAAGCAACAAGCAAAGCAAAAAATAAGACAATGCAAGTAAATGTAAGTAAATGTTTTTGTAAGATTTGTTTTCATGCAACCATTTTCTATTGTTTTTGGTGTTTTGAAACAATTTTCTATTGTTTAGGTTTATGTGAAACAATTTTCTATTGTTTAGGTTTTGTGAAAAAAATTCTATTGTTTTGCGTTTTTGTGAAACAATTTTCTATTGTTTAGGTTTTTGTGAAACAATTTTCTATTGTTTAGGTTTTGTGAAACAATTTTCTATTGTTTTTGCGTTTTTGTGAAACAATTTTCTATTGTTTAGTTTTTGTGAAACAATTTTCTATTGTTTAATTTTTGTGAAACAATTTTCTATTGTTTAGGTTTTTGTGAAACAATTTTCTATTGTTTTCTAACGGTTTTCTAGAGTTATGCACAGGTAACCAAGAAAGTGTGGATGCCCCTAGCATTAGAAGGGGAATATATAAGGGCAGAAGCCACATGCTTATGAACAAGAAGGTGAAGTCATTGAATTGCCCCCAGCATAAGATGGGAAATAGTGAAAGACCATACCCCTCACAGATGAATAAAAGGAGACAAAGCCGGATCAAGGCTTGATAGGATGGGCTCATAGGGAATCTTGAATGAAGAACTAGGGCCAGGCCAAGGAAAACTACCCTCCAGATGCAAGATGCTTGTGAACAATGAATCCTCCCAAGGTACCAAAAATCAGGTTTTCACCCAAGGACTTATCCAAAGTGCCACAATTGCATGGTTTTCACTTGTGGATGACTTGTTTTCTCTTTTTCTTTTTCTCTTTTTGATTTTTTTGTATTTTTGATCATTTTACCATGTTTTTGAGTTTTTTTCTTTTTTGACTTTTCTGTGCCATGTTTAAGCATAGAACCGCTTAAGATGCATGGCATTCATAGGCTCACAAAGCTCATCACCATTGGGGTGAGAAATTTTGTATGCCTCTGTGCCATATTTGGTGACTATAACATAGGGTCCCAACCAATGTGGTTCGAACTTCCCTTTCTTTTCTCATTCTGCTCTTGTGTTGAACTGGTTCTCCTTCATGACTAAATCACCAACCTCAAACTGACGAGGGATGATTCTCTTGTTGTAGTTTCTAGAAACTTTGTTCTGATACACTTTCAGGTGATTAAGAGCGTGAATGTGCCTCTCATCTAGGAGTTCTAATTCAGCCAGTCTTGCTACCCAATAATCCTCATCCTTATCCAGATAGTCCTTAAGAGAAATTCTTAGGGAAGGAAGTTCAATCTCTAAGGGGATGATGGATTCTATCCCAAACACTAGAGAATATGGTGTCACACCCGTAGGAGTGTGAATGGAGGTTCTGTAAGCCCAAAGGGCTGGGTGGATTTGCAAGTGCCAATTACGACCTATTTTGCTAACCATATTCTCCATTATTCTCACCAAAGTCTTGTTTGTGGCTTTGGCCTGTCCATTACCTTGAGGGTAATATGGTGTGGACCATTTTAACCTGATTTGGAATCATTGAAAAAGACCTTTTACAGTCTTGTTCTTAAATTACTTCCCATTATTTGTAATGATGGCTACGGGAATGCCATATCGACAAATGATATGATTCATGATAAATTTAGAAATCTAGGCTCTGTTACATAGGTTAAAGGGAACCTCCATCCATTTTGTAAATTATTATTTAGCCATCGTGATGATGTGGGTATGACCATCATATGAGGTAGGAGTAAGTTTTCCTATCAAGTCAAGTACCCACTTAGAGAATGGCCATGGGGTAGTGATAGGTTGCAATGGTTGTGATGGAGCATAGATGAAGTTTCCATACTTTTGGAAAAGTACACATTTCTTGACATAATTGCAACAATCGGTTTCCATGGTAGGCCAATAGTATCCTACTCTCAACAATTTCTTAGCTAAGACCATTCCGTTTGTATGTGCTCCACACACCCCTTCATGTACTTCTTTGATTGCTTGGATTGACTCTGTCACATCCAGACAACATATAACATTCCCATCGTAGCCATGACGATAAAGTGTACCTCCTAAAAGGGTGTAACGGGCTATTTGGTGAATCAAGCTTTGCTTTTCAGAATCGGGAGATATCGGGAGGGAATGTGTTGTCCTTGAGATAGGAAAATATGGGTTCATACCACGGGGAATTGGGACCAACAACATCACAAGCCAAATAATATTTTGGCATATCATACGTATGTTGGCGTAAATTTTCTACAAAGAATGGCATGTCATTATTCCCTGGTGGAATACGAAGCATAGAACCCATTGTTTCCATGGCATCTACCAATCTATTCTATGCTCTTGGGATTTGTTCAAATGTAATGTGTAAAAGTACTCCTTTACGATTTGACCAACTTCTTGTAAGGTATGAACTTGTCATCCTTAACCTTGTATTCATCATTAACTTGTTTGATAATTAACTGAGAATCACCCACAACCTTGACATGATGAATATTCCACTTGATAGCTAGCTTCATCCCTGCAATAAGTGCTTCATACTCCACAATATTATTTATGTAAGGGAAGCCCATGCGAAAATCCTATGGTATAGGATCGCCAGAAGGGTAATAAGGACTACCCACTTGCACTGAACCATGAAAAGTAAAGGACCCATCAAAATGTATCTATCATATGACGACTTCTTCAATGTAGAGCAAGGAGGCATCGGCGGATCCAGTTTAAAGGTTTAGTTCCTTGCAGAGGTGCTTCCTTATTAGTCGTCGTGCCAAGTACTTGTCCTTTAAGCTTTGATTTTGATGTACAAATTCTATGTCAAACTCACTAAGTAGAATGATCCATTAGCCATTCTACACAGTGAGGACGGGTTTAGGCAATAAGTAATTGAGTGGGTCAACCTTGGATATTAGTTTGGTTTTGTAATTCAATAGATAATGGTGAAGTTTTTGAAAAGTAAAAACAACGACCAAGCAAGCTTTTTCAATTTGAGGATAGTTGAGCTCATAGGAAATGAGGGTGCGGCGAGATAATACACCACTTTTTGTTATGACCAAGGTTGTATTGGGCGACGGCACACCAATAGCAAATTGCGTAGTAGAAATATAGAGCAAGAGTGGTTCTCCGGAGTTGGAGGCATGAGGATGGGCGGATTAGCCAAGTATTATTTAAGCAAAGCAAAGGCTTGTTGTTGCTCGGTCCCCTAGATGAAAAACGGCATCCTTTTTAAGTAAATGGGTGAATGAGTGGCACTTATCCACAAGCTAGGAGATGAAGTGGAAAATGGCTTGAATTTTCCCCTGTAAGTTGCGTAGTTGTTTGATATTCTTAAGTGGAGGCATTTCGAGTAATAGCAGACACTTTAGCGGGGTCTAACTCAATACCTCTTCTTGATCTGATGAATCCCAATATTTTTCTTGATAGCACATGGAAGACACACTTCTTTGGGTTAATCGACCTTGTACTCTCGTAGGCACTCAAAGATATGCCGTAAAATAACGGGGTGATCCTCTCTTGTTCTAGACTTTCCAAGGATGTCATCCACGTAGTCCTCCTTCATGACTAAATCACCAAGGCTCTTTCTTAAGTGTTTAGGTCATATGAAAGGTGTAAAAAGGGTGTCATAACATTAACATAACATTACCCAAGAGAGTGGAAAGGAGATATATGCCACCCCCAAGCTTTTGCGTGATGACATAAGGACCTAGCCAGTTAGGTTTGAATTTTACCTTAAGGGGAGCTTCGACATTCATGTTTTTATGATTTTCTTTTAGCACGAGGTCACCTACATTGAACTTGCAAGGTGAATTTTGAATTGTATGCTTTAGCAATGTGAGATTGATATACTCGGAGATGTTCAAGATTTTCACATAACCACCAAAAAAATTAAAAGCCGAGCTACTTAACCACCAAAAAATTAAAGGATGGCGAAAGAAAGAGGCAACATATGGCAAAGATAAAAAATAATTATAGGGGCACGTGTCATCTTTCCAAAAAAACTAAAGCAATCCCTCAGGCGGGACATGAAGTCCCTACAATTAATTAAAACAAATATAATATCATGTCCACAACAGTGTTGTGCAACATGGTTGAAAATTCAACCAAATACACAAACAAAGCATCAAAATAATGTGTGTCAAAAGGGTGCAGCAACTTTGCGAAAAGTTAAAAACATGGGTCACTTTTCTATTACCTCACACTTTGTAGTGTAACAAGTCGAGAAGACTACAAATTCATGCATGTGTGTCGTTAATTTATTGGATCAGTTTTCGCACATTGACACAATACCAAAAATGCGAAGGAACGTGGACAAGTTCAATTGTTCGTAAGTGACAAAGTCTTATTCAAAAAATGTAACTTTTCAATGATCTATTGAGTGACAAAAAACACTTGGTGGCTTTCCACAAAACTTTAAATAGATTGCTTTAGGTGGACTTAAAGTCCCCAGAAATGCCAAACTTTAAAAAAAAAGTCAGGTTTGAAATCTAAAGATAGGTGTCACAATCTAAGTGACTAAGCCAAAGCAAAGATTGACACCCCGACACTTGTGAAGACTAACACAACAAAGATAAATACATGTGTCCAAATGCAATTGGTTCACACTTCGCAGTGCTTACCAAATTGTCTAAAGAAAAATTGGACACACGTGGAGAATTTTAAATGGCTTGCTCTTCACAAGTCTAATAAATACTGACAAATGCAAAAAGGTGGTTAATTTGTATTGGATAAGTCACTTTATCATAAAAACAAAATTGAAAAATGAAAGTAGGTGGAAAAATCTAATTAGATAATGCACTTCAACACTTAGATAAACCGACAATTACAAAATGTAAAGACACAAGCAATTCTATTAGCTCATCCTTCACAAATGACGAAAGGAAGAAAACACAAGACTAGAAATGTGAAATATGGAGCAATCATATTGGTACGTATTTTGTAAAAATGCGAAAAAAGATAACAAAATACTAACACACAAAATATTAGGTGACTTGGAACTTTCCTATTGGACCCAGATTTTGCAAATAACAGAGGAACAATAACTCAATCTAACAACACGAAATACATGGAAATCCCTTATTGGCTCACGTTTCGTGATTGAAAATCATATAAACAAGTAATTGACAATGGGAAGTAAGATGGAGTCATCTGATTAGGACTAAGCTTTGTAGTCAACGAGAACTTCATGGAAAATGAAAAAAAAAGCTAATAAAAGCGACACGGGAAAGCCACTTGGAAATCAATGCTAACTCAACAAAGATAAATACATGTGTCCAAATTTAATTGGTTCACACTTCGTTGTGCTTACCAAACTGTCTAGAGAAAAATTGGACACATGTGGAGCCTTTTAAATGGCTTGTTCTTTGCAAGTCTAAAAAATGTGAAAAGGTGGTTAATTCATATTGGATAAGCCACTGCCACAAAAAGAAAACTGACAAATGCAAATAGGTGGAAAAATCTATTTGGATAACCTATTGTCACACTTATAAAAACTAACAATTGTGAAATGTGAAAACACACAGAACAATTCTATTAGCTCATCCTTCATGAAATGAGCGAAACAACCAAACACAAGACTAGAAATGTGAAATATGGAGCAATCTTATTGGTCTATATTTTATAAAGGAAGAAAAATCTAATAAAATACGTGAGTGAAATATTAGGCAATGTGGCACTTTCTATTGGACTAGATTTCAAAAATAATAGAACAATAATTGAATCCCGACAACATGAAATACATGGAAATCCCTTATTGGCTCACATTTTGTGATTAGTAATCAAATAAATATAGAACTAACGGTGCGAAGAAATATGGATCCATCGATTGGATTGAGCTTCACGATCGATAGAACTTCACAAAAATGAAAAAAACTAATAAAAATGACACAATGAAGAAGCCACTTAGCAATCAATGATATGATCGAAGCTTCACAAAAATATATTTAACAAAAAATGAAGAATTATAAAGTCGTGGTGGATTTAAATGCTCTAAACTAACTAGATCTAAGGATATCCTTTTGGATCCATAGACAAAAATATCCCTAATGGCTATAAACGTTACGAAAACTTAAAATAAGATCGCATACAAAAGATTTAAACCGAAAACAATCAAAGCAGGATGCGAAGCACGATCTAAGCAATCAAATGCTAAAACATGATCTAAACAACCATTTGACCAATATTTCACCAATATTTGGGTGGGAATCAAAATTTTAAACTTTGACTAACTTGAAGATGATTGTGGAACTTTTAGGGTTTCACAGATGCATGAATAAACTTAAAGCTTCTTCACCTCTTCAAATCAAAATATTCCAAATCGATCATACACACACATAATCACTAACTTTGATACCATGTTGGGATTTAAAAGTAATGTATAATTAACAAATTATATATCCAAAAATAAATATTGAATATTATAGATTACGATGTGTAGATTACATAATGTAATAATAATAGCTGCATAAAATAACAAAGAAGTAAAGAAATGATAACACTAAATTTATAGTGGGGAAACCCAAAGGAAAAAACCCCACTTTAATAAATCACTTCTGTATTAATAATCTTGAATACAAGTTTTACCCATCACTTCCACTTCACTCCTTTTTCTCACAAAATGAATGCAAAGCTATTTCACTCTATCATTCAATACAATGATAATTGAATGATCTTCCAATATGATCTCGGTTTAATATCGGTCACAATTGTAAACATTACTCGATATCCAATCTCAAGAGGATCACCCAAATCAATATGGGTGGGTGAATCGGTCAAGCCACTTCACTCTTAAATGTGGAAGACCATCATAATAAAGTTTAATACATAAAATTTTAAAATAATATGGGGTGTACAGTAGTGGTAGATATCCCACTTGACATTATTACCCCAACATGGGTATATTGAGGACTTTGTCCTTAACATACCTAGAACTAACTTTATGGCTTGATTCTTAGTACCTTTTATAATCCATCTTTTCTTTTCACATATTTTTAATTAATCAAGATAGTAAAAAAACCTCTTATTGAATGTGTGCTTTTCATTCTTAAATAACTATCTTCTTTTTATTGCTTACTTATTTTCTCATGGTTTTGACTAGGCAAAGACTCCCACATCCATATCATATACATGTCAGGCCCACCATAACAACCCCTAAAACAACCTGAAATCCCCAAGATGTTCCAACATTCACTCAAACACATCAAAAATCCTTGATCCACCTATTATGTAGTACTTTAATGGCATTGACCCAATATTTTAGGAAATCTTAGACACCAATCTTGTCACCCTTAGCATCTACCTTGCTTCTCGCGCCACCATCTTCCTTTTACAGTCCATAACCCTAACCACCTATTACTATTTCACTTATAATCACTACCGGCTCATGGACCCCTCTTATCATCCAGTTATTGAATAAATCGCTCATTGTCTTGCCCCTGACTATACGGAAACATACATACCTATCTCATCCACTCTCATAGCCATCTTTAGATACAACAATATCTCATCAAAAAACACATGTAGTCAAAAATTACCCTTACCATCTACATCCTCAACCAATCCTTAATGTGTTCAAACTCACACTATTACTTCATCACTGTAATTAGTAACACCCCTTTTACTCATCTTCCTTCCCCGACAAGATCGATTAGTATGCCTCATTATTAAATTTCCTTGGCCACATCTTAACCCTTCATCTCTAAGAAACCCCATCCTTGATCCAAAACTTAGTCATATTTATTTCTATGTCTTCACCACCTATCAATACAAGTGTTATCAATAGCGCTCATCCCCTTTTGCATCCTATCTCTACTGACGAGTGCACCATAGCATGATACATTCCTACTCAACAGAATCCATAACCTTCATAACCCTTTATCAACTTGTCTATTCCCCCATCTTTACCAAGTATACCCACTCTTCCATGTTGGTTTCTCGGTAAATCTACTACATACTAAGAATCCTTCCTCTTTTTCAAAATCATCTTTTATCATATCATCAGTATCAACAATTGAATCCTCGGCTTATGGAGAGACTATCTCTTCTTTAGCAATCACCAATTCCACTAAAATGACCCCATGAAAACTTTGATAAATAGAATTTCCAGTCTAGAAGTTGCTACCATGGGGCCTAAAAACATATTTTCCTACGAAAAAATTTGTAATGAACCTATCAACCCATCAATACCCCTTAAACCATATCCTCCCCATTGGGAGATTCCAAAGTTTATCAAATTCTATAGTAAGGAATATTTGCATCAACATATTAAGGCCTTCAAAAATTCTTCTATTGTATATATATCTCATGATCAAGACCTCATGTTAAGGACATTCCCAATGTCCTTAGTTGGGCCTGCTCTTGACTAGTACAATAACATCCCTCAACACTCTCTTTATTCATTTTTGTAGTTATCCCAATTTTTCATGGAACATTTTTCCATTAACATCACATACAAGATATCCATCACCAACTTATATTCTATTAAGCAGTTTGAAGATGAATCTATTGCTGAATTCATGACTAGATGCTAAGGAATCGTCAATTAGTTATCCTTTTATTTACCCCAAACTGAATTGACCAAATTATTCACTCAGTTTACACAAAACATATATCATCAACATTTCAAGTCGAATAATTTTACACATTCGACAAGCCTCTACCAAGGCCATGAAGTTAGAACTTTGAGCCCTTGAAGATGGTAAAGTTAGGTTTTGATCTAAAAATCCCAAACCTAACTCTTCTAAGAGTTTTTCCAACAATGATAAATCCAAATCTTAAAATTATGTAGTCGTTTTGAAATTTCTTCTAAAAGTCTCTAAGACCTTGAATGCTCTTAAACCCCTCACAAGCATATACCTATGGGGAGACTAACAAAAGCTACTAACATGATAAAACTCCCTCCTAGTCAACTTGTTGATGAATCTAGTCCTAAACCATCTTAGTATAGAGAATATGGCTATTGTAAATATCACCAAATCTGAGGCCATGGAATTGATAGGTGTCACTCCTTTAGAAACGTCATTCAAGATCAAGGTGACCTATAGTTTGGCAATTCTAAAGTGCCTCCTAATCAAACCATTGTTGTATTCAAACAACTATTTTTAACCATCCCCTACTAACAATGTAACACAAACTAATACCAAAATCCTTAAAACCATATTTATAATGTTATTAACACCATTAACTAGCTTCCATTGTTCAAGAACCCACATCTACTTCCAAACAACCGACTTTGACATATATATATTTTTACCTCCTTACTAGTGATATCTCGCATCAAACTACCTCACATCGATTATCCCTACAATAAATACCCTAATCTTAACTAATTATAAATAAAACCCCATTGTGGAAATTATAAATGTCCCTCCCAAAGATAAGGTCCCCCAATTCTAAAATCCCAAAGACACTCAAAGTAAGAAATTACCACTCTCACAAAACAAACACAAAACTAACTTACATAAACATACCACATCATCACCTTCTATTTTAGGACCCCACCCTTTGTCAAAGCTCACAATAACCATTTTAGAATCCAAACCAACCTTATCCGAGTACACTCTTCAAAAACACTCACTTGTTCCCAATACTCATAGACTATCTAATATAATTAGGTTCTCTATAACTTCATCATCATCTAAAAAATCTTCATCGGGATCTACTGATTGCAATCCTTGAAAAGCTTCTTCAATCTTCAGCCATAATATTACCCCCGATCAAACCTTCCAATCCCCATGGGTAGAAGCCTACTTGGTATAAATATGATGCAATATGTGCTTATTATAGGGTGCCGATACATCACACTAAATATTTAAAGCCCTTTGCACTATAATCAAGGATATTTTGGAGAAATATGAACTCTGAAAACAAAGACCGACATGTTTCACTTATTGATCGAGAAAACAACAAAATCAAAATATCAAGTCAAATATTTCCTGAAACCCTTGATTTTAAATCATCATCGATAACATAAAAAACAAGGGTGATGATTCCTCCAATGAGTCCACATTCTTTCAAATTGAAGATATTGGCATAGCTATTAGAGCTCGTACACAAGACTTAAAAACCCATACTTAAAACTGGCCCAAAATATCCATCTCCATAGCTTCCGCCAAAGAACCATCTTCTAAGACCAAGGTCTCCATTCTCGTGCCCCTCACATTGATAGACAACCTCGATACTGAGAATAATGTTCTCAAGAAATTACATCAAGCACTGTCATAATGTCCCTCTATGAACTCATTTAAAATTCCTTTCAACACTGACAAGCCATGAAATATTCTCTCTAATCCATCTCAATGCAATCTGATGAACCTAAGCCACTTGCTATATTTTTGGCACCTAAAAATGTCTCTGACCATCGCATTTGAAAATTATGAGGCTCCATCATTACTACCTGAGGACTATGACCTCCCTATGTTTTTCACCACCCAAATCAATGATAACCTCATCAAAAGAGATATAATTGATAACAACACCGGTATCAATATTATGTCATCAGACACGTTCAAAAAAATTCAACTACCTCAAACTATTGTAGCTCAATCACCCACTTGTCTTGTGCACTTTTAACGAAACTATCACTCCTCCTTAGGCACAATGATCTTACCCATTAAAATAGACATCAAGTCCCTCCATGATCTCTTCTACATTGTATAAGGTGAATTTTAATATAACATATTGTTAAGATGTCCTTGGATCCAAGGTATGTATTGTGCGGGTTAATTTTAACACCCCCCTTGAAAAATTAGTTTAGAATTGGTGGTGAATCTTCAAAATTGACTTTCACATCGATGGCGAATTTCTGAAAAACCATTTTGTGGTAAATTCGAACGGGTTGGACGATTGTCCATCATTTTCCATACAACCCGAGTTGTACGACATCTAACCTAGGTTGTCTGAAGACAATGGATGGTCGTCCAACCCAGGTTGGATGATATACAATTGATGGTCATCCAACCCAAGTTGGATGGCCATCCATCATCTTCCATACAACACGGGTTGCATGGAATCTAACCCAGGTTATATGGTAGACAATGGATGATCGTCGACCTGGGTTAAACAATCATCCATTGTCTACCTTCGAATCCATTTGTCCACCTTCCAATCCATATGTCCAACCGGGTTGGAGCGGTTGTCCATTAATGCATTGTCAACCCAACCATCTAACCTAGGTTGGATGGTTATCCATTATCTAATATCTAACCCGAGTCATCCAACTTTGGTTGGATGGCAGCGTCCATTTTCGTCATCCAACCTAGTCGTCCTAACTAACCAGGCTTGGGCGGGCATCCATTTTCTATCTTCAACCCACCATCGAACACGGGTTGGATGGCCTTCCATTTCTATCATCCAACCCTGGTTGGATGGCTATGTTAGATGACAAACAATGGTTATCTGTCCAACCTAAGTTGGACGGATAACCACTCTTTGTTGGATGTTTGTATTAAATGGGTACCCCCTGCAACCCCAAGCTATGTATTATACCTCGGTGAATACATGCATAAGTTAATTTTTACATATAAATAGTAGGTGAAATGACCCATACAAATGACTTGTCGGCTGAAATTTTTGGCGAAGCTGCGTGGCAATGAGACGCAAAAAATTTACCATTTCTAATTTCCAAAATCCCTAATATTCACAAGTTTATGAAAATTTTCCACTAAAATTTTCCCCTGAGATGTGTATCTAAGATGTGAATCTCTTATGCCAATTACGGGATCGAAATATCATAACATTCATCATTAAAACCAGGGGTTTTACTTTTTACTTGATTTGCGTATGGGATTTGGGTTTTACTTTTACTTTGGGATCTTGTGGAAGTAGACATTCTTGAATTTTTATTATAACGTAACTTATAAAAAAATATTTAAAGAATCAAGACTCAAATTCAAGATGACACTCACTCGGAAATTTGAAAAATTAGAGTCTTACACAGTCCACAACTTCTATGAATCTATTATTCCTTTTGTTACAGTATACATTCTAGAAATAGAATTTGATTGTCAACATCACTATAAATGATTAGGTCTTTCACTATACTTTGTAGACGTCAAATTTAGTCTTTAATCAAATTTTATTCAGTGGATGACAGTTGTCACTTAGCTAGGCCTATTCCGAGAACTTCCATTTGAAATGTGAGTGTGTCAGGCCTTCATCCTAGAATAGAGCATATGTCGTTGATCTTAATATATCGAATGATGTAGATTATTTATCAAATGGCCATGTGGCAGGATTCCAGGCCTCCTCGAGGCAAAGGCATTCCCTGGACTCCAAGCCCACAGAATGAACCGATTGATAATAAAGTTTCAGGTCCGCGGTGACAGTGTGGGCATTTAATGACTTGGCCGTTGAAATTTTTGGCTATCATTGAAACATTTTAAATAATAAACCCCCACTTTTTCCCATGCCACGTGGAATAATTCCGTGGATTTATTTTTCGTGCCCCGGGGACGTGAATCTCCCATATTTAGGCAAGACGCAATTATAATTTCAGTTTCGAGTTTAATTGTGCATTGTTGATCATGGACATTGGAATTGGAATATATGATGGGCCCTAGCATATATATATTTACATTATTGATTTCTTAAATTAGATTATTTGTTTCTAAAAATATTTTAAAGTTTTCAATAAATTAAAAAGCTATCACCCCCACTTTTTCCCATGCCACGCGGAAGAATTACAATGTGGATTTATTTTTCTTACCCCCATGGACGTGAACCTCCCATATTTAGGCGGGATGAATTAAAATTTCGGGTCCAAGTTTATTTGTTTATTATTGGTCATGGAATATATGATAGGCTGACATATTATATATTTATATACATTATATAAATTATTTATATATATTATTTATATTATATTATATATATATATATATATATATATATATATATGTGTGTGTGTGTGTGTGTGTGTGTGTGTTATTATATTATATATTATTATATGATTATATTATTTTATATATAATAACATATATATAGTATTTACATTATTGATTTGTTAAATTAGATTCTTTCTTTCTTAAATTAATTTAAAGTTTTCAATAAATTAAAAATCTATCACAAGTTCAATTTTCAAAATACAAAACCAAATATCCATAGATGAGAATAGATCAAAGGAAGTCTTTCTAAAGAAAATGAATATGAATAAAATCAAATTTTGTTTAATATTATTTACTATTTGAATTGAAGTAACTAACAAAAATGTGGTTTTTAAATAGAATTCGGAATTGTTGATGTCATTACGTGATGAAATATAGAGTTTTCACATTTATATAGTGTTTTCAAAATTATTTTTAGATGTTATATATTTCATAATTTTGACATTTTTCATATTTATTTTATTCAAATTAATCATATATATATATATATATATATATATATATATATATATATATATATATATTGAAAGAAAATTAACATTTTCATTTTTTTATGTTGAAGGGTAATGTCTTTTAATATCTCATTTATGATGGGTAATGCTTAACCTAGCCGATCAAATTAAAGTATGGGAGCCCTTCAAATTTGATCACTAAATCTGATGATGGTCGTTGAATATATTTTGCGAGGCAAGTTCCCTTTTCTTAAAGATCAGTAGCTTTTGAATATACATGACAACCTGAAATATGTCACTTCCAAATTTCTAAAATATCATTTCTTATATTTTATATATGTAGTTAGTTTTTTTTTTTCCAAATGTGTCTCCTCATATATGTGATGAAATATAAACAAATCTAAAAATACATCAATCAAATGCTACTACAACTGTGAGCAATTATTCAACAATATTCTCAGAACAAAATGGGGTTCTATTTTAGGGACCCTTGCCCTTGAAAACACACACACACACACACACACACACACACACACACACACACACACATATTACAAAATACATATTACAAATTTCTTTATAAAGATAAAATATAATGGTCATTCTTCTAAAGACACAGATTCATCCTAAAACACTGGAGCACATTTTAGTAGCATGTACTGTGTTTGGATAAACACGTCTTTGTACAATGCACTTGAAAATGAACTAGATATCTCCCACTAAATCCCATGACATGCCCATATTTAGCATCTCTTAGACTCCCACCCGAGGCCCATTCAGTTTTTAGTGAATTCTCTTTTCCTTTTATGTGAGTTTACCCACTCAGAAATAGAATCTCCCCCTCTTATGTATCCTTTTGTTTTCTTCCCTGAAGAAAGTTGAGCTACATGCAATTGAAAAATTCTATTAGTGCCATAGAGCCTTCCCTCATGATCCTCCTTTTCTTGAGAGGAAATGTGTGGGTGCTTACCATGGACCGTACTTCGAGAGAGGATAGTTTCTAATGCTGTGAACCGCTTCTCTGTTTCATTCTCTAGAAAATTTGGGGCTTTTGTTCTCCCCTGTTGAGTAGGTAGTGAGCTTGGTATTGAGAACTATGTGGTCATAAATTAGGTTTGTAAAAATCTAGGTGAAACCCCATTGATCACCTAAGACACGGGGTTAGTGGCGTATCATGTGGTTCTTTAATTGTTTGGTGTTCATGTGATAATCTAGGTGAATTAGGTGGAAATGGAGAGCTTGGAAAACGAAATGAAGGACATAATTCATAAAAGTGATGCAAAAAGATAAAAGCATGTCCTCCGAGAGAGAAATATTGGGAGAGCTGGTCCTAGTTTCCGGTATGTTGATAATGTGGCGACAAGGGCCTCATTTGTCCTGTCATTGGAGACACTCACCCAAATGGGTGATTTTTACATTAAGAGGATTTAATTAGCGTAGATGAAGAAGACATGGATGTAGGATAGTTGATTGAAAGCAGATGGTGGAGGACGCTTGGAAAATTTATGTGGTAAGTTGGTAACATATCATCACTAGATTTAAATAATCATATCTTTTGAGCTAATGTGTGAGGGAGAAATCATTTCGCCATCAATGTTGTATCCTCTCAAAATTGATAGCCTCGGCCCTCAACTTGAGTTTTAATTGAAATTAATTACCTATTCATTTAAAGTGTGCCGCCAGAGATTTAATTGGCACCCTCACGCTTAAGAAATGTCTTATCAAATTTAATTCTTGGTCACATTATATTTTTTAGAATGAGGGTCCAGAAACAAGATATTTAATAAATATAGAAAAGACATTTTTCATAAAAGTGACATATTTAATAAATATGGAAAAGACTTTTCCATAACTTTAGTCTTTAAAGTGATGCATTTAAATTTTATTATTTTTGATGTGACACATTTTATCGACTACTTTTGTATCAAATTTTAAGTGATAAATTGGAAATTACTAGTCCCTATCTTTAGTATTTACATCTACCCTCACCAATACCATTATAATTTATTGGTACATGCTCAATGATTAACTCCTCTCCCTTAATATATTGCTTGAATCTTGATATGTCTATCCTTAATGATATTTTATTCATCATGATAAAAGGATGTTTAACTTTAAAATGCGGAGGAACGTGGGATAGTGACACCGATTTAAAGGAAAAAAATTCATCATGGCCCACGATTTGCATTTAATAATAATTGTCAATACATACCTTGGTTTAGTGTACACATTTCAAGGTCCAGTTGAATAACTCACTCGAAAATTATAAATTCAAGGCCCATGGTCATTTTCTGACCCTTATTTTCTTTTACAAAATCATGGGGGGCCAAATTGAGTGCATCAAACCAATATCAAGCCATGAATATGTCGTGGTCCTTTCTAGTTCGATACGGACTCGAGGCGAGGTTATTATTAGCAAATCCTTTGCCCTCTATGCTTCTAGTTCTCTTTGCAGTGGTGCTTCCACCCCCTCTCTTGTCCAGGCATCTTCTACCACTATTTCCCTTCATTCTCTTGGAACTTCTCTGCGAGCTCCAACCGGATTCCACTGTCTAAGCCAATTCCTCGAAGTATTACGAGAACTCTTTATTCTTTAGCCAGAATCCCCAGGACACAGAAACCTATGGATTATCCACATGATGATAAAAATGATGTGGATATGGAAATTGATGGCAATCTTAATCAATCCCGACGCGACCCCTTAGAAGGACACTCGTGTCAAAAATGGTGTCTTCCATCCTTATAAAGTTGCAGCGATATTTTGAAGTGCTTAAAACCTGGAAAGACTTAATAGAAACCAACAGAGCTACCATTGATAAAGAATGTGTCGGAATACTAACCCTGGCCAACACTCTATCGGAGAAGATTGATATCGATGCAGTTAGGAAAGTGATATAAGAACTGAGAAATATATTATGATATGTAATATTTATGTTATAATATAGTTATAGGCTTATAGATTTTTTGGTATGCCTATGTTATGATCATAGTTACCAAATATGGTGGATTTGGAGAAATTTACCATTTTTTTATGTTTTCTTCCATCCATTGTATCAAACACTAAATTTTTTGAGATTTTATAGTTTAAAACTAATAAAACAAAAAATCAAAACCTACATACTCTTGTTTATGTAATGTAATGTTTATGTTTCAACAAATATATGAGATACTCTTGTGGATACTCTTGTTTATATTTTAACAAATATATGTTTTCTTACTAGCACTGTCTTGTGGATACTCTTGCATTGCTACGATGTTGCGCCTTTTGATTTTCTTCTCCTTCTTGAAACACGAATTTGTTCTTCATTTTAGTTTATTTCAACGTAGCATGGAAATTGTGTTTTGTGGGATCATTCACTGCCTCAAGATGTTTTGGAAAACGTATTTCTTTGGCTTCCATTAGATCTATATGCGGGTTCTCTCTAGTTTCTAAGGAATGGAAATCACTCATGAATTCCACTAGATTCTTCGGGTATTACGGTGAAACAAGGAACAAAAATCCATGGATACTTGTAAATTACGATCATGGTCATCATTGGCTAAGATACAACTTTTATGTAGTAGAACATGGAAAATTATCAAATTTTTGTGGTTATCATGCTTTGCTTTGGTACACTCAAGATTCACATCGAGGGATAATATTATTTTATTCTTGTGACACTCATGTTTCAAGGGTATATAATCCATGAATTAGAACCTCCTTCAAGTTTCCTCGAGATGTTATCAGCTCAACTTAATGGATGGTACTTTTATATTTATGTGTAGCGCATTCTAGTGCTAAATGAAAACAAGGGGTAAAAGTGGTTCAACCAGACACTAATAGATCTAGAGATAATGTAGGCTATGGTACTATAGAAATTTATGATTCTTCTATGAGGACTTAGAGGATTGTGGCACGATTGAGAGATTGTTTCTTCTATGGACCCGTTGTCTTGAACAACAATTTTTTTCTTCTTAATTTCATATGAACCTATGTTGGGTGTGAGAAATTATAACAAAATTTTATGCTACTATGCATTTTGTGTTGTTACCCATAAGATATGGCGAGACCTTTTCCCTCACTACAGACCAAGGTTGGTTGTATCTAAAGAAAGGGTGCTACTTGTAGAAAAAAATTGTAGATGTGGACTATCCGAAGGACATAATTATGTTTGATCTTGAGCGTGAGTTTAGAAGGAGGAGAGGCAATGTTTGGTCTTGGAAAGAAACTACAAGGATGCCGTCTGATGTTCCAATGTTTTTATGTGAGGAAAAGAATGTTCTTATTTAGTTACACTTTGTGGTGGCATAGTTCTTGTGTTTTAGAAAGGTGATTTTCAGAAATATCCTCATCCTTTGTTTTCACTTAAAGAAAGGGTCTTGGTCATGGCTGCAAAAATATATAAACGCAAATGGCATGTGTTATAACAGTGACATCACCTTTGAGCCCGGGCTGATTTGAGAAAACTATTTGGCTCTATTATATATCCATATGTGTGTGTGTGTGTATGTATATCTCGTAAATATATATCAAGCTTTTATTTGTCTTTGTCAAAGCTTATAAGCAAGAGTAATCATTGAATTGTCTATTTTTAAGTAGAAGAACCTGGAATCAACTATGGGAATAGCACTAGAGAAATAATCAATCACAAACTTTAAATGGGATGAGCCTAAGACATGATAAATTTTCCCATGCTACATGTTATTTCTGTGAGATCGCAAATTGCCAATGTGTTCCTTTAAAATATATTCATCTTCTTGGACTTGAATTAAACTTAAGTTTTAAAATTCAAAATCTTGATCATGTTTCTTGGCACACACATGTACAAATACCAATGTATAAATATGCTTCATATGTTGCGAGCACTACTTCTCCACATCATTACATTTACCCCCTACTTGTTATTAAAAAAATCTTATTGTTGCACATACCATACATAAAAAAATTAATAACAACCAATGGCATATCCTTGATTATTAAATATAAGTTATTTTTTCCTTATTATTAAAGTTATTAATCCTTCCCTACCCATCAGACAGACACGTGGCAGGATTTTGGCCTCCCCAAGTCAAAGGAATTCCCTAGACTCCAAGCCCATGGAATGAACCGATTCAATAAAGTTTCGGGTCCGCGATGTTGGTGAGGCAAGGTAGAGTGGTAGTGAGTAATCATAATATACCACATGTCATTTTCTTATTCCTCCAAATGGCCAAGTGTCACACATTCCAGGCACTTGAGCGTAAAGGTAAGGCATGTAAAAGAAATGAAAATTTTGGGCCTCATTACAGTCAAATTTGATAGAGGGTATTTGCCAAAAAATTACAAGAGATTTTTCATTCGATTTCCAACTATTTTTAATATTTTTACCATTTTCACTGAAAAAATGAAACAGTTACACGAATATTTACTAAAACCACGAAATTGGTTAAAGGTATATTCACCATGATTTATTTAAGTTTTTTTTAGGGGGGTTCCTTAATATTTTCCCTGTTGCCCAGTTAGTTCAATGGGATTATATTGAATCCCTACTATAAATAAGGCTTCTTGGTGTTTGTAATAAGGTAGTATAGCCATTTAGATTATGATTTCCTTTCATGTGTTTATTTCCGATTATCGGTGTTGCTTTGTTTTTGTTTCCTTGTTTGTTGTAATAAGCATGCTTACGCGTAGGAAGTTGATTACTATCTATTGAGTTCATGTGTAGAGGACCGCGCATAATTTTAGTGTGGGGTGATCTAGGTGCAAGTGTGTGAAAGAGACAATATTTGACGTTGAGATTTGTAAACAATGAAAATTAACTAATAATGAAAGACAAACCAAAACAATGCAATATACCTTTCAAGAAAATATTCAATGCAAACCTTGAGATAATACCGTAGAAGATTAAAATGTGTTTGATATTGTTCAAGATTGAATGTGGGATGCTCTTGATTAGTCTCTCCAAGGTTGATGAATGCAATCCTACGAGAAGGTTTCACCAGGAAAAATGAGAAAAGTTTTACAACTTTTCCAAGGATGATTTTGTGAAGGAAATAGTCTGCATTTATAGCTGAGGGTAAGACCATGAAAGGTGGATGGAAGATTGACTAAGCCCTAGGTTATTGATTGTATTCACCCAAGTTAACAAGTAGACGGAACTAGAGTTGCAACTTTCAAGGGAAATAGGCATTTGGAATGGAAGAAATTACATCCGGAGAAATTAAATTATACACACAATCCAATTGCCCCCACACTTCTAGGAATCTAGAAGTGGAGTTCAAGTTGATTTGGGAAGTTGAGTTCCAAGTGTAGTTGACTAGGATGAGGGAGTTGAGTTCCAAGTTGAGTTAATTGGGATGAGGAAGTGGAGCTCAACTGAGAGTTAACTAGGAATGAGGAAGTGGTTGTTGACTAGGAAAATAGGTGTATTTTCCTAATTAGATAACTAATTTAATTATCTAGGATGTGCACACTAATTAATTAATCATTTATTTAATAAATGTTAATTAACTTAGCTAAAGTGGTATTGTGGACTAATTTAATTAATCCAAGGGTGTATACACATGATTAATTAATTTAATTAATCAATTGCAAAGGGGTAGGAGCTAGGAAGTGAATTAGGATAGTGTGATAGAATTAACGTATGTATTTTGGGGTGTCTACATTTTCCCCTCTTTAAAGTTTTATTGTGAAGTAATAGTGTTTTTAAAATATAGTATACATATACAAAGATAGCGAGTGGAAAGTTGTGAAGCATCCTGGATGCCCCAGTAGTAGAAGCGAAGCACTTGGATACCCCAACGAGATAGGATGGTAGAGGAATGCCCCTCAAGTGATTGGATGACACGAGAAGGCGGTGGATGATTGCTTAATAGGAATAAATAAATGGATGAACAAATATGGGAAGGGATTGTGCTCGTAGCATGAGTGCCATTTGGAGAGTTTGTATATATAAGAGCAACCTTTATTTTGTTATTTCACAATAGGATTGTCACCATGATTATGAAGGAATCAAGATGGTTAACCCAAATGCACATAAACAAAAAAACACATAACAAAGAAAAGAGAAAAAAAAAGAAAACAATCCCAATATGAACATAGTAGGTGCAGGCATCATGGTTATAAAGGAACCAAGATGTTATCACACTACTTGCAATTGGTCCAAGAAGTAAACATCAACAATGCAACACAACTTTGAAAAAAAGACAATCAACTATGCCCTAATGCAACAATGATGATTATGTAGATGCAAATGCTCCCCCCTAGGTGGGAATATGTTCAAACAAGATAATGTAAAGGTACTCTTGATGACACTCTTGTGGATCCATTGGACAAATGATCTGAAATAAATTTCCCTAGGCAAAGTTATATCGCGAAGGAAAAACAATTTGTGTTCATAATAGTAAGATTAGAATGATCACTAGGATAATAGATAAAGGTAGGACTTTATCAATATTGTGTTGAAATGTTGAAAGATTCACTTGAAGGTTTTCCAATTGTAGGATTCATTGAGAAGTGAATGTTTGTTTTAAAAATTTTATGATTTTCTATTTTTTTTTTTATTTTGGAAATATTTGATTTTTTTGGATTTTGCTGAGTGTTTAAAATTTTGAAATAAAAATGCAAAGAAAAGTAAAAAACTTGAACACACAACAACAAGAAAGATACACACCATGGATTATTTAATAAACCATGAGGAAAACACAAAAAAATGCAAAAAGAAAGCAAGTCAGACAAACAAACCCAATATGAATAGACATGAATAAACTCACACCAAAGTTATATATGAACTAAGATGCTAGTAATTCAGCTGTAATTGGTCTATTCTCATAACAACAATAGAATATACATAGAACATTTACAAATCTAATTAATTAATGCAAGACAACATGTTATATGTACAAAAAAACAAAAAGTATGGATGTTAAAGCTAACTAGTAAGCAATGATACAACACAATTCGCAAGGAAACTCCTAATGTGTTCCATAGTGATGAATAGAACAAATGTCAATTACCCCCAGGTGATAGCTTTAGAACATGAGAGGATTGGATTGGGCCAAAGAGTGGAGTGATACTTGGATACTCCAAAAGATACTCTTGTCGGATCCCATTGAAGCATGATCTGTATGAGGCCAAAGTTAAATGTGCCCCTAAGAAAATTTACATTATGAAGGGTGACATGATGTATTTGAAGAATGCAAATGATTTGGAACAATCAGATGGTGGAATGTGATTGAAATAATTCCAGTGTTTTTGTATAATGTTTTATATGTTATTTTTGGAACATTTTTTGCTATTTTTTGAAAATGTTTTGTATTTTTGTTTGAGACATATTTTACGTATTTTTTTTTGGATTTTGAGAGACATTTTTTTGGTAATGTTTTTTTTTTGTATTTTGTTTTTGTGTTTTGAACCACACACCAAGGGAAAAAGGGTTCCCAAGATATAACTAACATGTCATACATGAACAAGGTGAATGGTAGCATGGAAGAAGGTGAACACAAGTGGTAGACCATGGGCATGAAGACCTGAAAAGGAGAACACATGACACAAGGTGAGGTGGAAGGACAAAGTAGAAGACAAGGTGAAAGGATGAAGCAAGTGAGTGCATTGATATGCCCCCAAGCACAAGGGTTACTCTTTAGAGGCTCGGGAGTAGAAATTTTTCAGATGAATGGACATTCATAGGCTCTTTCAACTCTTTTCCATCCTTAGTGGATAGTTTGTATGCTCTGGATCCAAATTTTGCAGTAATGACATAAGGACCCAACCAATTAGGCTCAAACTTTCCTTGTTTTTCACGTGGCTTGGTTGTGTTCTTTTGATTTTATTTTAAGACCAAGTCACCAATCTCAAATTGTCATGGTTTGATTTTATGATTATAGTTATGGTGCAGACCAATTCTAGTACACTTGCAGATGATGATCCAAGGCATGGACATGTCTTTCATCTAAAATCTCAAGCTCGCAAGGCATTCTTGATGTAATCCTCTTCATGCACAGGTGTTGAGAGGGAGACTCAAAGTGAAGGAAGTTCAACTTTGATAGGTAATATGGCTTCAGAGCCATATATAAGGGGAAAAAGGGTTTCTCCAGTTGGAGTACGGAAGGAAGTGGTAAGCCCAGAGGGTGGGATACAATTGTGTATGCCAATTACATCTATGTTTATCAACCATCTTCTCCATAATGGATTTGATGGTCTTGTTGGAAGCTTCAAAATGGTTGTTGCATTGTGGATAGTATGGTGTAGCCCATTTGAGGTGGATATGGTATTTTTGGCTAATGCTTTGACATTATTATTCTTGAAGGAGCCACCATTATCAGTGAAAATGGTAGTGGGGATGCCAAAACAAAATAATGATGTGGTTGAAAATGAACTTAGAAATATTACACCCAGAAACATAGGTAAGAGGCATAGCCTCAACCCACTTGGTGAAATACTCTATGGTGGTTATAATGAATGTATGGCCATCGAAAGATGTGGGATTTATTTTTCCAATTAGATCGAGCCCCCATTTAGAAAAAGGCCATGGTGAGGTGATAGGATGCAAGGCTTGGGAAGGTGCATGAATGAGGTTACCATGCTTCGACATGCTTCACATTTCTTTACATAGTTACATGCATCGGTCTCCATTGTAGGCCAATAGTATCCGACACACAAGATCTTCTTTGCAAGGACCATGCCACTAGTGTGTGCACCACAAATACCCAAGTGTACTTCAGCTAGCATTTGATTAGCTTCTTCTTGATTGAGACACCTTAAGAGAGTCCCATCATATCCTCTTCGGTATAAAGTATCTGTGAGGATAGTGTAGCGTGAGGCACATTGTGCCAAGGCTATTTTTTTTGGTGGAGGTCATGTTTAGAGGATAAGATTTAGTTTTAATGAAGGTGTATACATCATGATACCATGGGTGATCAAGACCAAAATCTCACAGACCATGGTGGACTCTAGAAATTCATATGTGGGTACACCAAAATATGTTCAACGAGGAACTCATTGTGAGTTTGATTAGTGTCAAATTCAAGAAGGGATGCGATAGTTTCCATGGCATCCATTACTTTGTTTTGCACACGAGGAACTTGTTTAAAAGTGATAATCTGAAATACCCTTTTGAGACTATCAACCATGTGTTTATAGGGTAAAATATTCTCATCCTTGACTTGAAATGCACCATTGACTTGGTTTATAATGAGAAGAGAGTCTCCAAATACATCAATTCTTGTAACCACCAAGAGATAAAAAATCCTAAGCCTGCTATGAGTGCTTCATACTCAGCTATGTTATTGGTACAAGGAAAGAAGATGATCTATAAGATTTAGGAATTAGATCACATCAGGTGTATGTAATACAATTCTAGCTCCTCTAACCATGGATGTTGCAAGATCCATCAAAGAATAAAGTCCATGAGGGACTTCTTCTATGTATAATAGGTCTTCATCTAGAAATTCAAAATTTAATGGTTGTGAACCTGGCGAAGTGGCACTGGCGCACTGGCCATTGATCTACCAGTGCTTGACCTTTTATAGCCTTCTGATTGAAAAATTCAATGTCAAATTCACTAAGGAGTGCAATCCAGCTAGACATCTATCCTATTATTATTGGTCTTGAAAGTAAGTACTTAAGAGGGTTGACCTTGGCAATTAACTTGGTTGTATGATTTAACAAGTAATGTCACAACTTACCAAAAGTATATGTGACTTCCAAGCAAGCTTTTTCAATGGGTGAGTACTTAATCTCATGCTCAAGGAGAGTTCTATTGAGATAATACATGGCTTGTTCTTTCCCTTGTTGTTGTGTTGTGCTAATAATGCCCCAATGGCATGTTTAGTGGCTGAAGTATACAACAACATAGGATTTTCTGATGGGTGGCATGAGCACCAGTGGAGTGGATAAATATTCTTTCAACTTGTGAAATACTCTTGACATTCTTGTGTCCACTTGAATTGGACATCCTTTCTTAAGTAGTTGGTTGAAATGGTGGCACTTATCTTGTAAGATGAGAGATGAAATGTTGAATAGACTATATTTTACCATGTAATCCACGTAGTTGTCTAAGGTTCTATGGAGGTGGCATATCCATTATAGCTTTGACTTTGGTAGGGTCCACTTTGATTCCCCTTCATGAGATGATGAATCCCAAAAGTTTTCTTGAAGTGACACCAAAGACACATTTCTTAGGATTAAGGAGAACTTTGTATTCTCTTAATCTTTCAAAGATGCGCCAAAGAACAATTGGATGTTCTACTCTGGTCTATGATTTGGAAAGGATGTCATCGACATAGTCTTCCATGATGTCATGAAGGAGGTCATGGAAAATGATAGTCATGGCACGTTGATAGGTAGCACCAACATTCTTAAGGCCAAAAGGCATGACCTTGTAAAAAATGTCCCCATGGGGTTGTGAAAGTGGTCTTGTGCTGGTCTTCTTTAACAATTTGGATCTGATTGTATCCTAAAATCCATCCATAAGAGATAACATCTCGTGGCCCATGAGTAGAATCGATGATCATGTCAATGTTGGGAAAAGGGAAGTCATCCTTAGGACATGCCTTATTGATGTCACGAAATTCTATATAGATACAAATTCCTGGGGTCTTCTTCACAACTAGTACCATGTTAGATATCTACTCTGAGTAGTCAATGGACCATATAAATCTTGTGTCTAACAATTTCTGTAGTTCAGATTTGACAAACAATGTAACTTTAGGATGCATCTTACATAACTTTTTCTTGACAGCTTAACATCAGGGCACACCACAAGGTGATGAACCAAAAGAGAAGGGTCAAGACCTGGCATATCTTTGTAAGACCAAGAAAATACATCTTGAAATTCAATCAGAAGCTCTGTGAAGGCCTTGATTTCAATGTTTGAGAGACTAGTGCCAAGTTGTAGCAATTTGGTTGGTCTTTTGTCCCAATATTGATAGTGGTTATTTCTCCACCAACAACTTAGAAGTGTCATTTTCTTGAAATGATGTTGATGGTTTATGTAAGTCATTGGATATTTCCAGATCTAAATCTCCTCTCTCTAGTGCCTCTAAAAGGTTTTCACTAGGAGATGCATCCTTTTCTTTCTTTTTCTTTTTCATTTTTTTCTTCTCACATAATGCCTCAAAAAGGTTTTCACTATGCGAGATATGATTTTTTTTTTCTTATTTTTAAATTATTTTTTTTTGGACTGAGATTTCAAATTCCTCACAAAAATAAGTAGTAGTGTCAAGGTTAATATCAAAACCCTTCTTGTGATCCGACAAGGGGAAAGGGTCTCGAGCCCCGAGGAACTCTGGATGGCCTCATCATTTTGAAAGAGGTCCATGGAAACATGACATTATTGGTCTGATCAATGAGTGAAGGGTAGACAATGTCAAGGGTGTGGATGGATAAATGTTCAAGATAGATGGTAGTTTCTACAAGGTTCTCAAAGAGGCTATGTGTGGAACTGGTCTCAACTTTAGAGTCTAGTCCTCATCACTAGTTAATACATCGAATACTATGGGCCTCTTCTCAAATGTTTCATATCCCAGACCATGCATGTAGAGATTAGATTTAACTATAATAGGTTCAAGAGTGCTTTCCCTTGTGGACCAAGTCCTCTTCCTTTCCAGTTCATATTTTTCATGATTCTATGGGCCTTGATGTAGTCATTGGATTCATAACATTCAACCATCCGATCCTCATATAACCAAGATCCGTTAGATCCTTGAATGTGTTCATATTCTAAATATCCATATCATCTCCAAAGAGAAGTTCCCAAATTATAAACTAGAGGTTCTCATATGTGGGGAGTGTTAGGGCATCCATAACTTGTGGTGATAATGGAAGCTTGCCGACATGAAATGCATTGTCAAGTATGTATTCACCAAGACCTTTGTGAGAGAATTTGTTCTCAAGTGATGATTTAGATGTAGATGCCTCTGAAGAAGATGTGGAGGCATGGGAGGGAAACAAAATTTAACATGGATCAACACGATTGGTAGTGGTGGGATGACGTGAGGTTTAATAAACCCAACAATAGATGGACAATAATTTGCATTCTTGTACTTTTCTTTGAAAAACTTACAATACTCAAAGGGGTTGGCATCACCAAGAAAGGTGAACTTTTTCCATTGTGAGGGAATTTTATACATTGATGGAAAGTGGAAGGTATGGATTGCATTTCTATGTATCCACAGGTCTACCCAAAAGAGGTTATACAATGTTTTAACATTCACAACATGAAAAATAGTGTCTAGAAGTTTAGGCCCCACTTGTATTGGAAGTGTGATAGTACTAGAGGATTTCACTTAATATTTTCATAACCACAAATGGTAATGATATTGGCATCTAAATCACTCTCGTCATGACCAAGACAACATATCATTTTCATAGAGAAAATGTTTAAGGTTGTTTCATTGTCTATAAGAACTCTTTTGACCTTATGGTTGGTTATATAGGCTTCAATATACAAAGAGTCATTGTTATAAAGATTCGGGTTCAACATATCCTGTGGACCGAAAGACAAGATAGGAATTTCAGTGATAAACTAGAAATCATAGCTTCAAACTACTAAACATCAAGATTTGAAGGAACACGTGCCTTGTGAAGAGCACTAGTAAGGATGTCATGTAAGTTGGGTGACTGATTTTAATAGCTCCATTAGAGATATATGCATAAGGGTTGTTGCAAACTATTTAGAGATCATATTGACTAGAGACAAAAATTTTAACATTGGAGGATGACTTCTAGTTTAAGGGATCCGTATGGGTTTAGACACTTGAGGCTCTGGAGAGGATGTAGATGGTTGGTTTTACCATGAGAACCAAAATTTGCTTTTGACATGTGGTTACATTAGTCAGAGGTGTAAATTTGATGGTGGCGATTGTAGGTGGCACTTCCTCTATAAATGAAATAATTGATTCAAATCAATGTTATTAGAGGATTTTCCTTTTCAGCTTTCTTGTTTTCACCACCATGTGTGGGAATGGGTTTGAAAACACTTTGAGATTATCATTGGGTGTTTTTTTGATGAAGACTCATCAATATTAATGTCATTAATGTTAATGAGATCTTGTATGAAGTGACGAAGTCATACACAATGATCCGTTGTGTGACCATCAATGTGATGAAAGTCACAATAAGTGTCGACTTTGTACCAAGTGGGTTTAGGTTCACCTTCAACCCAAGGCTTTGTAATGGGATACATCACCATGTTGGCATTAACAAGTTTTTGTCATAGGACACTTGAGAGAGGTTCTCCCAAAGGTGTGAATCAACATCATTTAGTATCGCATGGGAAGAAGAAGCCTCTCTACTTGAAACAACGAGAGGTTGTTTAGCTTTATTGGATTTGGACTTATTATTTAATGTTATGTACATTTTGGTTTTCCATGACACTTCATTGACCACATTTGTGATTTCGATTGAAACTCTTAGATTTTCATGGTGAGAGCTATTATTGTTATTGTTGTGGTGCCCACTATCTTTGGAGTGAGGTTTGATCAAACCTTTTACTATAAGGGATTTTTCAATCTGTGATCCTTTCTCGATAACTTCCTCAAAGGTGTTGAGGTAGTGCATTTTCATGTGAAAGGATAGTTCCTATGAGATTTGGGACAAAAATACTCACTAGTTTTTTTTGGGATCGAGCATGGGAATCGACTTGCGATCCCATGCCATCTTTGTAAGAATTATGCAAAGGTTTCATTGAATGTTGCTTTGCATTACACAAGTCCATCATAGTGATTTCAGAGTCTAGATTGAATGATAAATGTTTAACAAACTTCTCTGAGAGGTCCGTGAAGGTATGAATAGAGCCCTTAGGAAGGTGTAAAAACCAGTCCAAGGCTTGTCCTCCTAGACTACTGTGGAAAGAGATGCATTAGGAAGATATCACTATATGCCACTTCTTGAAAGCCATGTAAAATTTTTAACGTGTTCTCTAGGATCATTCTTGCCCTTGTATTTATCAAAATTAGGTGTCTCAAATGATTTAGGAAAGGGTATGTGTAAAATGTCCTTATCAAAAGGGTAAGGACATAATTCATCAAAACTGAATTGTTTATGTTGGTGTTGCATACCCAAGAGATAGTGTCTTTCATGTGTTTCATTCATGAGAAAAATGGTGAGTCATTTTGTAAGATAGATGATGAACCATCACTCTTAGAGTTGTTATTCTCTTTGTTGGGTGCAATATGGCTCTTTGATGAGTCATCACGAGTTTTCTTAGATTTTGTGTCTTTTTTGTCACTCGTGAATTTTGAAGATAGAAGGGAAAGTTTTTTATCCATCTCATTGATTTGATCCATGAGGATTTAGTGGGGTTGGTGGCCAAATCAGTAGATTTTCCTTTGTTCCCATATTTTGAGTTACTTGGGCCCAATCCATCGTCATTTTCATTGTTTGAGGTAGATTTGTCTTTATCCTCATTATTTGTGTGGCTAGGGCCTGATTCATCATCATTTTTATTTGACATGAATGGATTACCCTTTTTGGTCTTGGTTTTCGAGTAATGTTCATAGAACATCCTCATCAAAATTGAAAGGTAATTTTTCTCCCATCTCAAGGAGACAAAAATTGGTTTTTTTAGGCGTAAAATGTTTTCAACGTGGGCCTGTTCCTCAAGAGATATATCATTTTAAGGCTCCTCTTCTTGATTTTTTGTCTTCACTATCAGAGTGGCTGAAAGGATTTTGGAATTTTCATTTCTTCCAAAATATTGTAGTCTCTATTTCTTATTTCCACCATTTTTAAAAGAGGGGAAGCAAAGAGAGATGTGTAAGATGACTCAACCCTTAGCAACATGAATGCTAAGATGGAAGAGGGTTTTATGATTAGGCTCATGGATAACTTGTCCCTTAACAAAGTGAATGCTAAGAAAGTTTGGTTTAAGTCTTATAAAAAAATATGTAAATTATCCCGATAGAGACAATAAATGAAAGGTACTTCCGATTCTAAGAGAAAATCACATAATATCGAGTATGAGGAAGTAAATTCCAAAATTCTGAATGGGTATAGACATGTGGTGGGCAAGAGAGAGGGGCACCAACGTGGTGTCCTAACCAGGGGTACAAAGTACAACCTTGGATGGTCCTAGCCAGGGCAAGGTGAACATACATGGGGTGTATAACACAGTCCTCTCATAGTGTGGCCATAGTCTAGTGTCTGTTGCCTGTGTCTCTGCATTGGAATTTGGTATTAGAATTCTTGATTCCTGTCTCAAATAATTTTCCTCTTTGTAAAGCTCTATAAATATTTGTATAATGCTAATAGAAAGAAGTTAACTCTTTTGTTTTACTTGATAAACGAATAAATGGATATATTTTGTTAATTTTCTATGTATAATTTGAAAAATACGTGTTTATGTTAGCGAAGAAGTGAATTGTAGTAATCAGTTAAAGAAATACGTAAATTTGATATGTATATTTGTGTTTTAAAAGAAAATAATATGTTAAATTTAATATAGAATAAGATTGTTTCTATTGTATTTGATCATAATCCTGCAATTTTAATGGTGTTTCAAGCTAAATTATCTATCTTTTATATTTTATAGTCATTTTTGTTGTGTTTATGTATCTTTATAGTCATATTATTGTATTTTATGCCTTGGACCCGAATGTACCCTTAACTGTAGTTAACTCTATGTTCTAAGTCCACCGTGACATAGTGCAATATACAAAATTGTGAAGTTTGATCCAATTAAATTGTTCCATGTGTAATTCGTGGGGGTTAGATTCTTGGTACCTTTGCGAAGTCTTAGCCAATCAAAAAGACCCATGTGTCATTTGATGTGTTAGAGTTTGTTAGATCCCTCTACCTTTTGCAAAGCTTTAGCCAATCAGAGAAGTATGTGTCAACTTATTGACTATTGTGAAGGTTTAACCAATGAGATGATGACCAATAGCTTCGCAATGTCAAGACCGTGTCAATATCTTCTGAGTTTTGTGAAAATACGATCTAATTAGATTATTCCATGTCCTTCGCAGATTTAGAATTTTGCTTGTTGATCGAGCTTATCAAATGCGAAACCCGACCCGAGGCAATAGGGATTGTTCCAAGTAATGTCACATTTCACGTTGTCTATTGTTTTTTATTCTTGTCAGTGGTTAGCCAATTAGATTAAGCCATTGGTTTCACATGTCATAATCCTTGGTCAGAGTTGTCATTCGAGCTAATAAAACGCGTGCCCACATTATTTGATCTTGTCATAGTCATGCCGGTTGTGAAATGATGAACCATTTAGTTAAATCCATGTATGTCCTTCATCATATAAATAGCACCGTGAAGTGTGATTGAATAATAAAGCAACACGTGTAACTATTTTTCACAATGTCAAACTTATTTTACCTTTGCCAACAAATTATTGCCACTTGTCTTTAACCTTTGCTTCCAAATTTTTCGGACTCCAAATTTATATAGTCTTTGGTTTATTCAAAAGCTTTGGATTTCGTAAGGCAACATTATTAAGAAAATACATGGAAACAAGCCATGTGTCTTTTGATTAATCCTAGTTAATTAATCATGTTTTTAATCTTAGTTAACCTCGTTAATCGTGGCGTAGGTTTATAAATTGCTTCTTAATTTTACTAATAAAAATTGTTTGTAATTCAATTTAGCTTATTAAATTAAGTAGAAAATTTATAGATGTCTGTAATTCAACATATAGCAGTATAAGAATGTTAGAAAAATGTATCAAACTTCAAAGCAAAAAGATTTTTGTCAAGAATTTATAGATTTTTTTCAAGGGAAAAAGTTACATTTCATTTGGTATCAGAGCTAATTATCCTCATTAAAATACAATATGTTGTTGCATTTTAGGGATAGCAAAAGACCATTTAGTGAGACTGTAAAGTGCAAAAATACTCAGATCAGAAATCAACAAAAGAAACAAGACTATGTTAAGACAAAACTAAAGAAGTTAAATGTTGGAATTGTGGAGATAACCACTATGCTAGGGGTTTTCCTAAGAAAATAAAAGGTTGGGATCAAAACAAAAATCATAAAACTAATGATAAACCAAAATAAGGCAATCAAAATATGAAATTTTATGTTGTTGTTGATACAAAAAAATTGAACCAGTAGCTATAGAAATGGTTGATGGAAGAATAATAAGGAAAACAAGAGCTTTAGTAGAAGATTTAGATTTTTAAATAGATAATATTGTATCTAGTGAATCTTTTCATGTGTTGAACTTAGGTCAATATGATGTTATTTTAAGGATGACTTGGCTAGAAAAGAAGCATGCCTCATTAACTCTAAAAATAATCAATTTAATATTCAAGATCATTATGCAAATACTCATATTTTATAGGGAACTAAAATACAATTAACTTTGAAAACTATTTCGTTGTCCAACTTAATAGGAATCTAAAGAAAAATGTAAAGTTTTTTGTGCTTTGATTACTCAAAATGATAAAATTAAAGTAGATATAAATGTTCATCCTAGTAGTTCAAGAATTTATGGATGTCTTTCCATCTAATGTTGAAGAATTTCCACCTAGGAGATATGTAGAACATGTTATTGACCTTATTCTTAGAGTTGAACCAGTGTCAAAAGCACCTTATAGATAGTTTATACCTGAATTAGTTGAGCTTAAGATACAATTGATTGAATTATTAAAGCAAGGAAAAATTAGACCTAGTGTTTCTCCCTAGGGTGCACCAATGTTGTTTGTTAAAAAGAAATATGGTACTATGAGACTGTGTATTGATTATAGACAATTAAATAAGCTAACCATTAGAACAAAATACCCTTTTCCTAGAATTGATGACTTACTAGATCAATTGAATGGTACTAGATGTTTTTCCAAGATTGATTTACATTTTGGATACCATCATATTAGAATAAAGCATGCTAATATTATAAAGACGCTTTAGAATTAGATATGGTCATTATGAATTTTTGTTATGCCTTTTGGGTTAACAAATGCTCCAACTACTTTCATGACTTTGATGCATGATATTTTTAGAACTTTCTTGGATGTATTTGTAATTATATTTTTAGATGATATCTTGATTTATTCTAAAAAAAATAAGCATGAGGAAATTTTTAGGCTAGTGCTTGATACTTTAAGAAACATTAGTTGTATGTTAAATTAAGAAAATGTGAATTCTTTAAAATTGAAGTCTCCTATTTAGGACACATTATCTTTGAAAATGGAATTTCTTCAAATATTTCTAAAGTAAAATTGGTACAATATTGGGATACACCCAAAGATGTACAAGAAATTAGAATTTTCTTGGTTTGTCTAGGTTTTATAGAATATTTATTAAGAACTATTCTAAAATAGCCACTCCTCTCACAGACTTGACAAAGAAAAATAACTCCTATCATTGGTCTGAGGAATGTGAAATTTCCTTTAATAAATTGAAGGAAGCTTTAACCAGTGCACTAGTGTTATGTATTCCTAATTTTTCTAAACCTTTTTCTATTAATACTTATGCTTGTGGTCCTGCATATTTGTTGTGTGTTAATGTAAGACTAAGAGAGTTGTATGTTTTGGGTTTAGAAATTTTTGCCTACTGAAAATAAATATCCTACTCATGATTTGAAGTTGTTAGGGATAATTAATGCATTGAAAATTTGGAGAAATTATTTTCTTGGTCAAAAGTTTGTCTTAAAAACTGATCACAGAGGTCTGCATGCAATATATTTTTACTCAGCCATTACTGAATATGAGACAAAGAAGATGGGTAGAATTACTAAGTCAATATGATTTTGAAATACAATATGTTCTTGGTAAAGAAAATTTAGTTTTTGATGCTTTAAGTAGGAAAATAATGTTTGCAAATGCTTTGTCTTTAGAAAGGAGTCAATTTGATCAAGAAATAAGAGATGCATTGCCTAATGATAGCTATTTTTTGAATTATATGCTGGTTTGTAAAATGGAACATCTAATGTACATTTAAAAGATAGGCTTATTTCTTATTTTCTTGGTGTGAATGGAATGTTGTACTATAAAGGTAGATTGTGTATTCCTAGTCTTCCTAGTTTGAAACATCAAATTTTGAGAGATTCTCATGACATTCCTATTATTGGACATCCTGGTTTTCAAAAGACTTAATCACAATTAAAATAAATTATTTCTAGCTTGGAATGAAACAATATATTAGGAATTATGTGTAGAATGTATGGCTTGTCAAAAGTTAAAACTGAACAATATAGTAAACCTAGTCAATTGCAACCTTTGTCTATTCTTGATTGGAAATGGGAGTCTCTTAGTATGGAATTTATTACATGTTTACCTAAGACTAAGAATGGACATGATGTTATTCTTATTGTGGTTGATAGATTGAAAAAATGGCACATTTTCTACCAACCAAATTCAAAATGCATGCTTCTTATACAGCTCATTTTTTTCTAAGGAAATCTTTCATTTGCATGGTCTTCCTAAAGATTTAGTAACTGATAGAGACCCTAGATTTACTTATTCTTTTTGAAGATCCTTGTTTGATGAATTGGGTACTAGTTTGAGCTTTAGTATTGCTTATCATCCTAGAGTCGATGGTCAAACTGAAAGAATAAACATAATCTTAGAAGATATGCTTAGGATGTATACAGGTGAGAAACCTAGAAATTGGGAATAATATATGCATTTGATTGAATTTTCTTATAACCAAGGATATCACACTACAACTAAAATGACACCTTTTGAAGTTGTGTATGGTAGGAATTTTACTACTCCTATTTCATGGTCAAATCATGAACATAGATCTTGGTATGCTAATGATAACTTAAAGGAAATGGAAGAAATCATAAATAAAGCAAAACAAAACATGAAAGTTGCTCAAAGAATATTTGCGAATAGGTGATCAAGTATTTCTTAGAGTTAAACTTAAGCAGATTTCTTTGAAATTGGGAAAATATGCTAATTTAGCTCCTCGTTATTGTGGACCATTTGAAATTCTAGAAAGAATATGAAATCTTGTTTATAGACTTGCTTTAATTATTGAATTGTCTAGAATTCATGATGTGTTTCATGTCATTTTGCTAAAGAAATATGTGTATGATCCAAATCATGTTATTGATTGGAATAATATAGTTATTAAACCTTATTTTGAATTTAAAATATAACCTAAAATTATTTTGGAAAGAAGGACTAAGAACCTTAGGAATAGAGACATTAAAGAGGTTAAAGTAAAATGGACTTTTTGTGATATTGAAAGTGCTACATGGGAAAGAGAAGATTTTCCTGAAGAGCAATATCCTGAATTGTTTAACTAATGACTTGTGTTTTGATATGTGATTTTCATAATAGACTTGACACTACTTGAGCATAATAGCTAATTCAAGGGGGAGAAATGTTATGTGACTAAATCCCTAAAGCATTATAAGCAACAAAGACTTGTTAAATTGTTAAAGCAAAGTTTGGCTTAAATATTAAATATAACAAAGATATTGTAAAGAGATATTGATGTAATGAATGTCACAAGATTTTGATTAAAGATGCTTAATTTATTTATGAAAGGGTGTTAAACCATTGTGATGGCTCATAACTGCCAATGAAGTCTTATAAAAGGCATGTAAATTATCCTAATAGGGACAGAAATGAATGGTACTTGTGATTCTAAGAGAAAAATAATATTGAGTCTATGGAAGTAAATTCCAAGGTTGAATAGGTATAGAAAGGTGGTGGGAAAGAGAGGGGGCACCACCGATGTCTTAACCAGGGTACAAAGTACAACCTTAGATGGTCTTGGCCAAGGCAAGGTGAACATACGTGGGCGTATAACACAGTCCTCTCATAGTGTGGCCATATTAAATGTTTATTTCCCATGTCTCTGCATTGGAATTTGGTATTAGAATTCTTGATTTTTGTCTTAGATAAGTTTCCTCTCTATAAAATCTTTATAAACATCTATAAAAGCTCTGTAAATATTTGTATAATGCTAATAGAAAGAAGTTAACTCTTATGCTTTTACTTGATAAATGAATTATTATATTAATTCTCTATGTATAATTTGAAAAATACGTGTTTATATTAGCGAATGTGTGAATTATAGTAATCGATTAATGAAATACGTAAATTTGATATGTACATATGTGTTTTAAAAGAAAATAATATGTTAAATTTAATATAGAATAAGATTGTTTCTAGTATATTTGATCATAATCCTACACTTTTAATGGTGTTTCAAGATAAATTATCTATCTTATGTTTTTATAGTTTATGTCTCTTTGTGTTTCTATCTCTTCGCATTCATTCTGTATTTTATGCCTTGGACACAAAATTCCCCTTTACTTTAGTTAATTTTATGTTCTAAGTCCGCCCCGACACAATGCAATATAAAATATTGCAAAGTTCGAGCCAATTGAACTCTTTCATGTGTGCTTCATGGGGGTCGATTCTTGGTACCTTTTCAATTCTTAGCAATCAAAAATATCCATGTTCCATTTGATGTGTCGAGTTTGTTAGATCCTCTACCTTTTGCAAAGATTTAACCAATCGAGAATAATGTGTCAAATTACTAACTATTGTGAAGGTTTAAACATTGAGATAATGACAAATGGTTTCATAATGTCAAGCCCATGTCAGTATCTTCTAAGTTTTTCAAAGTACGATCCAATTATATTATTGCACCTTCACAAATTTAGACTTTTTCTTGTTGATCTCTTTCAAATGCAAAACCTGACCCAATAGGATTGTTCCAAGCCCTGTCACATTTCACGTTGTCAATAATTTTTCAGTATTTCTAGTGGTTAGCCAATTAAATTAAGCCACCGATTTTGCATGTTGTAATCCTTGGTCAAAGTGGTTAGTCAAAAATCCAATAAAATGTTCCGACGTTGTTTGATCTCATTAGAGCCATGTCGCTTGTGAAATAGTGAACCATTTAGTTAAAGACATGTATGTTTTTCACCATTTATTCTACACTGTGAAGAGTGATCAAATAATAAAGCAACACGTATAACTGTTTTTCACATTGTCAGACTTATTTTACCTTTTCCAATGGATTATTGTCACTTGTCTTTACCCTTTTATTTCACAAATCTGTCAGACCCGAAGTTATATAGTCTTTAGTTTATTCTAGAAAGCCTAGATTCCATAAGGCAATGTTATTAAGAAAATACACATAATCAAGCCACATGTCTTTGGTTTGATCCCAGTTAATTAATCATGTTTTTAATCTTAGTTAGCCCTATTAACCTTGTGGTCACTTTGGTTTATAAATTTCTTCTTAATTATATAAATAAAATGTGTTTGTAATTCTATTTAGCTTATTAAATTAAGTAGAAACATATAGATCTCTGTAATTTGACATATAGCAGTATAAGAATGTTAGAAAAACATATCAAACTTTTGCAATTAAGATTTTTGTCAAGAATTTATAGATTTTTGTCAAGGGAAAAAGTTACATTTCACGTGTCCCTTAACAAAGTGAATGTTAAGATGGAAGCATGCGAAAATGATGATAATCTCAACCCTTGGAAAATTGAATGCCAAGATAGAAGAAAGGTTCGATGTGATTGAAATACGTCATCTAGCAAAGTGAATGCTAGATAGGAGGAGGATTATAACGATGATAGTTCAAACATGCTCAACCTCTAATAATGTGAATGTTAGAATGGAGGAGCGAGGATAGGTTGATGTTGAATGTACTCTACCACTAGAAAATTGAATGCTAGATGGGAAGATGGTTTTTCTATTTAAGTTTCAAACGTGCTCAACCTCTAACAATGTGAATACTAGAGTGGAGGAGTGAGGATAATGATTCTAATGTACTCTACCTCTAGTAAATTGAATGTTAGATTTTGGCAATGATAGGATTAAGACCTGGTTGTCAATAACCATGAATTATGAGAACTGGGACTACGATGATGTCTAGAATTTATAAAAATATTTCTAAATCAAAGACGTGAAATGAACGAGCGTGGATTGTTCAACAAGGATGGTGTCGAACTAGAGTTCATAAGGATATGATGAAAAGATTGAATCTTGGTGAAAAATTAGATGGAAAGGACCTTAATCAAGACAAAGTAGATGTAATAATGTCGAGACGTAAGTCACAAGATGAGGAAGCTTGAGCAAGGACGTGGGTATCCACAACTCAATACTTTGATAAGAAATGGGAGGATGAAATATTAAACTTTGGAAAGAAGTGTGATCCAAAGGTTTAAGACAAGAATGAAATGGGGATGAACTCAAGATGAGAGAAAATCCGAAAGTGGGAAGATGTGATGATGTCAAAAAGGAAGAATCAAATGGGAAAATGATAATTCCAAAGGGATGAAATGAGATCAAATGAAAGATGGTGATAGAAAGGTCCAAATGAGAAGGATTTGGAATGAAAATAAAGATGATGGGAAATCCAAATAATGGGATATAAGGATTTGTGAAAGAAGTGGTGAAAGAAAGAAACCAAATAAGGATTATTTGGAGACTAAAATGGAGAAGGATGATAAACCCAAATAGGAATTTGGGAAGCGTGATGAAAATGAGATGGAGATTTCAAATGGTGGAAATGATTGAAAGGATGAAAAAGAGGTGAATGGCATAAAAAGACGGTTTGGAAATATGAGAAAGAGGTAATGAGTGACTTAAAATGAAGACAAAAGAAAATAAGAGCCCAAATAAGGAGTATTTGGGATGGTGAAAGAGAAAGTGGGAGAAAGAAATGAAAAATGGATCCAAACAAGGAGTGTTTGGAAAAAGTGGGAAGATACGAATGTGAAAGCATAGGCATGAGTTTGGAACACTACTATAAGAAGAAAGAAGACAAAATAAAAGTCAAAAAAATAAGTTTTGGTTTGATGTTTTGTTTTAGGCCTCCACCTTAGCTTAGCTTGGACAATGTGTGGCTTCTGGGTAGCTCTCTCTCAACTAGGTGTCGTGATATCCCCGAGTGAGTATGGTGTTATTCTTATCTCATCGATTTAATTTACCCCCTTTGAAACCACGAGAAAATATCTTTCTCGGAATGAATCGCATTGGGTTCACCACTAAGGATATCTCGTGACTTAACTCATAAGGATTTACTAGTCGGATAGGATAAAAGGTTCCCGTTTAAGTCAACCATGTCCTCAATGTGTCGAATACTTTGGGGTTCCCGTGGTAATCCTCAAATGAGTTTTATGACTTGTGCAAGATACTTTTCACGAGATATATAGACGATTATTTACCCTTATCCGAACCTACAAATACAATGTGTAAAAATGTTCATTTTATCTTTTTTAGCGGCAATTCCCTACACACAAGAATGAGTACTTTGAAGCTCACAATCAAAGACAACATGCAGTTAGTAGTTTTAAGTGTTTTATCAACCTTCATGAGAGTGGGTCTTAACCAAATATTATAATGTTATCCTTAGGTAGTTGATAAGATGACAGAAGCGAACCCACATTTCAAGTTTCCAAGATCACTTAAAAGCATGAGGAAAGAGCATACGTGTAGGTTGTATTTGATTAAAAAAATGTTAATTTCAAAACAAAGAGAAATGACCACATTTCTGATTTCCAAGATCACTTAAAAGTGTGAGGAAAGAGCATATGTGTGATTGTTTAGTTATTAGTTGCACAAAAATTAAAAAATTATAATAAACATTAGTCAAAAGCAACCAAAAATGTGAGTGATTAAGCAAAAATGATTATATGTTTAGAAGAACGCCGCAAAGGTGAAAAAATGGTACCAGGGATGCCCAATAACCTTGCGAAAACAAGTTTCACGATTAGTCCTATGGAGGAAAAAATGACGAAAATATAAATGAAAAGGCCTAATTTTAGTGGAAAGTTCCTAATAAAATTAATTAAAACAAATGATGAATTAAAATAACTAAGGAATTAGTTTTAAAAATCTAACTAGATAGAGATACTCTAAGGAAAATAAAAACTAAATCATAGAGTAAATTTTTAAACCTAGGCTCATGAGAAAATAAATTAATTAAAAAATCAAACCAAAAACCTAAAGTTTAAAAACTATGGATTAAGAAGATCTAAAAAAAAAATAAAAAAGACGAAAAATCTAATGGGAAACCCTAAAAACAAAGTTTACATTTGTTTTTTCTTTCGGAGCTTGTTGGTGATTGTGGTATTGGTTTTTAGTGTGGTTTTTTTGCACTATGTTTTTGTGTGGTGGTGTGGTGGTTGTGTGTAGGTGGAGAAGAAGTTGCAGATCAGATTGGTAACAGGGGGTGCGTGCGGCAAGTCGGTGAGGGAGGTTCGAGGTTGAGCATAGGGATATGAGTGGGAATTAGAGTGGATAAGGTGGCCAAGGTCTCACGAGTTAAGCAAGACAAGGGTAAGGACTCGACTCGGCTGAGTCACGGCCGGGTTGGGGTGGGTAGGGTTGGGTTTGCTTGCTCGGTGAGCTCGGAAGGGGATGGAACGGACTGGGAGGGTCTGCAGGTGAGAAAACCAGGATAGGGAATGGGTGCATATGGAGGGCAAGGGTCGAGGGGTGTTAGGTTAAGTCAGGTTCGTGGCTTGGGGAGGGAGAGGGGGAGGAACTTGGTCAAGGGAGGCTGGGGGTGGTTAGGGGAGTGGGGGGAGATGGTCGCTAGACTAAGGATGGTTGGGTTGTCCCAGGAGAGGAGGGGGAGGTTTGGGTAGGGTTTTAGGATTTTTATGTTTTTTTAATTGTTTTCTGTTTTTGTATTTTTTTGCAAAAATATAATCTATTTTTTTGTGTGTGTGCATGTAAGCAATGAGTTAAAATTTGAACTCAAAATTTGTTAAAAAAACTTAAATTAGAAAAATATGTTTTTATAAATCTAAAAAACTATTGTTTAGTGGAAAACTACTATTGCTTCCAAATGCTCCCACGAACTCCGCACAACAACAACAAAATTTACACAAAGAACACAAAAATGCCAACAAAAAAATTAGACAAATTAAAATGAAATAAAAATGGAAGAGGAGGGAAGTGCAAGTCCCACCAAGCATGCAAAAATGTAAACAATGAAAATTACCTCATAATGATAGACAAAGTAAAACCATACAATGTACCTTTCAAGAAAATATTCAATGCAAACATTGAGATAAGACCGTAGAATATTTAAATTTGTTTGATCTTGTCAAATATTAAATGTGGATGCTCTTGATTAGTCTCTCTAAGGTGGATGAATGCAATGCTACGAGCGGGTTTCACAAGGACAAACGAAGATTTTTCTTTTTTCCAAGAATGATTTTTGAAGGAAATAGTCTTCATTTACAATTGAGGGTAGGACCATGAAAGGTGGATGGAAGATTGACTAAGCTCGAGGTTACTAATTGTGGTCATCCAAGTTAACAAGTACATGGAATTAAAGTTACAACTTTTAAGAGGAAAAAGGAAGATTTCCTTTCATGTGTTTCTTTTGGTTATCATTGTTACTCTATTTTTTTATTTCCTTGTTTTTTGTAATAAGTGTGCTTACGCGTAGGAAGATAATTATTATCTATTGAGTTCATGTGCAAAGGACCATGCATGCTTTTAGTGTGGGGCTGAACCAGTGCAAGTGCGCAAAAGAGATAGCCTTTGACGTTGAGATTCATATACATATTGGCACTCTCGAAAAGGTGGACATGTGTCGACATTCTAGTTAACTTCAATGCGGATGCATTTCATGGACCTCAAGTCCATGAAATAAACTAATTTTCAAAATGCTTTGGGTTTGGGTGGACAAGGCACCATATGTGGTAGTATTTATATGGAGCTAATGATGAATTCTGCCCAAATAAAAGTCACGATGCAAAGTAGCATGGAGTTGTCTCATTGGATGTTGCTTTACACTCTAGAAAGGTTGAATCATAAGACATATGTGGATCCTTCTTTTTGGTTTGTGTTTTGTAAGGGTCGATATGGTACAGCTTTCCTATTGGCTCATGTTTCACAGTGGTTAGAAGGGGTTATCAAATAGTATGACACTGCGAAGGTGCGTGGAGCTTTCTCATTGGCTTGCACTTCACAAGAAACATACCTAGTAAAGGGTAAAATCCTCGTAAGGACCTACACATCAAAGGAAATCTAAAATAGAGCATGAAACGTGGCATCATTCCTTCACACTTCAAACCGATAGACTCGATAGATCTCAAGCCTCGGAATGAACAAAATTTAGTGAAAGGCATCGTAGGGAAAGGTTGAAAAGTTTCAAGTCTCGAGGTGAAGCACAAAGTAAAAATATCAAAAAGTAGACATATATGCAAAGGAAATCCCCAGAGCCAATAAAATTTTATGAAGTGTCTCTCTCATGTGCATCTCAACCTACGTAACTTGAGAAAGACCATATATTTCACTCTACAACTCCAAATGATGCAAAATTGGTCTCACTAGAAAGGTCTCCTTAAGCCCTTTAGTTTGGCATTTTTGATCCAAAATTTGGTTTCTTTTGGTGGAAAAAAATATGATGGCATGAAGAAAGGATGCTCTCTACAAGAATTATGTGAAAGAGAAGGGTGTTAGAGGTGTTAAGGATGATGGTGCTCATGAGGGAATTTCTCAGGATGGAAACCACATGTTGGAAAAAAATTGCAGCATAACGTGAGGTAGAAGTGGAAAGATAAAATATTTAGCTTATGGCACAAAGTATTATGTACTCGGGTGCAAGAAGACACACACAAGGAGGTTTTTGGCCTAGGGACAAAGAAGAACATAAGATGGTTACGACATCAGTAGCATGTGGAAGACAACATAATAAAGTGTGGAAAAAGAAAAAAATCTATGGTACAATGGTATTTGGTGAGCAATTAATGTAGAAAATCACAAAAATCTATAAAAAGAGGGATAAGTAACTTCATTCTTACCTTGCATGATAGAGGATTCGAGCTAGAAGAATGATTAAATTGTGAATTAGTGTGAAAAACTTGATCTCAAGCGAGGTTTGTAGAACCCAAAGGAAATTTGGCATGGCCTAGATAGGAGCTCCTTTGAAGGAAGTATGTGAGCAAGGAAGAGGTTTGTTAAGGGAAGAGTATGAGGTTTGAGCATTAAACTATGGATCTATGGTTTGGAAAACAAAATTAGTATCTAGGGCACATGAGTTAGGGGAACCATACAAGTAAGAAAGGCAAAGAATTGCAAGAGTAAGCTATGGAAGTTAAAGATGGCACCTAGAAGAGAATCCACTGATTGTGACCAAGAGCAAGGGAAAGAAGAAAGATCTTAAATTTGAAGGTGAGGAAGCACTCGAGGAGAGGTTTTATGAAATCATTCCCAGAGGGAGTGATAATGGGTCATGCATGGGATTCCCACACCTAAATATGCAAAGTGAGCAACTATAATCACCGCTCTAGCTCAAACAAGGACCAAATCAAAAGAGATTTGGTAAGAAAACCAACCAAAGGATTGAAGATGACAAACTCATCTACGATGATGAAGGATATAAGACCTTGGAAAGTGTGGGAGTCTTTTAGATCTATGAGTTATCATTATTTAGGAGAAACCTTAATGCCTTTACTAGTGGTACCTGTCAAGAGTCGGTGAGGACTTCTTTTACTTTGCAATAAGAAGAGTGTGCATCACTATGCCTACAATAGGAAAACTTATAGGGTTACGCATATTAGGGACTGAAATTTTTGTGGACTTAGATGATGAGGTATGGGTGGAAAGTACCGCCGTGGAGCTAAAGTATCGAAAGGAGGGAACACAATGGATGTCGCCAAGATCTCATACCATGTTGTTAAGATTGTCACACATCTATCGACAAATTTTAATGCATAGAAAACGTGGGTCCAAGTGAATAAGAAGTGGATCCACATTGCAAGATAATTTTATTACTAACACATATTTCTAACCCACTTAGTATGTATGTTCCTTGGTTTATACCATGCACATTCCTTACCCCCTACAGTATCCACTTCAAATCAGCATCAGGTTCTCTCCTTTAGGCCACATTCTCCTACTATCTTCACATGCACCCAAAATTAGGGGGCATCTATTGGGTGAAAAATCACCCCTACAACATATTAGTGCTTCAAGACAACACAACACAAAAGATATAAAAACAACACATGAACACATTCACATAATGGTCCAAAAATAGACTTAGACCTCACATATAGAGTAGACACTGGCACCCAGTATCATTCAATAACACCTGGGCACTTGTGTCCTCCCCAAAGTGGTAATATCATGTGGAAAAACATGCAATTTATCGGTAAAATATAGTCTTCATCATTCTTAATTATATTTATACAAAAGTAGGAACTGGCCTCCAGTCACATAATCCATTCTATCTCCTATAATTGGAACAATTCAAAACTAATCAGACTAACAAAGAAATTGGGACGTACCATCTACAGTGGTGCTTATTGGGAAGAGTCATGGAAGGAGAGTAAAACTAGACCTCTCTCCCCAACACTTTCCTTTGGCGTGAGATTGCCCAAAAATTGCTATTTGCATGAGATCACACAAAAAAATTATTTAAGTGTGAGATCGCAAAAAAATTTGATCTTGTCATGAGATCACATAAAAATCTCACCTTCAGATTCAAATCGAAACTTCAAGCAACAAGACACTTGGGTACATTTCTAGGTCCTAAAGCATACTAATTTATACATGATTCCTAAGCAAGAAAACTAGTGGTTAACAACTATCTTTGGCCTTTTTCTTTATCTCTTACTATATTTTTGGTTTGACAAACCCTACATCCCTAACGGAACCTAATTAGTTTATATTTTATGGCCTCATACACTCGATTCCCAATTAGGACACTAGCACCCGTGAATTTTTGTCCATACTACAAGATCCTTACCCTTTATTACCTTTACTCGCTCTTTTTTGGTCTCTTTTATCTTTTGGGCATCTTTTTCACTTATGGGTTGGTCTTCAAGTTGTCAATTACAAAATTCAAACAAAGGAATCATATATATACTTAGTTACTTATCAAAAATAAGGACCAAGGAAGAAACATTATTATCACCACTTAAGCATACATCCAAAGGCACTAAATCACTTCAAAGACATCCATCTAGCACTCATACAAAGGACAAGGGATGCTCACTTCTACATATATTGAATAGAAGGGGAAGTCTATTTTATTCCATCCACACATATTATACATTGCTACATTCTAGATCTATCCCACTATCATTGTGTAACTTGCACAAGGGAATCCTAGGGCACCATTTCTACACACACACACACACACACACACACACACACACACACACACACACACACAAGAACTACATAGGATTTGATATGTAGTGCAATGTTTTTAGTAAGTGCACTCTTCTGGTGACCTTCGGTCAGTCTAACTCCACATTTTGCATATTTTTTATTATATTTGATGTGGTTTTTGGACATGTGCATGTAGATATTATGTTTTGTAGGTTACATGTACCCTTGGCGATCAAGTAATGAACATCAACCGACGAGGCATGAATCATCAACAAAGCCCTTGAACATAGAAAAACCATTTCCGAGCATTTACACACCATGAATTCCCAAAGCCGGACACTAGTGCCCATGTGCCTCTCGCCCTCATGTGGGTACCTCTACCTCAACCATTCTGAGTTACATAATTTACTGATTAGCATTAACGACGTTGCTTCTAGCTCGTTCAACACTTTTACCTACCCAGATCACCTCCAATCTGCTTCAAAATCAACTAAGTCCATCTATCTCTCCATATTTCTTAGGATTTCTTATTTCCCATGCTTTATTGCTTGTGTCTTACTATATGTTAGCATATGTACATCATGTATTATAGTAGTTACTCTGAAGTATAGATTTAATTCAAATTAAATTACATCACTATCAATGTAAAATGAAATCTTGTAAAAATAAAAAAATCATCATTGAAGATATTCTAAAACTCCTCGAATTACAAAATCCAAACCACCCCTTGCTCATCTAACAAATTTGCAAACATAATGGCCTCTCTCTCTCTCTCATCCCCTTATCACTTGAATGATTCCAAACTCTTCATCGTTTTACATAAACTAGATCAACCATCCTACACTAACACTATTCTTCCCACCATCATCATATACCGATAGTCAATCTGACACTTGGTATACTCAAACATATGACTATATTTCCACAAGAAAATGCCTTCGATATATCTAGAAATGGTAAAAACTATGTTTAACAATGCGCATCTCGTTATAGCATACTAGGGGATATCCTTTGTAAAAGATAATTTGATAGCCTCATGCTCGGTGACTTAAAATTTTGGAGGCTCTCCTAGCTATACAAGAATTCCATGATGGAATGTGTGGTGGACACTTCAACAGTTTAGTTTTTATCAAACGAGATCATATGGATGGGATAGTACTAGCCTATGCTTAATCAATACTATTGTGAATATTTCAAGAAGTGCATCAAATGTCAATAACACTTCAATCTTACACATATCCACATCCACGATCTCCAACCACATCAAGATATTTTTCATTTTTCTCAATGGGGGCTAGACCTCATTGGCCTTATAAATCTACTCTCATCAAAATGAAATAACTCTATCATTACAACAACTGAATATTTTACAAAATGGGTGGAAGCAATCCCCTTATCTCCACTAGAGAAGATTAAATCATCGACTTCATCCATCAATGCATTATCTATCGATTTACTATACCTCATAAAATCATCACAGATAATGGAAAATCATTCAAAAATAAGAAATTTAAAAAAATATGATAATTACAACATCAAACTCATCTTTTCCACACCTTACTATCCACAAGCTAATGGTAAAACTGAAGTATATAATAAAACCATTAACAAAATCCTCATCAAAATTGTTAATCAAGCCAATAGAGATTGACATCTTCAAATCCCATTTGCATTATGGGCATATCAATCTAAATTTCCAACCCCCATTGTTGTTATGCCCTTCTCCTTAGTATATGACACACCGAAGTCTTGAAGTTTAGATCTCAATTCTCTTAGAGACTTCATCTTTGATTAAAATTATTGTCAATAATTCCTATTGCAATTAAATTGGTTAGATGAATGTCATCGACTACCCTCCAACATATCAACATTTATTAAGAATGAATCACACACACAAATAAAAAAACATCCCGCATAATGTGACTTCAACATTGGTGATCTTGTTCTCAAAGAAAATCAACATGGCACTAACATGGAAAAGAGTAAACGTGGGAAGTTTTCTCCTAACTGGCTTAGACCATATATCATCACTCATAAGTATCATTCAATATCTTATCATTTATCCTCCCTTGATGGTAAACATGAAAAGGAACCTTTTAATGCCATGTACTTGTGGTCATTTATTGTTAACATATCGACTCATAAGACCTTAGTCAAACTAAGATCTCCCCTCACACCATCATCACATTCCATTGTGTTTATAATGATTTGGAATTATGTGGTATTCTCGATAACATACCACTTATGACCTTAAATTTTGGCATCATGGCTCTTCTCATGGTACATTCCACAAGGACAATTTCCCCCTATTTGCAGCTAGGGAACCCCACAATTATTACTCACGCACCATCTCCACCTACCCTATTTAATGACATGCTAAGGATATATGTGTATCTTACACATTTACTTATCCCCTTCTAAATGGTTACCCAAGCTCTCACTTAACACCAAAATCAAAATATCTACGGAAGTACATAATCAAAATATATACCTATCCTTGAAGGATAGCTATCAAAAAGAAAAATTACACTCAAATAAAATCATAGACCACTCCCTCAAAGGATGGCTACCATAAAATCAAAAGTCAATAAAATTGTAGACCACTCCCTCGAAGGATGGATACCAAATTAAAATATACAAAAATGACTTCTCGCATTAATCAATCCTCAAATCAAAAATGGATTTCCGCATCGATCATCCCTCATATAAAAATCAAAAATAAACCATCCTAAGAAATCTTCCCGCATCGATTAGCTTTACCATAAAACACAAGCTTTCCACATCGATCAACTTGTGTAATATAAAACTATAGTTGGGGAAAAACCAAGGAACCATAAAAAGAACCTATTTCCTATGCTTACTACATACAAACCTTTCCCATGTTGGAAAAGGGTATACACAACTATCTCACATCCATATATGATCCTAGTATGACTAACCATTGTGAGTCATATGTTTACATTAGTAATTAGGTCACATATGCAATATCAAATATATCACGAGTTTACCATCATACAATATATACTAAGAATAGTAAGAAAGAAAACATCCCACATCATATTTTTATCCATCATACATGCATTGACCATACAAAAAGATCATCATTTATCACAACCATCATTAAAATCACATTACAACATATGCATTTTAAAACATTTCTATAAACACATCACACCAAACTCATAAACAAAACTCATATATATATATCAAATTTTCAATACATCATCAAGGACTTCAAAAGAGCCTCATCAAAAATATATACATAAAAATATCTCAAACTAAGCCTCAACTACGTAGTAAACTATAAGCTTGTTAGTCAAACCTTTTCTCTAGCACTATTCCATTAATCACCTTCTCGATCTTTAGATGGTCCTTCACTTGGACCTCTTGAGGCTTCCCCACCCGCAATAGTCTATGATAGAGCCTTCCATCATTGAGCCAAGTTCTTATCATATCTAGGCTCATCCATAAGCCTCCATCTAACTATATCCTCGTAGTAATGTATCTCATCACCCAACACCTGATAATGAGCCATGCACACCTGTGGCGGACGGCGCCATCTATCCACTAGCCCATGCCCTAGATTCTTCAAGCTCTGTTCGTGGTATGGATCTTCCCATCACCTTGAAATATCATTATAGAGTTTCTTTCTCATGGAAATATCTATCTCTATCCACCCTAACTTGGGTAACTTCCTTGTACATTCATAAGCTACTAGATCATCCCATCTCTCTCTCGTGGTAATAAAATTGTCTCTCTCAATTATCAAAGTAGCTAACTCAACCAATAATGCAACCCATTCTACCTCTAGAATCACCATGGATGCCTCTAGCATAACCACTCAATCATCCCCCTCCTCCCCTCAACACCACCCTCTTGTGGATCTTGTAGGTGTGCTCACACTCACCACTCAAACCCATCCACGTGACCATTCCACTAAGAAATATATGCCTCAATCACCTCAACATCATCCACATCCACCACCACCCCATGTTAATCAAACTAAACCCCTAACCCTCCTCATCTTCCATCTTAAGTTGATCCCACACCACCAAAAGAGTGCCAAATATATGTCTCCATCATCATGCCTATAAGCCAAGACTACCTCAAACACATTCCGTATCAATCCAAATAGTTTCCTAACATGACCAAACCCGATCAACTCCCATTGTTCGGGTCATTGACCACCCACATATCATGTTAAGTAGTTCTCGGTTCCCCTCTTCCCCAAACCATATTAGGAAACATGTATACTGACCTCCAAATCACATCCCTACCATGCAATCCTACTACAATTTTATTTTAATGCTCCACACCCCTCACATGCCATGTTAACCCAAAATCATATCTCCATCTCATGAAACCAACAAGATAGTGTAAAATGATATATAAATCCCATGGAAATCTTCTCACCCAAGCCACCACTATGTTCTCGTATGTCAAGCACTACAACAAAAAAAAAACATCGACCACTAAATCTCCACCTTGTCCTCCAAGACCATAAATCCTTATATACCTGAGATATTAAGGTAGGTGCCGAAGAAAACACTATCCTATGCTCTTGCATATCCCCACCACACCAATCAACATCTAAGAAAACCTACCACCTCTTTGAATCAGGTAGGGCATAACAACTGATACCAATCATCATCATGGTCATGAGGGCTTGACCCTCCTCATCGTCACTAAAAATACACCATATGTAAAACCCCATATGAGTACACCACATCTAGGGCATCTATAAACATTGTATAATATCCCCTACCAGCCTCATCAAGAACATACACCTACTCACCCTGTACTAGTAATTGTAGGATCCTATGAATGCCCTCTAATTTGATGGTCATCTCACTCATCGGCAACTAGAAAATGCATGTGATGGGATCTCGTCTTTCTAATAAATCCAATAACAAAACCATATCCCTATGGATACATCTATAATGATGCATCCCTCCAAACCCAACCTCCTCCAATTGATCCCAGTCCTCATCCAAAAATTTATCACACACATTCACCAACTTTGGGATCCGATCCAGTGTATTCAATTGCACGCTCTTGCCTACATCCATTATAAAAAAATATTAGACACAAACACATTAAAATCACACAAAAATATAAAAATCAAGATTTTTCCACTCAACTCACTAGTGATTCCATCAAATCATTGGTGACTCCATAAAATCACATGTGATTATCTAAATCACTAGCGATTTCATAAGAAATCACATGTGATTTCCATATGATTTCTCATTTATCAAAAAAACACAAACTAAAACAAAATCCAAAATCCAAAAAATCTAATTCCATGTGCTAGGAATAGTCTCCGATGCCATTAAACACCTCAAGATGCCTCCATCTCTCTGAAAAACACAAAAATTTGGAATATTAGGGTTTATCGGACATTTCATTCTCAAAAGCATAATAACACCAAATGAGCCCCTTTGGCCATTTTATATAAAAAAATCCACCACTCGGATCACTAGTGATCTTGGCTAATCACAAAAAAATCACAAATTGTCGATGACCCTAGGTAATCACTACCAATTACTCCCCCTTATCCACAACATCCTTTTTGATGACCAAAATTGGTCAACACCTCTATTTTGATCATCAATCCTCTTTTTACCGTTGACCCACTCAAGCGGTCCTCCCATTTACACACTCTTTGTAAACTTGTATATTCTCAATGTATGTGCTTCTTTTTTGGGACCTAAGACCCTCTTAAGGTCAAAATTCATCCTATGAATCTTGTGTTTATCAAAATCCATATTGGATTTCGTAGTCTCTCAAGAACATTTTCCTACAAAAACCTATAAGTCATACGTCTATAGGTCAAGAACCAATTAGTCCACTTATCACTTGACTTCCTGGTTGTGTAAGCCCACCTTTATGGTAACATATTTCATATTGAGCCCATATTTCTCAACACATTGTGGATTCTATCACTTTTCAGAACTTTTTCCGATGCTTCCTACAAATTCATATGTATATAGGTTGAAAACCCATTGGTTCCCCTATCACTTGACTTCTTGTCACATAAGCCCAATTTTTGGCCATGTATTTCATGTTTTGTTTTCAGTCATCCTAAATTGAAACGCATCCGAGTCTTACATAATCCTTTTCTTTCCCCGATCCATTCAAACGGGTGACCATTGTAGTTCATTACGCAATGATCCCTCGTTTGAGGGGGCACTTATCCAAAGATAAATCAAACTACCACAGTCATTTTTGTCTTGCAAGTCATGCCTACAAACTTCTCAACAAAAATATGAAATTGTAAACATTAGTTTTTCAACACCCCTAGGTGACCTATCCACACCCCTCACATTTACATTCTAAACACTAAGCCTATCCAATTATTCTATAAACCATATTTTATCCCCATAAAACTATATCTTACCCCCGTAAATATTTATTTACCCCATCCTAAACCTCATAAACCTTTTTAACGTATTTTTCTAAAACTCTCAACCACCCAACCTCACTAACACATTTATACCCATCTCATGTATTCACTCCTTGAAATAACCCATTTGGAAGAGGTTTCAACCACTTTCAAGAGGATTTTCCTCACTTTTTTTGGATCACTTTGGTAATTCTAACTAATCATTGGTGATTCTATATAAAAATTCATCGAACTTCTCTAAATCAATACGCTTGGATGTTGCAAATGAAGCCATAAGCCCTCGGAGATTAAAACAACATCATCTACGACATCTTAGCATTTGTCATTAAGCCGTAATAAGCCCTTTTAGAGTTTGCATCATTATAAGGTCTCTAAACAACATTGTTATCTAAATTCTACTTCAAAGGTAAGATATTATCATCTCTTTACATTCTTGGATGCATTGTTTTAAAACACAAATCAGCCATCAAATATTTTATTTAACGTCAAGCTTACATTTTATTAAAAATAAAACTTTATACAAAAATCACTAAGCGATTCCCATGAAACACTAGATATTATCTCTGTAATCGCCCATGATTCCTTTGAATCACCCATGATCTATGTTTTTCAGTCATTTTTATCATTTATTACACATTTTTAATCAATATCATAATCTAATTTATGCTAATTTATCTACTTCCAAGTGTTGTTTATTTGTAGATGATCATTCTAGGTGAAACACATCCCATAAATAACATTTACGAACTTTCAATCATCTCTACACCCTTTGTTTAGGATAAATATAACATCACACAAGAGTTAAGACTCTATGTCATTATCTTGACAAAGAATCTAAATGACATTGAGGGTCAAATGGAAATCATCTGAGAAATACAGGATGTCACCGAGAAAAAGTGGATCAATTATTTCAAGGAGCTTCATCTAGCCACAAATATATCATGAACCATCTACTATGTAGAATAGTGCTTTCCTATCCATATGGAAGAATGATTTTCTTAGTCAATGTATTATCTTAATATCGTAATTTTATCATATTGTTCATTTCATTATTTATCACTGATTGTCTAAAAGAAGTTGTGACAACCTTCAAAAGGAAGCCCTTTGGTTTTGGGATTAGATTTTACCAAGAAAATCCTCATTATATTATCTAATATGTCTCTTTTCCAATTATTTGTTTCTTTGCAAGTTCTCTCATTCGTTGGAAGAAGGGATCTCACGCCCATTTTCAGCATCCTTAAATCTCAACATTTGTCAATGCAGTATCATTAAACTTTGTCTTCCTTTGAGTTTTGGGTTATTTGTTCTATATAATAATAGTAAACCAAAATTGATCACAAAAGCAGCTTATCATGGAAAACCAACTTAAAAATATATAAAAGGTGATTGAAGTATAGATGTCACTTGTAGATGCGAGTAAAAGTGTAAGTATGATACATGAGATACATATCTTATAATTGGTGGTTGCGATCGAGATTATTAATACAAGATATTTAATAATCAAATTAATGTATGCATAAATATATAATTTGATATTTTAGGAATTATTTAAAAAAATTAATTTGTTAATAAATATTTCTTGAAAATGTACAAATTACTCAATTTAGTAATCATCTAAATTTTATGATTACACTTTCTCAATATTTTATTATCATAATTTAGAGAAATATATTATCAATGTGATAAGTTTTATGGAGAAATAGGAATATATTCTAAGTGACTAGATTTTTTATTAGATATTTTATATTTTTAAAAATTACTTAATAAAAAATAAAGGAAAAGAAATAAAAATAATTATCAACTCATATTCTGTCAGGATGTTTTGGAGTATTGTGAACTTTCAAAAGAGGAGAATGGAAGGCGAGTAAGTAAACATATTAATCCTATAACCATTCAACAATTATGTTAGTGGGAGGGCTACTTCCATTATGGTGTCACCCCTAAATATATTATTTTTCCTCTAAGTATTAACTTCATTAGTAGATTGATGTAGATGAGGTAACTTGCATAAATTAAAACCTAGAAGGTGATTTAGTGGAAATTCATAAGATCATTAAGGTATCTTATAATATTGGTAGAAAAAATATTTAATTTTTAGTTAAATGTATAATAATATTTTAGAAATTCTTTAAATCTTGTTATTTTGCTAATAAATATGTCTTGGAAGTAATCCTCTAGGGTCTATGTTAACATTTCCTCCATATTTTAGTATAATAATTTAAGAAATATATTATTGGATGTGGTAAGTTTCAAAGAGAATGGAAGGAGAGTATGTAAACATAATAATCCTATAACCATTCAACAATTACGTTAGTGGGTGGGATTCTTCCATTATGATGTCTCCTCCAAATATATCACTTGTCCTCTAAGTATTAACCTCATTAATAGATTGATTTAGATGGGGTAACTTGTTTGAATTAAAACCTAGAAGGTGATTTAGTGGAAATTCATAAGATCATTAAGGTATCTTATAATATTGGTAGAAAATATATTTAATTTTTATTTAAATATATAGTAATATTTTAAAAATTATTTAAATCTTGTTATTTTACTAATAAATATGTCTTGAAGTAATCCTTTACGGTCTATGCTAACATTTCCTCCATATTTTATTATCATAATTTAAATAAATATATTATTGGATGTGGTAAGTTTCATGGAGAATGCAAAGCGAGTATAACATGTAGTCACTAAATCACGTGATTATTATGTACATATAGCCTCTAAATACTTTATTTATATGGATGATTCCTAAGCAAGAGAATTACTCATTAACACCTCTTTACTTTTCTATGACAATTCTTTTATCCTTTTAATCTTTATCACTTTTTGCTTCTAATTGACAACTTATAGCTTTGCACACTAGCCGACATCTTACTCAGCTATGATTTCATTATTTTCCCTTTTGAGCAGCTTCAGGAGACCATCTATTAGGGACAGGAGCACCTGAGCACTATTGTCCCCTCTGGGCGCGTATGTCATATTTACCTTTTTTTTTTTTTTTTTTAAATGTTATTTATTGTCTTCTTTCATCACTCTTTATCATCCTTTTACTTTTTAATGAAAAAATTAAGTGAATGAATCATACATATACATGTCTTATTTAACCTCATTAGTGGGGAAAGAATTTAAGGGACACATACATCTATAAGAAGATATTATTATCTATCTACTACATCAAGGACTACATTTTGCACTACATAATTTACTGCATACGATGGTTTATTCTAAATTCCATACCACATATTTACATTTTGGACAAAGCAATTATAGTGTGCTTTCTCTTTGTGCACTTGGAACTAGGGCATCATAGCTCAAGGGACACCATAGCGATCACATATACAAGAACTACATAGAGCCCGAAATGTGGTGTGGCTCAGTGAAAATCACATTAGGGTGACCTTTGAGGTCATTCCAAATCAAGCATATTCATATTTTTATTCATTTAATGTGTGCTTGAGTATTTTACGCTTATCTAGGGTTTATTTTACTGTGCTACAAGTGTGACATGGTAAATCAAATGTGACACACAATGAACACTCCTATCCCCGAGATCGTCACTTTCTAGAATCGAAATAGAGCTTGTATAACCTAGAATTTCCCCTTCCGATCATTCCCTGATTTAATAAAATCTATATTAAATCTAATTTCAAAGTAACATATATGCCAAAATACAATATATATATATATACAAATTTTAAGCACTCAAATGATGCAACTATATAAACAAATGAGAGAGAGATGACTTAGTGAATCTTTCACAACTGGGACCGATCTATGGGATGCAAGGTGTTGAACAGGGATGGAACTATGTCATAATAACTCTGTAAAATCGAGGATTATGAGAATAATGTCATACATGGGAGTTCGATCTCGGGCAAGGTATCTTGGGTGTTTGGTGACTATTCATGAGCGTCGATGACTACACGTGCTCTAAATATGCTTTCTTCTCGTGTCATTATGGTTTCAATATCACTTCCTATTGATGGCATAATATTTGCACTGGATATCCGATGGTACCCGTAACTCCGCAACACAAACCCTAGTTACCTACACAAGCTCACAAACACATCAAATTGGAATGAAACCGTGATATGTGAAGTCCGACTAACCCTAGTGGTCACACCGATGATTGAACTTATGACTGAGCATTGCACTATATTCTAGATTCCATGTAGTTCTTTATGTTTATGTGTGTAATTGTGTCCTCAAGTTTCCCTCACGCAAATGAATTCATGATAGAGGGATATTGCTAGATAAGATACAAATGTGTGATATGGAATTGAGCACTTCCCTTCCTATGCAGTGTATGTAGCCAAAAATGTAGTCCCTTGTAATGATAGTGATAGTATGTAGATGAGATAGCCCCTTATAATTTCCAGGACCTTATAATAGAGTGTATCTTGTATATATATATGGATATCTTGTTTTAATTTCGACACTAGTGACACAAAAGGTCAAATATGAGCTCGGTATAAGGACTAGAAAACTAGAAAGGTTGGCCAAAAATGTCAAAAAGTGTACAAATAATAAAGAGGACAAGAGCACCTAAATTGGACAAGAGCGCATGGGCGCTAGTGTCCTCGAATAAATGAAAACATATGTGAATAAACTAATAGACATGGATCCCTATGACCTTACTGATTGGGTACAAAAGTGGTAGATGTGCGAGAGCAAGATAATAGAAGTAATCAAAACAAACATATGGTAAAAGGATTATGTCACTAGTGAATACTTTTCTTTCTTAAGATCCATACAAATAACAACATACTTGATGACATATTAAAATGCTAATATGTGCATGAATTTTTATCTACATTCACCCCCTTTATGTTATTTGAATCAAATTCAAGTAGTGTAAAGGAAGTAAGGAACATACTTATATAAAAGTATAGAGAAGCCATGTTGCAAAGTGCATGTAGAGTGCTGAAACTTGCAAGTGTTGTGAACCATGGATTAGTGTTTTAAACCATGTGGCATGAGTGGAGATAGAGAATTGTTGTAAGGAGAACTTGGAGATATGATTGAGATGATTTGGAGATTTTGAATTGTTTATTCAAGGCAATAAAGAGGGGTAAGGAGTTCTCAATTCCCAAGATAATTTTGTTTATAAGTGGCAGATTTGTGCATCCTGCTTCCAAAGGAAGAGTGTTAGGGAGAGAGGTCTAGTTTTACCCTCCATCCATGACTAGCATCCCAAAAGTTCCAACCATTATAGACAGATAGAGACCAAATTTAGTTCTATATGTTTTCGTGTTATACTATATTGTTCCTAGTTAAAGAACCCATATATGAGTAGTATAGGAAAAGCAATGACGTCTCATTACCCAATTTTTATAGTAATGGGTGTTCCAATTTACATAGCACTAGGTGGCTTCCAAGCTATGTCATCTAGAAGTGATATAAATATAATGTGATTCCCAAGTTAGGTCATCTAGGGAGAGATAATAAAGTATGCTTGTTGTACTCCGAATCTATTGATTTGATTCAAATGATAAAGAGATGATTTGAGATTTGTGTACTCGATAAATTACTCACTCAAAGGTTTTTTTCTTTTCCCCCATATTAGGTCATTTGGGGGAATATATTTGAAATAGTATAATGTATTGGTTATAGTGTAGAAGGATTGTTCCTTTGTTTGAATAAGTTCGAGAAAAATGTAGTAGCAATGTGTTAGGAGTGTCAGTTGATTTTATTGTAACCTAAGAGGTATTATGGGATGATACTTGATTGTATGCCCCTTTTAGAAAAAGGGTTAAGGGCGGGAAATGAGAATTAAGACAAAAGCAAGGCGTATTGTAATGGTGAATGTAAAATAGTATTGTATAGTCGTAGTATGAAGAGATATTGAATATTATATGTGTCAGATGTAAATAGGAGATGCTGAAATATGTATAGTATGGTGCTAGAGGAAAATATGATCCGTATGGCACAAACGAAGAGACAAACAGAGTTATGATGTTCAAGATATGAGTGAAACTTTGAAAGGTGTATTAGTTGTAAGAATGATTGGAAATAGTAACTATAGTATAGGAAAAAGTGGAATTACTATATATAGTAATAGTAAAAAGTGAATAGTAGATCATATGCACCGAGATAGATTGATATTTTGAGCACTAAGATAGATTGATATTTTGAGCTCGATCTATGATGATTCCATGTGTGAGACTAGTGATTTTGACTATGTTTGAGCGTGTAGTGGTGGTCATGGCTTACAGATGACCGATGAGTTAGGTAAGTGTGATTAGTTTTGAAAAAAATCGATAATATATGTTCTTATTGATTTTTGAAAAAATGTGATTATTTATTTTTCAATGTTCTCGACACAGGAAGAGCCGGGAATTTGTTTCCTTGGGGACACTAGCACCCAATTCCGGAATTGGTGACCTGATGTTGGGCACTTGTGACCTAATCTTGGGCATTGGCATCCTAGAGAAAGGTTTGGGCACTATGCCATAAAATGATGATATTATGAGCACTTAGATGTTATGATAAGTGATAGTTGCAGATGTATGATGCACTAATGGAGACTTTTCTTACATTTTGTGTTGTCAGAGAGGGATATTCATTCGATATAGTTTTGGGCGGGATGTCATTTAAGTACATTGCTTATATTGGGTTTATCGATGCATAGTAGGATATATTGGAGTCTTTCACCATGCACACATCGCTAGATTGAGGGAGGTGCCCCATAATGTTCCTATGTTGACTACTTTATGCAAGATATGGTGCGTAAATACATGTACATTCTAGTTTCCTACCGGTAAGATGACAAGACTTAAGAGGATGTATACCTTATATTTCACTGTCGATTGTAGGTGAAAGAGTACAGTTATTCTATAGTGGATTCCCAAAGATAGATAAAGGCAATGAGGCAAGATTTTATAGAGTCGTGAGTATAGACAGATAATCATATCGATTAGATCTAATAGTGAGATCTAGTGTTCCGGGTCAGCAAAAGTTTATTACGGTGATTCTAGCATCATCGGTGCCAGTAGAGGGTGCGGGGTTGGTATATTGAATAATATGCATGATATTTATCAATCTATAGAGGATCATGGGACTAGATATGCATGTGTGTGGTGTGTATTGGCCCATTTATATAGAGATGTGTATATATTTATGCAGGAGGAGCATGAGATGGACTAGAAGCCACAAATTTTTACACATGTGGGCATATGAGAACATTGCAATATTGAGGCTACTTAGTGGGCCATGGAATGAGTGGGGTAGGCTCGAGATATTACAAAGAAGGTGGGTAGGTAAGTATAGTATGAGGATGGACACGACCACTTACAGTCGATGCTAGATTGGATGGGTCTAGGGGCCATAATATGGAGGCCATATAGAGACTATGGTGGTTAGTTAGAGGATGGAGTAGATTTTTGGTGCATTTGGCACACCATGTGGTTAGAGGACTAATTTCCAGGAGTGACAGAGTTATTCCAGGTAGAGTGTGTATCTAGATAATTTGGTATGGCTTAAGATGTGCCCCCAAATCCATATGTATGGGTGAGAGCTACTAGAGTGGAAAGGAGGTTAGAGCGATTCCAAGCCCCATAAAAGCACAGCTAGTGCATCTTGGTCTAGATGATGCAGATGTGTCCATAGAGCCAATTCGTGTTGATGATATTGGGCACACCCAATCCTATAGTGAGTGTTGGGTAGCACACCAATGGGTACTACTATTTCTAATTGTTGTAGATGTGGTAGGTGAGCCAACAGTAGGAGGAGTAGAGGGGCAGGTTCCTACCCTCAATGGGAATGGTCTAATATAAGAATTAGTGGAGCCTAAGTATTGTTTATTATTATGTGTTAATGGTTGCATAGTTGTTGGATATTGTAAATGTGTGTAGTAACTAATGTAGTGTTGTATGGTTGCAGGTGATGTGTATTGGTCATTGATTATGAGTTCATCGATAGGCACATTGACACGGAACATGCCTCTAGATGTTCTTGTGGGAGATGTCATGCTGGAGAGAGTAGATGATATTATGGGTGAGCATGCCCATTTGTTCAAGCATATGGCCATAGTATCAACCACGTGTATTGTGTTATTAAATGAGCGTGATGAGGCTCACACATATACTAAGCAATCTACATAGGACATAGGAGGAGGGGCCCTAGCTTAAGATGTATTCATGATATATGTGGAGCTACAAGAGTGATTCGTAGAGAAAATGACAGAGATTGCAATATTACAAAGTCGGTTAGATAGATATAGATGTTAAGATCGGTGGCGTAGAGTGAGGGGAAAATCTTCTAGTTCTAGATATTCGTTGTTGTATATAGTGATAGTGATGATGATGTATAATTTATTTTATACAATGTATCGATACATGGGGATTTCCCCTAGTGATTGTATTTTGCAACTTATGATTTTTATGAGATACAAATGGACATGGTTTGTATATGTGTTGGTGTTGTGCCTTGGTATATGATGTGATGATTATTGCTTTCACATCGGGTTGATATGTATTGTTTAGATGATTATTTTAATTTTCAATGTATGATAATGTAGAAAGAAATAGATAAGCAATTATTAGGATAAGATTTGTATTGGAATGAGAATGAATATCATAGTATGTGATGAATAGAAATAGATGTATGTGATGTAATATAATATACAATGTGAAAGAGTAATAAAAATGATGTTTTAGTATTGGTATGATGATAGAATGTAAAAATATATATGGATGTGATGTAATGTGGTCGATAAATAGAAGTATAAATAAGGATGTGTTAATAATTTATTAACAATGAGATGTAAATAAAAGTCATAATAGCGTGTAATGAAAATTAAAGGGGGAAAGAAAATTGATTTCCCCTTAATGTGAGAATGAGGTTCATTTATAAATTCCCCTGCAAGAGCTCAGAATGAACCAAATAAAAGAGTGCATCATCGAGAAAATGGTTTGCAAAGGTGTGCTAGAAAGATATAACATTAAGCATGAAGCATGAGGTGTGAAGGGAAAGGTTCATGTATGTAATATTCCTCAACATTCAAGTGTGAACCATATCATGAGATTATGTCATATGGTAATGAAATGGAAAGTCTATGTCATCTACTGATATTAAGCGGCTTGTAAGGCAGCATTGGTGTGAGAATAAGTGCCAAATTATATGCTATATGGAATGGGACCAAGAATAGAAGGTGTTGTGGGAGGAAGTGTAGAAGTAAGAGGATTTTGAAGCCAATGAGGAGTGTATAAATATGTGAAGAATGAGATGATCCAACCATAGGGGGATTGGAGGAGGGCACAGGTGGATGATAAACTTAGGAGGTGAACTGATGAAAACTTTAGATGGAGGTGAAGGAGATAAATGAATAGAGGTAGAAACACGTGTATGTGGGATAGCAGAGAGAGAATGCTCGTGAGAGGGAAAGTTGAAAACAATAACACCTTTGTCTTCTAATTATTGCAAGCGATCATGGAGATCATAGCATTCATTATCATGATGGCCATTTATGCAGTGTAAATTGTAAAAATTTAGTCTTGTTGGTGTTGCAAGTGTTGAGGTGGATGATGCTTAGTAGAAGGTAAGTGAATTAAGAACTTGTTAAGAAAAACATGTAATACATTATGAGGTTTAACGTTATATGAGAATTGTAATGGTTCACATGTAGGAGGTGGAGAAGATGTAGGTGTATACCAATGTTGTGGAGGAGAAGAATGAAGCTTACGTGGAGGAGATAATGACTATGGAGGATGCTTAATAAATGGAGGAGGAGAAGTAGTAGATGAAGAGGTATTAGTAGTAGAAAAAGTAGAAGAGGGTGATATAACATGTGCAACAATTAAATCTTGTTCTAAATCAATAACTTTGTAGCATAAGAGCGTAAAAGATTCACATGTATCATATAATATTTTTTCTTTCAATGTAGGAATTAAGCCATGACAAAAGATAAATTGATTTTCTAAATCAATAGGCTGAAATAATAGCCGATGCATGCAAGAATTAAAGCGTAAAATGTAATCTATAATTGGTTCTTTCTTTCCTTGATGCAATGTAGGAAAGTGTTCATAAGTGACTCCAAGACCATTGTTATGAGTAAATTGTCAAAGAAAAACATTATCCATGTCATAATAAGTGCCAATTACCCATAAGGCAAGTGAGTGTAACAATCAAGATCATGATCAACAAGACTATGATGAAATGCTTTGAGTAATAAACGGTCATTATAATGAGAAGACATTATGTAACTATAATGATTGAGATGTAGATATGATCATAGGTGTACTAATAGGAGTAGAATCATCATGTGTAACAATGTAAGAATCATAAAAAATAGGTGTGAGAAGAGGAAGGAACATGTAATATCTATAGGAATGTGAGAAGTAGAATCAGGGATATATGATAATAAGTGTAGAATCATCATGAGTAAGAACTTCAGAGAGAGAATAAAGAGGAGTATTAAATTCACATTCAGTAGTCATAAGAGAAGTAGCATCATTACTAACATGTTCATGATTAGAAGCATAGTCTACATCACTATTAGACATATTTTCACAAGTAAGTAGTTCATCAAGACTATCATCAACATAAAAAGAAGTGGTAGGAGAACTAATATCAGATCTATCATTGCATTCATTAGAAATACTTGCAGAAGTAGGAAGAGTAGGAGATACAACTTTACTTTCATCTTGACTACTAGTAGAAATAACATTATGCCTATTTGTACCCATCATATCACAACCAATAACATAATCAATCAAAGAATGTCTAGTAGTACAATCATGTGCTATAAGGGGAGTGGAAGAAAGTGTAGAAGCATGGGTGACTACGGGAGAGAAAGGAAAACATTGAGTAAAATTTTGGTCAGGAGAGACTATGCAAATGCTAGAGTTGTGAAATTTAGAAGGATGGGTTTTTTGGAAATCAAGAAGTGGTTGGAAGAAGTAAGCATCACATTGAGGGTTTTGGTAAAGGTCATGAAATTCAGCTCACAACAACATCATCAAAGATAGGGTTCAAGCATGTATCAACCATATGGTGCTTAGGAGATGGGGACCTCTTCTGGAGCCATGAGGGTTTTGGGGATCCTAGGGCAAGAAGTTCAAAGAAAAGTGGGTTCACCAAATGATTTAATAAAATCTGAATTAAATATAATTACAGAGTAACATATATGATAAAATACAATATATATACAAATGTTAAGCACTCAAACAATACAACTCTATAAACAAATGAGAGAGAGAGATATTACTTAGATGAATCCTATGCAATCTATAACTGATCTGGTGATGCAAGGTACTTGAACAGGTTGGAACTGTGTCACAACGACTCTCTGTAAAATCAAGATTCTGAGAATAATGTCAGACATGAGCGCTCGGTAATGGACAAGGGGGCTTGGGCACCGATGACTATTCTTGAGCATAGGTGATTGTGCAAAAGGTCGAATCTACTTTCTTTTGTATTGCTAGGGTTTCACTATCACTTCTTATTGATGTCCTGATATTCACACTTGGATTTTTTTCGAGGGTACATGTATCCTACAACACAAACCCTATCTGCCTACACAAGCTCACAAACACATCAAATTGGAATGAAAATGTAATATGTGAAGTCGACTAACCCCGAAGATCAACCGATGAGTGAACTTATGACCGAGCGTTGCACTACATTCCAGACTCCAAGTATTTCTTTGTGTTTTTTTGTGTATCATTTCCTAAAGTTACCCTCATGCCAATGACATCAAGATAGCCATTTGTGGCTAGATAATATGAAAATGTGTGATATGGAATTAAGCACTTCCCCTTCCTATGTAATGTATGCAGCCCAAAAATCAGTCCTCGCAATGGTAGTGATAGTATGTAGATGAGATTGCCCCTTAGAATTGACAACCCTTATAATAGAGTGTATGTTGTGTATATATATGGATCTCTTGTTTTAATTTTGACACTAGTAACATGAAATGCTGACTATGAGTTCGAGATAAGGATTAGAAAACTAGAAATGCCAACCACAAATGTCAAAAGTGTACAAATAACAAAGAGGGCAAGCACACCCATATTGGAAATGAGCTCCGGGAACTACTATCCAAAATTGGGCGCTAGTGTCTTAGGATAAATAACAAAATATGTGAGTGGACCGATAGACATGGATCCTCAGTGACTAACCAAAATTGGGTACAAAAGTGACAAATGTGCAAGAGCAAGACAATAGAAGCAATCAAAACAAATAGATGGACAAAGTATTGTGTCACTAGTGAATACTTTTCTTGCTTAAGATCCATGCATATAACAACATACTTGAAGGCATAGTAAAATAGTAATATGTGTGTGATTTTTTTTCTACAGTCTCCATTCTAGAATCTGTTCATACCTATAGATACAAGATGACTCATTTTTATCTCTTATCTTTCACTCTTGCTTGCACTTCCTTTACTTGATATTACATGTTTACTAATTTATCTATCTGATGATAAATGTTCTTACATTATATTTAATTTCATTAAATCATTTAGTGAACCCAATCCATTGCATGCTCTTTAACAGATCCATTTTTCTCCACACTCAAACCCTAGTTGCATTAGGGTTCATATATTCATCTTATCTCCATATTCAAACCTCATTTTTGTCTATAACCTATCATAAATCAAACTTGTAAAAATTCTTGGGGTCTTATTCTTCATCCTACCCTTTGGGTCACTTTATAGGGCTCCTAATTTTCAAATCACCTTTTATTTCATATCTTAAACATAAAGACTCTATTTTCAATTTCCTTTGATGTTATTTTTCAATTTTACATTTTTGACAAAAAAATTGTTTTCCATAATTTTAAGCCCAATTTTAAGAAATCCAAAATTACAAATTTTACTAATTAAGGAATAATTCAAAAAGATACATTTTTGGCCAAATCCCTTGGATTTTTTTCTTTCAATTCATAATATTAAAAAATCCTCTTTTTGTTTTGAAAATTCAAATTCTATTTTGAAATATGGTTATTTTATTCATTTCATGATAATCGTTTTTCATCAAGAACACTTTTAAACCAATTTTTTTGTATATCTAGCTTGCTTGTGTAAAATTATTTTATGGCTTACCATACAATTGATGACAATGATTATCCATTTTATATTCAAGTTCAAATTCATAATGTTCTTGTTAAGCATGTTTTCATTGATAATGTATCTAGTCTTAATATATGCAACATTTCCTTTCTCCATCAAATAGGCCTTTTTGTTGTTGATCTGACTTCATCTCGCTTATATATTCTCGATATAATAACACCCCTAAGCAAGTGTTTGAGAAATCACTCTACCCATTATTTTATTCCCTTTCACTCTTGACTTTCTATTTCATGGTATGCCTCATAATCTCAATTATAATATCCTTCTAGGTCATCCTTAGTTACATACTATGCATACAACTCTTTCTACCCATGCCATAACACACAATTCCCTTGCCACATATTATTCCATGGATAATGCTACAATATATTCCACACATAATGTTGTTACTTCTTGTGATATCCCTCTCATACTTGATAATCTGAAGTTACTTATACAAGACATCATTCTTCTCCTCTGATGGACTATAATGATATTGATTTACATGATACACTTTCTATCAGCACCCATGATATTCCTCCCAATATGACTCCCTCTTGATGCACTTATAATGATCATATTTTTATTGATTCCTATGTTACATGTCTCTTTGCACCTTCCTCATCACAAGTTAGAACATCATACACTGATTTTACAATGTTTCCTAATTCTCTCACTTTCTAAGATCCTATGCATGATTCACTTACTATAGCTACACCTTATCTTATTAGATTCATAGGGGCCATCTATTCCCCTCTTTCTACATTTTTACATGCGAACATAAGGGCTAGTTCATACTACTTTATTTCTTCTAATCTTCCCAAATTGCACTTATTTCTCACTATTTCTACCGATGAGCCTTGTAACATTACATATGTTACACATATTTTAACTCACATCTTGATCCTTATGTTTTCACTTACTCCTTCCACTATTGCCAATGAGCCCAAAGTTACATCTATTCTATTTTCTCCTAATGGACACACTCTTATTGCTTATACACTTCCTACTCATGTCGTTGGGATCTTGTAATCTATAGGGTTTTCCCCTCACTATGTTGTCATCATTCTCTAGTATCTCTTTTACTTCTCAATGTTACACCTATTCTAGTTTCTCTGCATACATGACTCCACATACTATGGTACATGCACTTTCATGTGACACTAGGTCCTTGCCTCATGTTCACACGTGTTCATATTTTTACATTTACAGCTCACTAATACCTTTGTCCTTGGATCCTCTAGCCATATCCTATTCATTTTCTCCTACTATAGACACTAGAATTATGACACCCTAATTCCCATAGGTGTGTACGCACTCTAACACACCCCTTTACAACCCCACATGGTCATTTTCACTGTTCTATCGACTTACATTCACCATTTCACCACATATAACCACAAAACAAACTAAAATCAATAAAATAAAACAATCTAAACAACCTAATAACCCTCCAACAAACTTAAAACCCATTTGAGAATTAAAAACTCCATAAAAGGGAAGTATTTGAACTTATCCCACAATCGGTGCTCATTTATTTGGATCGATGGTGATCCATCAAATGGAATCGATCCTATATAAACCAACTTAGGCCCTTGCCCAAGGATTCTTATTTTGATTATAAATTCTTAATTCATTCTCAATCAACCAAGATTCAAACCTATTCATAACAATTCCAAGCTATCTAATCTCATACATGGATCAAGCATGAAGATTCTCAGAATCTCATGATATTAAGTACCCTTTGGAACAATAATTTTGCACACCCATTAGACCACTCAATTTTTACTCATAAAGGTAAGTCTCTTTTACTTGAAATATTTGCATACCATTCTTGAATTTAATATTTTCAGCCATCGATATCAAATCTCACAATAATATTTTATTTTCATAGAAAATCATAAACTTTCCAAATCCTTTTATAAACCTAAGTTTAACAATGATGGCATCGATCTACCGGATCAAAATTGATTCACTAGATCAACATCAATCATAGTCAAAAAGTTTTATTTTGTGTCTTTCATATATCTTGTCATATTTCCTTAAAAGCCAAGAAACCATGTCTAATCAATATTCATTTTAAGCCTCCATTTATGCTATATTACCCTTCCAGAGAATCCTATGAAATAGACACCATCTTTGACTAACTCGATTTTGTGATAAGCGATTGTGTGGGAACAATCATATATCAACTATGAACTAATTCTTTGTGCCATCTCTTTCACACCCAATCTAGATGAGATCACTAAGGAGTTGAAAATTTTCCTCGAACAAAGTGGCGTGGCCAAAAATTATTGGGAAGACATTTTCAACCCTCCCTACCTATCATCGAGGATGTTGATTGAGTCCTGCCATCCAGACATTACACATCCTAAATTTTTTATTCTATATCATTTGTAATTTTGTCATGATTTTTAGCTTAATTGTCTAAAAGTGAGTTGACACCCATCAAAGGAATCCTTTGGTTCCTAGGATTGGCCCTTTCTAAGAAACTCGCCATATTATTATCTAACATCTCTCTTGTCAAGTTGTTTATTTGTGTGTAGGTTTTCTCATTCTTTGGAAGAAGAGTCTCTTCCACCTATTTGGATCCATAAATTTTGACATTGTCGTAGCAGTATCGTTAAACCCTATTTTTTTCTAAGTTTTAGTGGATTGTTTCACTTAATAAGATCGAATACTAAACTACTAAAACATCTAGCACACTCGGTGGGACCTAGTCCCTTTTTATCAAACTCTACATTCTTGTATTATAATCCATTTCTTGCTTCATTTTTGTGAGATTAACTAACTTTTCAGCTCTAAGCTCCTTGGCGGATTTTTCAAAAACAAGTAAAACAATTTAAAAGGATTATTTAGCAAACAAAGTTACCTCTTTCTTCCTTCCCTTAAGTTTCTTTTCACTATCGGGTCTTGTGTGTTTTTTCCTCATTGAAATTGATTTCTCTTTCGAACCTTAAATAGAACCCGCATTCTTTCCTGATCATCTAGTTTAAATAGGGGTTAAATCATGCATTCACTCATTTCCCTCACACATGACCAAATCATGTATAATCAAACTTGCATTTTAAACATCCCTTTCCAGGTCTACCTACTTGGATTTCATCACCAAGAGGGAAGCCGACTTGGTGTTCTAGTTGAGTATAAATAATTGGTGGGCGGTATATCAACTAAGCATCTAACACCCTTATCATTTCAGAGCATGAAATGAGAGGGTAGGCCCAATATCATGCCTCATACCGCAACCAAAAAAATATTTGGGCCTCTTGTACCTTTGGGTTGTTGGGATTTAAAAGGAATATATAATTAACATATTATAGATCCACAAAATAAAATTTGAATATTATAGATTACGATGTACAGGTTACGAAATGTAATAATAAGAGCTGAAAGAAAATAACAGAGAAGTAAAGAGATAGTAACACCATATTTATAGTGGGGAAACCCAAGGAAAAAACCCCACTGTAATAAAGCACTGCCTGTATTAAGAATCTTGAATACAAGTTTTATCCAACACTTCCACTTCGCTCCTTTTCTCATGGGATGAATGCAGAGATATTTCACTCTATCATTCAATACAATGATCATCGAATGATATTCCAATCTGATCTCAGTCTTAATATCAGTTTGTATAAATGTAAACATTGCTAATAGCCAATCCCGAGAGGGATCACCCAAATCAATATGGGTGGGTGAATCATTCAATCCACTTCACTCTTAAATGTGGAAGACCATCATAATAAATTTTGATGAACAAAATTTTAAAATAATATGGGGTGTACAGCAGTGGTAGATATCCCACTTGACATTATCACCCCAACACTCCCCCTTAATGTTAAGTGGGAATAAAAAAATATCACGCAAATTACCTTTTTCTACAAAAGGATTTACAAATCCATAAATCATCAACGATGATTCAGGCTAGCATGTAAACAAGGGAAATCATACAGATCTTCCCATACATAAATTCTTAGGACCAATGCTTTATATATGAAGACTTATATCAGATTATGGAGCCTTTTATAAACTAAGGCATACCCATAACTAATATTCACTAGGATTTACAAGTAACTTCACATATTGTGACATCTTCACTTATTTACAAAATGGAGGAAGTATAGGAAGTTTACAAAGTCGTTAAGAGGTGGAATTTTCATGCACACTCCCCCTCAATGGAAACTCTAATAGGCCCAATAAGGAACAAAATTTGTAGAACTTTACAAACACAACATGGCTTTGTGAAGATATCTACAACTTGATCTTCATTCAGAACAGAACTTGAGATCAATATCACCATTCAATACTTTTTCTCAAATAAAGTGCATATGAACCTCTATATGCTTTGTCCTTTGATGTTGAACTAGATTCTTAGCAAGAGAAATGCAACTTTGGCTGTCACATAAAGAGTAGTGCTCCCTTTAATGCCCATATGTAGCTCATCCAACAGTATTTTCAGCCACATAGCTTCTTTTGTATCTTCCATAACACTTCTATACTTTTCTTGATTCAGTAGAAGAGATAGACATTGTTGGTTTCTTCTTGCTACTCCAAGTGATGGCACTTGCACCCAACTTGAAAACATATCTAGAAGTATACTTTATATCTATGCACATCACCAACATGGTTAGAATCACAATATCCAAATAATTGTGCATCATTAGAAGAAGAATAAAATAGACCATAATTGATTGTTCCTTTAATATATTTCAAAATTATTTTTCCATTTTCCAATGATCCTCATAAGGATCCTGCATAAATCTTGAAACTACTCCTATTGCATATGAAATATCAAGTCTAGTAATAGTCAAATAAATTAGACTACCAACTAGCTTTTTATATAGAGTAGGATCAAATTTAGTAGAAGTTGGTTTAGGATCTAATTTAACACCAACTTCAATAGGAATGGAAACAGGATTACAATCAATCATGTTAAATATTCTAAGTAAATTCACAACATACTGAGATTGAGATGCAATAATAGACTTATGATCTTGAAATATAACCATGCCTAGAAAATGATTTAGCAAGCCTAAATCAGTCATATCAAAATGTTGTTTTATCCTTTCTTTGATTCTAGAAATTAAATTTTTATCGCTAATAGTAATCAAAAGATCATAAACGTAAATAACAACATAATGAAACTTAAATAACAATAATGATAATATGATTATTTTCAAAATTAAAAATAAATCATTATCGAACAACACTTAGAAAATCAAGTCATGAAAGAAATTGTTAATTTTAGCATACCAAGCTCTAAGAGCTTGTTTAAGACCATACAAAGATTTTTTCATCTTACAAACATAAATTTCCTTACCAGGTTCTTCAAAACCTTTTTTGACACATGTATATTTTTTATTTTAAGTCACCATTTAAAAATCATTTTTACATCCATTTGGTGAATCTCCCAACCATATTGGGCAACCAAAGCAAGAAGAATTCTAACAATGCTCATTTTAGCTATAGGAGCAAAAGTCTCAACATAGTCAAGACCAGGTTTCTGAGTGAAACCACGAGCTACTAGCCTTGCCTTGAATTTATCTATTTCTCCTATAGATTTATACTTGATTTTATACAACCACATGGATCCTACAATGCTTCTCTTAGAAGGAGGAGGGACTAGTTCCCAAGTGTTATTTTTAATCAAAGCATTGTATTCATCTTTCATAGCTTTGAATCCATCTATCATCTTGACAGGATTCTTCAAAATATTTTGGTTCAACCTCATAGAGGGTCATCAAGGCATGATAAGAATGTTGACTACGAGTAATCTTTCTAAGATTAGTAGGCTAAGAGTCTTGAATAATACTTTGAGCCCATTTAGGAACCTTGTGATGCAATAAATTTTGAGATGACTCCCCCTCAATCTCCATCATATCTAGATCAATATAATCATCCTCTTGAACTTTTTTCATAATTCTAGGAGAAATATTATCAGGCTCTATCTCAGGAGAAGCAGAGGAGGGTTCATGAGAAGCATCACAAAATGTCTTTTCTAAGACTTGAACATTTATGTTTTTCAACATGTCATGCTTGAAAGGATCATAGACTCTTAAACCTTTAGTTTAAAACCATAACCAACAAAAATACAAGAATAAGAGGTTGGATCAAGCTTCTTCCTTTTAACTTTTGGAATGAAGATAGAGGCAGGACTACCAAATATTCTTAAGTGAGAGATATCTAGTTTTTTACTTTGTCCATACTTCATGAGGAGTAGTTTGATGAAGGGATTTTGTAGGAACTCTATTAAGAATATAGACAAGTATATTCATGGATTCTACCCATAAAAACTTAGGCACGTTAGATGCATGAATCATGGTCCTAGCCATTTCTAAAATAGTCCTATTTTTCCTTTCTGTAATGCCATTTTGTTGAGTGGAATAGGAGGTAGTCAAATCTATTTGAATCCCACATGAAACACAAAACTCATCAAAAACATTTTGACATATTCTCCTCCATTATCAGTTCTAATTATTTTAATTTTTAGATTAGAAGCATTTTCAAATAAAGCTTTAAATTCTTGAAATTTAGACAAGACATCAAAAAAATTCTTAATGAAATAAGATCATGTCATCCTAGAGTAATCATCAATAAAGCAAACAACATACAAAGCACCACTAAGAGAAGAAATTCAAGTGTACCTCTCACATCATTATGAATCAGTTCTAATAACTGAGAAGAATTGGGATCATGATGTTTGTGAAATGGTTTAGCATGTTGCTTACCACGCAAGTAACTTTCACATGTCTCATGATCAAATTTTAATTTAGGGAGACCAAAAACAAGATTAAGTCTAGACATTTCATACAGACTTCTAAAATTCACATGACCTAATATTTCATGCCAAATTTGAATATCATTCCTAGAAGAGGAAGAAAAGCAAGACTCAGACACAAATCCATCAAAGATATATAAGCCATTTTTCTGAATACCGAGAGAAATAATATTACTAAGTTCATATTTTACATACCACTTATCTTGTAGCAATACAAATTTATAGTTTTCTTTAGTTAACTGAGAGCAAGACAAAAGATTATTTTTCAACTGAGGAACATACAAGACATTCCTAATTATTCCATTTTTCAGTTTAACATTTCCACAACCTACAGATCTAATGATGGAATTGTCTCCTAGATATATATTTTCCTCACATTTAACAACATCTAGATGATACCATGTACAAAGTCATGTGCATAGAGGAACCACTTTCAAGAATCTATTAATTTTCATTTGAAGCTGAAAGGGCAGTATATATGGAAATAGACTGCTCAACCTTATTTGCATGATTTTGCTTATGATTTTGATCTTTCTTTTGATTGTTAAATTTACTAGTTTTAGTATTTTTAACAAATTTGTTAGGTTTTACTCTACAATCAGACTCTTTATGCCCAAATTTGCCACATTTTTTACATGTGCCTTTGAATTTCACTTTAAAATTCTGACTTTTCTTAACAGAGTTAGATTTAGGATTGAGTTTAAATCTTAGTCTGATATTGGACTTCTGATGAGGATAACTATTATTCCTCTTATTTTGATCAAACTTATGATTTTGAGAGAAAAAATCTTGAGAAGCAGTCTCTTTTGAATCAAAATTTTCCATTACATGCTCTTCTTGATTAACAGAGAATACAAGTATCTAAATCAGGTAGATCATTCTCATTCTGATATTTAGAGTTAAGGATAGATATATACTTTAAATTTTCATGAATATTTATTTGAATAATGAAGTATAGAAGCTTATCTTGAAACAATTCACAGTTATAACCATCTAATTGAGCTTTAATATTCTTAATTTTAGCTAGATAATTAACAATTTTCTCATCCCCCTTCATGGGAGTTGTAAACAATTCCATAATTAGCTTAATTATTTTAGATAGACGACTTCCTTCATGCATAGTCTTTAATTACTTCCAGGCATCAATAGGCGAGTCCATATGACCTATATGCATCAAAAATTCATCTTTTATGCTTTGCAAAAGGATGGACAGAGCTTCATGTGATCTCTGAGAAAAGGAGCTAAGGTTTTTAGGGGTTGCTTGTCTTCCAGTGGGTCATTTTTCCACACCATTCTACAAGATCCCATAACTTTATAACCATAAAATAATATTTTAATCAAATTCTCCAAATATTGTAGTTAGTTCCATTTAATAGCTGAGACTTATCCAACGAAAAACTAGCGAACTATCCATTTTAAATTTTCAAATGATACTGCACCGAATACAAATGAAGAATCAAATCAAAGAAGCCAAATAGAGACAAAGAACAAAGCTATAGATATTCTAACTTGATATACAAATGCAAACAACTTTGAATTAATCAAAAATAGCTTCCTTGATCGAGTTTAAGATCAATTTAACAAAGCTTAATCAATATCGAAATCATGATCTGTTAATATATTAATTAACCAATTAATTATTTAAGTACTTAAAGAGATCTTAAAAAATACGGCAGATTAAATAATTAAAATGATAAAATAAATTAGATAAATCCACTTGACATGAATCTAATGGCTTAAGAGAGACACGCGTCACACATTCGAATTCTCCTGTTAGGTTAATTATGCATTATATTAAGATATTTACTTGGTTATGTATTTAATAACCACATTATTTTAATATTGATTATTTGTTGCATTATTGTTGCAACTATTCTTGTTTGTATTTAATTGGTTATTGCTTCCCATATGATATTTTGGAAGCTTATGTAATCAGGGATATTGTTGCACCTGTGCAACTTATTTTCTTGTGTGTATTCAGTTGTATAATACCTATAAGTATTGTAGCTCATACAAATGTAAATTGGTTGATTTGATATTAATATAATTTATCAGATTCTACCCCTATTGCTCAGATTACATTTGGTACCAGAGTTGGTTAATCTGGACCTATGAGTAGAGAAGGTGTGGAAAGAGAGAGAAAAAGAGATAGAGGATATTGGAGAAGCATTTGTAGTAATTAAGAGCCCGTGTAACCTTGTGCAACTTCCCACCCCATCCCTGCCTCCCCACAACCTCTTATTCATTCCAGGTGTTTGGAACGCAATTTTTTTGCACTAGTGCATCTTACATCGAAAAAAATTGATGCGGGAATAGGAATTAAAAAAATTACCCAACGAGGGGTTTTGCCTCTAAATCTAGAGGTTTGTTGATTCCCTGCCAACTCTAGCAGATTTCTGCTAAATTTGGAGGAACCAGGTTGCATTATGGAGTAAGCTCTAAATTGAGTTGTTTGAGCTTCCCACCGAGCCCCTGACCGAGTTTATTTTCATCATTGGAGGTATGTTGTTTGCACTCCACTCGGCCGAGCTTTGTTGAGTCTCTACATTGAGCCTCTATCTGAGTTATTTCAAATCACGCGTGCATTGGGAGAGTTGAGGCATTCGGATCCGAGTTGGGTCATTAAACGGATCGAGCGTGTATCGACCCCTTCTAAAAGGTGAGATCAACAGAGTCATATTACGTTACAATCTCTACATTTTTGAATCCAGCTGAGCAATCCCCAAGCCAAGCCAAATATCGATGAGTTGCATTGATCCACTGTGTAATCTCCTGGCGTGCACCCACGAGTTGTTTGAAGCACTTTGTGTGTTTCGCTTCGAGGTTGAGCCTTCTCTTGATTGAGCAATATTGTTTGTTAATAGTGATTCAAATCAAATTGATGGAGTAATACCACAAATCCCACAAGCTAACATCCATTAACACATCATTGAGGTTCTCAATCGCCATTCGATTCAAGCCATATCTCCAACCTGTGAAGTCGTCCTTAATGCCAAGCCGAACTTGTAGAAGAAAAACAAAACGCAAACGGTGGAGTCAATAAAAAAATAAAAAATAAAAAGGAGCGGTAGCGTTAAAAGCATAAGGAAATTTGATCCGCTTGGGCGAAAACCCTAATCCGCATTCTACTCCTCTCGCGAATGTCACAGGACTCGAAGCTCGCTCCACATTGGACTCCAACTCAACCAAATAGTTGTTCTCGAAAGGTGAGTCATTTTCATCTTTATTAAACATAAGTTGCTTCGCTTTATTACACAAGTGCACTATGTACCATGACGGTTAGAGGGAATGACTTGGGTGGGTGAGGTTTGGGGTTCACCCCATCCCAAACTCATTTTTAAACCAATTTGATTTTGGAGACTATTCACATTATATTATGTGAATAAATAAATTATACTATGTGAATAAATAAATAAATAAAATTAAATGAGTTATTCTTGTTTCAACAACTCATATTAATTATTTGTGTGTGTACGTTGAGTTGTAATAACAACTCAACTTAAGATAATGATGTGAAAAATTCTAGGGAGTAAGAATAAGAGATAGGGATGAGAGATCTAAAGAATACAAGATGAAGTTTGAATCCATAAATGAAGAATTAAAAAATCCTATAAAATGTAATCTCTATTTATTAATATAATTATGGAGAGTTTTATAAATATATCTTTTTGTTCACATCTCTACCAAAAATTACATTCTACACCATGCATGGGTTTTACAAAGGTGTTGATTCCTAGGAGCTAATCATTGAAAGTGGTTAGGAAAACTATTGTTGGGGTTTTTGTATTCTATAAAGATCGACCAAGTCCTGGGATGAAGGGGACACAAGATGCATGCAAAAACATCATCTAATTATGAATTTTAGTGCACTAAGTATGTTAAGTGTTGAAAATTGCATGGTATTGTAAGTCAATATTGTAGTTTCAAAAAGATTGTGTATGGACTATGAAGTAATACAAATAGAGTCTTGTTAAAATCTTGTTGTACTATTGGTTTAGATAAAGTGAAATAATAATGATCTTTATTTCTAGGTTTTTACTCAAAAATTGCTTCCCACGGTAAACATGTGTCTATATATTGTGCTTTATTTACAAATTACATTATTTTAAGGTTCACGTTTTATTTCATATTTTTAAGAATATATCTAGTTAAGTTTTTGGCCGGGTTTGCAAGGTTATGTGTATATTTTCCCAACATTTGGTAGTAGAGCTTTTAGGTTTCTTATATCTAAAGAAACTTTGGGATAATATTTTAGAATTTTGTTTAACTAAAGCATGTGAATATTAAATAAGGATAAGAAATGTCTGGAATTGCTATAATAGAGATTGAATAATTCAATGGGAAAATTTTTGAGATATGGAAACTCAAAATGGAATATCTCTCGATTGACAAAGATTAGTGGATTTTTGTGGCACTAAAAGGACCTACGGGGTTGAATCAAGAGGAATGAAACAAATTTGATATGAAAGCAAAAAAATTATCTAGTTTTGTTTATCAAATTTAGTACGATTAAATGTATCTAATGAAAGATGATGAAAAATATGTGGGATAATTTGGGAAATCTATATCAGGAAAAAATATCTAATTAAAAACTATTTTTGTGAAGGAAGATGTATTCCTTGAGAATGAAATATGGTTACTCAATTCTGAGCACCTATATTCATTTTAATGAGTCGCTTATTGTATATTTATATCAAGATAGAGGATGAGGATATATGTATTACACTTTTACATTCTTTTATAGACTCTTGAAATAATCTAGTGATGGTGGTCATTAGCACTTCTACCAAGCTCAAAATGGATGATATTATCTCAGCCTTATTGTAAAAGTAAGGCATAAATCAATTGAATATCACCAATGTGATGGATTTTTGGTACATGGGATGGTGTAGGGAAAAGGAAAATGGAATATATGTGAGAAATACACAAATAATAATGCTAAATCAAAGACTAAAAATAAAACCTATTTGAAGAAATGTTGGAATTATGACAATTCAAAACACTTTAAGAAGGATTACAAGGTGAATCTTGGTAAGAATAAACCACTTGATGGTTCATTTTCTAGTAAAAACCAATGATGAAGGTGGTGATGTGTAGTTCGCGTATTTGAGGGTGTAGTCATGTAATATAACATGGTTGTTTAACTATGGTGCACCCTACCATATGTTGTCTCACGAGATTGGTTATGTGAATATGAGAATTATGATGGTGGTAATGTATTTCTAGGAAATAAATCCATTTGCTAGATTATGTGTAAAGGAAGACTTAAATTAAGGTTCATCGACAGAGAATCGAAAATCTCTATGGATTTATTTACATTCCATTCCTTCAAGGAATTTAGTTTTGATCAAAAAAGTTGGGCCCTAATTTATCAAAGGAAAATAGGATTTTTGGATAAGTATTCCCTTCCTCATTTCATAAGGTACTTCTTTTCCAAGCGTGCATGCCTTTTCTACTTTCCATATTTTTATGGAGCATGCCTTCATAGTCACAAAGGAACCTAAACCGAGTGTGATCAAAAGGTTTAAATGAAGACTATATGTTGACATGTGGGGATATACAAGCTATAAAATTCTCATGTGTGTGAAGTAATCATGATACTATAATAGAGCTCATGTGCAAGAACTATTAGAGAGATCTAGTTAAAGGGAAGATCAAGGAAAATTAACTATATATTTTGGGCCACGTGTTTGTTAAGTGAGGATCAATGGCACACAAACATAATGAATATATATTTCACTGATGGAGTGGAGTCCTTGAGGAGATAAAACCTCCATGTTGGGAATAAGGACAAAGATTTATTCCACTTAGAATGTGCACTTCCCTCTTAACCGAGAGTTAAAATTTGTGAACATGGCTCGAGGGATAGTATAATTGATGTTGAACTGATGAAGGGAAAGAACCTATCAATATAGATACTCCTTGAAGAGTTAGTGTAAATGGTTTCTTAGTTGGTTAGTTGTGTTGGCTATTAAGGTTGTTAAGATTTGATTGATCCATTGTGAAATTAATATTGTTAACATTAGAGTTATTTATCCTTCTTTAATTGTAATAGTGGTTGGTATATGAATGTTAAGAGACTATCGTGATGATATTTATTATAATAAATTACTAACATTAGCCCATTCATGCAAGGATATTATGACTAGTTTGTGTGTACCTTGAGGAAGTAATGGGCTAATGTTGTTAATCTAGAGTTTTACATGTTGATATCATTGTTTGCACTAATCTAATTGTTACTTTGAATAAGTTGAAACATTAAAAACACTCATCATTCATGCCAAGCCTAATAGGGAGTGTTCTTTTCCTCATGCCTTGGGAAATCATGATAATAATATGCTTAGCATGATAAGCCATCATGGTACATTATAACAAATTACAATGCACGTCAATGGGAGAAGGCTTGTGCGTGCAATACTACGATTGAGGCGAACTTAGGTGCACATCATTTTTATTTTTATTTTAGGACTAGTTAAATTGTTTTGACATGATGAAGAAGGATAATTATTTTTGTAATCACTCAATAAAATATTATTCATCGGTTGGATATATTGGAAGAAATATTTGTGTAGAAGCACCTAGTCATAGGTATTGCTCACTACATACTTGGGTAGAGAAATATTTACCACTTACTCTATGAAAAATTCTTTAGCAAGTTACTTAGAAACGTATAAACTTGGTTGGCTATATATTATTTTCAAAAATTCTTAATTTGGGAATAAATATAGTTGAAATCCATAACACATTAGAAGACACATGTTGCATGATGAGACATGGAAATCCACAATAGATTTTTAGTGGAGATGAAATATTTGTAGCTGCATTATAGAATACACGCTTCCACCTAATCCCGCACTAGATAGGAAGAAAAAATGAGTGCATGTACTGTTTAGGTGGATGGAGAATTAAACAAAATGTGCCAAAAACTAATCAGTTTCCTATAGTGAATATTACCAAAAGAGAATATTTTTCTCACACGTAAGCTTCTCAACCCCCCTTAGAAGTGATCAAGCGTGAAAAACCACAATTAGGAAAGGGTTACCCCAATGGGAGACAACATAAATAAATTTTATAGGAGACAAAAGGAATAATAAAATATCTCTTAGGAGAGATTGAGTTTCTCGAGAAGATGCGAGACACTAGAAATAAGGTAAGGGAATCCCAAAATTTAAAGATTCAAAAGAGATGAATTCAAAGAATTCCATAAAATTTTGTCAATGAAGGCATCATACCACTAATTTTCCAATGGATCTCTTAGAAAATTAAGGACACAACACTTGAAAAACACTTTCATCAAGTATAGAGAAGGGATCTCAAATCCACACATACTAAATAATATGATTGCGAAATCCTATTCTATGTGTAAATAGATGGTTGGAATTTTAATGAAACATTGGTAGAAATGGGTGTGGAAATAAAAATACTTAAATGTGATGCATGGAATAATATGGGGCACCCCAAACTTCATCAATATTCACATATCATGTTAATGGATAACAAAACCCATGCACTACCAATATGTGTCCTAAAAATATGCCGTTATCAACATCATGGGAGCCATTTTTAGAGGATACTTTGAGGTAATTAGATTTTCGAGAGGAAGATAATTTTCTAGCACTCCTTATAAGACCTTGGTGTTACACAAATAATATAGGTCTACACTTCAAGAATTATTATATCATCTTTGAGAATGAGTGACAACACGTGATTATACCGATAGACACTAGCCAAAAGGGCCCATACATAGAAAATGATGAGGGAAAATAAGACTTGGATCATATATAAAACATAAAATCTTAAAGTGTAGGACATTTTGATCCAAGAGAAAGAGGAATGTTCCAATGGGATGATGTGCATTCAACCTCAAATGCAACTAATGTACTTTGTGAAAATCGAGACTCATGGGTCATATGAACCGATTGGAAGAGATTGCGAAAAGGTTCAATGAAACAAGTGGTAGATGATAAGTGTAATACCAGAGCATAAGGTTAAGTGTGTACAGATACTTGGCATGGAAAATAATATCCCTATACCTCAATACCATGGTGGTAATAATGTCCAATACATCCTTTAAGAAATGAATGAATATATGTTGCATGAGAAGGTGTGAACGAATACTAGGGTTTATACAAAGATGAGGTACTACATATATGTGGTGGAAAACACATTGCCTATTTTTAAAATCATGGGAACAATTTCATCAGGTTATGCGTGCATGTTTTGACTAAACGAACCATGTGTCTAAGCTACCAAGCTATAGTGGAGTGACCAGACCTGAGGAAGATTTGGCAAGATGTGAAGTGGCTCAGAAAGAGGGCACCTTATTACTCAAACCTGCCCTCATAATCATAAATTCTATTGTACCTTATACATTTAGGAATGCACTTGGTATGTGGACAATGAGGTGCGAGCTAAACTACTAAATAGTAAGATATAAAAGTTGACTTTGTGCATACCTTCACATTCACCTCTAACACGCCCAATTTGTACCAGTCACTTCAAGTAGATTTGGAGAACCATATTAGGTGATAATTTTTTTGGAGAGAATTCCATGCAAAAATTATGCAAGGAAAAGGGAATGAATTTTTCAAAAATATTTGAAGATCACATCATAAATATTGATTCTAGGAAAGAGGATGAGACCATATGGTTAGCAAACAATTGGAAGAGTATGGGTAAGGAAAAATTATTCATCGAGATAGATGAAAAAACAATAACTAACCACACCAATATCGAGACATTTATTGGATCACGTGAGGTAATGGATAAAAAGGTTCAAAAATCTAGCATAAAATGTGCCCTAAATTCAATAAAGGTTAGTATTAGAACTAAGGAAGTGCCAAATATTATGATAATTGAAGACTATTGGTATAAGGTAGAGGTAGCCAAAATAATAGAACTAGTACATGACTATAAAGAAATTTTCCTACGTAGTAACTCATAAATTAAGGGTGTATGCCCTTATTTTGTAAATCGCACATCAATTTGGTAGAAGATGTTAAGTCAATGCACAAGATACCATCACTGAATATGAACATGTGTGCAAAGGTCCAAGAAGAAATTGAAAATATGTTATTAGTAAGAGTAATAGTCCCAATGGAGGAATTCAAATGGATAATCCCCATGGTGATCAACATCATGAAGGAAAACCACATAATAATATGTTTGGATTATACATAATTGAATGCATATGTCTTGTTGATCCATTTCATAAACCCTTTACAAAAGATATTTTGAAAGGTGCCATGGGCCAAGAGATAAACACATTCATAAATGTGTTTTTGGGCTATCATCAAGTGCAAATAGCTAAAAAGGATCACCAAAAGACAATGTTTGTGATAGAATGGGGATCTGTTTCCTACGTTGTGAAGCCCTTTAGGCTAAAAAAATGCACTTGTGGTGTTCTCATGCATTGTGATGGTGATCTAAAAACGGTACTAATTTTTAGAACTTTTCAAATTTCCAGATACTAGGAACTCAACATTAATTTACTGGTTCAATTTCCCCAAAATTGATTAATTCCTTTTAATACATGCACCTCAGCCTAATTATCAATCACAACACTGAAATGTGCATTCAATTGTAAATTGTGGATTATGGATACTGAAATTATCTTAAGTCCATTTTCCCGTTTGTAATGATGATTTCTTAATCAAATAATTAAAATCCATTTAACTAATTTTTATCTAATCAAAAGCTTCATTCACAATAGAATTAAACATCCACAACACAAGATTGATAATGGAGTTCACCCAAAGGCTACATCTCTGGATTCTCGAAAAGAGAATCGATCTATTCAACATCCAATGAAGTATAATTAACCCTTCAATAATGACTAATATACCTTTATACCTACAAATGAGCTGATCTAAGACTCAAGGAACTCTGAAAAATAACAAAAATTGTCCTAAGTCAATTTGTGGCTCCTATAGTGCTTCCACAATGTGACCCCCTAAAAATTACCCAAAAAAACCTATAAAATGGAATATTTTTAAACATTCCATGCAAAATAATTACATTTCTCGAATCCTTATGAAATTATGAGAAACTTTCCTTTTACACTAAGGCTTGATTTGGCCCTTAGGTGCTCGAAAAACTTAGATCTTTGCTTGATCCCGATTACTGTTTGTGCAAATGTGATGGAAAATCACCTACACCAAAAATAGGTAAAACTTCATGCAAAAAAATTAAATATGTGTATTCCTCTCATAATTTTGAGCATTTTGGTTTTCACACCAAGTTCTAACTCGAAGCATAAGTGCCTCAAAAATGGCCTTCTCTGAAACTACCCATGTTCTGCTTTTCCAAGACACCGAGCACAATGCTCTATACATATACTTGTGAGCTCATATTTTAACTTGATTTAGCTGATTGGCAGTTGGTTGGAATGTGTGGTTTACATGCCCGATTCATGGGTTAAATCACACCCCCTCCATTTTCCCAAGACGCTTTTGCGTTCAAAGTGGGTAGATCCCACATGTATAATGGGGTGGTGGTTGAAAGGTTTAAGAATAGGCATTTAGGCCTCTGGAGTTATGGCTTCAGCCACACTTATACACCTTTTTTTGGACCAAACAAGATCTACCCAACCATTATAGTTTGTCGAGCTGATTTTTATTTGGATCGCTTTGAGTCTTGGATTGTTGTTTATTTGTTTGGTTCTTTACTACGCTAGCTATATGTGTCAAGTTAAACATTGAACTTCACATGTAGATAGGGCCATGAGCATTATGAACGGTTGATTGCACCAGTAGGTGTTGAGCCATACACTGAGGATCCATCGAGTTTAATGGGATAAAATAGATCCCGACCAATATAGTCATAAGCCCAAACAATGTTAAATTGGATAATATTAATCCCGAACATTGTGGTATAAACTCAATCCATACGAGCAATATGGAGATAACAAAGATCAACTTGGTGGGGAGTTGATCACCCCACCGAGATAAAAATAATACCTTGTTGAGTTGTTAATGCAAAATTGATCTCGTGGTGGCAAGCCACATGGTGGCTTGAGGGCCCACCACGTCGACAAATGCAATATAGCTCTCAAAAATTGAGCTCCCCTTTGTTACAAAAATTGAGCCTCTTGTTCCATTGACCCACAATGTGAGTAAAAGACCAAAGGACCAAAACAATTTTAAACAACCTTTTTCCTTCTTGCCCAGTGCCACATTTCACCTTGCTATTGGTCCATTTATTGACCCGTGTTGACCCATTTAAGAACTCATCTTTGACTAACGATAAAATATGCATACAAAATTTGTTTTAGAATTTCTTCATACTTTTGTTAGAAAGGTATCGAGACCACTCTACAAAGGTGGTAATGGTTTAGGAGGTTTAGGAAAACATCAACACCTAAAAACTCCTCTGGATCACTCCTCCCAAATTGGCAATGCTTTTGTCCACAAAACGTTATGTATCAACCCATCAACATGTTAACTCTTCCTGAAAATTCACAAACACATACAGGAACCGAAAAAAACATTATAGGTTAATCAAATGTAAATATTTGATTAGCTAGTCGATAACTGATCAGATAATAACATCCATTTAAGCTAGTGTCCAACTAAAACGCGTTGCCCCACAACTCTACACACAACTGTGAACTGTCAAATCCCCTGTAATGCCATCACAAATAACTGGCCTGATAATAACACCCAATTAAACTAGTGTTCAACTATCACTTTATGATATGGTCAATTACTTAAGTTATAATTATATAACACGAGATCAAAGTATATCGACATCAAAACTTCCTCTAATTAGGCTAGTGTCCATTTTCTATCTAAAACTGTAAAAATACAAATATTCACTATCCAATGTAGTTAGACCATCAATGTCACAATAGCTATAGTCATAAAACTGAATCCACATGAATCTTCCCAAACCATTGTAATGCCATCATAATTAATAAGTTAGATAATAACACCCATCTATAATGGAAGCTAGTGTTCAACTGACACATTGTGATTATGTTGATTACAACTACAAATATTCACTATTCAAAATAATAAAACCATCAACGCCAAAAAATGGCTATAGTCAAAATATGAATCAATGTGAATATGCAAATATTCTATCCATACATTGAACTATAAAAGGATAGATCAAACTATAATTGTGCTTACCCAAAATGGTGAACTACTAAATCTGCAAATGATCACCAGGCATACCTACACACCAGCTTGTTAGTGCAAATAATGTACACTTCAATTGTGACTACACAAAGTAGTCACAAATACATGCCCTAAAAATAAGGGTAGTCATGAATGTGTAATTACCCTGTGAGGACACAATGGAATTTGTATATTACCTACAAAATCAAAAAGGTATCAAAAACTTGCATAATGACATTTAATAACAGTACTCAAAATGCATTCCAAAAATTAGACATCATTCATAACATGCCCACTAAAACTGCATAACTACTTGCTAAAAATAGAAAGTGGTATATTACCATCCTTTAAAAATTAAGAAGTTAAATATGAGAATTTTAAACATGTCTCCCAGATCCTCTTACAGGTGACCCCATTTCCAATTTCAAAGTAATTAAAAGCACATGTGAATACATATTTCAACATACTACGGAAATCCACAAATTACTTTGAAAATTTGTGCATGCTTTTCAACAAATACTGCATTGTAAAAATAAGTCTATCCAACTCACATGAGCCTACATTCTCCATATCAACTGAATAGACTCATAAATGATTCAACAATGGATAGAGGTTGATTTAAAAACTATGGTTCAAAACTTCTTTACCAAAATATCCAACTTGTCTTACCATTCCTAGATGGTTCGTTGGAAGAATTTTCCATTAGTTATCAACCCGATGCCTCATCTAACACATCTACAACTGCTCATAGTGCACCTATACTTGTTCAACCACTGAACTCAACTACACCAACTGAAGCAATCATTGTTAATCAGATTAAAATGGAAGCAAAATATCGAGCTAGAACTAACTCTGATACCAAACTTGATCCAAAAATGGTACTATTTTTTTTTGTACTTTTCAAATTTCTAGATACTAGGAACTCAACATCAATTTATTGGTTCAATTACCCCAAAATTGATTAATTCCTTTTAATACATGCACCTCAATCTGATTATCAATCACAACACTGAAATGTGCATTCAACTGTAAATTGTAGATTATGGATACTGAAATTATCTTAAGTCCATTTTCCCATTTGTAATGATGATTTCTTAATCAAATAATTAAAATCCATTTAACTGATTTTTATCTGATCAAAAGCTTCATTCACAACATAATTAAACATCCACAACACAAGATTGATAACGGAGTTCACCCAAAGGCTACGTCTCTGGATTCTAAAAAGAGAATCGATCTATTCAACATCCAATGAAGTACAATTAACCCTTCAATAATGACTAATATACCTTTATACCTGCAAATGAGCTGATTTAAGACTCAAGGAATTTTGAAAAATAGCGAAACTATCTTGAAGTCAATTTGTGGCTCCTACAGTGCTTGCACAATGTGACCCCCTGCAAATGTTCCCGAAAAACACCTACAAATGGAGATTTTTAAACATTCCATGGAAACAAATTACATTTTTGGAATCCTTATGAAACTCGAGCAACATTCCTTTTGTACACCAAGGCCTAGTTCGGCCCTTAGGCACTCAAAAACTCAAATCTCTCTGCTTGTTCCCAGTTCCTTTTCATGAAAATGTGATTGAAAATCACCTACACCAGAAAATAGGTAGCAATTCATGGAAAACAAATTACATATTTGGATTCCTCTCATAATTTTGAGCAATTTTGGTTTTACACCAAGTTCTAACTCGGAGCATAAGTGCCTCAAAAATGGCCTTCTCTAAAACTTCAAACCCCTGTTATGCTCTTCCAAAACACAGAGCACGGTGCTATATATATATATTGGCGAGCTCATATTTTAACCCGACCGAGCTGATTGGCGGGTTGGTTAGAGTGGGTGGTTTGCATGCCCCAAGTCACGGGGTCGAGTCACACCCCCCTCCATTTTTTTGAGCCGCTTTGCATTCAAATTGGGTTGTATCCCACATGTATAGCATGAGGTCGATGGTTGAAAGCTTTAAAAATAGGTATTTAGGCCTATAGAGGTATGGCTTCGGCCATACCTTTATACCTTTGTTGGACCAAACAAGATCCATCGAGCCATTATATGCTACCGAGCTAATATGAATTTGGATCGCCCAAGTCTTGGGCTAATCGTTGTTTGTTTGTTTGATTCTTCATTGTGCTAGCTTATATGCTACGAGCTAAAAATTGAACCATCCATGTAGATAGGGCCATGAACATTGTGAACTATTGATTGCACCATTAGGTGTTGAGCTATACACTAAGTTTAATGGGATAAAATAGATCCCGACCAATATAATCATAAGCCCAAACAATGTGGAATTGGATAATATTAATCCCGAACATTGTGGTATAAACTCGATCCATACGAGTAATGTGGAGATAACAAAGATCAACTCGATGGGAGTTGATCACCCCACCAAGCTAAAAATAATAGTTTTTGGTAGGCTGTAATAGAAATGTTGAGCTCAAATACCTGCAATGCAAAATTGATCTTGTGGTGGCAAGCCACGTGGTGGCTTGAGGGCCCACCACGTCGGTGAATGCAAGATAGCTCTCACTACGGTCGGGCTCCCCTGCACATACAAACGTTAAGCCTCTTGTTCCACCGAACCACAACTTGAGTCAAAGAACGAAGGCTCAAAACAATCTCAAACAACATTTTTTCCTTATTGCCCAAAGGCCACGTGTCACCTTGTTATTGGTCCAGTTGTTGACTTGTTGACATGTGTTGACCCATTTAGGACCTCATCTTTGACCGATGATAAAATCTGCATACGGACTCTATTTCTTACAAGTTACGTATACCGTGGAAAAGGTATCGAACACTCTATAGTGTGGTAATGGTTTAGGGAGGTTTAGGAAAACTCTAACACCAAAAAAATCCCCGAGGATTAGATGGTTATGTTTGAAGACTTTATCCTAAACTTATTACAAGTATACTTGGATGATTGAATGTTATATAGCCTATTAAAATATCATTTTGAATGTTTATGCCTAATGGTTGAATGATGCCACCAACTACATATATGTTTAAACCTCAAGAAGTGTGTTTTTGTAACTCCTTTTGGAACATTTATTAGACATATTACATGCAAGGATGGAATGATTGTTGATCCACAAAAATAGTTTTTATCATCTAACTTGAGGTTTCACAAACATAATGATGTCTACACACATTCCTTAGACATTGTGGCTATTATATAAAATTCATCAAATAATATGCCAAGATTGTCATGTCACTAAGAAACTACTCAAGAAGAAAGGAGAATTTGAGTGGAATTAAGACCAAAAAAATTCTTTAAGGAGTTAAAATAAAAACTCTCCAATGTGCACATTTTACAATTTCCAAAATGAGCAAGCTCATTCTAAAAATTTAGAATGGGAAACCCCATTCCATGTATTTTTAATGCATATGAAATAACATTTGGATAAATTATTGTGCAACTAGGTCAAGATAACATAGATCATATAATCTTATTTTCTAGTAGAAAACTCACCCCTACAAAAAAAGATATACAAAAATAGAGCATGAAGGGCTCTCAATGCTTTGCATTGTAAAAGTTTAGGTAGTATTTTTATCAACCCCTTTATTTTCTATATGGATCACATGGCACTAAAATATTTAGTAAACAATTTAGTTCTACATGAGCACATATGTTGTCAGATCATCATGTTCCAATATTTTCAATTTTCTATGGTGGTAAAATGAGGTGAAAACAATTATGGCCCAAACCATCTCTTACGCATCAAAATTGGTGAGGAGGTGAATAATATTAAATATGGGATGCAAGATGCAAAATTCCTACATATTAAGAGCATCGCTCATTAATTGAGGTACATAATATTATTTTTATAGTTTGGAGTTGTGCACGATAATTGGATTGGTCAATGAAAGAAATAACTAGCAATGAAATAGGTAGCATATCAAATCATCGGTGGGGACGTGCATAAAATGGGAAGAGATGAAATGTTTCCTATATGTGTGATGGACCATGATAAATAAGGCATTTTAAGAGTAGGCCATGAAGAAATTGTGAGTTGTCACTATATTGGTGATGTAAAAATGTGGAAAATATTGAAGACGTGTCTCTAGTGGCAAAGCATTTTTCAAGATGTCAAGGACTATGCACAAAAATGTGATCATTGTCAAGACATCCGAAATCCTAATAAGTGGGATGAAATACCTTTGTACCCATTTCTCATGCAAGATCCATTTGAAAATGGGAAATTTAATTCGTCGTCATAATAAATCCATTCATGTAATAGAAAAGCATGAGGTAGATAATTATGACTCACAGTTACCTACGCATTAGGTCAAGGTTGAACTAACAAAAACCTACAAGGAAGTGATAGATGTCATATTCGTGTGGGAAAATATCATAAGAAGGTACATGTGGCCATTGATTTTAACCACTGACATGGCATTTAATTATTAAATAAGACATTACACATCTTATTATCATAGTTTATGATTGTGCATCATAAGACTATACCTTACCATCCCCATGAAGATGGAACAATGGAGGACTTCAAGAATATTTTGAGTACTACAATTACCAATATTTATGATATTGGGATAGAATATTGATATGAAAAGGTATCAACATTTCTATGGGCATATATAACTACATATAAGTGTTTGAACAGGAAAATTGATTTCAATTGGTATTTGGAGTAGTGAATGTGGCACCAATAGAATTTATGCTTCTATTTAGGAATTTCATATGTATTAATATGCATGATGAGACATAAATAAAAAAATTCCTTATAAATATTGATGAATAATGAGTGCACACGTGCTGGAATCAAGGTGTGTAGAAAACAAGACAAAAGGCGTGACATGATCCAAATATAAAAAAATAAACTTTTACAAGGGGTACACTCATTCTTCTCTACGAATCAAAGTTCATGTACCACCCAAGAAATATACAAACACATTGGTCAGTCCATATGAAATACATAAGACCTTTTCCATATGGGCATATAATTAAAAACATCAATGGAGATTTGTTGATATGTCACTTTAATGGAAGTAGGCTCAAACCCTACCATCCATGAAGGTCCTCTCTATAATTGAATAAGGCATATACCATTAAGTTAGATAAGTAATATATTTATAGTTAGTCTTACTTTATACAATTTTTTCATTGAAATAGATGTTCTTTTTTGTTTATTTGTTAACATTTTTATTAAGAGGCATCTATGTTCTCAAATTTTCAAATACATTGTAATTTGTTTTTACTTATTAAACTTCATGTTTTTCTTCTCAACGGTCTAAAAAATGAAAATTATTCACATAGGGGACCGCATGTATAATTATTGTGGGGTGAGATAAAGTATGGAAAATTTTGGTGCATTAGAAATATAATATCCTTTAGAAGCTGGGAAATAAAATAAATGCTCGCAAGCTACAATTTTGAAAACTTGTTCTTAAGAGTAATAAGGAATAAAATGGACTAATTGAAAAAGGTGCGGAGTAAGGGATGGTTGGAGCATGTGAAATAAGGAAGTGGAAATTAAAAAAAAATTACAAAGGATATGGGGTTCTAAGGCCCAAAAAAGGAAGAATTGTGCTAGATACATAAGGAGTGTGGTACAACATGGGAACATAAACAACAAACGTGTATAGAAATGTTGGTGAAAGAAATATATATTCCACATGAATCATGGGTGTAAAAATGTAAATAGATGATGCATTCACTTAACTAGTAAAATTTCAAATTCATTAAATGATTGAGATTTGGAAATAGGAAATGGTTGCAACCACTTCGCAATGAATGTAAGAGATAGTGAGGCAATATTTCACACATGTGATATATTAATTATGAAAAGACATAACAACTTCATAGGGGTATAAATGGAACAAATGAGATCACTCACAAAACACTTGAATTTTCAAAAATTCAAAGCTACAACTAAAACCCAAGTTATACTTGTAAAAGAGTTTAGAGGACTTAAAAAGACACCTCCCTAAAAAATTTAACAATTCAAGTTTGCAAACACACAATGAATATAACATACGAGAGGAAAATAAAAAAGAATATTGTAGGTTACAAGGCCATCATTTTTCCTTTTGAACCTCCATTAATGTGAGGGTCAAGCTCTTTCAACAAGATGAAGGGTTTCAAGTTCCTTAACCAACCTAGATTGAATAAAAAAGTGTCTAGAACCAAGTGGTGATTAGACAAAATTAAACTTGTGGAAGCACATGAATTCAAATTGACACAAGGATAAAGTTCCACTAATGAGTCGAGTTCATCAGGGAGAATCAAGTGGCTCAATAATGGAAGATGAAGATGAGGAAATATTCATAATCTAAGAGCTTGAATACCTAGACATAGAATTTGAGAAGTCGTAACCTAGAAATTCTTCTGAGGGAACAAGTAGGAAGAGGGTGTGTGTAATGATGCCAAACAAGAAAGTAAAGGGTGGGGCTAAGACCATCACTCCCATTGAAACATATTTTAGAAATGGAATATCTAAAAATCCGTGGTATGTGAAGAATATTATAAGTCTATGGTGATGATATGTAAAATCAAAAATTCAATCATCATGCTCCAAGACCGGAGGCAAAAATTTCCCATGATTATATAAAAAAATAGACATAAAGATCCCTCTTTGGTGAAATTATATTTGATAATAAAGACGAAGCTCAAACTAGATCAAGTGGGGCCCTTATAGTTATTTGAGTTTCCATACTTTGGAAAGCCTATGGATCTAATTCAATTTCTCATTTCTCATCCATGATGGATATTTCTACTTCATTAGGCACGGATGAGAATAAAAACCTCTTAATCGGATTGGTTTGCACTAAAGGTGACATTGGGTTAGATGTGCATGACAGAAATAAGTAGAGAATAATGGGGATTTGATATAGTATAAATGAGGAGGGCACACCTTCCCCATTACAAACATCAAGGACCTAAAAATAAGGGTTGCAACATTCCTCATCAACTCCAAGCCGGTAGAATCTAAGAGAAGGGTAGAGGTGAACATGAAATTCTTGCACATAATGCACAAATGAAAAAAACATGCGTTATAGCCTCATGTAGTATATTGTAGAAACAATAGAAGATGATGCATGATTTGTGCATGTCATCAAAGGAAATTTTACTTAGGGCATGATATTATTCATGTTATATCGGGGTAAGTGCATGGAAATGGGGGGCCAAAAGGGGGTCAAAAAGGGACACATTTTTCCTTAAATTAGCGAAACATGAACTTCAACTAATAATTCAACATGCATATTCTCAAAATTTGAAAAAGTGATAAGAATGAGTACCGCAGAGCTTGGAATCTAGTTTCTAAACTACTATTTTTTTAAATGGTGGAGATTAAGAAGGTCAAATTGGTGTGCACGTGCAAAGTATTTCTATTTTTGTGTCAAAAAGATAAGAACCTATTGTATGTGTACCCACCCATTTTTTTATTTATATAAATTATTTTTCAAATCCCTTTAGCAGAAAGTTATCTAAGACCATTTGTGAAGTCCCACTAATTTTTCATAATTTTTGGATGAATATATTTATTTTTATCAATTTTCAAAGTACACATATCCCGAAAATGAAATATTTTTGTGTGTACCCCCATAACTTTGAGAAAAAAAGTCATTTTTTGTTTTTTTGTGTAGAATGGAGTTTAGAAAACCCACTATATTTGGAAATTTGGATGAAAAAATCATAAATTGTGCACCAAAACATAGGCATAGGTTTTCGTAAGAAAAGAAGGCACTAGTAAAATAAATTATGGATGAAAGCCTTAAACTAATCGGATTTTAGAAATAATTATATCGTTATCAAGGTAAAACCGAGCTTGACATTGTAGTATAATTTATTTTTGAATATTATGTTATAATGCATGAGATATTGGGGTGCACACGTGATATTTTGATGTTTTTCGTCAAATATAAATTTGTTTACTTGATTATACAGATCCAAACCTTTGGTTTGGATATCGAAGCAAATCCAATCCTATGGATTGGGAATTTCAAACAAAGACAATGAAACGCACTTTTTCGCGTTATAACGTGAGTGTGTTATAGTGCGCTTCATGTTTGCTATTTGGTATATGTGCTTATGGGAGGGATATATTTATTAAAATAAATGGTTCAAGTATAAGTTTTCTTTTAAGAAAAACTTATACTTTAAATTTATTTTAGTAAATATAAGAAGTTAGGTCACTTTGTACCTTATGGAACTAGTCTCACAGCTCCATCTGTCACATTTTAGAAGATAGTTTTTCAGATTCTAATCTGGTCAGTACATAGGTATTTTTAGGACTTCAAGATTCAACATTCAAATTTCCTTGAAGCTTTTAGGGTTTAAATTATACAATCAATATCTATGTTGTAAAAGAATATATTCATTATTTAGGTTTTGGTTCCTTTTGAATTGGTTATTAACATTTGTAGGAGTATAAAGATTAATAAAATAAAAACTTATACTTTAAATTTATTTTAGTAAATATAAGAAGTTGGGGCCTCTCTGCACCTTATAAAACTAGTCTCAAAGCTCCATATGTCACGATTTAGAAAATAGTTTTTCAAATTATAATCTGGTCAGTCGATGTAGGTATTTTTCAGGATTTCAGCATTCAACATTTAGCCTTCAAGCTTTTAGGGTTTAAATTATACAATCGATATCTGTTTTGTGAAATAATATAGTCATTGTTTAGGTTTTGGGGCCTTTTGGATTGGTTATTGACATTTGTAGGAGTGTTAAATGTGTCAAAATTAGAATTTACAAACCTCATAACTCTCAAAGGTAGCGAAAACTGATCAAATATATGGACTCATAAATTTTCCCATGAGCATGGAGTTTAATCCTAATTTTGTCTTAGAATATGGTAAAATCATATTATGGATGAGTACCTACTTTACAAGCTTAGGGAATGCATCTTTCACTTCCTAGTCAATGGTGTGTCCTTCCTCTGGCCAGCCTGCCTCAATACCACTCTCAACTTGGATCAAAATAAATTATTAACAAGGTTTTTTTAGTTTGTTTCAATGTGTAGGGATGATTGGATACGATGATTGATGAGTTCAATGTGACTTAATGAAAGATAACTTCATTTAGAGGCCTAAAAAGGCCATTCTGAGATAATTAAACACCCTCTGGGAGAGTTCAAGAAATATATTAAGTATCTGGAGGTGATGTCAAATAATCTTGGAAGTGTTGGAGGAAATTTAGGAATATTGTTTAGGGCTTAGGGTTTAGGGTTTAGTGTTTAGGGCTCAAGTTTTAGGGTTTAGGGTTTAGGGTTTAGGGCTCATGGTTTAGGGTTTAGGGTTTATGAGTCAATGTTTAGGGTTTAGGGCTTAATGTTTAGGGTTTAGGGTTCAAGGTGGTAAAAATAGGGTTTAGGGTTTAGGGTTTAGGGCTCGGGGTTTAGGGCTCATGGTTTAGAGTTAAGGGTTTAGGGTTTAAGGTTTATGGTTTAGGTTTAAGGTTTAGGATTTAGGTTTTAGGGTTTAGGGTGTAAAATTTAGGGATGAGGGTTTACGATTTAGGGCTTAAAGTTTAGGGATTAGGGCTTAGGGTTTAGGTTTTAGGGTTTATGGTTTAGGATTTAAGGTTTAGGGTTTAGGGTTTAGGGCTCAACATTTAGGGTTTAGGTCTTAGGGCTCAAGGTTTAAGGTTTAGGGTTTAGGGTTTAGGGATTAGGGATTATGGTTTAAGGTTTAAGGGCCAAGGTTCATGGTTTAGGGCATAAGGTTTAGGGTTTAGGGTAAAATGTTAAGGGTTTAGGGTTAAGGTTTAATGCTCATGGTTTAGGGTTTAGGGTTAAGGGTTTAGGGGTTAGGTTTTAGGACTCATGGTTTAAGGCTCGGGTTTAGGGATAAAGGTTTAGGGTTGATGACTTAGGGTTTAAGTTTTAAGGTTTAGGGTTTATGATTTAGGGTTTAGGGTTTAGGTTTTAGGGTTTATGGCTTAGGATTTAGGGTTTAGGGTTTAGGTTTTAAGGCTCGGGGTTTAGGGTTTAGGGTATAGGGCTCGTGGTTAAGGGTTTAGGGTTAAGGGTTTAATGCTTAGGGTTTAGGGTTTAGGTTTTAGAACTTAGGGCTTATGGATTAGGGCTTAGGGCATATAGCTTAGGGCTTAAGGTTTAAGGTTTAGGGTTTAGGGCTCAAGGTTTAGGGTTTAGGGATTATGGTTTAGGGTCAAGGGTTTAGCGATTAGGGTTTAGGGTCGAGGGTTTAGGGTTTAGGGTTTAAAATTTAGGATATATGGCTTAGGGTTTTGGGTAGTAAAAATATGGTTTAGGGTTTAGGTTTTATGGTTTAAGGTGTACATTTTAGGGTTTAGGGTTTACGGTTTAGGGTTTAGGGTTTAGGGTTTAGGGCTAGGGTTTAGGGTTTAGGGCTCGGGGTTTAAGGTTTAGGGGTAGGGGTTTAGGGTTTAGGGTTTATGGATTAAGGTTTAAGGTTTAAGGGTCATTGTTTAGGTTTTTAGGGCACAGGGTTTAGGTTTTAAGGCTCACGGTTTAGGGTTTAGAATTTAGGGGTTAGGGTTTATGGCTCATGGTTTAAGGCTCGGGTTTTAGGGCTCAAGGTTTAGGATTACCCATTCACTTACTGTAATGTTCTGTGTCTTACCCATTCTTATTAGTATTAACAAAGAGTATTCAACTAAAAATGGTTCATCTGCTTTATAGGCAAAACATTCAAAGAGAGTCATCCAATATGATGTCTTTCATCTGTTGATATTTTGAAGAAGGAAATTTCAGGATATCCAATAACAATTCGGTATAAAGAAATGTTACCCAATACAACTATCTTATTTTTCCCATCACATGGGAACTATTTCACTCACTGTAATGTTTTGTGTCTTACCCATTCTTATTAGTATTGACAGAGAGTATTCAAATGAAAAGGGTTCATCTACTTTGTAGGCGAAAATTCAAAGAGATTCATCACAATTTGATGCCTTTCATCTGTTGATATTTTGAAGGAGGGAAATGCCAGATATCCAAGAACAATTTGGTACAAATAAATGTTACCCAATACAACTATCTCCTTTTTCTATAGCTTGTGAAATATTTGGAGCTCCAAGAGTGTTATAAATTGAGAATAACAAGTCCAAGTGGTATTTCTGGGTCTGACGGATTAGGATACCAAGCAAATTTGATCATTTTTTACGCTCTTTTGAATAATTCTTTCAGTTGCAAGTTGTCGGGAATGAAGGTTTCATTCGAAGAATAGAGCTTGATATGTCTAGTGCTTGTGTAAGCTAGAAATTTGAGAGGATTTTTGAGGTTCAATTTTATTTTCCAAGATGCATTACTCCAATGTTTGAAAATGTTTCTCCAGATGCAACGACATTCTTATTCAGACATTCAATGATTCCTTAATGTCTAATCCTACCACATAACCCAAAGAATCCTCAATCCTTGGATACAAGGAGACATTGTTACTTGGCTTCCAATTATGCGATAGAGATATTTTTAAATTTGTGTTATGACCTCTAAATTTGTATGCATTAGAATTTGTTTGGATATCACATCACACCCTTCACTAGGTGTGATGACCACCCCTATATTTTTAAGGCACTTTTGAAAGCATCCATGGGTTTATCATATAAGGAATTATCAATGAATGAAAGGTCACTAAGCCATAGGCGAGTTGACTCCCATTCATAACTAAACAATAAATATTTACTAGATGATTAATAACCCATGTGTGTTCTTAGCCATTCCCCTTTTTTATGCTTATTTTGAACACTTTGAGAAATTATGTCAAATTTGTTATCCATTCCAGGTAATATAAGAGCTTTCTCTTTCTCTGAGGAGAGGATCTGCAGAAATTTGGTTACGATCCTACACCTCCGCGTTGGTATATTCTTTATGTTTCTTAGTTTCCTTTGAGATTAATTTTTGCGTTGTATTGGTGGCCATAAAATATGTATATAGGGATCTCTTGCAGGACCTATTTAATTAGAATGACTCTAACATGCCAATGATAACTAAAGAGGTTAGTCCACTAGTTTTTTCTTGTATTCATAACATATGAATAGTATATATAGGGGATTATAGGTAGTATTTCATTATCATTTGAGCATTTGAGTCTTATTATATGGTTCGAGGTTGCCCCCTCGAAGTGGCGAAGCTATTCTAATTGCATATTGAGATCATTATTCTGAAATATTGTGTTATTTGGTGTTCTATTATTTCTCTTAATCTGAATTATACAAGTAATTTCATTACAAGTGGTATCAGTCGCGATCTAGGCAAATTAGGCAAAAACCCTAATTTTTTGTTTCCACCACATATTGCGAACCAGAGCGAATTGGTGGGAGATATTTTTACCAGAGTTGTGAAAGCATTTCAAGTAAGGTTCCTTTAAAATTTCAGACTTTTTTGATTTATTTTGCAAAAGTTATTACAAATTTAGGTTTTTCATAAAATCACTCCCTAGGGTGCAAATTGTGGAAAATTTTCAAGTTCTTTACATTTTCGGAAAGCTCTCAAAAAATAGTATTAGTATCTTCTCTGTGTTTTCCCGTTCACCGAAATTGTATCAAAACCCTAAACCCTAAGATTTGACATCATGGCGGGGCCTTCCACAAGAGCAAAAAGAATCCTAAGCACTCTCCGGTAAAACCCCGATAAAGATGGGGTAGTGATTGAAGAGATGGAGTCGAAGGGGTAAATACAAATTCCTCAAAACTAGGGTTTACCTCGGTTGATCATAAGGTGAGCCAACTTGAGTATGAGTTGCGAAATGTACAATCTGAGATGGCCTCTAAAGGAGACATAACCCAAATCAATCATCGGTTGGATGATATCATGCAACATGTAAAGGGTAAACAATATGGCCCAAATCCAGCCCATATCAACCAAGGAGGATCTTCAGTTCAAAATCATGGACAAACTAACCATATGGATCACTTTTCCAAATCCCATCGAATCAAACTTATTCCGCAACCACTAACATGATGCCGAAAGTGGATATGCACAAATTTGATGGTAAGGATCCCCTAATTGATAAATCAAATGGAGAACTTCTTTGAGTTACATCAAACACCATCAGACAAAAGGTGACATCGGCATCCCTATATCTTGAACCCGACCAATTTGTTTGGTATCGCTGGTTATGTGCTCGAGGCGTAAGAATGGTCTAGGTGTCACTGGACAGCTTTTTACCGAGGAGTTGCAATTGCACTATAGTTCCAAAGTGTTTCGTAGAACTACTTTAGTCAATTAGCAAAGTTACGGCAAACAGATCACCAAAGATTATGTGCATCAATTCCAAAACCTATCCTTAAGGGTGGAGAATATTCCGTAAGAGAATCAATGACTTGTTTCTTGGGGTCTTAAGGACCACATCGAGCATGAGGTACGATGTTTAATCCAATCAAGCTTTCTGATTCTATTATCATGGCACGTCGTGCAGAGGAAAAAAATTCTTTTGTAGTAGGAGGCCACCTTTCATTAACACCAGAGACCGTAGTATCTCTTCCCCTTCATTTGCTAGGCCAATTAGACTCGACTCTCAACAAATGGAAGAAAAGAGAGCAAAAGGATTATGTTTTAACTCATGATAGCAAATATGGACCGGGACATAAATGTGCCGAGAAGAAGTTGTTCTATATCGACGGAGGTAATGAGGATGATGAGGAAGCTGAAATTATAGGAGAGGCCGAGAGAACCAAAGAGAAGATGAAGTAGAGGATCACCAACCTACAATTTCTTGCCATGCATTGTCAGGTATTAGTACTCCTCAAACACTCAAGGTTATTGGCTATCTCAAAAATAGAAGGTGACGGTGTTGATTGACTCGGGAGTACTCATAACTTCATAAATAGTAAGTTAGCTTCCCGCCTCAATTGTTTTATTTACCCACTCCGTAAATGCAAGTTATGATCATGGATGGTGGGACAATCAAGTGCACAGAAAGTGCCATAGTATCAAGCTTTCCATGGGAGACTACATGTTAGACTCACCTATGTTTGCTATTTCTATGGGAGGGGCAGATATTGTTTTGGGGGTCCAATGGCTCACAACCTTAGGTACTATAGAGATGAATTTCCAAGAATTGTTCATGCGATTTCATTCAGATGGAAGGACAATACAATTAATGGGATGGTAGCTAAGTCTCCACAGATTATTAGCTCTCATCAGATGCAGAAGGTTCTCAGAAAAGGAGTGGATGGCTTTATAAAAAAGCTATTTTCCATAGAAGTACAAAATACAGAGTCTTCAATGCCACCCGATCTTCAGAAGATTGTGGATGCTCACTCATCTATTTTTGCAATTCCAAAGGGACTACCACCAGCTTAGGGATCATGATCATGCCATTCAGCTTGATTCCAGGAGCCAAACACCTAACATCGACTATACAGATATACCCATATTCCCGTAAAAGTGAGATCGAGAAAATGGTGGAGGAAATGTCAAGGCAGTATCATCAGCATAAACCAGAGTGCATATTCTTCACCAAAGGGTCATGGTACGTAAAAAGGATGAAACATGGAGGATGTGTCCAGATTACGAGAACTCAACAAGTACACCATCAAAGATAAGTTTCCTATTCCAAAGAATTGATGATTTACTTGATGAATCGATGGTGTTGTTTATTTCACAAAATTAGATCTTCGCTCGGGGTACCATCAAATTAGGATAAAAGAGGAAGATGTTCATAAAACGGCTTTTAGACTCATGAGGGCCATTATGAGTTTTTGTAATGCCTTTGGTCTTACAAATGCGCCTCAACCTTTCAAAGCTTGATGAACACTATTTTTAGGCCTTTTTAAAGGAAATTTGTATTAGTTTTCTTTGATGACATATTGATTTACAAGAAGACATGGGAAGAACACTTACAACATGTAAATAACGTGTCGAAGTTTTGGAGAAACATACTCTTATATGCAAAGCCATCCAAATGTTCTTTTGTGTACAAGAGGTAGAGTACTTTGGGTCATATTGATCCCATGAAGGCGCAAAGTTGATCCTCGAAGATCAAAGCTATGGTGGAATGGCCAAGGCCCAAAATCTCAAAATCTTCGTGGGTTCCTAGGACTAACAGGTACTACGTAAATTTTGTGTGATATGGTAGAATAAAGAACCCCACTCACCGCATTGCTAAAGAAGGATGCCTTCCATCGGACAACGTAGCCACTAAATCCTTTGAGCAAAATCAAGGAAGCCATGTGCAAAGACCCCAGCTTTTGGCTACTCCCAACTTCTCAAAAACCTTCATCATTGAATGTGACGCTTCAGATCGTGGATCGGGAGCAGCTTCTAATGCAGAAGGAAGACCAATTGCATTTGAGAGTCACCAATTCAAAGGAAAAGATCTGCTCAAACCTGTCTATGAGAAAGAAATGATGGCTATTCTTCATGCAATCAAGCAATGGAGGCCCTATCTCATGGGTAGACACTTCAAGGTAAAAACTGATCACGATAGTCTCAAATACTTTTTGGAGCAAAGGTTATCATCTGAGGAACAACAAAAGTGGGTAACAAAAATGTTGGGTTATGATTTTGAAATCATATACAAAAAGGGTAAAGAAAATGTAGTAGCTGATGCGTTGTCTAGAAGGGATACATCCGCAGATGCCTTACTATGTGGAATGTCCATGTTGATGGCCGATCAAAGGATGAAGCAAGATTGGAATGGAATCAAGATAAGGATACACAATCTCTAATACAGAATATCAAGCAAGGATCTATGACATCTAACAAATTTGAGTGGAAAGGTAATGCCCTATGGTACAAGGATAGGTTATACTTGAGTAAAGATTCTAAGTTGAAGCATAAGATTCTTGCAGAGCTACATGCCTCACCTATTGGAGGACACTGGGTTTTTGAAGACATATCATAGAATAAAAAGAGAATTCTTTTGGGAAGGACTCAAGGGGGATGTACAAAAGTTTGTATCAGAGTGTTTAGTGTGCCAACAGAACAAAGGGGAAACAATTAAGACACTGTGTCCTGTGCAACCCTTACCAATTCCTAGCCGAGATGGGAGGAGGTCTCCATGGATTTCATCACCGGATTGCCTTGTTCATAGGGTAAGAATGTTATTTTCATGATTGTGGATAGGCTCACAAAATATGCCCATTTTTGTGCCCTATCACATCCATTTGCAGCCAATATAGTCAGCAACTATTTTTTTGGAGACAATTCAAAGGCTACATGGAACCCCAAAGATAATCAGTGAGTGATCGTGATCCTATTTTCACAAGTAATTTTTGACGGAATTATTTTCATGTTTGGGTACTCACTAGCTCACAGCTCATCTTATCATCCTCAAACCGATGGGCAAACAAAGTGGTCAACAAATGCTTAGAGGGGTATTTACGTTGTTTTGTATCGATAAGCAAGAAAGGTGGATTAAATGGCTACCACCGCGTAATGGTGGTATAACACATCTTTTCATACCTCTTCTCAAATGACCCCATTTTTAGCATTATATGGTTACCATCCACCTTCTATCACTTCCTCCTTGAGGGTGCAACTAAGGTCGAGATGTTGAGGAACACATTCAACATCAACAACATGTTTTGGCTAGTTTGAAGGAGAATTTAGCATTAGCACAAAACAGATGATGAAACAACAAGCATCAACACCGTAGTGAAAGACATTTTGAAATTGGTGACTGGGTTTTTGTATGTCTCCAAACTTTACAAACAGATGTCCCTAAAGCAACAGAAAAAGGAAAACAAACTTGCTCCTAAATATTATGGCCCTTATCAGGTTCTACAGAAAATTGGTAGTGTTGCTTATAAACTAGAGTTGCCTCCATCTTCACACATACACCCAAAGATTCCATGTTTCATGCCCAAGAAGGTTATTGGACAAAATTTGAAGCCCAGATGAGTTACTTAACTTGACGAGGAAGGAAGAATCATTTTGGAGCCAGAGAAGATTCTGCAAACACGTACTAAGAGGCTGAGAACTAGAGACATTAAGGAATATCTGATCAAGTGGAAGAATCTGAGCATAGAAGACGCCACCTGGGAGGATGAAGGTTTTCTGCAGAAACATCCAGGATTATTCAACGTTGAGGACAACATTGGTTTGAAGGGGAAGGGCATGCTACGCCCTTAACCTATTGCTTGTATTAGGATATGAGTAGCCGACTTGTGGCTTACCATATCATTTTATTATATCATTTATACTTTCTCATGCTTAATAGGTCGGCCTCGTGATGGCCATAAAGATATGAATAGTATATATAGGGATTATAGGTAGTATTTCATTATCATTTGAGCATTTGAGTCTTGTTATATGGTTTGAGGTTGCCCCCAAAGTGGCGAAGCTAGAAGAGAGAGGATGAGTGAGATAAATACAAGTGATCTTAGAGAATGATAAGGAGAGAGGAGAGAGAGAATGTGGATAAGAGGTGATAATAAAACATAAGGCAAATTAGAGAGGATATAACATTCAATAGACCCTTTAAGTAAACTATGAGGAATGGTGGAATAATATTGAGAGAGATCAAACTCATGTGAGAGAGAGCTCATTCATATATCTAGAGAGAGAGAGATACAATGTTGGATGGTTAGGGATCATCACATAGGTTGTATAAACAATATATCATATCTAAGCATACATGAAAATAAAAGCAGATATTCTACCAAAAAAATATACAAAACAAGAGATATAAATCAACACCAGATTTAACGTGGTTCACCCAGTGTGGGCTACGTCCACCAAGAAACAAGCCAATCTATTATCCAAAGCTTTAACAAGATATACAATGAATATTTACAATCTTCCACACCTCTCAGATGTTCAATACTTTCTTTCCTCAAGATTTTTCTTCATCACCAAGAATTCTCTCTCTCACCAACTTTTTGCAAGTTCTTTCTAATTCTTGTTAATCATCTCCTTTCTTACTTCTAAACCCTAGCTTTTATGCTTATATAGTCATTTATAGACTTAGGGCACTTAGCCATGCAATTACAATCAATAGAAATACTTTAATGCTAAAAATAGATCTAATTCCCGAGAGTTAATTAAAACATCCTCACATAGGTAACCGATGCCAATTATCCCTAACCGTTGTCGGTTCCTTCCTTACTTGACTGACCGATGCCGTTATACCTCTGATGAACTGTCCCTGGTGTGACCGATGTCGGTTCCCCTTAACCGATGTTGGTTATTGTATTTTCCAGCAAGTTTCCATTGCATGCTAAACTGAAGTAATTGAGCTCCACAACTCAACAATCTCCCACTTGGAGATTAATTACTACACCATACCTGTACAACATCATTCTTGGATCCTTCCTTAGCTTTGTTTCTTCCTCTTCAAGTCTCAAACTCAAGACCAAACAGAAGTGGAGTGTAGCTCCAACTTCTCTTTGCTAATGGCTTCGTTAGCATATCCGCAGAGGTTCTTGCTCGTATGAATCTTTTCCAGATTCAATTTTCCATCCTCCAATACCTGCCATATGAAGTGATACCTCAACTAAATGTGTTTCATTCTCGAATGAAACATTGAGTTCTTTTCCAAATGAATTACACTCTGACTATCACTAATAATTTACAATCACTTTTCTCCTTTCCCAACTCTTCCATGAACCTACTCATCCATATCATCTCCTTGCTAGCCTCTGTAGCTGCAACATACTCTACCTCTATGTAGTAGAAAAAGCCACAACCTTCTACAATCTTGAAATCCAGCTAACTGTCATCCCACCTACATGAAAATATATCCAATAGTGCTCCTCCTACCATCCAGATCTCCAACCATATCCGAATCAACATAGCCACATAATGAAATATCCGAACCTCCATAGCATAACTACATGTTAGATGTCCCTTTCAAATACCTGAGTATCCATTGGACTACTTTCCAATGCTCTTTACCTAGATTAGCCATATATCTACTCACAACTCCCACTTTGCCATGCAATGTCTGGTCTTGTACAAACCATAACATACATGAGACTTCCAACTACTAAAGCATATGGCACTCGTGTCATGTATTTGACCTCCTCATGTGATGAAGGACACTGATCTTTTCTCAATTTGAAGTGTCCAACCATAGGTGTGCTAATAGGTTTTGCATTCTACATGTTGAACCTTTCTAACACCTTGTAGATATAATCCTCCTGAGACAAATACAATTTCTTGTTTTTCATGTCTCTATGTATTTGCATGCCAAGGATTCTTTTTGCAGCTCCTAAATCCTTCATAGCAAATGTGTGAGCTAGCTTTCTCTTAAGCTCACCAATGTCCTGCATACTAGATCCTGCAATAAGCATATCATCCACATACAATAAAAAATAATATAGCTCCCATTTTCAAGCTTCTTGAAATAAACACAATGGTCAGATTCACATCTCAAGTAACCATGCTCATGCATAAAACTATCAAACCTCATGTACCATTGCCTTGGAGCTTGCTTGAGCCCATATAGGCTCTTTTTCAACTTGCACACTAATTTCTCCTTACCCTTGACTTCATACCCAAGCGGCTGCTGCATATAAATCTCTTCATCCAAATCACCATGAAGGAAATTTGTCTTCACATCTAGTTTCTCTAAATGCAAATATTCTATCTGAACTAAACTCAATACAATACGAATAGAAGTCATCTTAACAACAGGAGAAAATATTTCACCAAAGTCAATACCTACTTTCTGTGTAAATCCCTTTACTACAAGCCTTGCCTTGTACCTTTTATGTCCACCCTCTTCTTCCTTAATCTATAAACCCACTTGTTCTAATGTTCTCTTACCTACTGGCAACTTAACCAAATCCCAAGTCTGGTTCTATTCCAAGGAGTCCATCTCCTCATCCATGCCATGCTCCCACTGAATGTGAGTCTTATCTGCATTTCTTCTTCAAAGCTCTCTGGTTCACCATTATCAGTCAATAATAAATAAAATAGAGAAGGTGTAAATATTTTTGGAGTTTACTTACCCTTTGTGACCTTCTCACAGGAGTTTGGGGTACCGGAGGCTCAATCTGGGCCTCCTGGACATTCCTATCCAAATCTATAGTGAATGACGCTCGGTCACCTCTAACCGATGTCGGTTCTACTAACCGATGCCGGTTTGGATCTTCTATAACCGATACCGGTTCATCTGACCGATGTGTCGGTCAAAGGGGTCAACCGACACTGGTTATTGTGTAACCCTATCGGTAATTTTTAAATCTGAGAGTTCATTTTCATTCACAAACTTCTCAACCGGTTCATCCTTGGGTACCAAAATTTGATCCATGTACATTCTCTTTTCATTCCATTCAACATCATGACTCCTAATAATTTTAGAATTCTCTAAATCCCAAAAACAAAACCAAAATCACCAGATCCATAACCAATGAAAGTGCATCTCTTGGATTTTGCATCCAACTTTTTCCTATTTTCCTTATCAACATGCACAAAAGCTTCTGAACCAAAAACTTTAAGAAAAGAAATATCTACCTCTTTTCCGGTCCAAGCTTCCTCTGGTATTCCTCCATCTAGTGAACTTGAAGGCCCACGGTTAATCAAATAAACCATTGTATCAACTACTTCTGCCCAAAACTGCAAAGGGCAATCCAAATGTATCCTCATACTTCTAGCACGTTCCATGATTGTCATGTTCATTCTTTCTGCAACACCATTCTCTTATGGTGTTCTTGGAACCGTTCTTTCTCTATGTATCCATTCACTAAACAATAATCATTGAAATCCTTGCTACAGTATTCACCACCATTGTCAGATCTAAGGCACTTTAACTTAGAATTTGATTCATTCTCAACAAGGGCTTTCCATCTTTTAAAAGTCTCAAAAACATCAGATTTATGTTTAATACAATAAACCCATACCTTTCTTGTAGCATCATCAATGAAAGTAACATAATACTGGGATCCTCCATGAGAAGCTACCTAAGTTGGTCCCCACACATCTGAGTGTACAAGCTCCAATTTATGCTCCTTCTTAGTTTGCCCCAACTTTGAGAAATCTCACTCTCTTTTGCTTTCCAAAGATACAATGCTCACAGAAATCAAGATCTAAATCTTTCAAATCTGATAACTTACCCTTAGCCTTTAAGATCTGCATTCCTTTTTGACTCATATGACCCAACCGATTATGCCACATGCATGCATCTGAATCTGAAGTAGATAATGTAGAAAAGGAATCAGTAATACATAGGTAGATAAATATAATGTTCCTACCTTCTTACCTCTTGCCACAACAAAAAGAACCCTTGGTGACTTTCCAAGAGTCTCCTATAAAAGTAACCATGCAACCAGATTCACCTAGTTTCCCTGCAGAAATAAGATTCCTCCTGAGGCTTGGCACATGCCTCACATCTTTCAATACCCATGTATTTTCATTCTACAATTTTAGATGAACTTCCCTTTACCAATAATACTACAAGGTTCATCATCACCCAAATAAACATGCCCAAAATTTCCTTGGACATAATTTATGAAATAACCCTTATTAGGGGTTGCATGGAAAGAAGCTCCTGAATCTAAAACCCATGATTCAATTCTATTATCTAAAGAAAGAATAAGAGCATCTTGCATTACCTCTGATGCAGCAAGATTTACTTCTTTACCTTTGTCTGGTTGTTGGTTCTCTTTATCCTTTGACCAACAATCTTTCTTTGCATGTCCTTTCTTTCCACATTTCCAACAAGTAATTCCCTTACCTCTGGATTTAGATATGTTATCCCTTGACTTTGATTTCCATTACTCTTACTCTTGGATCTCTCCTTCTACCTGCCTCTGCTTTCTACATTCAAAGCATTTCCAGATGATGATTCCTCTATACTCTTCCTACAAATTTCTTCATTCAAGATTATACTAACCACATCATCAAACTTCAAAATATTATTAGCAGATGTTGTATTACTAATAACCATTACCAAGTTATCCCAACTATCAGGCAAAGAACATAAGAATAAAAGTGCTTTTACTTCATCATCAAATGGTATAACAACCGATTTTAACTTATTTACAATAGATCGAAATCATTCAAATGACTAGAAGCAGATCCACCTTCATGCATCTTAGAACTAAATAGTTTCTTCATCAAATAAACTTTATTTGAAGCACTAGGTTTTTCATATAAATTAGCAAGAGATTTCATTAACTCTACCGTAGAAGTCACTTCTGTAATATTGGAAGCCACATGATCTTTGTCAGCTCAATCTTATAGATCCCAAAGCCTTTCTATCAAGAATCTTCCATTCTTCATCAGTCATCTTCGTAGGTCTAGACTTCTCATCCAACGGTAAATACAAATCTCTTTGATACAGATAATCCTCAATCTGCATCTTCCATAATTGATAATTTCGGTCGTCAAATTTCTCTACCTTGTATTTATTATCTTCTGCCATTGTTGTAGCTCCCACTCAATTAGAAAACCCTCTGTGAGTAAATCATGTCAACACACAAAACCCTCAAACAAAGCTCTGATACCAGTTGTTGGGGTTAGCACCAGGTTGTAAACAATATATCAGATCTAAGCATACATGCAAATAAAAGTAGATATTCTACCAAAGAAATATACAAAACAAGAGATATAAATCAACACCATATTTAACGTGGTTCACCCAATGTGGGCTATGTCCACCAAGAAACAAGTCAATCTATTATCCAAAGCTTTGACAAGATATACAATGAAGATTTACAATCTTCCACACCTCTCAGATGTTCAATACTTTCTTTCCCTCAAGCTTTTTACTTCATCACCAAGAATTCTCTCTCTCACCAACTTTTTGCAAGTTCTTTCTAATTCTTGTTAATCATCTTCTTTCTTACTTCTAAACCCTAGCTTTTATGCTTATATAGTCGTTTATAGACTTAGGGCACTTAGCCATGCAATTACAATCAATAGAAATACTTTAATGCTAAAAATAGATCTAATTCCCGAGAGTTAATTAAAACATCCTCACACAGGTAACCGATGTTAGTTATCCCTAACCGCTGCCGGTTCCTCCCTTGCTTGACCGATGTCGGTTATACCGACCACCGTCAGGTCATACCTAACCGCTGTCGGTCCTAGGTGACCGATGTCGGTTCCCCCTTAACCGATGTCGGTTCTTGTATATTTTCCAGCAAGTTTCCATTACATGCTAAATTGAAGTAATTGAGCTCCATAACTCAACAAGAGAGTGTGAGATAAAGAAACAGTGACAAAGAGAGTGAGAGAGTGTGTGAGGGTGAAAACGAGTAAGAGAGAAAGAGTGAGAGTGAGAACATAAGAGAGAGACAAACAAAGAGAGTGAGAGGTGGGTTATAAATCATTTAAAGCATATGACGTTGATTTTGAAGATAATTGAAGGAATCTGAAGTAATTTACTAAATTTTAGGGTTAGTTGTGGAGCCTTTGAAAATTAAGAGAGTGATCTTCGCTCTTGCCTTGTAATTAGAAGAGATCATCTTGTTCCCATCACAATGTAGATCTCATAACAATGTTTCTAAACACTTAAGTCTTCACTTGAGGTTTTAGAAACATGCTTTCAAATCATGGTAACTCATTTTTTACCACTTTTTCATGTTAGAAGTTTTGTCACTCAAAAACACAACCAAGGGTGTTAGGAAGGTGTTTTCAACTCACAAAATTTGGCCCATCCTCATGAGATCCTCACCCATGGTAAACAATAGTCTATTTATGAAAGTACCCATTTCGAGAGGTACTTATTCAAAATTTACAAATATTCACCTATCACCATGTGGTGACTATCTCTCTAGATCTTGCAAATTTAGGTCCATTTTTGTCTGGAACCTAAAGGGGAAGTCTGTATTATTTTGAAATTCTTCATGAATCCTTCAATTCTAAGATAAAAATAGATGTTACCAACATGTATAGGATTTACATATCTTTCGGCTTGCTTTTTTTTTTTTTCCTCCTAACTCCTTACGGAGCTCCCAAAATCATCCGGAGAAGTCAAATTTCACCATTAGAGTGTTTGTTCCATGCACCTAGAAAACCCATTATTGAGAAAATGTCCTTGAATGAGAAAACATTTCCTAAATCTTCCTAAATTACCTCCAACACTTCTAAAATTCCCCAAAAGGTAAACAATGGCTATATTCTTTCCCAAAATAGACATCAATTGTATAATTTAAACCCTAAAAGCTTTAGGTTGAATGTTGAAATCCTAAAAATACCTATGTCTTGACAGGTTAGAATATGAAAAGCCGCCTTCTAAACTGTGATAGATGGAGTTGTGAGACTAGTTCCATAAGGTGCAGAGTGACCCTAATTTCTTATATTTACTAAAATAAATTTAAATTATTAAGAATTAATAAAGTATAAAGATTTTAGTACATATATCCCTCCCACAACCACATATACCACATAGTAAATAGTAACATGAGTGTGTTATAACGCACTCGCGTTTTAGACTGATCGATTTACAAATCCTAATAATTCATAGCGGCGTGTTTCACTTAAAATATAAAAAAATGTGCCCACTTTTTGGCCCCCCATTTCCATGCACTTACCCATCGACGTACTTGAAGGAGATGGGGAGGTGACTGGAAATCCTTCTTGAAGAAAAACCATTAGATGTGATCTATAAAGACTACCTTTGCCCTTCCATAATCACAAAGGCATGCAAGACTAGGCTAAAGGGATATCTTAGAAAACAAGTTTTATCAACCTTTTCCCATTCTAGAGACACATTGGGAAGGCATAACATGTTTTTAGGGTTACCTAGAACACAAAGGGGTGTTGATTCCATTTTGTAGTGGTGGACATATTTTTAAAGATGTCACATTTCATTGCTTATAGGAAGACCAATGATGTGACACATGTTACAAAACATTTCTTTAGGGAAATTGTGAGGCTACATGGATTTCTATGTAAAATAGCCTCTAATAGGGATACAAAGTTTTTTGGTCATTTCTAGTGAACATTATGTAAGAAGTGTGATACAAATTTGAAATATAATACAGTTTATCATCCTCGATTAATGGTCAAACATAAGTTTTTAATAAAATCCTTGAGTTTTTCTTATATGTTTGGTCGAAGATAAATGAGGAACTTGGGATTTGATCTAGCATACGAGAATTTTCTTACAATAATTCGGTGAATAGGAATATAGATAAGAAACCATTTGATATTGTAAATGTGAATAGCACAAGAGGAGTTGCGAGTTGAGAGACCTTCCATACAATGAAGAAATAAATGTAGAAGCATGAGAATTTGTAGAACATATGAAAGAAGTGCACCAAACAAGTGCATATTCAATTAGCAAAATGAACGTGCAATACAAATAATACACAAATGAGAAAAGAAGATGAGTTGAATATCATATCAAATATATGGTCTTAGCACATTTCCTAAGGGAACATGTAATAATATTAAGTGCAAAACAATAGGGCCATGTAGAATCACATTAAGGAAGTTTTCTCATAATGCTTATGAGATTGATAGGCATTAATATTCCTAACATATTTAATGTGGAGGATTTGTATTTATATCTCCCAACATAGTAAAGTGTTGAAGATCCAACATCAAAAGATGGAAGATTAGATTGGAGAGAGTAGATGGTAGAGAAAGTGTGTAATATAGAAAAAGTGGGATTAACACAAGGGTCAAAAAGATATGCAGGAAGGAGTATATGAAGTATTTGGTCAAGTGGAAGGGAAAGGATATTGAAGATAAAACTTGGCTTAGTGTTGTGGATGTCGTGAAATATGGAATTTAGTCTTGTTAAGAAGGAGATCAAGTTTTCAAAATTACTCGATGTGTATGATATGCGAGCATTTGAGTTCACAAGAAATCCTATATCAACCAAAAACAATTGAACCTTTGAGTCAAATTGTGTATGCATTTTGTTTTACATTTTGTGTTGTTTGCGAGCATACAAGTATAGTGTTGCATTTTGTGGAGTGTATGAATCCATTGTGTAATTTTTTACATAGTGCATAGTCCCTCACTTTGAAAGGTTTGGTATATTACACAATTATATCATGCATTATTTGTCTATGCGAGTTGTTTGCATACTCTACGTAATCTTGTTTGAATGTGTAATTCTCAAGATTATGTCTTTGAGCATACATGGGTTACCCCAAGCCATGAAATACTAAGAACTTGTTTTGGAAACTGTGAAATACTACAAAGTTTTTGTAACACTATATGGAGCCATGAAACACTTCACACTTCTTTAAACCATGAATAATTGATAATTGAATGTTGGAAGCCCAAGTTTTGGTAAGGATGAGTGATTGTGTTTTAGGTATTTAGTTGGGCCCTTTAGGAATATGCATTTAAATTTTGTAAGTTTACAAGTCTTAATGTGTGGTATTGGATTGTTATATCAAAATTCTTAATTTCCTTATGAAAGGAGCAAAACAAGATTGTAAGCTCAAGTGTATTTGAGAGTAGAGTATAGATACAAGCTTAAGGCTCAACCAAATAATGAGGTTGGTAAGTAAATGATGGAAAATATTTTAATCATCTAATTTTTATATATGATTGAATAATTGGTGATTGGTCTAAGCATGCTAATTCTCTAAATATATGAATTAAAACCTTGTTTCTAGTTGAGTGTTCAAATATGTGTTCATTTTATTCTCCCTACCCGTGCATGATTTCAAATTTATTTGGCATGTTTTTGGTACATATTCTAAGGGTTGTGAGGTGTGAGGAAGATATTCTTTGGGAAACCTAGCCCCATTTTTTCATATGGCCTTGTCTTATCCTCCTTTTATTCCTTTACTTGCAAGACCATCCTTGGGAAAGACTAACATGTAAGAAACAAACATATTCCATGAGTGACCCTTCCCAAATTCACTCCATTTCCAAACACCAACATCATTAAGGAACTATGATACTTGTTTCTCAATGAGACCAACTATTGCAGGACTTGTATGTTATTCATTCATTGCTTTAGATGAATAATTCATGGCAAAAGAACATATTTGGTGTAGATTAGAGCATCCTTTCATGAACACACATCACCCACGTTTGAATCATTAGTCACTCACGCCACATCATCCTCACTTTGACTATCTCTGCTCAAACTCAAGAATTGATTACGCTTGAAAAGATCTTGTACTTTTCTAGTGCATACGTAAACGACTTAGATAAGATATTTTCCATAACTCTAAATAGTCAAGTCTCTGGAGAGTTCTCTCGCCCTATCTAGATTGTGATCGGCCCTATCCATCTCTAGATGGGTTGGGGCAAATATGTTAAGGCCATAGGACAAGAAGGTTTCAGAGGAGCCACCACACCAATGGTTGTATCTTTATTTGATCTATATCATTGAGGAAGCTTGGGTAAACAAGAACAATGTTTATTGTTGTTTTGTGGATTTTGCAAGGCATTTGATATAGTTCCTTAAAACATGCAAGTGGTTTCCTTTGTGATGAAATTTTATGAGACTAATATTGGAAAGGTAAGAGCAAGGATGGTTAGACAAAGAATGTCTAGAATACTATAGGTATTAAACAAGGTTGCCCACTCTTTTCTACACTTTTTAGACTTTACATTGATGAAATAGAGGGAATAATTTCATTTACACTAGGTGCAACATATGGTTGCTTACTCATCAAAGGCTCTATCAAAATTATTCATTTTGCAAAGGACATTATTTTAATGTCTCGCTCGGTGATATGTATCTAGAAACAACTTGATATTTTAGCCTCCTTTTGTGATATTCATGATTCAATTTTTTTCAAGTAGAACAAAATTCAAGGATTTTAACATCTCTATAAATAAGGCAAGCCATGTGATTCTTACTTACAAAAGTGAAAGGGTTGATGCAATCAGTTATATGTTTATTTGTGGGTCCTCTTCATTGGACCACACTTTTAGCTTGATTCAGTATAGAAGCTAGGTTGGGTAACGGATGAGTGATTCATGTGCAATTCTCACCACCCTTGAAAAACATAGTTATTGATTTGAAGTTCGTGGGTATTTGAACAAAGATCCGCCTCTTTCATTCATTGGTAACACCTACCCTCTTGTATAGCTATGAGTTTTGGTGACCATACCTTCAAGTTGGGGATTGAAAAAGAATAAAAAATTGATTGTCATAAAATGTTATTTAAACATATTCATGCTAAGAGAATAGTTCCTCACATGCCATCATCATTGTCGGATTTTTCACATCCCCACTCATTGTTTTATGATCTTTCATGTGATGACATGATGATTCTCAAACTCATACGATTGGGTAACTCCTAAAATGGCCACCTAGGTATCCATACCTTTGTTTTCAAATCTTTTATGAAGCAATAAAATGTGGGGTTGATTCATAATGGTATACAAGAGCCTCTTCCTTGCTTCGCCTCATTGATCTTAATATTGACATGACATCCTTACATAGCTTCCTAATGGATGATCTAGATCTCTCCAAAAGAGAGATAAATAAGGGAATTTGTAATTATGTTTACAAATCCTACCTCTAGTCCACACAGTCTCAACCTAAAGAGTCACTCACCTCAAAACTTCAACACTATTATGGAGTCAAACTTAGATCTTCACTTCCTTGATGGGTTCCTCCAACTCCTAATATATACAAACCTAGAGTTGCAATGCGGCTTGAGGTTTTCACTTACTTAGTTCATAGTTTGCTCCTATCGCTTCATATTGAGACAAACCACCATATCCCTCGGAACATCGTATTTGGTATATTCCTCTTTGTAAGTAAAGGCTAAGGACCATTTTGTTTTCAGATGCTCTCCTGATTATGAGATAAGAGGATAGTTTTGTTGCCTCTTGAGAGATTCTCTTATATCTCTCGAGACATTTATAACTTATGAAGACTAGATATACTTATCTCTCTTCCTTTGTTATATGTTTGAGCTTTGTTAGCGGCTTTTCAAATATAAGTTCCCAAGTGAAACTTTGCATCAGTTTAATTACATCCTACTTCCTATAATCTCACATCATCAATAGGAAGATGCCTTATGGCCACCTTCAATTTTTTTATGGTAGACCAATGAGATATCACAGACTAAATAACTCACTTGGCTTTACATCCATCACACACTTCTTCACCACCATGAGTAATAGATGTGTTTCGTGAAACAATAAAATTCATCTCACTACGCAAAGGTCGTCTTCTTTTTTATCTTCTACCCTATTGAACTCTTACTTTTCATTTACTCTTTTATAATTTTTGTGTGCTCTATTATGTTCCCCTATCATCTTTATATTATATCTTTTTCAATCCCATAAATCAATCTTAAAAAAAAATTGTGAACATTACTATATAAAATAAATAACGATAAAAAAAAACTACGTGCCTTGAAAAACACGAATAAAACCAAAGATTACACGTTGGCCCATTGTAGCCAGCTATATTGGTAATAACAAAAGATCACGTGAAAGGGGTTAAGATGCAAAACATTAAATTAATTGAAATAGGCTTGATCACGAATCGAATGGAATTAAGTTTTTCGTTAAATTTATAAACATCCAAATAATTCAATAGTTAAATAAATGAATCAATCCTTGTTTGAGTTATTTAATGTTTAATTTTTGTAAGTTATATTTGTGCAAGCGTTAGAACAACTATGGAAATGGATTATTTAATTGATAAATTTAATTATTAATTTTGAGATTTTAATTATATATTTTAAGTAATTTTAAATTAATTGAAACAATTAGTATGGATATTTTAAATACATAAATCCAAAATATATTAAGAAATATGATATTGAGGGGTCTATACCGTATTTTTACAAATTAAATAGTAACTTGAGATTAATATCTTTAATATATTTTTTAGATAGATGTACTTAAGATACCTATACTATTTTAGTGTAATAGATAGGGGAAATGGTTTGATAACATAGAGATTCTTACATTTTTTAACGGTTAAAAGATTAAATTAAATATAATAAAATATTAAAAATAAAAATAAAATACTAATTAATTTATATATTTTATTGCCGATGAGGTGGGAGTGGTGTGGTCAAGTCACATGGTTGTGTGCTTGCCCACCCGTGTTCAAACTCCCCGAGCCACGATCCTCCTCGAGGTGGTTCGCCGCATGCGGCATCTCTGCTCGTGGCTTGATGCTAGTGGTTACTCCTCTCATTGTTGATGCCGTGGTGGTTGTTCGCTCTCTGCCGATGCTCCTCTCGTTGCTATCTCTGGTTTCTGTTGTTGTTTTGATTGGGTTCCTAATGGTGGTCCCCTTCATTGTAACCCAAGTTGTGGATCCTCTCAAAAAAATCTTCAATTGTACAAGGATGTGGTTCCTTTCAAAAACCCTCAGTTTACCCCTAATTCCAAAAAAAAAAAAAAAAATTATATATTTTATTTTTAATATTTGTTATGAATAAAATATAAATTGTATTTATATTTAGATATTGAGTTATGTTTTAAATATAATTACTTATTTAATTAATTTATTTGAATATTTGTTATGAATTTAATATATTTTGTATTTATTTTCAAATATGGAATTGCATTTATAAAATATTAATTGTAAATATAAAAAATCATTTATTTCCATACATTCAAAATATCTTAGCAACCAAAATAATAATATTTGCAATAAATAATATACATCAATAAAAATTAATATAGTTACCACTTCTTCACTTATTATTTATTCGGCACTAATTACATTTGCATGTATAATTATATATTTTATTTTATGTATTAAATACAAGTGAATATATATATATAAACATTAGTTAACAAATAAAAATTATTAAATTGTTTGGATAGTCTAACACAAATGAACGTCATCATTAGATATGTTGTAGTCCAACATATGTATGATGGTGGAAATGGTTGCCTAATTAGTAGCTAAGATTTGAATTTTAAGAGATACCAATAAATAAAAGAAAAGGTTTGAATTGTGTTTCAAAATCCCCTCAATCCTTAAGAGTTATATCTAAAAATTATGTGTACGTAACTCATATAAATTTCAAATTCAATGAAAAATAAACATAATTACTTATTTAATTAGTTTATTTGAATATTTGTTATGAATTTAATATATTTTGTATTTATTTTCAAATATGGAATTGCATTTATAAAATATTAATTGTAAATATAAAAAATCATTTATTTCCATACATTCAAAATATCTTAGCAACCAAAATAATAATATTTGCAATAAATAATATACATCAATAAAAATTAATATAGTTACCACTTCTTCACTTATTATTTATTCGGCACTAATTACATTTGCATGTATAATTATATATTTTATTTTATGTATTAAATACAAGTGAATATATATATATAAACATTAGTTAACAAATAAAAAATTATTAAATTGTTTGGATAGTCTAACACAAATGAACGTCATCATTAGATATGTTGTAGTCCAACATATGTATGATGGTGGAAATGGTTGCCTAATTAGTAGCTAAGATTTGAATTTTAAGAGATACCAATAAATAAAAGAAAAGGTTTGAATTGTGTTTCAAAATCCCCTCAATCCTTAAGAGTTATATCTAAAAATTATGTGTACGTAACTCATATAAATTTCAAATTCAATGAAAAATAAACATCAATCAACATTTAAAATGATATGTAAAATCCCCACTCCACATACTACAAATAAACTAACAAACCCTAACAAAATTGAACATGGCCATTACACATCATTATTTAAAGCACTTTATTATCTAAAACATTAAGTGAGAATTTATAGACAATGAAAGACTCCTATGTTAAACCACTTAATTCCAATGATCATTGATTATGATTAAAATTTACAACTACTATATATTCACTCTAAGTAGAATGGCCCACATAAATAAAACTAACCCAAGTAGTAACCCTGCTTAACCCTTTCATAAATGATTGTTGACTCCTAACCAACCCCACCCGAAACAAGAAATATTCGCATTGCCCTCTAACTCATTAAAAACACAACGCATAAAATTGAGACCCATTTTCTTCATTAATAAGATGATGTATGCACGGGTTTAGGAGTTATTTGAAATGTGTGTTATTCTTGGTATTTTTATTACTCACAATTTTATTTGAGGAAAAATATTTTAAAGAGATATTGGTTACAATATATTCGATATATTTCGATAAAATCTATAATTTTGTTCTCCCTATTTAATTGTAATAATACAATTGATCGAAAGGTCCTTAGTTCATTGATGAAGTTGATAAACTTTAAATAAGCCCGCCACGAATCAAGTCTTATTGAGTGCCAAAAGATATTCGACAGATTGAAACCTGAATCATGTCCAAAATGACTTTGATGGCCTAATTACTCATTATGTAATCTAGTGCCCACTTGAGTAGTAATACAATTGCAAAGCATAAGAATTATTGAATCACCACATAATTATTATTGTAAGAATAGAATTGCAGAGCATAAGAATGTGCGTTATGCTTCAATCTCGCCTCAAGCAGAGCGCACGCTAATGAGCCACACGTGATCCGTGGGACCCGCGCTCATCCAACTGCGTATCCAGCCGTGTGTATATGTCGCCCGTGCATATACACATAAGGTATCTCATGATCGTAGAAGTGAACGTTGCGGGTACAGAGTCTTCCATGGTGTGCCTGTGAAGACTGCAATTGCATTCACATGCTCAGCATTCCCTAACAGTCCAAAAATAATTGTTCTACATCCCTTTTTCCTCATACCTTGCTGTTTGTTTGTTTGTATGTAGAAAAGGTCTGTCAAATGACCGTTGGAAATACTGTAGTTTCCATAAATTAAGATGCTTCCAATGCTTTTCATGGCTGATTATAATTATAGCCACTTTTTTATGTTTGATGAATGTCTCTACAAATTGGGTTAGAGGGCAAGAATTTCTGTGCCGGAAAGTTGCAATCATAGCAATCTGAAAGTGAAAATATATGCATGACTCTGTTTTCTAAGAAACAGAGTTGTTTTCATGAGCATGGCAGGAATAGATTGTTTAAATTTGTTTTTATGTTCATGGTAGTGAACTGTTTTTCATGGTATAGTATTGGGTCTGGTAAGAATGATAAGCAATCTGCCATTGAGGAAGTGAAGGAGGACTATGATGCATGGATTTCATGGCAGCTTCTGCAGAGAAGCAACATTGTGCAGGATGACAATGGGGGATCAAACAATTCATTTACTGGACTTGAGAAGAAAGTTAGGATGGCTGAGGAAAATAAGAGAGTAATTACAGTCTGCCCAAATGGAAATGGAGATTTCAGGACCATTAGAGATGCTGTGCACAGCATTAATATCAATAACACAAGGAGGACAATTATATATATCAAAGCTGGTGTATATAGGTCAGAATTTAGTACCAGTTGAGATTCTGAAAGATTATAATTCTGCTGTGAAATTTGAAGATTGAATATATGTTTTGTTGGGTTTTATTCAACCTCCTGATTCCTTCATCATGCAGTGCATTTAAGCTGATCAGGTAGATTCTTCATTAGATTATGTGGCTAATTAGTGATGTATTTGGTTTATCATATTTCAGGGAGAAGGTGTTGGTGCCCAAAGCCAAGCCATTTGTGACCTTCATAGGAGATGAATCAAAGCGACCAATCATCACAGGCCATGACACTGCCTCCACTGTAGGAAGGGATGGCCAGCCAATGAAAACATTCCACAGTGCAACTGTGGCTGTAAACTCAGATTACTTCGTAGCTTATAACATTAGATTTGAGGTTGTTATCAATGGCAGAGTAATGTTTACCATATTTATAAATCAACAGCTCTAAAAATTTCTTTTCCTGAATGGCTAAAATTTACTATAATTTGGCCATGTAGTAGAGAAGTCAATGGTAGTGCTAGTTTTTTAATATTTTATTGAGTTTGTAGGGGTGATTCCCAACCTTCCCTGTACTATCTGCAACATGAATATTCTTTATAATGTTTAATGGTATGTATGTATACAGAACACAGCTCCTTACCCAAAAGCAGGCAGTGAGGGAGGGCAAGCAGTTGCTCTGAGAATCTCTGGCAGCAAGGCAGCATTCTACAATTGCAGTTTCTATGGAGCTCAGGATACCCTGTATGATCACAAGGGCCTGCACTATTTCAAGAGCTGCTTCATCCAGGGCTCTATGGACTTCATATTTGGTTATGGAAGGTCACTCTATGCGGTCTGCTACTGATCATCATAACTTAAACTTGATAACTAACCAGTATATGCATAAATCAAATATGTTTTCCATTAGATTGAGTGTGGGTTCATCCCATTTTATTTCAAACTTATAACCACTAATTGCAGACTGTTTCTTCCAATCAGAATTGTCTTATCAAATCCATAGCTAGAGGAGTTGCAGCCCTAACAGCACAGAAAAGGAGCAAATCCTCCATGGCTAGTGGGTTTTCCTTTTGGAACTGTAGAATTACTGGATCTGGCCTGATATATCTAGGCAGAGCATGGGGAGACCATTCCAGGGTGGTTTTTGGCTATACTTATATGGATAGCATAGTTCTTCCAGAGGGCTGGAATGACTGGGGGTGTCCAACAAGAGAGAGGTATGTATATAGAAATTTAGAATTGTGTCATATTTCTCAGTCCATAACCATTTCAGTTTGATAGATTTTGGAGTCAATGTTTTTTTTTCGGTTGGAGTAGCATATTTTTATCCAGCTGACTCAAATTCACAGGGCGAACCCCCTATAATCTCGACATAACCTCCAGAGAAGTTAGGAAAACCCAATCCCGCTCTTTATTATCTGAATCTAAAATCGAACACGAACTTTTGAAGGTCAATATTGTCTCTAATATTGACATTGTTTATTAAAATGTGTGCAGGACTGTGTACTATGCACAGTATAAATGCAGTGGGCCTGGTGCAAATACAACAGGAAGAGTGGAGTGGGGAAGGATTCTGAGTGATAAGGAGGCTGCACCATTTCTGTCCACTTCCTTCATTCAGGGTTCAAAATGGCTTGTGGACCATCCATCCTTATCCCTTGCCCTGCACCCCTCATTTGTTAGTCCTAAAATCAAACACAGAGCAACATAATTTATTCATTTTAACCATAGTCTATTGTTATACATGAGATAAGCCCATGTATGTGGGGTGTTAATTAATTGAGGTGCTGAGCACCTGATCAGAAGACATTGGAAAACAATAAATTTATACAACTTTCTGGTTTGTATAAGTATTTCTGCCCCATACTTTATGGCAGGGAGCTCCACTGTACTTGACTACCATTTTTCAATTTATAGCTAACAGAATTCTTAAGTTGCACTGAGTTGGCTAATCTTATATTTTATCAACCCGAGTCAATGTGATTAGTTGTTAGATGAAGTCAATAACTTCACAAGTGCTCAAGAGCTAAATAAAAATGTGTATTTTATGTAGGGTGGGCTTTCCAAGAAAGCACGTAAATTGTGACAATATAGTTGTGTATAAATAAATTTAGTAGTAAAAAGAAAAACTATTCCATAATGGTTAAATAAATATTCAATTTAAATTAATCAATTAACAATCTCATTAAGATGGAAACGTCAAATGGGATAAATATGAAGGAAAATGTTTCGGACCTACGAGCTCGCATTCGAAATGAGGCGAAGGAAAAAGTCAAAGTTTGAACTAGAGTCAAAGCCAAAGCGGGGAGGTGGAGGAAAGGGTGAATTTTCTAAGCTCGGAAAGGGGAAAAGATAAATTGCCCAAGGACCCATGAGTTTTTGATTTTTGATCTAAAAGGGAAAAGCCACGTGTCCCATGTCCCATATCAAAAGGGACCCATTTTTCAAGTTGTTTTCCCACCCTCTATACGGACCCAATCAAACTTCGAAGGGGCATATCTTTCGACTCGGGGCTCAAATATTACAAATCTGACGCCGTTGAAAGATCTCGGCCTCACCTACGCCATGGAAGTATGAGACTTTAATTTTGAGAGAGTTAGGTAAGGAAAATGGAGGAAACATCTTCGGGCCTTGATACAGATCCATCTGTCTCAACAACCCCGGATCGGATTTGATCTGTTTCATTCGTTTCCTCTTCCTTCAGGTGCGAACCGAATCAAGGAATCATGCGGTAAAGATGGATTTGGGGCATATTTCATCGAAGCATTAATAACGGTGGTTTGAGCTTCACCTTCTTTTTTCCCTCTTCTCTCTCTCTTCTTCTCTCTGATCAAATCTATAAATACGGGGCATGATTCATTGTAAAAGTTGTTCATTCTTCTTCCCTACCTCCCTCTTTTTTCTTCCCCAGGGTCAAAAATGGAGTCTGAACCTCCTTTCACGGCTCTTGTAATGGCATTCTCTTGCCTCTTGCCCACTAACGATGTATTGTGTGAACTTTTGGAGCAATAAATTATGTTTTGTGATGCATTTGTCCATCCTTTGCTTATTTTATTGTCTCTCCTCGCCTCTCATCATTGCAGGGTATATTGTGCATATTCTGATGTTTGTTGCAGGTCTTGGGAGCTATGTTTAATGGGTTTTGAAGTGGTGTTCTGTGTGAAATCTATCTCTGGTCTGTGGTGCATCTTGTCCACCCTCTCCTCTGCTCACCTCTCTCCACTTTAGGTAGCTGAGATTGTGACCAACACTTCCCTTTTCTTGGTGTTATCACCTCGTTAGTGTAGGATTTCCCTCTTTATGCACTTTCTCTCTCCCTGTCTCCTTGGCATTGTTAGGATAGGTGTAGTTAGATGTCATTTCTACATTAGGAGTAGTTTAGCATTAGGATCAGGAAGAAGAAGCCGACTTTCTCGGAGGGCCATCTCAAGTCCATGAAGTCCCACAACTTGAGAGATGGTCCCATGTTATGCAAATCACACCAAATGATTCTGCCTTAGAAAAGTAGATCCATAACTCATTTGGGGGTCTGTGTGATTTCACACTAACAGGTTTGGCACGCCGGTGGGACAGTCTGAAGCACCTTACCACTTCACTTCATCAGGTTCGATGTGCTCTTGGTGAAGATTTCAGCCTTTGGAGGCACTTTCAAGCACATCTGGCGACTCCATCTGTCAAAAACCCATCCTCTAAGTTGCAGACCTTTTCCATCCATTTCCACTCATTTCATTATTTCTTCCATCTCTTTCATTTTTTCCCATTCCATGAAGTTGTGCAATCATGACTTCATTCCCTTCATGGAACTCACACTTACAACACAATACAATCCACCTCCAATGCATTTCCCAACTCCTCCAGATCAACATTATAATCAGATCCAAGACCATTATGCTTACCCATATGAGCAGTGTCAAAACTAGTTTGACTATGAAGCTTATCAAGGACAAGGGGATGCATATGATGGTGATAGTTATGCAGAGGATGTTGGTCTACTGGAGAAGATTCAAAAAATGGAGGCTGGCATGGTTCAATTTAGGGCAACAACTCAAATGATGGCTTTTAGAATTGGTTGCAGGGCACCTTGTCCATGGGAAGGCCCTTTTCCAAGACACTACAGCCCTCAGGAGAAGTTGGACTTCATGATTGGAATGTTGCCCCAACTTGCACAGTGGATTGAGGACATTGGGGCTTATGAGCAAAGTGTGGGACAACCTTGTCAATGGGTAAGTCAATCACCAGCTCCCTACCTTTCATTTTCTCTCCCTCAATCTTTATCATTTCAACAGAGGTAAGAGTCAAGCCCCTCACTTGCTGCCCCAAGTGTTAATTTCATTTCTCCATCCCCTAGTCTTCCATCCCACCTCAGTTTCTCTACCCTTTTCCCTTCCAAATCCAATTCCCCTCTACAAGAGCCAAAAGAAATGCCTTCCCCTCACCACAAAACAAAAAACAAAGTAGTGGAGACCCCACCCACCACTCCTCCTCCTTTTTTCCCAAGTCCATGTTGGGAAGAGACTCCAAAAACCAGCCAAGGAGAACATCAAACAAAGGAACCCAACAGAGAAGAAATGATAGAAAATCTGAAGAGTTGGGCTGCTAAATTTGAGTTTTCAAAGGTTCCCTTGTTGGTTAAGCCTATGGAGGAGGTTGAGGTCAAGCCACAAGTGGTGGAAGCTCCAGCTACAACACAAGCAGGGGAAGAAGGAGCTACTCCTAATCCAAAAGAAGAGGAGTACATTCCAGTGGGAGGAGGACCATATAGTTTTAGAGGCTCCAGTGCGGAGCGAGGCCACGAGAAAGAACCTTGATTCTTCCTCCCACTTCATCCCCTTCAAGCTCTGATGTTGAGGAAGAGTTTGAGCTTTCAAACTTCATGTTTGAGGATGAAGGGAACCATGGTGAGTCAATTGTAGATCAGGAGGACACCATGAAGGAGGTTGAGCACATGCAGCAGGACAACAAGGAGGCAGATTACCTATCTGACTTGGAGGATTGCCTTGATGGAGGGGAACCCATGGAGATCACATCATTTTTTCCTCCATCTCTCACATCCCAAGCACATGAGCCTGCTTGCCATGGAGGAGAACATTCAGGAACAACAACCTGCACTTCATAACAGCCCTCTGGAACCAAGATTGGAAGACATGACTCTCCCATGTTCTTCACAGGAGAAGGAAGAAAAAAGCGAGAAGATGTCATCATCTCTCACACCATCCACTGAAGAATGTCCACAAGAAGACTCCATTTTGGAGTTGAATTTGAGAAATGGGCACATCAAGGATCGGCCTTGCCCCGATCAGTGCCAGGCTTCATTGGAGCCAAAGGAGAAACCAAACCTAGTCATGCCTACTTCGGGGCATGAGGATGAGCATCAAAGTACCAAGGGTCATCATCGACACCTCTCAAGTCGATGCAGTCAACTTGAGGGTATTTTCCATTAATGTTGATACCTTGATGATTTGGGTGGAGGACCGACTTATTGTCGATTTTCACTCATCCACCAGCCATGTTCGATGCAAATCAGTTGCATGGCTGCCATTTTGAGGAAGGGAAGCTATTTCTCCTGCTTGAGTTGCGAGGTTTTGTTTGAGTTCCCTTTGCTCTTGGTTAGAGTAGAGTAGGTAGGTTTGTTTTCAGTAGAAGAAGTGCTTTTGCACACTCTGCATGTTCCATTTGGGAGCATGTATGATTTTCAGTTTGTACATAGTTTTGGTGTTGTTGTTTTGCTCTTGCACACCGTGCATTGTATTGGTTTTGGTGAAGTCCAACTTCAAGTTTCATGGGTTTCCAAGAGGCTCGAGAGGTCGAGATTTCAAAGTTTCAGATCAGTTTCATGTTTATCGGGAGACTCCATGCCCGATGGATACTTGAGGCCATTGGTCTCTTCATCTAGTAGGCGAGATGTCCCCAGTGAGTCGCCAAATTGTTATCCCAAATTCACCCCTGAAAATTTGGTCAAGACAACCCATACATAGAGAAAATATGAAGGGAAAATGTTTTGGACCTACGAGCTCGCATTCCCGGCGAATGAGGAAAAAAAAGAATTTTGAAAGTTTGAACCCAAAAGTCAAAGCCAAAGTTTTCCTTTTGAATCGGAGGAAAGGGAAAAAGATAAATCGGACCAAAGTCCACGATTTTGATTTTGTCTTCTAAAAGGAAAGGTCAAACCCGTGTCCCATCTCAAAAGGGGACCCATTTTCAAAGGGACCCATTTTTCAAGTTGTTTTCCACCCTCCTATGGACCCGTCTGAAAACTTTGAAGGGGCATATCTTTCGACTCGGGCTCAAAATATTGCAAATCGACATGCCGTTGGAATATCTCGGCCTCACCTACACCATGGAAGTCTGAGACTTTAATTTTTGAGGAGGTTAGGTAAAGGAAAATGGAGGAAACGTCTTCGGGCCTTCAATGCAGGATCCATCTGTCTCAACAACCAGATCAGATTTGATCTGTTTCACCATTTCCTCTTCCTTCAAGGTGCGAATCAAGGAATCATGCAGTAAAGATGGATTTGGGGCATATTTTATCAGAAGCATTAATAGCGGTGGTTGAGCTTCAACTACTTTTCCCACTTCTCTCTCTCTCTCTTCTCTCTGATCAAATCTATAAATACGGGGGTAGGATTCATTGTAAAAGTTGTTGTTCATTCTTCTTCTCTGCCTCCCTCTTCTTTTTCTTCCCAGGGTCGAAAATGGAGTTTGAACCTCCTTTCACGGCTCTGTAATGGCATTCTCTTGCCTCTTGCCCACTAATGATGTACTGTGTGAACTTTTGGAGCAATAAATTCTATGTTTTGTGATGCATCTGTCCATCCTTTGCTTATTTTATTGTCTCTCCTCACCTCTCGTCGTTGCAGGGTATATTGTGCATATTTTGATGTTTGTTGCAGGTCCTGGGAGCTGTGTTTAATGGGTTTTGAAGTGGTGTTACTGTGTGAAATCTATCTCTGGTCTATGGTGCATCTTGTCCACCCTCTCCTCTGCTCACCTCTCTCCACTTCAGGCAGCTGAGATTGTGACCAACACTTCCCTTTTCTTGGTGCTATCACCTCGTTAGTGTAGGATTTCCCTCTTTATGCACTTTCTCTCTCCTGTCTCCTTGGCATTGTTAGGATAGGTGTAGTTAGATGTCATTTCTGCATTAGGAGTAGTTTAGCATTAGGATCAGGAAGAAGAAGTCAACTTTCTCCGGAGGGCCATCTCAAGTCCAAGTCCCACGGCGTCCCATGTTATGCAATCACACCAGATGATTCTACCTTAGAAAAGCAGACCTGTAGAAATCATCTAGGAGGGTGCTGTAATTTCACACTAACATGTCCAACATAAAATGAGGGGAATTGCACCCCTTTGGTTTGGTTAAAAAAATCTAACAAATGTGACTTTATTGCAGCACTTTGCAACCCCCATTCTAGTTGTGAGCTCAAGCAAATGCAGAAATAACCAATGTACCAAAAACTAAAAATAATAGAGCTTGCACTTTGACTGGCCATATGAGTGAGTAGTAGAAAATATATGTCGATAGAGGTCAAAAACTCAAGGTTTTTTATTCTACGCCATTAATTTTTGGAGATACTTGATGAGGATATGAACAGAAAGTTGGAAATGAACATGTGGGAAGTAATTAATTGTGGATGTAACATGATAAAGAAAAGAAACAACATAAAATAAGTTTAAATGGAAAGTTGAAACCCATATGTTAATTCCTTGCATGTAACAAAGAGAGATTTGCAGAATATATGATGGTGAAGATTCGATAAAGAGTTGATGACATGTGGTAGTGCATTTTTGGTGGCAATAACATAGTGACTACCATAAAATTGGGGTTGATGTATTTTATTTTTAGCGTCTACGGTTTCAAGTGGGCAATGTTTAATTTATTATACAAGTCAAAGACATGAATGGAATACTAGAAATTAAATGGTGGGAACTAAATGCATGCATGTCCCACACTACGGCTTAGAATGGTCCAACCCAAATATTGTCTATTTTTGTGCTTTGTTTTATCGTCTCAAACTCGTTTGCATTATTCAAATGAGTGCAATTAGTGCTTTAAGGGACCAAAGAAGAGGAAAGGCCTTCAAGTGATTAGATAAAATAGTGAAAGTTGTATTTTATTCGTTAATAAAGCTTGTTATTTTTTTGTTTCATACCGTTTATGGGATTACGATTGAAAGCATTAAATTTGAAAGGTTAGATGTATACATGAAAGGAATGTTGGAAATTTAAAGGTGGGAATAAAAACTCACATGTCTCGCATATATATTCGATAAATAGGCAAATTGGTCCTACGCAAATAATATTTATTATATATGCTTCACCTAGTCGTCTCAACCTCGTGTCACTACTCATGTCAGTGTAATGTGAGATTAAAGGGGCCAAAATAAAAATGGTGAGAATTAAATTGGGGGCAAGTCCGAAATCCAACCACAATGCTTACTTCTTGTAGTACTTTGTAAGGACGTTGTTTAGTTTTAAGCTTGAGTAATTGCAAAATAACAAATAATGCAAGAAACAATCATTGATAATTGAGCCCCTCCAGGAATGGACATATGAACAAAAGGAAGATTTTATATGTCGATTGAGGTTTTCTATTTTTTTATTTTACTTTTTTATAGTGTAAGGTGAAGCCATGGATGGAAAGTCATAAATAAAAATGTGGGAATTAAAACCTTGCATGTCATGCACCTATTCCACAAATCAAATTCTTCCTAGCCAAAGGACATCTACTACATTTTCTCCATTGTATTGTCTCAATCTCGCTCCATGTCCCTGGGAAAGGCCTCATCATTCCTATGATGTAGCTCACCACAAAGCTCACCTATAATGGAATCTCTGTAACGTTTTTGCTCACTAAGTAGCGACACAAATCTATTACAGAGGTCTAAGATAATGCTTCTATTTGTGCTCAAGGTCATGGCCTCCCAATTGACCGATTTCATACTAGTCTAAATGGCGAAACTCTCAGTGATTAAAGGTGGTTAATATGGGGTTCTTGTTTCACTCACCAGCCAACATGGAAACTCATGTGGGCGAGATTATAAGAGATTTCTAATGGTCTGAAACCCCCATTACATGCATAGTTGGAAATATGTTTCTCAAGTGGTCATTTCCATATGAAATTAAGAATGGCACCATAAAGTTTGAGGAGTCATGCACGGAGACGAACCATTGGGCATTTGCCATAAATTTTTATGTGTACAACCTAACAAACTATGTCGTTGTGTAGAAAATGAAATAAAATCTTTATGCTCAATGTGCTTAATTCTTCATTTTTAAAGCATATCAATCATTGTCATGATGATGTCCATTAAGTCAAAGATAATTACAAAATTGGAGACCTTTGTATTTGGCAAGTTGATAAGGAGGGTAGTAATGAGTAGGTGGTAAGTTGATCAACTGGTGATTGAGGATCTCAAGAATAATATCATGGTGCTTAACATTTAGATCAAACTTGAGAGGTGTTGGTAGTGGTAAGACTTGGGCTTCACTTATATGAGCATATGTAGTAGACATAGGATTAGGATGAGGTGTAGAAGAAGAACTAGCATGGGCCTAAGAAGCATCCTTAAGATGTTGGATTTCAATAGTGAGAGATGTAATTGTGGTTTCCATAGCTTGAAATGTATCTTGAAATAAATGGTGTAAAGCTTGAATTGACTCGAAGATGGGTTGATTAGTTGTGGTATCAGGACTGATAGGGTCATTAGAGAGATAAACTAAAATGGCACTTACTTGTGTAGGTGGTGTATTGCGGGAGGTACATAAGTGTCTAGGGATTTTTGGAGAACATATTTGCAAGGTGGGTACATTTGAATCAATTGATACAAGGGAGGTTTGAGGAGCCATGAAAGAAGATTCGATAGAAATAGGAAAATAAAGATATCTCGGTGTTTGATCACGGTGGGGTTCACCAAATGATTTCTTGTAAATAGAATTAAATCTATATTTTTAAGTAACATTATTGTACTAATGATATGCACTAGTGATATGACTACAATAAGACACAAGCAATATTATGAAACCTAAGCGAGAGAGAGAGGGTGACTTAATTGATTTCACACAATATGAGATGATTATGGCGTTGGGAACTTTTAAACAAATTGTAAGTAAAGTCATGAAGGGTCATTGAAGATTATGGAACTCATAAATGTGTAGGGATCGAAGCACCCACGGGAGGACATGAGCGCTTGGAGTCTTAGTGACTGAATATCTAGATGTTAGTGTCTTGTTAAGTGTTCGGGTTTTGTCCTTTTCTATGCAAGAGGAGCTTCACTTATTAGCTTCCTTTTGTTTCTCTATATTGTATATGTTTGTAGTTGATTGTACATGTAACCTACAAAAGAGATACATAATTACACATGCACACAAACCACATCAAATATAAAAATAAAGATGCGAGAATGTGGAGTTGAATTGACTGACATTCACCCAAAGAGTGAACTTACAATGAGTCGTTGCACTACATCTCAAAATCCATGTAGTTTTGTGTGAATGTGTGTGTAATGATGCCCTAGGATGCCCTTGTGCAAGTTACACAATCATATCGAGATAGATATATAATGTAGTAATGTATAGAATGTGTGCGATGGAATAAAATGAACTTCCCCTTCTATGTTGTGTATGAAGAGTGATGTAGCCCTTGCCTCTTGTGTGAGTGTGCTAGATGAATGCCTTTGAAATGCTCTTGTGCCTTTGGATGAAAGCTTAGGTGGTATTATGTAAATGCCTAGTGCTTGACACCTTATTTGAGAGATATAACTATGTATATATATATGATTCCCTTCTTTGAATTTCACAATTCACAACAGAAGGTCGACCGATCCAAAAGTGTAAAAAATGCCCAAAAGTAAAAGAGACCAAAAGAGTGAGAAAGGCTAGAGAGGGTTAGGATCACCCAAAGAGGGATAGGGAGCGCTTTAGGTGCTTCTATCCTAACTGGGTGCTATTGTCTAAGGCCATAAAAGATAAATAAGTTAAGTTCCGACAGGGCTGTAAGATGTGTAAGACCAAAAGAAGACAAGAGATAAAGCAAAAAGTCCAAAAGGATTTGTCAACCACTATTTTTCTTGCTTAGGAATCATGTATATATTAGTATGCTTTAGGACCTAGAAATGTACCCAAGTGCATAGATTTTGTGTCTACAATATGAAAGAAGCATTTCTTAAACATGTTATTTCTAACAATGGTCCTAAAGTTACATTTGAGCATTTACCTTCTTTACATTAAGGCAATAATGAACCTATTACTGATTATATCTTATGTTTTAAATCTTGCATGTATCATTTACTTTATCATCCTATTGATTTAGAAATGCAATATATCTTTTGTTCTGGCTTGATTTTTCCTCTAAAGAAAAGTTATTATATGACACATGTGAATCCTTTATTATTCTTTTTCTTAAATTTATTCACTTAGAACAAGAGATGCTTAATGTACATTTTGTTGCACATGATTCTAGCTCTTCTACTACTCCTCCACCTACTACATCTTATATTCCTCCTATTACACCACCTTCATGTTCCCCATCTCCACATAGACATGCTTGTAGTAATTCATCCCATCTTCATTCACCTCTATGTAGACCTCCACCACGCTTTACTCCCCCTCATAAGCGTGAGCCATTATACTTTTCACATTCTGAGGCCTCGTGGAATTTTACACACTTTGATTGATGTGTAATTGATTTGGTTACCTTTTAATGAGCATCCTCCTCCTCATTCGTTAGATGGATCCATAACCAACCATTTTACAATTTTCATAGGATTAATGGACATAGAAATAATTATGGTTATGCACTTCATAATAGGATTATGTTTTAACCAATGCACTTGAGGACAAGGGCATCATTAATTTTCATACACACTGTTATGATCGATCACATTCTCTTTTGCCACGATACCATGTATAAAGATTGGAATATGTTACTTTGACTACCCCTTGTCCTCCTAAGGTTATTTTTTCTATTCCTCCATCAATCTTCAATTACACATGAGATGCCTACTCACTTATTATTTAACCCAAGACTAAATGTGTCCTTAAGTATCACCACTCATCATTACATGATTCACATATGTGCATGTGGATGTTGAGTTTTCATTTATTTCAAAAGCATATTGTGACAAAGTAGGATGAAGGAGAGCTAGAGAAAGCTTTGAGTGAGTCGATAAGGCAGACAAGACATGGTATGAGAACACCTAATTGAGTATTGATTTCTTGAGGAGTTGGAGGCTTGTACATGTAGGATGATGATGCGAGGACATGCCAAGATGATATCTTAGATGGTTGAGTAGGTATATGATGAGGAAATAAGGTCAGAATGATGGATACATAGGTGCATGAGTTGAATTAGTCAGACTAGCTCAGTTTAGTAGGCCTAATCCCTAGGCCTAGTTAGTAGATGACTTGGAATGATGGATTGAAGGTAGGAGGCTGATGGTAGAAGTATGAGAAACATGTTTGAGGGTCTACATGATGGAGATTAGGACAAGCATGATGAGTTATGAATTGAAACTAGCTTAATTATGCCTATTTCAAGGACCTTGGATGTGTTTATGAAGAAAAATAAGCAATGACATGCCTGAGTCAATCATGAGAAGAGTGTAAGTACATTGTAGAGAGGTGTTAGATGATGCTACATTAGGTTATATATCAGATATTGGAGGCATGTTTGAAGTCCTATTCATGATTGTCCTTGAGAACAAGCAAGATTAATGATCTCGATATGCAATTAGAATAGCTTCGCCACTTATTTCAGAGGAATAGCAACCTCCAAACCATATAATAAGACTCAAATGCTCAAATGATAATGAAATACTACCTATAATCCCCTATATATACTATTCATATGCTTATGGCCATCACGAGGCCGACCTATTAAGCATGAGAAAGTATAAATGATATAATAAAATGATATGGTAAGCCCAAGTCGGCTACTCATATCCTAATACAAGCAATAGGTTAAGGGCGTAGCATGCCCTTCCCCTTGAAACCAATGTTGTCCTCAACGTTGAATAATCCTGGATGTTCTTTGCGAAAAACCTTCATCCTCCCGGTGGCATCTTATGCTCAGATTCTTCCACTTAATCAGATATTCCTTAATGTCTCTAGTTCTCGACCTCTTAGTACGTGTTTGCGAGAATCTTCTCGGCTCCAAAATGATTCTTCCTTCCTCGTCAAGTTACGGTAACTCTGTCTTGGGCTTCAAATTTCTGTCCATAACCTTCTTCGGGCATGAAACATGGAATATTGGGTGTATGTGTGAAGATGGAGGCAACTCTAGTTTATAAGCAACACTACCATTTTACGTAGAACACTTTGATAAGGGCCATAATATTTAGGAGCAAGTTTGTTTTCCTTTTTCTATTGCTTTAGGGACATCTGTTTGTAAGGTGGAGACGTCAAAAACCCAGTCACCAATTTCAAAATGTCTTTCACTACGGTGTTGATCTTGCTTGTTGTTTCATCTTGTTTTGTGCTAATGCTAAATTCTCCTTCAAACTAGCCAAAACTTGTTGTTGATGTTGAATGTGTTCCTCAACATCTCTGACCTTAGTTTGCACCCTCAAGGAGGAAGTGATAGAAGGTGGATGGTAACCATATAATGCTAAAAATGGGGTCATTTGAGAAGAGGTATGAAAAGATGTGTTATACCACCATTATGCCAGTGGTAGCCATTTAATCCACCTTTCTTGCTTATCTGATACAAAACAACGTAAATACCCCTCTAAGCATTTGTTGACCACTTCTGTTTGCCCATCAGTTTGAGGATGATAAGATGAACTGTGAGCTAGCTGAGTACCCAAACATGAAAATAATTCCGTCCAAAAATTACTTGTGAAAATAGGATCACGATCACTTACAATTATCTTTGGGGTTCCATGTAGCCTTTGAACTGTCTCCAAAAAAATAGTTGCGACTATATTGGCTGCAAATGGATGTGATAGGGCACAAAAATGGGCATATTTTGTGAGCCTATCCACAATCACAAAAATAACATTCTTACCCTCTGAACAAGGCAATCCGGTGATGAAATCCATGGAGACCTCCTCCCATCTCTGGCTAGGAATTGGTAAGGGTTGCAAATAGACATAGTGTCTTAATTGTTTCCCCTTTGTTCTGTTGGCACACTAAACACTCTGATACAAAATTTTGTACATCCCCCTTGAGTCCTTCCCAAAATAATTCTCTTTTTATTCTATGATATGTCTTGAAAACCCAGTGTCCTCCAACAGGTGAGGCATGTAGCTCTGCAAGAATCTTATGCTTCAACTCAGAATCTTTACTCAAGTATAACCTATCCTTGTACCATAGGGCATTACCTTTCCACTCAAATTTGTTAGATGTCATAGATCCTTGCTTGATATTTTGTATTAGAGATTGTGTATCCTTATCTTGATTCCATTCCAATCTTGCTTCATCCACCCAATCGGCCATCAACATGGACATTCCACATAGTAAGGCATCTGCGGATGTATCCCTTCTGACAACGCATCAGCTACTACATTTTCTTTACCCTTTTTGTATATGATTTCAAAATCATAACCCAACATTTTTGTTACCCACTTTTGTTGTTCCTCAGATGATAACCTTTGCTCCAAAAAAGTATTTGAGACTATCATGATCAGTTTTACCTTGAAGTGTCTACCCATGAGATAGGGCCTCCATTGCTTGACCGCATGAAGAATAGCCATCATTTCTTTCTCATAGACAGGTTTGAGCAGATCTTTTCCTTTGAATTGGTGACTCTCAAATGTAATTGGTCTTCCTTCCTGCATTAGAACTGCTCCCAATCCTGATCTGAAGCATCACATTCAACAATGAAGGTTTTGAGAAGTTGGGAGTAGCCAAAATTGGGTCTTGCACATGGCTTCCTTGACTTGCTCAAAGGATTTAGTGGCTACGTCTGTCGATGGAAGGCATCCTTCTTTAGCAATGCGAGTGAGTGGGGTTGCTTTATTCTACCATATCCCCACAAAAATCTTACGTAGTACCACTGTTAGTCCTAGGAACCCACGAAGATTTTTGAGATTTTGGGCCTTGGCCATTCCACCATAGCTTTGATCTTCGAGGATCAACTTTGGCCCTTCATGGGATCTGATATGACCCAAGTACTCTACCTCTTGTACACCAAAAGAACATTTGGATGGCTTTGCATACAGAGTATGTTTCTCCAAAACTTCAACACGTTATTTACATGTTGTAAGTGTTCTTCCCATGTCTTCTTTAAAATCAATATGTCATCAAAGAAAACTAATACAAATTTCCTTAAAAATGGCCTAAAAATAGTGTTCATCAAGCTTTGAAAGGTTGAGGCGCATTTGTAAGACCAAAAGGCATTACCAAAACTCATAATGGCCCTCATGAGTCTGAAAGCCGTTTTATGAACATCTTCCTCTTTTATCCTAATTTGATGGTACCCGAATGAAGATCTAATTTTGTGAAATAAATAACACCATGCTATTCATCAAGTAAATCATCAATTATTGGAATAGGAAACTTATCTTTGATGGTGTACTTGTTGAGTTCTCTGGTAATCTGGACACATCCTCCATGTTTCATCCTTCTTACGTACCATGACCACTGGTGAAGAATATGCACTCTGGCTATGCCTGATGATACCTGCCTTCAACATTTCCTCCACCATTTTCTCGATCTCACTTTTATGGGAATATGGGTATCTGTATGGTCTGATGTTAGGTGTTTGGCTCCTGGAATCAACTGAATGGCATGATCATGATCCCTAACTAGTGGTAGTCCCTTTGGAATTGCATCAAAAATAGATGAGTGAGCATCCACAATCTTCTGAAGATCGGGTGGCATTGAAGACTCTATATTTTGTACTTCTATGGAAAATAGCTTTCTTTATAAAGCCATCCACTCCTTTTAAGAACCTTACGCATCTGATGAGAGCTAATAATCTGTGGAGACTTAGCTACCATCCCATTCAATTGTATTGTCCTTCCATCTGAATGAAATCGCATGAACAATTCTTGGAAATTCATCTCTATAGTACCTAAGGTTGTGAGCCATTGGACCCCAAAACAATATCTGCCCCTCCCATAGAAATAGCAAACATAGGTGAGTCTAACATGTAGTCTCCCATGGAAAGCTTGATCTTATGGCACTTTCTGTGCACTTGTTGTCCCACCATCCATGATCATAACTTGCATTTACGGAGTGGGTAAATAAAACAATTGAGGCGGGCGGCTAACTTACTATTTATGAAGTTATGAGTACTCCCAGTCAATCAACACCGTCACACCTTATATTTTTGAGATAGCCAATAACCTTGAGTGTTTGAGGAGTACTAATACACTGATGATGCATGGCGAAATTGTAGGTTGGTGATCCTCTACTTCATCTTCTCTTTGGTTCCTCGGCCTCTCCTATAATTTTAGCTTCCTCATCATCCTCATTACCTCCATCAATATAGAACAACTTCTTCTCAGCACATTTATGTCCCGGTCCATATTTTCTATCACAGTTAAAACATAATCCTTTTGCTCTCTTTTCTTCCATTTGTTGAGGAGTCGGTCTAATTGGCCTAGCAAATGAAGGGGAAGAGATACTACGATCTCTGGTGTTAATGAAAGGTGGCCTCCTACTACAAAGAACTTTTTCCTCTGCACGACGTGCCATGATAATAGAATCAGAAAGCTTGATTGGATTAAACATACGTACCTCATGCTCGATGTGGTCCTTAAGACCCCCAAGAAATAAGTCATTCAGATTCTCTTATGGAATATTCTCCACCCTTAAGGATAGGTTTTGGAATTGATGCACATAATCTTTGACTGATCTGTTTTTGCCGTAACTTTGCTAATTGACTAAAGTAGTTCTCTGAAACACTGGAACTATAGTGCAATTGCAACTCCTCGGTAAAAATTGTCCAAGTGACACCTAGACCATTCTTCTGCCTCTGAGCACATAACCATCGATACCAAACAAATTGGTCGGGTTCAAGATATAGGGATGCCAATGTCACCTTTTTTCCTGATGGTGTTTGATGTAACTCAAAGAAGTTCTCCATTTGATTTATCCGATTAGGGGATCCTTACCATCAAATTTGCGCATATCCACTTTCGGCATCATGTTAAAGTGGTTGCGAATAAGTTTGATTACGATGGGACTGGAAAAGTGATCCAATATGGTTAGTTTGTCCATGATTTTGAACTAAGGTCCTCCTTGGTTGATATGGGCTGGATTTGGGCCATCTTGTTACCCTTTACATGTTGCGTGATATCATCCAATCCGATGATTGATTTGGGCTATGTCTCCTTTAGAGGCCATCTCGGATTGTACATTTCGCATGACTCATACTCAAGTTGGCTCACCTTATGATCAAGCTGGGTAAACCTAGTCTTTGAGGAATCTGTATTTACCCCTTCCAACTCCATCTCTTGAATCACTACCCCATCTTTATCTGGGTTTTACCCAGTAACTTGGGATTCTTTTTGCTCTTGTGGAAGGCCCCGTGATGTCAAACCTTAGGGTTTAGGGTTTCGATACAATTTCGGCCGAACAGGAAAAAACACAGAGAAGATACTAATACTATTTTTTTGAGAGCTTTTCCGAAAAATGTAAAGAACTTGAAAATTTTCCACAATTTGCACCCTAGGGAGTGATTTTATGAAAAACCTAAATTTGTAATAACTTTTGCAAAATAAATCAAAAAAGTCTGAAATTTTTAGGGAACCTTACTTGAAATGTTTCACAACTCTGGTAAAAATATCTCCCACCAATTCACTCTGGTTCACAATATGTGGTGGAAACAAAAAATTAGGGTTTTTGCCCTAATTTCGGCCCAGATCGCAACTCTGATACCACTTGTAATGAAATTACTTGTATAATTCAGATTAAGAGAAACAATAGAACACCAAATAACACAATATTTTAGAATAATGATCTCAATATGCAATTAGAATAGCTTCGCCACTTCGAGGGGGCAACCTCCAAACCATATAATAAGACTCAAATGCTCAAATGATAATGAAATACTACCTATAATCCCCTATATATACTATTCATATGCTATGGCCATCACGAGGCCGACTATTAAGCATGAGAAAGTATAAATGATATAATAAATGATATGGTAAGCCACAAGTTTTTGTGTTCTCGCACTAGTGGTTCAAAACCTGTCATTTTGGGAAAATAAGGTAGCTCTAAGAAATGAGCATGCAAATGTGTTTTTCTCTTCATAGCCTATGCAATTGAGTACTTGAAGTTGATGTACAGGTCCCATGTGAAGTGTTAGATGCCCTGGTTCATCATGAAAATGAGTTTTAGTGAGTTACAAGCCCATTCTACAAGATTAAATTTTGGATATCCTGAAACTCTTATTCGATATGTCTCGAGAAAGGAAGCATTTTGATGTTGCAAACCTAAAAATGATGAATTCTATAGACATGATGAGTTAGAGGAGGTTTTTTTCTTTCCATAAATGTGCCATAGGAGTCTTGACCAGGGTGATTTTATGGGTGAAGCAAGTCATTTTGTGAAAACCAGTTTTCTGAGTATGAAAATCCTGGAGAGACCTTATTCCAATCTACATGGCATGGATAACCTGAAGGTGCTAGTATTTCTCCAAGTGCATGATTTTTTATATACCTCTTGATGAATCTTCCACCTGATTTTCATTGCATGACATTAATTTTTTATTCTCCTTATACATCAAAGTTCAAGATTGTGTTTTTAAGGCTCTTGCAGCTAATATGAAGCTAAAATGAGAGCTTGAAGTTGAAATTGCGAGTTTACAAGCTTTTAAAGGAGTTATAGAACAAGAAAAAGGGTATTGTAACATGCATTCATGTTGAATACACTTGGCATTGAGTTCCTTTGCTACAAGACAAAACTCCTAAGTTGGAGAATATGACAAAATTGACAAGAGTCACATTACAAATTAGGTCATGTGAGGTTAGAATGTAGAATATTTGCAAGTGAATTCAAATGGTTAGAGATTTCAGAGGCTTCTTGTGCTCGTCATATTTTTGAGATCATCTCAAAATGCCTTGTAAGAGCTGCACATGAAACTGACATCAAAATCAGATGTAATAATTTCTTGAGAACAATTTTGTATGAATTCATTTTATCTTCCTTGTATGAGTTGGAGAGTGAGTAGTTGAAGAGTTATTTGGGAGCTGAAGTGTAAAAGTTGTTATACGATGTATCTATAGAAATAAAAATTATGTCTTGTGCATGTATACTTTGTGTTGAAGGATGAGAGTCTATAATGTATGAAGACCGGTGAAGATGCATGAAGGAGTTTATATGAGAAAATGAAGTTGATTTCTATATTGTTGAAGGAGTATGAATACACGAAGAACAAATAAAATTAAGGTGTATGTGACATGAATCCATGACTATAATTTTGTAGCAGAATGAATGCTTGAGGAGGGTGAAAAGAGAAGATAAATGCGTTGAATATGTGATCACATTGTGTTGTGTGAGACAAATCTTAAGGAAGGTGATCAAAACATCTTGTAGAAAACTAAGTGGTGGCTTATAAAATAGGAGGCGGCTTCTTTTGTAAGTTGTAGCTTACAAAATATCAAGTAGAAGATTGATTGAATTTTTGGGAGTTTTAACTTCCAAGAAAGTAGTGGTTTGTAGAAGTTCAAGTGGTAGCTTGACTAAAATTAGGAGTTGAGCTTGAACTTGAGTGAATGCTCAAGAGATGAAAACTTGTAACATTTATAAGACAATTTGTCCAAGCTAGTGCATTAATTTTAGTGGTTTTTTCTCCCTTGAAGGGTTTCCCACATTATACATGGTGTTCTTGTGTGTTTTCTTACTCCTTTCTCGTATTTGAATGTCATTAGTATCTCATGGTTATGGGTGATCTTGTTTGAATAGCTTACTTTGTTCATGAAAAGTTTAAAAGTTTTATGGAGCATTGATTCACCCTCTCCTCTCAATGCTTGTGATTTATAGAAATTTGGAGAAGATATTTGATGTTATGGATGGAATTCTACATACAAGTCAAAGAGCAAAAAGAAACAAGACAAGACTAGGATTCAAAGGAGAGCCTATGAAGAAGTGTGAAGATGACAAGGTTGGTCCTAGTAGATAAGAAACCATGAAGAAGAGGCCAAGGAGATAAGATCAAGAAGGTATAGATCAATGAGACAACCAAATGCTTCCAGGTATGAAAGAACCTTCAATGGCTATTGCTTTTCTTGTCACAATTTTGGACATAGAGATAAGGAGTGTAGGAAGTATGTCATAAATGACCATCCATGGAGAGATAGCAAAGATGAGAGAGCAAGGAACAAAGTATGCTTCAACTATCAAGAGAAGGGTCATACTATTAAGTATTGTCTCTATGAATCATATAGTCAAAATTGGAGAAATGAAGGTCCTAGAGGCAAGAATTATGTTGTGTGTTTCAATTTTCATGGATAAGGACATTTTACAAAAAAATTATGAGCCTCCTAGATATAGCAACAAGCTTCATGCATTCAAAAGGCAAGGCAAAGGTATTCAAAATGAAGACTAATCCTAAGAATGAGTCCAAGTCAGTCATGTCTGAGAGAGCCACTTGGAAAGAAGAATATGAAGTACATATACAAGGTCAAGGAAGTCAATTCTAGATTTGAGGAAGAAAATAATGACAAGAAAATAGTATGGGTAGATGATGAAGAGACAAGGCAATCAATGACAGTCATAGGAGAGGCAAGTTCAAGCAAGGCATCAAAAGGTGATGATCAAGCCAAGAAGAAAGTAGACAAGCCTAATGAAATTCAAGAAGAACTCTTACCCTAGCTATGATAGAACAAATGTATGAGATGCATCATGTATGTTTGTCAGGAATCCAATCAGAAGAAGATATAGGTGATGAAATTGTCACACCTAGAAGTGCATCCAAGAATATTGATAAGGTCTCAAGGGAAAGAAGAGAAAGGATAGAGTCATCATGTTTCTTTGATGACTATCTATTGTTCTAAGGTGATCTAAAGGATTTTATAAGGCATTGACTACTTGAAATAAGCAAGGTATGTTCCTGGAAGTGAGTTACCATCAGTAGAAGATAATCAAGGTCTTCACAATACTACAAATGGGTGAAGAGTCAAGAGGTATGTTTTCTAGCTCCTTCATAAATTCATTATGTATGATTTAACTATATAAAGTGTTTGAAGATATCATTTGACTTTCCAAGTAAAGGAAAGAGTGCCCATTAAGCCCCAAGGTATTTGTTGTCATCACTATTAGATGTTGTCAAAGTTAAACCTCAAGAGTAGCAAATGGTTGCATTCTACAATTCACCTAAAATTCATGTCAAGTCTAATCAATAGATTCATCTTCAAAGAAGGTAATGTTTTCAGGAAATTCCATGTGATCCTGATCTTGTGTGGTTTGTCTGGTATTTCTTGTATGAGTTCATCAATCCCTGATGAAATGTGTCAAGATAGAAAATGATATACACTTTAGTGTTCAAAATAGATATATGAGCAAAGTAAACCTTAAAGGATCTATAAAAGCTTGTAACATGGTTGTTTAAGTCTCAACTGAGTGTTAAAGGCTATGATAGTGTATCAAAAGACAAGGATCAAGTTATATGTTAATTAGTTGAGATAAAGATGTTATGATTTTGACCACATGCTCCACAAGGTGTAAACAATATGCAAAATATGCCAAGGCAGGTCACCATTGAAGGAGAAGCAAGTTTTCTTAAGATATCACCGAACAAGTTTAATCCTACTCAAGGAGGCCTTTGTGCTCATTCATCCATCTATGAATTTTTATGAAGAGCACATCGTCAAAGCTCTAAAGAAGTCAAGACAAATCCTATACAAACAATGAATAGTCTATATAAATAGCACCATGAGGTATATGTGTAATAATCAATGTCTTATACTAAATTATGGTGTAATAATCAATGCCATATACTAAATTATGAAGAAGCCATGAGTGGTCTAAGTCTCGGGCATTAAGGAACTTTAGCGAAATGTTTATTCACATTTATTCAATTCAGGTGAAAATATCACAAAGCATCTATATGTGTGGGCACTAGGAGCTTATAGTCAATCCACGAAGGTTGATTAAAAACTAGTTTGTGTAGACAAAAATCACGCACTTACTACTATTATTATACCACCAAGTATGTTGTTTTATATATGGATCTTACACAAAAAAGTATTTACTTGATGAACCATTCCATAGTCCATTTGCTTGTCTTGTTGGTCTTTATTTTCTTTTATCTTTCACACTTGTCACTCATATACAAAGTACCGTCGAGTTCATAGGGATCCATGTTTGTCGGGCTTCTCACTCATTTATCGCCACTTGTCTCTGACACTAGCCCTGTCGAACACTAGCGTCATGTGCTTCTCTCGTCCATCCTGGGCACCCATGTCCTCTTTATGTTTGATCTTATTTTTGACATTTTAGGTCAGTCTTTTTGGTTTTTCCTCTCATCTCTCGAGGTACTAGTCGGCATGTTGGGTCATTAGTGTTGAAATTCAAACAAGATATCCCTATATAAACACAATATACATACCATTATAAGGGTAGACAATTATTATCAAGGGATATCTATCTACATAGATCAAGGGACTGCATTTGGGCACATTACTCTACATACACACTGCATAGGAAGGGGAGTTCATTTTATTCCATCCACACATTTACATTTTATCTAGCTATCAATCTTATCTTAGCGTCATTGGTGTGAGGGAGACCTAGGAGCACTATTTCACACACAAGCACACATAACTACATTGGGTCTGAGATGTAGTGCAATGCTCAATTGTAAGTTCACCATTGTGACAACTGAGGATAGTCTGACCCCTCATTTTACATCTTTCATTTTTAGGATTTGATGTCTATTTGAGGGTTTTGCAGGTCTATACTTCATTGTAGGTTTATAGGTACCTTAGTGATCCAAGTGTGACATACAAGCGACCAAAGGTAAGCAAGTGTCAAACCCTAGTGACCATATTAGAACCTGGGTTATGACCTTTTTGTAGACCCATGCACCTTAAACAAGCCTAGGGCACTCCACGGGCGCCTTGTCCCTCTCCAGTGTGCCCAGCCGCATTCAACTCCACCTCTGCTGCATTTTTATGTGGTTCATTACAATGATCTATGCTTTTGTTTCATCATATTTTCTAGTCTAAACTCATTACGGGATAAGTGAAATTAAGATAAGTACCTTACCCTCTCATTTCCTTTCATAGTTAAAATTAAATAAATTATTTAGCATTTATATTCCATTGTATATCATTTACAGCAGATCTTTGCATTTAGATTTTAATAAAATAATCAAATTTTATTGAATCATTTTGGTGAACCCGAAGCTTAGAACTTGTTTCCCTAGGATCCACTAAAACCCTAATGGCTAAGGATATCTCTTCTCCCTCTAGGCTATTCATGCCTCACGTGAGTATCAATCTTATATATGATGAATGAACCATAGTTGAACTTGATGCCCTATATCGCAATGTAGTTCTTCCCGATGATGCTCAAAGACAATTCTTAGCTAATGAATGCAATGTGCCTACTATCTTTGATAATTCTACCATTAGCATTGTTGATGATCCAACAAGATTTACTCGCTTTACACCTTGCCATACGCTTAGCCATACTCCTCCTTATGTTATTTATAATTAGAACTTAGATGATTTTATTCTTAGTTTCATGCTTGATCTTGATGATAATGTTTTAGCTAACAAACAAGAAGACAATAAACATGTGCATGACTATGCTTCTCATACTAGTTCAGATAATTCTCTAGTTGCATCTCATACTCCTTCCATTTCTGAAAATCTTTCTCATGATGTATTGCACATTAGTTCTCATCCTCCTTCATTATATGTTGATGATATGCTTAATGAAATCCTTACATCTGAATCTTTGTTCAATTTTGATGAGACACCTGATAGTCATGATTCTACTTCTTTGCATACTGCTGAGTGTGAATCCCCCACTCTGCTTTCATCTTCTTTTGAGATTGTCTCTAATAGCATGCATGATTCATCTCCTTCTATTACATCATCTCCTAATGATGTTTCCAATGCTAGTCCTACCACTTCTATTGATGTTCCATGTTCTTCACCACCTATTACTTCTTCGGCACCCATATCTAGTGTGCCCTTAGCATCAACATCTTCTATGTCTCCTCTTGACATTCCTATGATCACTCATAATGGAAAATTGCAACCACTCAATACACTATTGCCATCTTCTACTATTCCTCCACAGGACATCTTATCACTCATGCATGTTGTTGGCCACTTACAATCACAAGTCCAATCTCTCACACTAGAAAGCAAGGCCTATTATGCTTCTATTGATAATAATTCTTTGCATGGAAATCCTATTCTAAAAAAGATTCACAATTCAACATTCCCTAAGGATTTTATTATGCCTACATTTACATGTTTTGATGGTACTAGTGATCCTCATCTGCATCTCAAACATTATTGTCTAGCTATGGCTTCATACTCTAATGATTGATTGTTGCTTAAAGCCTTTCACCATAGTCTTACAGATGACGCTCTTCAATGGTACACACATCTACCCTTCAGATCTATTAGTACCTATTATGAGATGGAAGAAGCTTTTCTTTGTTGCTTCATACTCAACAATGACCCTAGAGTCACATATGATCATCTACCTGGCTTACATCAAGGAAAAACAGAACCTATCAGTGATTACATTTTACGATTCAATGTTTACATGCATCAATTGGTCTTCCAGCCCACTGACTTAGAAAAGTAATTCATTTTCTGTCATGGTTTGATTCCTGCTTTAAAACAACGATTACAATATGACACATGTGAATCATTCATACTCTTGTGCTATAAGGTCATTGATCTAGAACAAGATCTCATTGCTACACATGTTATAGATCCTTCTCCTATTATTGTTACTGCTACATCATCTAGTTCTTCTCCACTCCCATCTATTGAGCGGCCTCCACAGTCTCCATCTCCTCCACCTCACAAGAAAGTTCAATATTCTCCATTGCATAAGTGTCTTTCATCTCCTCCTTCACGTCGGACTACACCTCAAGATTCTCCACCTATTTCGCGGGAACCATTACACTTTTCTAATCATGTTAGACCTCATGATGTGTTGTGTACATTGCTTGAAAAGCATTTGATTCACTTACCTTCTAATCAGCATCATCCACCTCATCGCTTGCAGTGCCAGTGTGATAGACCTTACTGTAACTATCATCGTATCAATGGCCATCACGACAATGATTGTTGCACCCTTCATGATCGCTTGCAAAAATTAGAAGATAAGGGTGTCATTTCCTTTGGATCTTGCTCTCGTGAGTGGTCTATATCTCCACTCCCATGTAGGCATGTTATTACTCTAGTTGATTTATCTCCTTCATCTAGTTCTAAGGTTATTATTCGTCCACCACCACATGTTGTTGCTCATGCATGCTCTCCATCTCATCCATCCACCACTGCACCATCTCATTTGTTACATCATGCCACCACTATACATTGGCTTCCACATCCCTTAGCATCTCCACTTCATATTGTTGCATCACCCATCATTGTCACCACTCCGCTCGACATTCAATTCGGCTCATACGCTCATGTTTCTTTCATTCCACATTCTTCCACTACTTCATGCCAACTTGGTCTTTGGTAGGTGATTTCTATCACCTTACCCTCCGATGATGCACTCGTGTTCTTACGGTTCTTACATGATTGTTGAGGGATCTATTACAATAAGAACCTCTCTTCACTCTTGCACTACATGCCTTATTGATCAATCTATCTCGCGCACACAATCATATCACTTCTCGATGACGCACTCTTGCTTTATGGTTCATTTTTATTGCTTTGAGGGTCTCATATAAACGATCCTTATCATCTATACATTGTAGGCATCGTTATTCTTCTTTCCCCATCTACATCATGCTAACAAACGATTCACTACATTATTGTGCCTATCTCATACTCTTACTCATTATTCATTCTCTCATTTATCACAATTTTATATACTACACTTTTCGCAATCACATTGCATACCTCATATATCACCATATATGTTATATCATTATTTATGTCTCTATAATCACATTACTCAATTAAAACACATCACATATAACAACAATAATCATTGAATCATACATCATCATCACATCAATAAACATCAAATACAAGGATCACACAACAATAAATATATATATATATATATATATATATATATATATATATATATATGTTAGGTTGTGGAGCTTGTTTTCATGTGTGAAAGTGTTGAAGACTGTACACTAAGAGTATTGTACACTTTTCATGTATCTAGCCAGGGTTTGGGGCACAGCCAAAAAAAAAAAAAAAAATTAGGCGTAAATTTTTTGGCCTCGAAAAATTGCACCCAAAATATCAGGAAACGTGTTTTTCTCATATGGGCGAGTTTTTTGACCCATAGGTTTATGGGACGGAGTTTTTCCCATGGTTTTGATACCCACGGTTTTGTAAAACTACTTAAGCAGTTGTCTATTTATATGGTCTTATACATATGATAGATGTACAAGCAAATGTATTGCAAATGTGTTTTGAATTCGGGTGTGAATTTTGTAGAGTTTGTTGAGCATAGCTCCGAACGTATCTGGTATTGTATTGAGAGAGCGGTGGCTTGTAATAAAATCAGAGCAAGTGATTCTTGGTGGACGTAGCCCAAATTGGGTGAACCACGTTAAATCTTTGTCTCTATGTGTTGTGTTATTTTATTCTACAATTTTATTTGAGATCTCTGTAATAATTTATGCATATTAGTTTCTCTTGTTGCGATTCGTGAGGGATTATTCTCGCATATTTTATCCCTTATTTCCTAACAATTGGTATCGAGCTCTGGTTTGGTTTCTTTGAAGTGTTGAATCACGGGGAAAGTTTTTAGCTTGAGTGGGAGCTATGGCGGATGAAGGAAGATCTAGGGTTGATAAATTCAACGGGCGAATTTCGGTCTTTGGAAGATGCGGATGGAAGATTACCTTTATCGGAAGGATCTTTATACTCCGTTGTCTGAGAAGGTGAAAAAACCCTCGAGTATGACAGATGCGGAATGGGATTTGTTGGATCAGAAGGCACTTGGAATGATCCGGCTGTGTCTTGCATCTTCGATATTATTTAATGTTTCAAAGGAAAAGACTACAAAAGATCTAATGGATGCATTAGGGAAGTTTTATGAAAAACCCTCTGCCTCTAATAAGATATTTTTAATGAAAAAGTTGTTTAATATGAAGATGTCTCGAGAATAGTTCAATGTGATTATTTAAATGATTTCAATACGGTAGTGAATATGCTTAGCTTTTGATTCTGATAGAATTTGATGAGGAAGTTAGGACTTTATTAATTATGTGCTCTTTACACGAGAGTTGGAATAGCACAGTAATGGCGGTAAGTAACTCGGTTCCAGCTAACTCAAAGTTGAAGTTTGAGGATGTTGTAGGGGTGATTCTAAGTGAGGAAATGCGAAGAAAAGCTCTGGGAATCTTCTACTTCAAGGAATGCTTTGATGAAAGGAAACTAGAGGGAGACAGAGAATAGAGGAAACCGTGGAAAATAAAAAAGATCGGGCAAGGTCAAAATCCAAGAACAAGATTGCATGCTGGAATTGTGGAAAGCTTTGGGCATGTAAAGAAGAATTGTTGGGAGCTTCGGGATAAGAAGAAACAACGAGAAAGAAAACAAGGAGGTAAATGTGGAAACGGGTAATGTATGTCGGGATGCTTTGATTCTTTCTTTTTACATAATATTATGAATCTTGGGTTTTAGATTCAAGGGCTTCTTTCCATGCTTCTCCACATAGGCATTATTTTGTTGATTATGTTTAAGGAGATTTTGGGCATGTTTTTCTTGGTGATGATGAGCCTTGGCATAGTTGGAAAAGGTTATGTTCGGAGTTAAGATGCAAAATGAGATTACTTGGCTATTGAAGGATGTCAGACATGTGCCTACATTAAGACAAAATTTGATATCGGCAGGGCAGTTGGGAAGTGATGGTTGTACTGTGATATTTACAGCAGACTCTTGGAAGGTTACCAAGGGTGCTCTTGTGGTGGCAAGAGGGAAGAAGGTTGGAACCTTGTATTTAACCACTGATAGTACTAATGATTGTAATCTTGTGGCTTCAGATGCAGATACAACATTATGGCACTATAGGCTCAGTCATATGAGCCATAAGGGCATGAACATCATAAAGAAGAATTTGCCTGGATATACAGAAATAGGTTTGGATTTCTGTGAGAACTGCATATATGGGAAACAAAAGCAAGTAAGGTTTCTCAAGGTTGGACCTACAAAGAAAGAGAGTAAGTTAGAGCTGGTGCATTCTGATGTGTGGGGGCCAGCTCATGTATCATCTCTTGGGGGTTCAAGTTATTATGTTACTTTTATTGATGATGCAACAAGGAAAGTTTGGTTTTATTGTATTCGAAACAAATCTGATGTATTTGACACTTTTGTTAAATGGAAATCCTTGGTAGAGAATGAAACATGTCTTAAGCTAAAATGTCTCAGGTCAGATAATGGAGGGGAGTATTACAACAATGAATTTGATGATTACTTGTTCTAAGAATGGAATCCGTAGGCAAAAGACAGTTCTAGGAACTCCGCAGTAGAATGGGGTATCAGAAAGGATGAACAGAACAATAATGGAACGTGCTAGGAGCATGAGGTTACATGCAGGACTGCCTCTTTCTTTTTGGGCAGAAGCGGTGAGCACGTTGTGTACTTGATAAACAGAGGACCCTCAAGTGCCTTGGATGGAGGCATACTTGAGGAGGCTTGGTATGGTAAGAAAGTTGATTATTCATTTCTTAGATTCTTTGGATGTGAGGTGTTTGTTCACATAGACAAGGATGATAGGACTAAGCTAGAGGCTAAATCAGAAAAATGTACTTTCATTGGTTATGGTGGTGATGACTTTGGATATAAATGTTGGAGTATTAAGGACAAGAAAATCATTCGATCTAGGGATGTGGTCTTTAATGAGAAAGTCATGTATAAGCGGCGATTGCGGGAAAACGAGGGAAGAATCCAAGAAAGAATATGCGGCGGTAGAGGATATTCCAAATGGGAAAGTGACACATGAATCGGTTCAGAACCCCCTCAACAGGGACCCCAAACTCCTATATTGAGGAGGTCTTCTAGGGTAAAAAAGAACACGAACGTTTTCTCCTTCTCTTTATTATTTATTACTCATGATGATAGTGGAGAACCAGAGAGAGCTTTAATGAAGCAATGCGGGTAGATGCCGGAAGAAGTGGGAGTAAGCCATGGATGAGGAGCATCGGGCTCTCATGGAGAACCAGGACATGGGATTTGGTATAGCTACCCGAAAGGAAAAAGAGCATTACTGGAATAAGTGGGTGTTTAGAGTCAAAGAGGAAAAAGGAGGCAAGAAAGATACAAGGCCCGGTTGGTGGTCAATGGGTTTGCATAGAAAAAGGTATAGATTTTGATGAGATTTTTTCTCCCGTAGTAAAAATGATTTCTATCAATTGTTCTTGGAATAGTGGTAGTAGAAGACTTGCACTTAGAACAGTTAGATGTAAAGACTGCATTTCTCCATGGTGATTTGGAGGAGGAGCTATATATGCAAAAGAGACTTGTAGGATATGAAGTCAAAGGTAAAGAGGAGATGGTGTCCAAACTCGAAGAAGAGCTTGTATGGCACAGAAACAAGCTCCACGTCAATGGTATAAGAAGTTTGATAGCTTCATGATGGAGCAAGGTTATATCGGATGTCATTCGACCATGTGTGTATACAAAGAAATTTGAGGATGGAAGTCATATTATCATATGTTTGTATGTTGATGACATGTTGGTTGCGAGTAAAAACATGCAGAAATAAAATTACTCAAGAAGCAATAAGTGAATCCTTTTCTTTATGAAGGATTTGGGTGCAGCCAAACAAATCCTTGGTATGAGAATATCTCGGGATAGGAAGGAACAAGGCTGACTTTATCTCGGGAAGAGTACATTAAGAAGGTCTTGGAAGGTTTAATATGCAGATGCTAAACCGGTTGGGACTCCTTTGGCAGGGGCCATTTCAAGTTATCAAAGGAGCAATGTCCCAAGACAAACAGAGAGGAACCAAATGTCCAAGGTACCTTACTCATCGCCAGGTTGGCGCTTTGATGTATGCTATGGTGTGCACTAGGCCTGATATTGCCCATGCAAGTAGGAGCCGTGAGTAGATTTATGAGTGATCCGGTAAAGCAGTGGCAAGCGTAAAGTGGATCCTTCAAAGTATTTAAGAGGGACCATGGGGACAGTTTTGTGCTCTGAGTGGATCGACACCACTTTATGTGGTTATGTAGATTCGAGACATGGCTGGAGATGTAGACAGTAGGAGGAGCACGACAGTTATATTTACACCGTAGGTGGGACAAAAGTGAGTTGGATTTCACGACTACGAAAGGCCGGTGGCTTTGCCAACCACGGAGGCTGAGTATGTTGCTACCACGAGGCAAGCAAAGAGATGATTTGGTTACAACAATTGCTTGAAGAGTTGGGGCATAGCGGGAGGAATGTAAGCTGCATAGTGATAGTCGAGTGTTATACACCTAGCTAAGAACTCTACTTTCCACTCGAGGACAAAGCATATACGGTTAAGGTACCATTTCATCGGAGACAACTTTGGAGGAAGAAAAGTTGAAGTTGGAGAAGATTCATACCGAATCCTGCAGACATGATGACCAAGGTGGTCACAAGGAAAAACTAAACTTGTGTTCAACTTTGGTTGGTCTTCACACGAAACTAGTGAAGGGTTGAGAAGCTTGCTCGGAGGAAAACTAGTCTCAAGTGGGAGATTGTTAGGTTGTGGAGCTGTTTTCATGTGTGAAAGTGTTGAAGACTATACAATTTTCATGTATCCTCACTCAATTAGGGTTGGGGTTGGGCGTAGCCCCAAAAATTTAGGCGTAAATTTTTTGGCCTCGAAAAATTACTGAAATATCGGGAACGTGCTTTTCTCATATGGGCGAGTTTTTGACCCATAGGTTTATGGGACGAGTTTTGCCCATGGTTTTGATACCCACGGTTTTGTAAAACTACTTAAGCAGTTGTCTATTTATATGGTCTTATGCATATGATAGATGTACAAGCAAATGTATTGCATATGTGTTTTGAATTCGGTGTGAATTTCAGTAGAGTTTGTTGAGCATAGCTCCAAACGGATCTGGTCTTGTATTGAGAGAGCGGTGGCTTGTAATAAAATCTCGAGCAAGTGATTCTTAGTGGATGTAGCCCAAATTGGGTGAACCACATTAAATACATCTCTTTGTGTTGTGTTATTTTATTTGAGATCTGTAATAATTTATGCATATTAGTTTCTACTCTTGTTGCGATTACGTGAGAGGATTATTCCGCATATTTTATCCCTTATTTCCTAACAATATATATATATATATATATATATATATATATATATATATATCGTTCATAACTATAGGTACAAAATATTTCAATGTTGGGGACAACTCCCTACATCAATACATCCATACATATCATATCTCGTCACCATTATCACTAAATGCCTCTGCGAAAGCTCTATAACTAAAGCTTCACTACTCACTCTTTTCACTTTGGTCGTGGCCCCTATATCTCTTTTCTTTCCTACGTAATAGAGTAAGATCAATCAACTACTCTATGAAATGGATCTCGTAACAGTAATCGACAAACCATGTAAATACATCCTGTATGGGGATTTCCACTTCTGACCTCTCTAGCTTGTCATGTCTCCTCGTGCGCCTTATCCCTCTCACCCATTAGCACGTTACACATTGTTATTGTTATATCGCCATTGCTCAAACAAATGAGCATGTTCTCCCCTCTACACACTCTAGCATACCTCCACCCACGTGTACATCGGTGGGCACATTCTCGCATCATTGTGTGGATAGACGTGTCCACAATCAATGATCAATACACATCACCTACATTTATAGAACAACAAAATAGACAACAAAAACAATAATAAATCAATCAAATAACAAATCATCAAACATCAAACATTATAATACAAATACTCACGCTAACTACCACTTAATGTCGTTATGATATCGGGGCATGTGCTTACCCCTTTATGCCTCTTCTCGGTGGTGCTCCCATTGCATTGGTAAAAACTAGAAACAAAAAGACCCATCGATGCGCGCCCACCATGTATGGTAGGCCTCTGTACACCCCCATATATCATATTTATCATTACGTCTTGCATCGGCCTAAGAGGTACTAACTTCACTCTTGTGGGCTCTGGTCTAGCTCCGGCCCTCCTCGGTGCCCTAATGGCTCTAACCCATACATATGGCTTTGGGTACATCTTAGGCCATGCCAAACTGTCATGATACACGCTCCACTGATAACTTGGTCACCCTTGAAACGATCCTCTAGCCACATAGTATGTCAAATGCATCGTAGCTCTACTACTTTTTTGGTCACCCCTCCATATCACGGCCTCGCCCCATCTGATATATCATCGCTCTATAGGTGTTTGTATCCATCTTCCTTCCACAAACACCTACCCATCTCCCAACAAATATATTCAGCCTAGCCCACTCTCCTCATGGACCACCAACTAGCTCCGAGTACCAATATCCTCATAGGCCCATACATATAATAACGTAGTCGCTCCAATACCACTTTCATGTTCCTCTTGTGTAAATTTATATAGATCCATATACAGGGTGGGTCAATACACATCATGCCCAGATTAATACCTCATTCTCTCCTCATTTATATGATGACGATATCATACATATTATACAAGATGCCTACACCACCACCCTCCACTATAATCAATGATGCAATCACCACGGAATTAAAGTTCCACAATCATGTAACACCCAACGCCGTAATAAGCATCCATGCTAATATATACCTCAATAAGAACTTGGGTCCCCGTAAAATACCACCTAATGTCCCTCATCTATCTTTGTGCATCATCCATAGCCATAACTCCGAACTCTCTCACCAACGATAGGAAATCACGATATTTGATACACGTCCTCCGTGGAGAGTAATCTCCTTGTAGGTAACCAAAATGTGAAAGTATCTACACACCACCTCTCACATAAATCAATAATCATAGGCATATTATGGGGCACATCCACCATCCTCGCTATGTGCCATAAGCCGGCACACCCTAGAACATCCAACTCATCGTATGACAACCCCAATCCTATCAATGTACTCAAGTGTTAGTCACCACGAAACTCTTCATGGATGTCCCTCGCACATCACAAAACAACAAAGAAACGTGACATTGAACATCATACATATGCACATGTACACCTATTATAACATCAACAAACATCCAGCCACATCTACAACACTTTGTGCTTAACCCAGGCTTTACGGAATGCTAGTGCCCATAAGTGAGACTGGAGTGCCTAGAACAAGTCACTAGTGCCCATACTTGGGTGCTAGTGTCCCAAGGGTCATTAACACCTTCATTGCTCTTGTCCAAGTCCAAAACACCGAGAAATTCAAAAATAAAAAATAATTGAAAATTCATCAAAAATGACTAATATCAACACATTTAAAAAAATCACACTTACTAGCTCAGGTAAATTCATACGTGTTACCACAAATGGCACCGCTACCATCTCGAACCGAATCAATCATGGTGCTCTCACTTGAGGCATCTTTGCACACCCAGAGCTCACAATCACACTAGCACAATAATCAAATGAATTTCCTATTCACTTTTTCACATTACTATTTATAGTAACTCTCCATTATCTACCTTGCTATAGTCATTATTTGTGCTCATGCTCTTAACTAATACACATTACACAATTTCAATCATATCTTGAGCATATTTACTCTCGATTTTTATCTCGTTCACGTCATTCTCTTTAGAATTCCACCTACTTCTTGTATCGTATACATTTCACACACAATTATTTCTCCTTGCATTGTTCCCACTCGATATACACACACTTTTATGAAATCTATCATACATTCTCTATTATATCATTACATGTTTACTTTTAGGTCAACATTAAATCTCATCATCACTCCCCATTTCTCTCGAAAGGGGAGCATACAATCGGGGCATCCTATAATTCCCCTTATACCATTACATGATCAATCTACATTCTTAACACGCCATTATCAAACATTTACTCATACACCATATAATATCTCACACCACTTTCTAGCGATTCCCCCTAATGACCTAATGCAAGGGCAATGAGCGTAAAATATCTCTATGAGTAACCAATCAATTAGTCACATACATTCAAATATCCACAAATCATATCAATCAATCAACATAACGCCTTTATCCTCTCCTAGATGACCTAACTTGGGAGTTATATCACCACTCTCCCAGATGACCTAACTTGGGAGTTATATCACTACTTTCCCAAATGACCTAACATGGGAAGTTATTCTACATTTTCAGTGTTGCTTCCAGATGACCTAACTTGGAAGCCAACACATACACATTTTGGTGACACCCGTGGAGTGGGGGAAATGAGACATCATTGCCTTTCCTATATTGCTCCTATATGGGTTATCACGTTTGATCAAAATTGGATCCAAATCAACAAAATCCAATCTTTGTCCATCAACAACAATGCTAGATCTTTTGAGGATGTATTTAAAGTTGGAGGTTAAAACTAGACCTCTCTCCCTACACTCTTCCTCTCCGCGGAAGGACACCCAAATCCCTAGTTTTCACACACACATAATCGGGTTGGGAACCCAGTCATTCCTTACCCCATCACATCTTCATCAAAAACAATTGATTCATTCAACATCACAATCATCAATCTCACTTAGCGCTCCTCATAATGGCCCCACTCTCGCTATGTTGCATGGGTCAACACGATGATCTATGGTTCACCACACTATATGTTCTTACTTAACACGTAATTCTACTACACTCTTCACGTAATTCAGTGACATGGGCTTCCCCCAACTTCTCTCAAGTATGCATCTCTATCTACTTTTTGTTACCAATATTTCACTCATGAACATAAAATGGGGGCTAATGTAGACACAAAATCATGCGCTTACTACTATTTCTATACCACCAAGTATGTTATTTTATATATGGATCTTGCGCAAGAAAAGTATCCATTGATGACCCATTACATAGTCCATTTGCTTGTCTTATTAGTGCTTATTTTCTTTTATCTTTCACACTTGTCTCTCATATACATAGTTTCTGGTACGGTGAAGTCACATGGATCCTTGTCTGTTAGTTCTCACTCATTTATCATCACTTATCTCTGGACACTGGCGCTCGTGTCCGGACACTCACATCAGAGCTCATGCCCATCCCGCACCCATGTCCTCTTTATGTTTGATCTTATTTTTTTGACATTGGACATTGGTCCTTTCGGTTTTCCTCTCTCATCTCCTAAGGTACTAGTTGGCATTTCGGGTCATTAGTGTTGAAATTCGAACAAGAGATCCCTATATAAACACAACATACATACCATTATATGGGCAAACAATTCTTATCAAGGGATAGCTATCTACATAGATCAAGGGACTGCATTTGGGCACATTACTTTGTATACACACTGCATAGGAAGGGGATTTCATTCTATTCCATCCAAAAATTAGCATTTTATCTAGCCACTTCCCGTTATCTTGGCACCATTGGCGCGAGGGAAACCTAGGAGCACTATTACACACATAAGCACACATAACTACATTGGGTCTAAGATGTAGTGCAACGCTCAATTGTAAGTTCACCATTATGACAACTAAGGAAAGTTTGAACCATCATTTTGCATCTTTTTTTAGGATTTGATGTCTATTTGATGGTTTTGTAGGTCTATACTTCATTGTAGGTTTACATTTATCTCGACGATCCAAGTGCGAAATACATGTGACCAAAGGCGAGCAAGTGTGAATCCCTAATGACCATATCGAAACCAGTTCTCGACCTTTTCGCAGACCCAGGTGCCCAGAAATAGGCCTAGGGCACCCGTGGTCACCCCTATCCCTCTCTAGGCACCCCAGTCAGCCAACTCCACCTTTGTTGCATTTTTACGTAGTGGTTCGTTGTGACGATATGTGCTTTTATTTCATCATATTGTCTAATCTAGACTCACTGTAGGATAAGTGAAATTAAGATAAGTACCTTACCCCTCTCATTTCCTTTCAAAATTAAATTTAAATAAATTATTTATCATTTATATTCCATTGTATATCATTTACAAGAGATCTTTGCATTTAGATTTTAGTAAAATAATCGATTTTATTGAATCAGTTTGATGGTCACTACTATCCTGTAAAAATCAAAATTTGGACTTTGTCATGTATAAAGGTTGTATGAGAATGTTGAATGTGATTATAATTATGAGAAAGGTGAAGATTATGGTCTTTAGAGAGCTTCAAACGTGATAAAAACCATGATAAGTTAAATCATGAAGCTAGTATAACTTGACCATCCATAATCTAAGTGTTGCAAAGATAAGCAAGCATGCATGAGTTGATCATCATCTTAAGAGGTTTGAACATCTAGTATTCTTTATGTTGTCATCATACCATGAATAATAACATTACTGAGAGGTTTGAAAATGAGTGCTCCAAGGGTGTATATTGATTCTAATTCATAATTTGAAAGTGGCTATGCTCCATGAAAAGTGTATGAAGAAATGGGTAAACTTGACAAAATTGTGAAGACAAAGGCTAAACAACTCAATGAAAGTGTCTCATTTATAAATTTTTAAGAGAATGATTAGGTCCATGATAAATTTCATAGTCTCTAAAAGGATGTTAGAGATGTCTCTTGAAGAGCTATGTAGTTTGGAAGAGTTAGAGAAAATAGGCAGTATGAAAACCCCGATTAAAAGCAAGTTGTACGGAGACATGACTCAATGTTGAGGTTTTTAGGTTGAGGATTTCTCATATGTCTAAGACTATATAGGATGAAAGAATCCATTCAAGAAGATTTAAAGACAAGCTCAACATAAATACCATGTTTATATCTTCATATCACCATGAACCCTGCTATACTTAGTCACGAAGGTAGAAACTTGTGTAATTTTATGGCTCATTGGCTTAACCAAGAACACTTGGCAAAGTATTAACATCAAGAAGGTTAAAAAAACCTTGAGGAATAAGTTTAGGACTTTAAAGTAGATCCGAGAAGATTTTATATCAATATAGGTCTTTCTCGAACTCATTTAGAAACCCTCCTAGGGTTTAGAGAGAGAAATCAGTTTAAAGGTCTTGCATATTGCTACATAGACTAAAAATTTGTATGAAGAATCCTTATAATTCTTATTAACATATTCAAAAGGATTCAACATAAAATAATACCTCATGAAGCATAATTTCATGACAAAGTTGTCACATACACTGTAGGAGGATAGGGAGACCATGAGAGTGAAAATTTGACCATTGTTGCCAAAGAAACCTATCCTGAGATTTTGCACAAATATGAAATGTCCAAATGGGTATCATAATATTCCCTTCATTTGTTGAGGAAAGGTCCTTTAAATGAAATATGTTCTTAGAAAATAGTGGAAGGAAGGTGTAGACACAAAATCATGCACTTTGGGTAATTATCTAGTCTCGATCACATATTACTATTCATATGGTTCCTAAGTAAGAAAAGTACTAACCAACCCATGTCTTTGGCCACCTTTCTTTTCTTTCTACTTCTGATTTCAGTCGTGCACTCTTACTTGTTCATTTTGTCTTTTCACCTTTTGGCATTTGTCATTATGGACATTAGTGCCCAACCAGGGATGCCAAGCACTGGCACCCTGTCCCCCAGGTGCCCTTGTCCTCTTTGTACTTTGGTCACACTTTTTGGGTCCTTTCTAGTCATTTGAGCATATTATCTTTTTGGTAGTTGGCTTTTTGGGGTTAATTACGAAATTCAAGCAAGGGAATCATATAAATATAAAGTTATGTGATCATAATAAGGGACCAAGCACTAAGCATCTACTATCTCCACCTAAGGTTGCATCCATCAAAGGTATCTATAGCTCCATTTGTATCCATCTGGCTCCATCACAAGGGAAAAAGGATGGTTCATCTACATCACAATTCATAGGAGGGGAGTTTATTATTTCCATGCACAAAGTATTTACATTCTACATCTACCTACTTGCCCGCCACTTCAAGTCACGATTAGCACAAGCACAACCTAGGGCACAATTCCGCACATACACATATAAATACATTAGGTATGAGATGTAGTGCAATGCTCAATGATAAGTCCATCATTTTGGTAGCTAAGGACAATCTGACCCCTTCATTTTCATATTTCTTTTTTAGGGTTTGATGTTTTATTTTGGGTTTTACAGGTGATTCATTCTAGATTTACAGAGACATTCGGTGGAATTCAACAACATACACGCGACAAAAATGTGAACAAGTGTGAACCTCTTGCGACACCTTAGAGGAGGTTTTCTAAGCATCTACGTAGACCAGGACACCCCGAAATCAAACCATCCTATCCCTCTCCGGGCGCCCTAGTCAAGTCAAGTCTATCATTTGCATTTTTCTAGGATTTTTGCGACGGTCCTCCATCTTTATTCTGTCGGTCTCCATTGCGACACGCAGTCCACAACATCTTTGAATCAGCTAAGGCATCTTACCCTTCTTTACACATTAGGGTTTCATTATTTATTGCTTAGCTTACTTTAATATATTTATGTATTTCATTATTGCATTTATTTACTGCTACCATAACATTAGATTAGGATATTATTTTACATTATAGCACAATCATTTTGGTGAAATCAAACTCGATCTTCATGCTCTTAGGATCCCCATTATTTGATTTTGCTTTACTTTTTCATTCCACAATCTTTTCATCATGAGTATCTCAATTAATGATTTCTTGCTTGCCAATCCTGATTTAAGGCATAGAGTCCAACATCTCCTCACTACTACTCACATTCCTGCTTGATATGCATCTAGACTCCATATATAACTCTTTTGTATATGCATTTTCTCAACATATTGTTTTCCGTCTAATCTTGAAGCTAATATTTCTATTTCAACTATGATCCACCCTTGCATATCATGATTCACATTTACAATATGGGTATCAAACGTACTTTAATCGATAATGGATCTAAACTTAATCTATGTCCCATGTCATTCCTTGAAAATATTGGTGCTGTCAATAAATTTCTTAATGTTAGTCCATCATGTCTCTCTCTTCATGCATATGATGGTTTTATTCATCCATGTGTAGGTCACATTGTTTCTTAGTAATCAACCCCAACTACCTAGGATAAACCCTTAGCTATAATTCACGCTTTAAACTTTTTGACTTCTCCATCAGCACCATACTTTGTTCAACACCCACTTACACCAAATGATTTTTCTTCCTTTTGGAAGAGGGTGAGATCCCAAGTATCCTTCTTCATGAGTGAGGAATACTCCTCATCCATTGCAGAATCCTACGCAGAAATCCCAGAAGCCTCCCAGAAAGATTGAGGGTCAGAAGTGGAGGTGAATAATGAGTGAGGTCAAATGAACTCCGAGTGAGTACGTCTCTTATCCAACGGATCTCCTATCCATTCTCGACACTATGCTAAGTTTTCCTAACCCAATGAGGACCATGAGGTGAATCGGACTCAAAATCTATAGATTCTTCTCTCAAGTGAGAAAGGACAAGGTCCTCATCATCATTACTATAAGAATCGAAGCCTCTAAAGCATGATGGTCGGGAGGCATAGGAGGATCAAGAAGATCAAGCGGAGGAGGAACATGCTCAACAACATCATCATCCAAAGAGTCAAAATTAGAATTAAAGAGCATAAGAACCTCATAGGGTGGAGCAAGAAAGTCAAAGATGACTCATCGAATTTCATGCTTCTCCCAATATAAATTTGACGATTATTAGTGTTCAACAATATATACCCCTTCATGCCATCAAGATACCCTACAAAAATACAAGGTCTATACTGTGGATCCAAATCCTTGTGTTTATGTTTGGAAATCAAGCCATAACATTAGATTCGAAGATGTGAAAGTGTTCGACATCCGGTTTGCATCCTGTTGGTATCCAAATTGTTTCTCCATCAAAGTCCTGAGCAACATTACCGGTTTGACAGAAACTTAGAGACATATTAGATCATCTTTGAGTTGTTTTGTATCCAGGATGAGATCTAATCGGCCCTCTGTCTCTCAAATGTGGAGAAATGGATAGCGCCTCGAGAGGATTTGATCTATCCTCACCATTTTAGGTTGTGCCTTTCAACCGGGTAAGAGGACCCTTTTGTAGCTCCTTTGTTATGGAGGAGGTGGATATATCCTTCCTAATTAAGATTTTAAGGATACCTTGAGAAAACATGATCAATGCACAAAATCTAACTCTTGCGAGTTGTCACTCTAGATAGTGGAGATACTTTCGGGGCAAGGTTGAGGCTACTAAAGACATTTGAAACCACGATTGTTTCGCATGTTTTGGTGATGAGGATTATGCATTGGCATACACACATGACAAACGGGGTAATACGAGTAAGATTGGATGTTTTAAATGGATTTTGGTGGGAGGTCGGGCAGAGTGAACTTAATTTACCAAATCCTTGAGAGCTTTTATAAAATGGAAAACTAAACCAACGAGAATGTCACAGAATAGCTAAAATGCTTCTTTAACCAGAATATGTGCTTCAATGGAGGCCCAGATTAGCACTTTTTCATACAATCTATAAGATTCTAACATGAAAGCTCAAGTTAGAAAACCCAACAAAGCATCAAGTTCTAAGTCAAATCACGCCCGGAAATACACCCAGAAGGCTTACGGATAATCTCTATCAAACAGATGAAAGAAAAGTGATTTTAAATCGTTTATTTCACTCCAGATGAAGCTCTCTAAGAAATGAAATTGTAGATGCCAATAAATTGTCACAAGGATTGAGACTGTGTGATTAAAAATACAAGATTGTAACAAACAAGAAAAACTACTCGCATACATTCAGAGATGAAACAGACACATTTTGCTCAAGATCAACACAGAATAACTTGAGTTTGATTAAATTTATTAGCAGGGGAAAGTTTCTAGAACAATCTCAGATCTTGTCAATGGTTGTACACTCACAACCACCTTGACATGATCAAACTTAATACAAAAGAGATATACAAGCTTCTCGAGACTGACTTCTCAAAAAGATGCGAGCTTTGTCAAATTTTCCTCTTGGGAATTTTCTTTGACCTCTAACACTCCAACCTCCAACCCTTTGCATGAAAAATTTGTGCCATTTATAACATTTACAACAGAGCCCCTTCTTCCCCAAAAGACAAAAACATTGAGTGCACCAATGCTCGCCATGATCACACTCACGATTTCTAAGATCAGATCTACAAAAGTTACCAGTGCTCGAGGGGTAGATCTCTTGAATATCTCTCGTATTCAACTCCTTCATCTGGTATAACACTCCTCAATTTTCCAACCACTTCCACCCCTAATCTGTCAAATCTAGCTCCTTGCGTGCTTGGGAGAAGAAAAATAGAAAATCCAATCGGGCTCGATAGTTAGACCATTTTAATGGCAAAAAGACGTCTTCTAGATCTCCCACCAAACTCAAATATCAACATTAACTCTCCTCTTTGTTTGGCATGTAGGAAACACTAAGAAATCATGAAGACTCACACTTCTAGGAGTGTTTTAGTAAAAATGGGGGAAAATCAGATTCAGACTCACAACTTCCGTTGATCTTTACTTTGAATTTGGGTCGTCTACGTGGAAGATTCAACTTTAAAATAGGCTCGGGGGGTTCCTTTGACTTTTTACAACCTTTTGAAAAAATGGAAAAAAATCCATTTTTCTCCGCACCTCCACCCTTGGGAAATGAGCCTGACACGTGTCCTAATGTGGGTCCCAGTGGAACCATGCTTCCTTTTTCATTTTTAACCCTTTTCTCCCAAGAGGAATTTTTTCCAAATTTCCCCGAGAGTCCGCACCTCCACCGTTGACTAGAGCAAGCTTTGACTTTTCCCTTATCGGGCTTGCGGGCCATTTTGAGATTTTAATCCTTTTGATGTCAAGAGGCAAAAATCCAATTTGCCTCCAATGGTTTGCTTCCCGCCTCTTTGACTTTTCAAACTGCCACATGTCACAATGGCGCATCTAACCAGAAAGGGCCACTTTTCAACTGATGCCAAGAAGTAATTTTGACCGTAGGAAATTACACCGTCAAACCCGTAAAATGCAAGACAACCACCATTTGAGCCAGGGAGACATAAAACATAACAGAGGCCGCAATCTGAAGAATTTTAATGACAAATGGGGTGAGACAAATTTGAGCACCAACACATCCAAATCGGATTCAAAGTTTGTCATCCCTCTTATGGCCTTGTGTGGAACACATTTACGAATGTAGTAATCACGGTTCACTTCTTGACCCAATATTGTGGAGGAAGAGATTTCGAGTGAACCATACAAGTGGCCATCTCCTTAAGCATTTGGTTCTTTCTTTCTATAACTCCATTTTGCAAAGGGTTGTAAGAAAATGTATGCTGCAAAGAAATCCCTTGAGAGTGCAGGGAATATTTGAACCTATTGCTCACATACTCGCCTCCATTATCGGTTTGAAGAACCTTGATAGACCTTTCATCTTGTTTCTCAGCAAGAGCCTTAAAGTCCCGAAAGTGATCAAAAACTTCAGACTTTTTCTTAAGAAAATACACCCAAGTGTAACACGAAAAGTCATCAATGAAGGTAATTATATAGATATCTATAGTAAATGAAGGATATGGGAAAGGGCTACAAATTTCACTATGAACAATATCCAAAAGACGAATAGCTCTCCAGATTTTCCTTTGACAAAACTTTCTTCTAGGTGCTTTCCGAGGGCACAACCCTCACAAAGACCCTTAGAAAATTTGACATGCGGTAACCCATTGACCATTTTTTTGGATCAATTGTTCAAGGTAACGATAGTTAAGATGGCTAAAAAGATAATGCCATAGTTTACAAAATTCATATACATGAGTGAGAAAGGCAATGGGCATTGAATCAAAAGTAAAGTGGGAGAAGGTATACAATCGTAAATAGTGATATGCCTTTCTCTCAGCCACAATAGTGTTGGAGTGAAGCTCACAAATAATCACCGAGTTAAGACCAAATTTGACTCCCATTCCTTCACCAAGGTGAGTGATTTGGTAAACCAATAGGATATTGGTAGAGAGATTAGGAACACTCAACACTTGGTTAAACATTCCACCATCTATCTCTACCAATCCACTACTAGAAATTGACATTGTAGTGTCATCACCCAACGTGATTTGGGACATGCCACATGGTTTAATGTTGGAAAACTCAACATGTGAAGAGGTCATGTGGTGTGAGGCACCGAATCGATAATCCACGTCGACGAAGGAACAACTATATCTACAAGGCCATTTCCTTTTATTCTTCTTAGATTTAGATTTTATTTTTTTAAAAGACTCATCTTTACGAGAATTTTGTTTGATAGACTCGAAACACCTATGTTATCCTTCTCAAGTCAGTTAGTTAGGTGATCGATTTTTTTCTCATACACTGATGCTCTTCATGGCCAGTTTTCTTGTAATAGGAACACTTACACTTTTCCTTCTTCGCTTTGGGCTCAGAAGTAGAAGTGATTGTGTTAGGTTTGGTTAGTCTTGGTTTCCTTCTTCGGTTGGTCCTTTTTCTCTTTCTTCTTTTTAGTTTTCTTTCCCTTACCATTACTTGCTACAAGGTCATGTGACTTGGATTTGAGAGTCCTAGTTTGAAAGAGTTTTCTGTTCTCGAATGAGTTGGGATGAAAAAGCTGGCAAATGAGGGCATTTTGCAAGTACTTCCCGAGCATATTTCATTGTCTTTCTTCTCCATTTTGCATTCCTTTAGAAGCAATATAATGTGGACAAACTTTGAGAAGAAGGAATTCCAGCTTTTCAAAGTCACTACAATTTAATCCTAGTAGTCATTTTCCAACTCATGCACTTTCATGTCATCTTGTTTTCCATGCTTCATCGGGTGTTTTACGACTCAATGTGGAAGAGAAAGTCGGGAGAAATAGACATACAAAGAAGACCTAAGTATTTGTCACATTAGATCAACCACTTAAATTTTTGGGGCTCATCATTAGGTTTAGTCTCAGCTCCCATGGTGATGTGAAATAACCATTTACCCCTTAGTTTCATTACCATTTTTGATCTCCATTTGAAAAATTTGAATGACGTGAACAAAGGAATTGAAAGAGTATCAATCGTGATGAGAGAGAAAGAAGGAATGCATAAATAAAAAATAAACACAACCACCCCAAAAAAATATTATCACCCCCTAATTTTGGCACTTTATAGTTTAGTGCATTGGTTACAATTAGGTGCGAATGTGCATCATGAAATAGTTGGTCACCCACCTTATGTTGGTTGGAAATTTTGTCTTTGGACACGAGAAACAATTCAGGACAAAAATCCCTCCTCTTTGTGGGGAGGTTCCCTTATTCACCAAAAACTTGAAAATCTAATTATTTACAAATATACAAACTAACTTTCTGAATGAGGATTTTGGTGTAAAGAATGCCTCCATATTCTAATATTCTCAATACAGAAGATGAAAAGGGGAAGGGTTTTAGAGGAAGAAACAATAGCTTATATGAGTAAGATGGGTGAAATAGGGACACAAAGTTCAGTCTAATCCACCGGTCAAGAACACAAGTATTCTCCTTGGTTATGCAAGATTACTCACTACTGTAATGAAAAGAAGTGAAGAAGACAACACATCAAATATAGAGACTACAAAGTTATATCCTATTGCTTGCATATATGAGACTTCAAGAACATATGAATTAATATATCTAAAAATCCATGAAATATAAATGCAACAGACACAAAGTTCCTCACATTATAATCAATGGATTGAACACAAAGTTTCCATATTCAAATATACTATAACTCACATTCACAATTGCGAGAAAGGAAACAAAATGAACACATATAAGAGGTGGAGAACTTCTTCTTCATGTATTGATCTTAAAATATATGTATCATTACATTACAAAACACCCAAATCAAACCCTTTTACAATGATAAAGAAGCCTTATATAGGCAGAGGGGTGGTTGTAACCAATTTTCTAACTAATTGCTATTTAATTAAGTGCTAACTCTTAATTAATCAATTACCTTTATTTATAATTTTTAATTTTCAAAATGATAAAGTTAATTCCAAAATATAAAAACTAGCTAGAGAATGACTAAGTGATAGATAAAGGAAAATTTGAGAGTGAGATAGCTGCAATCTTCACTTTGAGCACACGAACTCTAGAACTTAGCAACAACATCAGAAACCTCCATCTCCCTTGGAATGGTTATGTTTTCCATGGAAGTTAACCACTACCCAAATAATACTCCATTTCCTTGCAATTCCTCCATTTTGTAACAGTGTCGTTGGTGGATTCAATAACAACATTATGTAGCTCGGTGATCTCTTACATCTATGCCTCCCCTTGCTTCTACCACTACTATGATTGTTTAACGGGGTCTTGTCATGCATAATGAACGCGTCACTCTGGCTACTCCACCTTCTCATGTACCGCCTCCATTAGTATGACCTCCTTTCACATGCACACTTTTCATGAATAATTCTTATTGGAGAATATTCCATTCGATCCTACTTGTGATGACACAGTATGTACACATGATGGCTTGACTCAAATAGGTTTTTATTTTGAGGATCTCTATCCTCCTCCGTTGCATTATTCTCACCTTTATCATGGATTCGTTCACATTACTACCGCTTATGGTCTACGTGTCTTTCATCTCATAGTTTTCCTTGCGTGAAATCCTTGCTCTTCGCCACTTACATTAGGGCAATCCTAGCTTGATTACATTGGGGGAACGTTAGATCTTGATCATATTGATATATCATTTCCCATGCCCTTTGGTCTGTGTATTCATCTACAATAGTTCCTTTCTTGGCTATATGCAAAATCTCACTCACTAGTATGCACATGGGTGTCCATTACCACCCTTCATTGATGAGGAATATACCATGGGCATGTACAACTTACATCTCAATGGCTCATTATGTGATCAACCTGACACTATTGCTTACTAAGTATCTGATGCTTGTTCATTTGGTTTTGATCATGACAATGATGACCTCTTAGATGATGTGTAAGTGCCATGAAGGCATCTTCTCAGGGGGAGCAATAGTGAGTTCAATGAATGGTGAAGGCCAAAAATAGATTTAAAGAAGGAAAGACAGAAGGAGGATCTTGAATAATGACTTTGGTTGATGTTCCATCTAAGATGGGGTTGAAACAAGCTCATGAAGGAGGAGACCATGAACTAAAGACATGTAATTTTCATTAATGCAAAATGGGGGAGAAAAATCAGGAGGTTTTTCATCAAAGACAAAGGGGGAGCTGTTGGCATGTATATGTTGAGTTTTCATTAATGTCTAAAGCATATTGATGACAAAGAAGGATGAAGGAGAGCTAGAGGAAGCTTGGAGTGAGTCTAACAAGGCAAGACATGATCCGAAAATTGATCAATTTTTTTCACTCAATCACGAACCCCTATAGGCATTAAATTATTTTCCAAACATACCCCATTAAAATCAACTTAAAACAATGCAATAATTAAAATACATTGCACACAGGTTGATAACGGAGTTCGGCAGAATGCCTACGTCACCGGTTCATCAATAGAACTGATATATTATCTACTTAAAGACTACAACAAATAATACAATCTAAGAATGATAATACTAAATACAAAATGGAACATGAACCTGAACACCAAGTAGCTACCTACCCGCTTATAAGCAAGCTTATAATCCATTTGATCCAATATTCTCCTTCGAGCACAAGGTCCTTTGGTATACTGGGTATTGGTCTTCCTGGATGGCACCCTAGTCGATTCTCCGTGCTCGCATTACGAAGTGTGGCTCAAATGTGGCCTATTGGGTAGTTTGAATAACTCCCAATAACAATGTTGTGCCTATTAAAATAATAGGTCTTATCATCTTACCGATAACAAATAATGTCGGTCCTGAAAATGCCTATACAAATAAATAGGACTTAATATCATCTTGCCGATAAATAATATCACTGCAAATGATGACAATGCCTATATAAATATAGGTCTTATATATCCCTCTCTAATACCTATATTAAAATAGGTCTTGTCTCCATATTTGTCGCCATGATCACCTTAAAACTTCACCACCATCCTTCTCACTGGCTCAGAGTATGTCTCTCGAAGAGAATTCAGAGCTTCAAAATAATATTTGCCTATTAAAAATAATAGGACTTAAAAATAATAATAATGCCTATAATAAAATAATTAAGGTCTTTAATATAGCTTAAAAGCTATATTTAATAACACCTCAAATGTCTTTACAAATCTTAATAAGCTTAAGGCTTGTGTGTTTTACAATGTACTCGGGTCCCCTATTTATATTGATTAGGAGCCGGAATATAAGGATATTTGATAATATCTGTGGCTTATTTTAAAGATCCCATAATAATCCTCAACGGATTAGGCTTAGCCAAATTCCTCATGGCATAATAATAATTTAGCCACCAAATATTTAATGCTTCAAATAATATCATAGCCTTAATAGGCTTTGAGTGGGTTAATAGGGATTAATTCTTTTTTAAGCTTTTAAATAAGCTTAAGCCATATTTTTTAAAACTCAACCCCATAATAATATCCACTCTTCACGTGGATGGAGCAACTTTATGTGGGGCAAAATCCCACATTATATGCAAGCCTTTTTAATAGGCTTTATCCACCAAAATTTTGTTTTCACGTGGACTTTTTTTTTTTTATAAAAGATTATAAAACCTTTTACGTGGGTAAAAACCATAAACCCACCTTTAATGCCACGTGTATAAATAATAAATCCACGTGATCACATGCAGCTTTGCCATGTGTCAAATGCGGTTGTGTAGTTGTGTCACGTGTCACCATGTCATTTGTCCATTTGGCGCATCCTTTGGTTGTTGACCACCAATTAACCAAACTTTGACCAACCACCAGATGTGCGGGCAGTCTCTGTTTAGCGTTCAAATAGTCGTCGAAAGGTCTCGGAGTCAACTTTCGTGCTATGCCAATCCTAAAATTTTAGGGAACATTTTTCCTCCATATTTTCCTCGAGATCATACCTCCCAATGGGAAAGGATTTTTGTCCCAAAAAGCTCATATTTCGGCTCTTGGATCATGAACTCTATCACTGAAGAAATCTCTATAGCTAATACCGTAGTCTCTGAACTGCTACTTCTTCAATACGACACTTGGTTTGATATACGGGGCATGTGGCATGTACGCCACTATGCTAACACCTCTTGTAATCCTTATTCTGCTACACGGACTATGCCTCTACATAGAAATAATTTGGTTTCACTTTGAAGAAGACACTTTTCTCCACCCGCTCAACGAACTCAACCTCTACACGCTATTGAGAAGTGTCCGGTGGTGACTTATCCCATTGCATGGCTTCTACCTCTATGCGGTACAAATCCCAAACATGATGATGATCGATCTTATCCCGCTTTGCATAGCTACTGATGAGCCTCTACATAGAATGAAGATCGAGCTACCAACAGTGCTTCAATCTTGTATAAACAAACAGTGAAAATTCTCCAAGCTTATAGATATGAGTATCCAATTTCAGTATATCCAATCAAAAAAGTTGATTAGGAGATATGTGTCCTTAAAAGGGTCTTTATACAACTTCCAAATACAAGTGTAAGGAAAAAATTTCCTAATACATCATGTAAAATTAGTTGTAAAAATGCTCCATTTTTGGAGTCTTTGTACAATAAGCTTAATTACCAAATTTATAAGGAAAATAATTTCACATGATAAACATGTCGCGAAAATTTCTCTTATTTGGTGGCTTATGTACTTTGTCTTCTCCACTGCGTTGCAACGTGGATTGACTTCGTTTGTCTCCTCCTTGTTGGACAAATAACTCAACAAGGACAAAATATACTGCATCTCATGGTGTTAGCAAAATCACCAAAATAATTGCCCTCTAAGGGGTCTTACTAATGCAAGTATAAAAGAGTACAAACATTTCCCAAAAATTGGGTCTTTTACTAATGTGCCCGATTGGTTAGATGTATACAAACATTGCCCACAAGGGGTCTTATTAATACATTCTACCTAGCACAATAGTTTGTTGGTTTTATTATAATAAGAGCAATAAATAATGCTCAAAAGTCTATAAAATAGTTAAACAAAATGTCAACTTTTATTACACCTTAGATTTCTTACTAGTTGTAGAATCCTCCGTATCGGATTTAGGCTATCTCAATAAATGCCATGTGGATCATCGAACTAATACCTCTCATCTGCATATGAGATATAATGGAATAATCCAAATATAAATGCGAGAAAAATACTAAGGATGATAAACTGTCCCTCAGTCTATCCCACCAATATGGACTCCACAAGTACAAGTCGATGCCATCATTGTCAACTCAGCCTACACTGATCAACCTGCTCGAGAGAATAACAAGTTTGCAAGTGTGATCACCTGCTCTGATACCAACTTGATCCGAAAATTGACCATTTTTTTCACTCGATCATGAACCCTATAGGCATTAAATTCTTTTCCGAACATAAACCATTAAAAATCAACTTAAATCAATGCAATAATTAAAATACACTGCACACAAGTTGATAACGAAGTTCGGCAGAATGCCTACATCTCGAGTTCATCAATAGAACTGATATATTATCTTCTTAAAGACTGTAACAAATAATACAATCTAAGCATGGTAATATTGAATACAAAATGGAACATGAACTTGAACACCAAGTATTTACCCCAGCTTATAATATATTGATCCAATATTCTCCTCCAGGCACAAAGTCCTTTAGTATACCAATTGGTCTTTTGGATGGCACCCCAGTCGATTCTCCAGGCTCTGCATTCTGAAGTGTGGCTCAAATGTGGCCTATTGGGCATTTTGAACAACTCCCAATAACAATGTTGTGACTATTAAAATAATAGTTCTTATCATCTTACTGAGATAACAAATAATATCGGTCCCGAAAATGCCTATACTGAAATAAATATGACTTAATATCATCTTCGTGATAAATAATATTAGTTCTAAAAATGATGACAATGCTTATATAAATATAGGTCTTATATCCCTCCGTAATGCCTATATTAAAATAGGTCTTACATCTCCATAATGTCACCATGATCGCCATCGAACTTCACCAGTCATCCTTCTCGGCTCGGGCTCAAAGTATGTCTTCTCAGAGAATTCGGAGCTTCAAAATAATATTTTCCTATTAAAAATAATAGGACTTAAAAATAATAATAATGCCTTAAAAAAATAATTAAGGCCTTTAATATAGCTTAGAATCTATATTTAATAACACCTCAAATGCCTTTATAAAACTTAATAAGCTTAAGGCTTGTGTGTTTTACAATGTACCCGGGTCCCCTATTTATATTGATTAGGAGCCCAAAATATAAGGATATTTGATAATATCCATGGCTTATTTTTAAAGATCCCATAATAATCCTCAATGGATTGGGCTTAGCCAAATTCCTGTGGCATAATAATAATTTAGCCACCAAATATTTAATCCACTTCAAATAATATCATAGCCTTAATAGGCTTTGAGCGGGTTAATAGGGATTAATTCCCTTTTTAAAGCTTTTAAATAAGCTTAAGCCATATTTTTTCAAAACTCAACCCCATAATAATATCCACTCTTCACGTGGATGGAGCAAATTTATGTGGGGCAAAATCTCACATTATATGCAAGCCTTTTTAATAGGCTTTATCCATAAAAAATTTGTTTTCACGTGGACTTTTTTTTTAATTTTTTTATAAAAGATTATAAAACCTTTTACGTGGGTAAAAACCATAAACCAACCTTTAATGCCACATGTATAAATAATAAATCCACGTGATCACATGTAGCTTTTCCATGTGACAAATGCAGTTGTGCCACGTGTCACTATGTCATTTGTCCATTTGGCACATCCTTCGATTGTTGACCACCAATTAACTAAACTTTGACTAGCCACCGGATGCGCGTACAAACTTTGTTTACGGTGTTCAAATAGTCTTCAAAAAGGTCTCGAGTCAACTTTCGTGTCGTGCCGATCCTGGGAAGTTTAGGGAACATTTTTCCTCCATATTGTCATCTGAATCAGGACATGACATGGTATGAGAAGACCTGATTGAGTATTTATTTCTTGAGGAGTTGGAGGCTTGCACATGCAGGAGGATGATGTGAGGACATGTCAAGATGATATCCTATATGGTTCAATAGGTATATGATGAAGAAATAAGGTGAAAATAATGGATACATAGGTGCATAAGTTGAATTAGTCAAACTAGCTCAGTAAAGTAGGCCTAATCCATATGCCTTATTAGCAAGGTGACCTAGAATGATGGATTGAAGGTAGGAGGATGATGGTGAAGCATAGTAGAAGCATGAGAAACATGCTTGAGGGTCTACATGGTGAATATTAGGACATGTGTGATGAGTTATGAAATGAAACTAGCTCAATTAGGCCTATTTCAAGGACCTTGGATGGGTGTATGAAGCAAAATAAGTTATTTCGGACCAAGTCAAGGATGAGAAAAGTGTAGGAACACTATAGAGAGGTTCTAGATGATGCTATAAGTCATGTATAGGATATTGGAGGCATGTTTTAGGTCCAATTCATGACTGTCCTTGAGTACAAACAAGTTTAACATGTAAAAACCATGGTGGTTAAGGAAGTACATGTCTATTTGTGAGAAAACAAGTCTTATAACATGTGAATAGGGGTACTCCACTGTTGTGGACCAAATTTCATGCAAAAATAAAGAATATTTTTGAAGTTATGAAGTTTTTAGTGCTACTGAGCTCCCATAATGCTCTTTTCTAGCTCAAGGGTCAACCTTAAAGAGCTCATTAGTACGTAAAACCTCTACATGGTGTCCTCGATATTTCATCATAGTTATTGCATGGAATCTAGAACATTTTAGAGTTGGAATGAGAAATAATGAAGGCCTATCATTTATGAACGAATCTTAATAATGTAAGTCACTCAAAACCCTCACAAAACCCTCCCTTTAGAGATGGAGGAGAAGTTACTTTTTTGAGCATGAAATCATTTGGGAAAGCTAAGTTGATGATCTAAGCATGTAAAGGACTCCAAGTACTCAATTTGATGGCATTTTATAGCTCCAATTTAAGTATAGTTTTAGCCCTGTTTTGAATAAATTTGACATTTTAGTCATGTATGGCGATTTTCGGATGAAAAATTGGTGTAGAAGTTTGTATGGGGCATGCCCTTGATGTCCATGAAAATATCTAGGTGAGGTGTGTACAATTTTTGATGAACAACATCAATCTATGTCACCTACCGCTAAAGAGCAAACAAGCCAAAACTAGTCAATTGAGTATGAGAGAGTTTTGATGAAATAACATGGTTTCAAGTGCTATATGAGAATGTACATGTGGTATATGTATAATACAACTTTTTCAATCCCATGACATGATGAGATGAAGTGTTTTTGTATTCTTGCACTAATGGCTCAAAACTACCATTTTGGGACAATCAAGTAGCTCTGAGAAATGAGCATGCAAATATGTTTTTATCCTCATAAATTATGCAAATGAGTACTTTAAGTTGATGTACAGGTCTAATGTGACGGTCCAAGCCCTGGTTCATCATGAAAATGAGTTTTAATGAGTTGGAATTTTATTATACAAGACTAGTTTTTGGAGCTTTGAAACCCATCTTGATATGTCTCGAGAAAAAAAAGCATTTTGATGTTGCATACCTTGAAATGATGCATTCTATGGACATGATGAGTTATAGGAGGTTTTGATTTCCATAAAGGTTCCATAGGAGTCTTGACTAGGTGATTTGATGGGTGAAGCAAGTCATTTTGTGAAAACTAGTTTTCTGAGTATGAAAACCCTTGAGAGACCTTATTCCAATCTGCATGGCATGGATAACCTGAAGGTGCTAGTGTTTCTCTAAGTACATGGTGTTGTTGTAGACCTATTGATGAGTCTTCCACCTGATTTGAATTGCATGACATGATTTTTTGATGCTCCTTATACATCAAAGTTTAAGACTATGTTTTTAAGGCTCTTACACCTAGTATGAAGCTAAAATGAGAGCTTGAAGTTGAAATTGCGAGTTTACAAGATTGTAAAGGAGTTATAAAACAAGAGAAATGGTCTTGTAATGTGAATGCATGATGAAGACACTTGGCATTGAGTTCCTTTGCTACAAGACAAAACTTCTAATTTGGAGAATAGGACAAAACTGACAAGAACTATTCATACAAATCAGTTTGCCTAGGTTAGAAAGGAATATTTGCAAGTGAAGTCAAATGGTTAGGCGGTTCGAGGAGGATACTTGTGCTCATCATAGTTTTCAATATCATATTGAATGGCCTTGTAAGATCTGCACATAAACTGACATCAAATTTAGATGCAATAATTACTTGAGGATAGTTTTGTATGAAGTCATTGTATCTTCCTTGTACGAGTTGGAGAGTGAGTAGTTGAAGAGTTATTTGGGAGGTGAAGTGCAAAAGGTGTTAGAGGATGTATCTCTAGAAATAAAAACTTGTTCTTGTGCATGTTGTGTTGAAGGATGAGAGTCTACAATGTATGAAGACTAGGTGAAGATGCATAAAGGAGTGTATATGAGAATATGAAGTTGATGTCTATGTTGTTGGAGTATGAAGACATGAAGAACAAAGGAAATTAAGGTGTATGTGACATGAATTTGTGACTAAAATTTTACTGATGAGAATGTATGCTTGAGGAGGGTGAAAAGAGAATATAGATGAGTTGAATAGGTGATCACAATGTGTTGTGCGAGACAACTGAAGGATGGTGATCAAAACATCTTGTAGAAGACTAAGTGGTGGCTTAGAAAATAGGGAGTTGAAGCTTCCTTGTAAGTTGTAGCTTACAGAATATCAAGTAGAAGCTTGATTGAAATTTTGGGAGTTGTAGCTTCCAATCAAGTAGTGGCTTGCAGAAGGTCAAGTGGTAGCTTGAGTTGAGTGGATGCTCAAAATATGAAATATTTGTAATATTTATAAGACAATTTTTCCAAATTAGTGCATTGATTTTAGTGGGTTTTTCTCCTTTAAAGGGTTTCCCACATCAAACCTGATGTTCTTGTGTGTTTTCTTACTCCTTTCTCATGTTTGAATGTCATTAGTCTCTCATGTTTATTGGTGATATTGATTGAATATCTTACTGTGTTTGTGAAAAGTTATCAAAGTTTTATGAAGAACTTATTCACCCCTCCCCTCTCAGTGCTTGTGATTTCCAACAACATATTCTTATTGTTTTTCACGATCACTTTGGGCATATCATTCAACACTTAAACTCATGATACTACATGAATATCACATGAAGCACATGTGCGTAGTAGTCACCTTGTTTCTAGATAGATATAATTTGCTCTTCATTACTATATCATTCCATGTATATTCTATACATGTATGCCATCATTTTTTCTGCATCTCTACACTTTCAACATATGGTCAATCCTTAGCTAGCTACCATCATCATTATTATTATTTATGCTATGATCACAACTTGATCATCATACTACATTCGTCATATAGCACTATCATCATCTTTATGCTATAATCATCATCATATTACTATCATCACTATCCTATCATCATGCATAATCTACTCTATAACATCATCACAAATAAAAATATATAACCATCCTCAATAGTGAACTCGTTAACATCATACAATCAAATCATCCAAAGCTCACACATACAAAGTACACATCATCACATAGTACACAAAAATTATCTCATCACATAGATCTCTCAAATGTTTTAATATACAAAGTTGGGGTGAAATGTCATCTACAAAATACATCATGTATAATCATCACTACTACTAGATGCAACTATGGGAGCTCTCAAACTCGAAGGCTTCACCGCTCTACCTCCATCTTTATGATCGAGAGTGTTTCTCCTCTAATCAAGTTTGTAAGAACACCACTTCGACCACCACTTACGTGTACTAACTATGGAGCTCTATGTATCGAGAAACCATATATTGCACTAGGGATCCTCCTCCCATATCCTCCCTCACATGAGCTATCTTGGTTCTCATATCATCACGCTCCAATCGTAATACCACACATGTGGCTACTGCTATCTGCTGCGGGATCAAAGACATGGGCATGTCCATCCGATATGTGATCGACCCTCTCTAATAATCCCCCTCTAATAAGGACATTTGGATGTATGTTGTGGGTCAATGTGTGTACCAACGTGTCCACAATCACACTCTAATACTCATCACAAGAAAGATATCACACGATAATCATATTAGCACATCATCATTATATTACCATCCAAATACAAATCACACCATGTAATTACGTTACATCATTCTACTGGCCCATGCCGCTATACAAGGCGTCACCCTTAGGGGTAGGTCCTAGTATCCTTTTCCCTCTCCTTCTCTATTGGGCCACCCACGGCCCTCCTATAACATCTACCACCACCGGAAACAATAACACCCATTGATGTTTGACAACCATTGAGTATAGGTTGGTGTGCACCCCACATCATCCCCCTAGATAGGCACTATATCGGGATCCACCTCATCCGCAGTAGTGGTGGGAATAACTAGGATCCTATGGGCCTAGCATTGCTCCCACTCTTCTTAGCACACACATTGATCAATGCCATATATATGACTCGGGGGCACATCTTGAGATATCCCAAACCGTCGCAAAACCCATTCATATTGAAAGAGCTTGGTCACTCCTGAAAATCTATCCTCTAACCACATGGTCTAACATATACGATGAATCTCAACCTGATCCTTCACCCACCCACCATAGTCTCTATAAGACATCCATATAATAACACCTAGCCCCATCCGATCTAGGATTGATCTATAAGTCATAGTATCAAACCATCAACTCCTCGGGGCCGATCTAAGTTACAAATATCTCCATCATGCCCAGTCCAATCATGGCCCATTAATGTGCCTCACCACTATAATGTTCTCATACTTCCATATTTGCAATAATGTGATAACACCAATGCCACCTATGTGGTCGTCTTGTATAAATCTATAAAGATCCTCAGATAGGTGTGCCAATACACGACTCCATGTGTATCGGGTCCCACATTGCTCAATACTCTCACATATCTCATGCATGTGGTAAGATATGACTATTACACCTCCATCCACATCCACAAAAGAAGCTAGAACAACCGTAATGAATTTTCTCAAATGAGGAGCCGTAGATTTCACTATATCATCTAGAGTCAATATCGACTTTACATGGGCCCGAGAACTTGTAAAGTAACTCCTAACTACTCTTAGTTTCCATTGTATATCCCCTGGGAGCATCACCTAGACCTACTCCCCTACCATAGGAAATTGCAGATGCGATACACATCCTCTAGAGTCACTGTCATCTCCCCCACAAGGAGCCAAAAGGTGGATGTTTGAACACACCATCTCTCACAAAATCATTGTGATTAGGTGCATATTATGGGGCACTTCCCCCAATCTGGTCACATGTCATAGATCATCCCGATCCAACAAATCCCATTCATCCTCCTCTAGGCCCAATCCTGATAGAGTGGTCAAATGTATCCTCATGCGAACTCTCGAGAATGTACATCCTTTTGAATAACACAAACAATACACAATGAAACCACAAATTAGTCTATCATCCAAAAACAAGAAAATACCCTATAAAAGTACTAAACAAATTTGTAGACATGGGATAAAACGACCAATAACAAGAACACTATCGCATGGTACCGGAATTTAGCGTCTGGAAATGGACGTTCTCGTCCCAGGACGAAATTTGGCCACATTGACCATGTCCCCAGCTCAGAAACACCTAGATTTTCAAAAATGAAAAATTGTTAAAAACATCAAAAATCCTATACTATGACCTCTTCTAGCCTCACAAAGCACCACATACCATTTGATTTGTCGTCTACGTCATTATGGCCTCCACGATCCTCTTGAATCTCATCGGGATAACCTCTCATACACATGACATGGTCACAACCCAAAGCTCGGGCCATTATTGCTTGATTTACAAATGAATTCACGTTTTCCTTTTTACTATATATAGTAATTACTATTTCGACACAATCCCTAAGTTCCTATAATTCTTCCTATAATGACTAATACGCCCACATGATTTGGTCCATATCTTGAGCCTTGTTCATCCTTTTTGGCACTTATCAACAATGTTGGGATTATATTTCCCATCTACTACATTGCACATTTGATTATACACATACCTATGCTTTATTACACACATTTTATTATGACTCTTTCATGGTCCTCTATCCTACTATACACGTTTTTGCTTCATATTTGACCCATTTTCCTACTTTCTTTGACTCATGGCTCAAACGATTCTCCTCTCACCCTTTCACCAAAAGGGGGAAAACATTCAAGGTCATCATATCACCCCTCTTAGTGCAAACCAAGTGATTAACAAATCTCTAATTTGACATGCGCAATCACATTATATACCACGACTCTGTCTTCATCAATCACATGAAAAAATTCAAATCCTACAAAGTCATCACTCAAAATTATAAGTCTCGATCTATTCCAAGCATGATACTATCTTTGATTCTCGATTACTACAAAATCCACCCTCAAATGACCTAATTTGGGGTAATTCAATTTTTTAAAGAAAATTTGAATCAATCAAATTCAATTAACTATTATTGTTCAATCGATATACATTGTTTCTAATTCTATTTCAACGATATCATCTTTTCTCCCAGATGACTTAACTTGGGAGCCAATCCATACTATTTAATCAAGAATTTTTCTATTTGACCAATTTTGCACCCTTATGCTATAAAGTGGGGTAGTGAGATGTCATTTCCTATTTTTATCCACTTTACGGGGGTTTCTGTGAATATTAGGCAAGGTAACAATTGGTTCATTTCCATCTGCAGTGGTAGAACCTCTTTTAGGAAGCATCGTGGACAGAGAAGGCAAAGGCCGATTGATCTCCTAACACTCTTCCTCTGACATTGGGACACCCAAATCCCAAGAGTATACACATCCATTTGGGAATTGATCACTCCCGACCCCTCCTACCATCTCCAAGGTTTGATATTTTCTACATCTCCATGACATGTTTTTATCCAAATACGCCTTTGTGATGGTACACATACTCCTGCATGGGTTAGAATGATGATTCATTGTTCACCACGCTATGATTCTTACTTTTGGCATGCCTTCGACTACAACTTCTTTAGCCCTTCACAAGTACACTTTTCTTATATTTACTATATTATTGAATTTATTCAAATAACATTAAGGAGGGAAAAATGTAGACACAAAATTATGCACTTATTACTATTACATTACGCCTCTAGTATGTCATTATATGCATGATTCCTAAGTGAGAAGATTAGACATTGGTGACACCTCTCTTAGTCCTATTGATTTGATTGATTTTGATTGTGACATTGTCTTATGTTTTCTAGATTTATACTTTTGGTTGTGTCATGGGATCCTGTCTTTGCTGTTTTCTAGTTTATTTTCTTGTCTTAAGGACAATAGCACCCAAGGAGGACAATAACATCCACCACTATTTTCCCTTCATGGTGCTTTTGTCCACTCTTGCTTATATTTTAATTTATCACTTGTCATTGCTTTGAAATGTTTTCTAATTCCTATTTCATATTTGGGGTTGACCTTTGGTGTCACTAAGTGTTGAAATTCAAACAAAGGAGCCACACACACACACACACACACACACATACCCACACACACCCACGCACACACACTCTCACACACCACAACACATACACATCACACCTACTAAACTATTCTAAGGGGCACTGGGTTACTATTTTCTATATACTAGCTAGGCAAAAAGGAGAAACTTAAGGACTACATTTGGGCTACATTATTCACTACATAAGAGGGGCAAATTCTGAATTTCATGACACACATTATCTTGGGGAAAAGTAGTTATAGCCTGCTACCTTAGTGTAACTTGCACAAGGGAAACCTAGTTTCAAGGGACATGATTTCTATCACACAAACACAAGAACTACATAGAGTCTAAAATGTAGTGCAATGCTCAATGAAAATCACATTGGGGTGACCACTCGAGGTCAATCCAACTCAAGCATTTGCATGTTTTATTTAGTCTAATGTGTGTTTGATTCTTGTGCAGGTAGCTAGGGTTTGTTTTGTAGGTACACGTGCGATAAGAGAACCCTACATGGAAGTTGATGTGACACAAAGCAAAGTGAAGGCGACATTGTCAGACACTTAAGGAACTAGATCCACACCCATCACTAGGACAATAACGCCCAATTTGAACACAGATGCTAGAAATATTGCCCATACCTAGGCAATATTTTCCCAACATAACTCTCATATTACTATTTTCTAGACAAAAGCATATATAGTTCATACTGAGTCTTTTCCACCATAAGTCCAACCCACATCCAGTCAAACAACCAGATATCTAATAAGTCACTCTTATCCTCTCATCAGTTGTACTTGTTCTTCATTGTATGTTGGCATATTGCATGTTTTTGATATATATGATTTACTTCGGTCCTCGATTAAGATTTAATTTGGTTAAGTCAATCAACTTATTTTGAGTATTATATATACATAAATGAATAACAAATGACTCATAGGGGCTACTTACTGAATCCAAGATCAATTGATTATCACAAGAAGGGCTAGTGTCAAGTTCTTTTAGGGGATTTGAAGTACCCATTATTTTAGGGCCTTCATTGTTTGCCTTGAAATCCTTTGGGGACTTTGTAACAACCATTACCTCATGGTCTTTTCATCTTCTCGGGGTCTTAAAAACACATAAAGGTTAATTCTTAACTTTGTTTGAGTTTGAACTTTCTCCTTCCTTTTAGAGAGGTTTATGGTCTCTCTTCCCTTTCTCGAAACCACTTAGAAATTCTCCTTCTTTGCACTTTTTCAGCTATCACTTGTCGGAGACACTACCAAACAAAATGGTCATGGGAATGACACATCAAATGATGAAAAAGAAGGCATTCACAATATGTAGGTTTCTCAAGCATATCCTTTATAGAGATTTTAACCAATTTTTTTAGGTAATGGTTTGTTGAGTTATAGAGCTTAATTGCTTCACTGACATGCTTTTACAAGACTTGCTTTGGAATATAAAATAACCGGCGTCGGTTGATGAACTGACATTGGTCACCCATGGACGGTATCGTCGGTCGCAGGAAATGAATCGACATTGGTTAAGGCTAAGCGACGACATCGGTTTCACGTGCGTGACTACTATAATTAAGTTACGGGAATTAGATCTATCTTTAGTTGTAAAGTGAATCTAATGGTTGTAAATGCATAGCTAAAGTGCCCTAAGTTTGTAGATGTTTATATAAGCATAAAGCTAGGGTAGGGTTAGAAGCCAAGTTAGACGAGAATTGTAAATAAGTTTCCTTTTGTAGAGAAAAAGAAAAAAATTTTGTAGAGAAGAAAGTACATGCCATCCAATAAGGTGTGGAAGATTGCAAATATTCATTGTATTTCCTCTGTGATAATATATTGGTTGTTTCTTGGTGGATGTAGCCCACACTGGGTGAACCATGTTAAATCTTGTGTATTGTATCTTCTGGTTATTTCCGTATTCATTATTTGTATGCTTGATTTTGATTTATATATCTGTACGACCGGTGTGTTAACCCCAACAACTAGTATCGAAGCTTTTTTGTTTGAGGGTTTTGTGTGTTGACAGATCTATACTCACAAGGGATTTCTGATTGAGTGGGAGCAAAACAATGGGAGAAGATACAAATTCGAGAGTAGAGAAATTTGATGGCCATGATTATCTATTATGGAAGATGCAGGTGGAGGATTATCTGTATCAAAATGATCTATGCTTACCGTTGGATGAGAAGGCAATACCTACAAAGATGATGATGAAGAATGGAAAATTCTTGATAGAAAGGCTCTGGGATCTATATGATTGAGTTTGGCAAACATTTGTGGCTTCAATATTACCGAAGCAAGATCTACGGTAGAGTTGATGAAATCTTTAGCAAATCTATATGAAAAACCTAGTGCTTCAAATAAAGTTTATTTAATGAAAAAATGTTTAATTTAAAGATGCAAGAAGGTGGATCTGCATCAAGTCATTTGAATGATTTATGGTCTATTGTAAATCAATTAAAATCAGTTAGTATTCCATTTGAGGATGAAGTGAAAGCACTTTTATTATTATGCTCTTTTCCAGATAGTTGAGATAACTTGGTAATGGTTGTTAGTAATACATCATCTGTTAATCTTAATGTTTTAAAGTTTGATGATGTGGTTAGTATAATCTGAATGAAGAAATACACAAGAAAAGTACAAGAGAATCATCATCTGAGAATGCTTTGAATGTAGAAAGCGGGGAAAGGCGAAAGGAGAGATCCAAGAGTAAGAATAATGGGAAATCAAATTCTAAGAATGAAAATCTAAATCCAGAGGTAGAAGAAATAATCTGCTTTGGAATTGTGGAAAGAAAGGACATGCGAAAGAAGGATTATTGGTTCAAGGAAAACAAAGAGAATGTACCATAAAAGGTAAAGAAGCAAACATTTGTTGCATCTAAGGTAATGAAAATGACCTTATTCTCTCCTTGGATAATAAAATTGAATCTTAGGTTTTAGATTCAGGAGCCTCTTTCCATGTAACCCCTAATAAGGGTTATTTTATAAATTATGTCCAGGGTAATTTTGGGCATGTTTATTTAGGAGATGATGAACCATGCATTATTACTGGTAAATGTGAAGTTCACCTTAAATTGTAGAATGGAAATACATGGATATTGAAATATGTGAGGCATGTTCCAAGCCTCAAAAGAAATCTTATTTCTGCAGGACAATTATGTGAAACTGGTTGCATGGTTACACTCACAACTGAATCTTGGAAAGTTACCAAGGGATCTCTTGTTGTAGCAAAGAGGCAAGAAGGTAGGATCATTGTATTTATCTACCTGTATTATTGATTCTTTTCGATTCTATCTACTTTAGATTAAGATACAAGCATGTGACACAATCACAATCGGCTAGGCCATATGAGTGAAAAGGAATGCATATCTTAAAGGTAAAAGGTAAGTTATTAGATTTGAAACATATAGATCTTGATTTCCGTGAGCATTGTATTTTTGGAAAGAAAAAGAGTGATATTTCTCAAAGTTGGGGCAACAAAGAAGAAACATAAATTAAAGCTTGTACACTCAAATGTGTGGCGACCAGGATAAGTAGCTTCTCATGGAGGTTCTCAATACTATGTTACTTTCATTGATGATGCCACAAGAAAGGTATGAGTTTATTATTGTATTAAACATAAATCGATGTTTTTGAAACTTTTAAAAGATGAAAAGACCTTGTGGAAAATGAATCAAATTCAAAGTTAAAATGCCTTAGATCTAACAATGGTGGTGAGTACTACAACAAGGCTTTCAATGATTATTGTTCAATAAATGGAATATGTAGAGAAAGGATGGTTCCTAGAACACCATAGAGAAATGGTGTTGTCAGAGAGAATGAACATGACAATCATGGAACATGCTAGAAGCATGAGGATACATGTTGGATTGTCCTTACAGTTTTGGGTGGAAGCAATAGACATGACAGTTTATTTAATTAACTCATGGACCTTCAAGTGCACTTGGATGGTGGAATACCAGAAGAAGCTTGGACTGGAAAAGAGGTAGATATTTCTTTTCTTAGAGTATTTGGCTCAAAAGCTTTTGTGCATATTGATAAGGAAAATAGAAAGAAATTGGATGTAAAATCCAAAAGATGTACTTTCATTGGTTATGGCTCTGGTGATTTTGGATTCCAATTTTGGGATTTAGAAGATTCTAAGATTGTTAGAGTCGTGACATTGATTGGAATGAAAAGAGAATGTACAGGATCAAGTTTTGGTACCTAAAGGTGAACCGGTGGAGAAGTTTATGGATGAAAATGAACTCTTAGATTTAAAATTAACCTCTTTACACGATGTGTTTACACGTTTACCCTTGACCGGCATCGGTCACCTATACTGGTGTCGATTACGATTCTAGAGACAAGCCATAGCTTGAACTTAGCCGGTTAGTGAACCAGCGACATGACATCGAAAAAGGTGACCGCGTCGAGTCATTGTCGGCAAGTAGATACAAATCTACAAGATGAGTAGATTGAGCCTCCGACACCCCAAATCTCAATGAGAAGGTCACAAAGGGTAAGTAGACCTCCAGAAAGATTTTCACCTTCCTTGTCTTATTTATTATTGACTGATAGTGGTGAACCAGAAAGCTTTGAAGAAGCAATGCAAGATAAAGCCCACAAGCAGTGGGAGCATGACATGAATGAGGAGATGGACTCCTTAGAGCAGAACCAAATGTGAGATTTGGTTAAGTTGCCAGCAGGTAAAAGAACATTGCAAAACAAGTGGGTTTACAGGATCAAGGAAGAAGAGGGTGGACAAAGAGATACAAGGCAAGGCTTGTAGTAAAGGGATTTGCATAGAAAGCAAGTATTGACTTTGGTGAAATCTTTTCTCATGTTGTTAAGATGACTTCTATTTGTATTGTATTGAGTTTAGTTGTAGTAGAAGATTTACATTTAGAGCAACTTGATGTCAAGACGACATTCCTTCATGGTGATTTGGAGGAAGAGATTTATATGCAATCAACCACTTGGGTATGAAGTCAAGGGTAAGGAGAAATGTGTGTGCAGATTGAAAAAGAGTCTATATGGGCTCAAACAAGCCCCAAGACAATGGTATATGAGGTTTGATAGTTTCATGCATGAGCATGGTTATTTGAGATGTGAATCTGACCATTGTGTTTATTTCAAGAAGCTTGAAATGTGAGCTATATTATTTTGTTATTGTATGTGGATGATATGCTTATTACAGGATCTAGTATGTAGGACATTGGTGAGCTTAAAGAAAAGCTAGCTCACATATTTGCAATGAAGGATTTGGGAGCTGCAAAGAGAATCCTTGGCATGTAAATTCATAGAGACAGGAAAAACAGGAAGTTGTATTTGTCTCAGGAGCATTATATCAATAAGGTGTTGGAAAGGTTTAATTTGTAAAATTCAAAACCTATAAGTACACCTATGGTTGGACACTTCAAATTGAGCAAAGATCGAGTGTCTACATCACATGAGGAGGTTGAGTACATGGCACGAGTTTTGTATGCTTCAACGAGTTGGGAGCTTGATGTATGTTATGGTTTGTACTAGACCAGACATTGCACAGGTAGTGGGAGTTGTGAGTAGATTTATGGCTAATCTAGGTAAAGAGCATTGGAAAGCAGTCCAATGGATTCTCAGGTATTTGAGAGGGACATCCGACATGCAGTTATGTTATGGAGGGTTAGATACTTCTTTACGTGGCTATGTGGATTCAGACATGGCTGGTGATTTGGATGGCAGGAGGAGCACCATTGGATATGTTTTCATAGTAGGTGGCATGACAATTAGCTAGATTTCTAGATTGTAGAAGGTTGTGGCCCTATCTACTACTAGAGGTTGAGTATGTTGTAGCTATAGAAGCTAGAAAGGAGATGATATGGATGAGTAGGTTCATGGAAGAGTTGGGAAAGGAACAAGAGGATTGCAGATTGTACAGTGATAGTCAAAGTGTGATTCATTTGGCAAAGAACTCAATGTTTCATTCTAGAACGAAACACATTTAGTTGAGATATCACTTCATACGATAGGTATTGGAGGATGGACAACTAAAGTTGGAGAAAATTCATACAAAGGAGAATCCTGTGGATATGCTAATAAAGTCATTAAAAAGGAGAAGTTGGAGCTACACTCCACTTCATTGGTCTTCGAGTTTGAGACTTGAGGAGGAGAAATAGGCCAAGGAAAGGATCGAGAGGAAGGAGTTGTGCATGCGACAAGCAACAATTTATCTCCAAGTGGGAGATTATTGAGTTGTGGAGCTTAATTGCTTTCTTAGCATGCTTTTACAAGACTTGCTTGGAATATACAAAGATATGAGGGCGTCGGTTGATAAATTGGCGTCGGTCACCCATGGACCAGTATCGATCGGGCGAAGGAGGAACCAACATCGGTTAAGGCTAATCGACATCGGTTACTGTGCATGACTACTATAATTAAGTTGCGGGAATTAGATCTATCTTTAGTTGTAAAGTGAATCTAATGGTTATAATTGCATAGCTAAAGTGCCCTAAGTTTGTAGATGCTTATATAAACATAAAGCTAGGGTTAGAAGCCAAGTTAGATGAGAATTGTAAAGAAGTTTCCTTTTGTAGAGAAAAAGAAAACTTGTAGAGAGAAGAAAGTACATGACATCCAAGAAGGTGTGGAAGATTGCAAATCTTCATTGTATTTCCTCTGTGATAATATATTGGTGTGGATGTAGATTGGGTGAACCAAAAATCTTCATTGTATTCCTCTTGTGATAATATATTAGGTTGTTAGTGGACCCCAGCCCACATGAACCACATTAAATCTTGTGTATATTTCTTGGTTATTTTTGTAGTCATTGTTTGTATGCTTGATTACGTTTATATATCTATACGAAAGGTGTTAACTTTAATGGTTTACTCACATCTATTTCGGTATTAATAGACATATGTGTTTCTATCGATGTTTAAGGAAATACATATCTTCTTTTACAACATAAACAATCCACCCAAAAATGAGTACAAAGATTAAATAATCTTACTCACACTTGGATAACATTTGATTTGTGATATAGTTTTCATGTGTGGATTTAACTAACGTCTCGAGGTTTTGGTATAACAATTCATTACATTTGGTATCAGAGCCTCCACCCGTGTTTGAATCCCACTTGGTTGGTTACGCTATGTAGTTAGTGCCCATGGGGTGCTTAACCGTTAGTGAAGCGAGGCTCGCACGTATGGGAGTGCGGCGTAGACCCAACCCGAGGTTGGACTCTACGAAAGCGTGGTGGGATGATATGATCCTCATGTGCAAATTTCACTAACGCCTCAAGGTTTTGGTGTTACGGTTCATTACAATTTGTTTTTTTGAAAGTAAAAATCCAAACAAATCAATATAATAATATTGTTATAATGAATACGATTTGTAGCTCTCAAAAAAATAATCCAAATGTCACAAAGAGTATATATATATATATATATATATATATATATCCGTGTGTGTGTTCATACACACACACACATATACGCACACGTGCACACCCACACACGTGTGCACACATACGCATGTGCACGCACGCACACATACACGCACACACACACACACACATGTACACGTGCACGTAACTCGTGTGCACACGCACACGCACACTTGCAGCGCTTGCAAGCGCACACACATACACTTGAGCATCTTGATGTTTTTTCACAGCTTTATGATTTGGAGAATGTAATTTTTTTGGAATTGAACTGTGTGTTTTTATCGACGCATTTTGAATCCCCCCACTTTGTGATAAATTTACTCTTGATGATGAATCATGGATGGAGATTCAAAACAGTTGATACAAAACACTCACTCCGTTTAATCTCGAAATTACATTTTCCACATATAAACTTGTTTTACCTCACTAAATTTTTGAGATATTCAATCCAATACATCATTGGTTAAATAGAAGGCAAGATGGGAAGAAAATTGTTATCTTTGTCAACTATCCAAATCTATCTAAAGCCCAACCAACCTAAGATGCGAATACATATAGCTATCGTTATATGCCAATAATTTCATGCTGATCGCAAATTTACCCATGATCTGAGACAACACTTGAAGGCCTTTTAACTTTTTTATAAAGTGGTCCCATAGGCTACTATAATCTAATTCATTTCCTTCTACTGTGTTCAATGGCAGAGGTCCAAATCGAGCTCTAATGGGGACTGTGAATCCTCACGAATGTAGCAAAGAAGTGATTCCACATGAAGCTAAGAAATGGAAGAGGGCCCGTTTATATAAGGAAATTCAAGTTGCGCAGAGAAGACAAAGTAAGTCCTCTTCCAGGTTCATGTTACCTTATTAATGCAGGATTGTAAACTCTATAAAGCTTAATATGGTCAAGTGTACTTGTCACACATGATTGTCCTGCAAAGCATGCTCTTAATTTTAACAAAGTCTTTAACATGAGAGGTGTTAAAGGAGATGAGGAGCAGGTTTACCATTTCCTTAACAAAATGTGAGCTATAGTGAAGGAACAACCTAGAGTTTATAAATGTGATTAGAGATGATCATGGTATTGCAAAATGTTAATGTTTGATCACATAGTTGGGATACTGTTACTCGGAAGGTAACATCATTCTGAATAAGAGCACAGGGTTTCTGAATTAGGGCACGGGAGTTTATGATTAAGGGTTTTTCTATATTACATTTAAATAGTCATCAAGAGATGCAAATGAATAAGGGCATGTCGATATTACATTTAAATATAGTTACCATGAGATGTGGGTGGGATGGGGACTGGACCCAACTTCTGTGATTTGGGCGTAAAGGTTTCCAAAATAGCAGGAAGTGTACACTACTCAATAACATGGATGTCGGCGCATTGGAGCTGGACCAGTGTCATTTTGCGGGATGACTGCTCTAAAGCATACAAAGTAGAAGCGTGCATTAACCAGTTGAGAGAGACAGCCACTTCGATCCCTGAACCCAAACTTTTTGGGGACTATGGTTTTTAATCTTGGAAGTATAAAAATACCATCCAAATTCTTGTATAACAAGCATTGGAATACACCAGGCTCAATCAGGGGATAACTAGTACATTGAGAATGAGGTTGCCCATAGCAAGAAAGATAATGATTCTATATATTGATATACCAGTTATTGTAAATTACACATCGCAAAGCATATTGCTTGCTCGATCACATCATTTATGAGAATGGCACTTGCATACCCTTATTGTCTGGGATGAAAATGGAATTGGAACCTGGGATATTTGTATTATGAGGGATATTTGTATTATGAATTTATTCCTAAATGGGTGTAACACCCATTCGATTTCCATCCTGGCAATAATCAACAGCACAAATAGACAATTTCTCTGACCTTCAAATTTTGGAGCCTTCAATAAATAGGCACAAAATCTAAATTTTGAAAGAAATGTATAGCAGAAAATAGCTGCCCTTTCTTTCTAAGCTTTAGGTACTCATAATGGTGTACAATACAATTCAAAGAATAATCACTGGGAATGCAATCAACCTCACTCCTGGCATTAATACTTACCAGAAGAATCAACACTCCAAATTTCACACTACGAAGTCCTACAAAACTTATGCCCTTCTGAAAATATATTAAAAAAAAAAGATTTTCAGTGAAGGATGAAATAATTTCTAAGAGCATTAATTTTGACAACTAAAAAAGATCAACTGCCTTCTTTTGGCTTTGTTGCTTCCACTTGGGCTGTTGGTAGAATGTTTTCTGATCCATCTTAAATATCTTCTGGAACTCCTCAGGTGTTAAATAAGACTGCAAACAAGTATCACCAATCAGTCAATATGTGCACCTCTTTGTTTTAGCATTGTTAGGCATAAACTCCAAATAAATAAAAGAATGCACTGAAATTCAAAAATCAAGGCAGGGATTTGCCTCTCTTTTTCTGGGATTGATTCCTGTTGCTGGATTTGTGGACTTAGATTTCAACCGTTCATAGCTGTATGTGCTAGGAAATCCATCTTCCTTGGGCTTGATTTCATCATCCTTAACCATTTCTTGTCCATTACCATTTGAAATAGACTCTTCTAGTTTTGTGCCATTTTCTGGGGCTGATCCTTCATGCACGGTCAACTTAATTTCAGAATCCTCTGTAATGTTTGTTTCAATTTTTGCTGCATTTGTACAGTTGTACAGAATAGCACAGTCAGTGAAGGATTATAATTCTTTGGGTTCTCATATTCTAAGCATTTAAATGTATTCTTTTTAGGCCTTGTCAAATTCTAAACAAATATTCACAAGAGAAGTCCTGAACAGTCCCCAAACCTGAAACTGTGATGGAAACTTTTTCATCTGCAACTTTAGCAGGTGGGTTTGCAGGTGAATTGCTTTCGGGTTCAACACTTAAGGTGCTGGCTGATGCTCCAGTAGAAGCTGATCTTCGAAGCTTGAAGGATGCTCTGGTCACTTTATTTAAATCTTTATCTCTATTAGTTGATGTAAAAGCAGCAGACAGAGCAGCCAGTGCAGCTGATCTTTGTGTTGCAACACCTTGTCTAAAGCCATTTAAATTATCTGAAATCTTCTTTGGACTTCCATTGGATCCAGCAGTGATGCCACTAATCCGGTTTTGTATTTTCTGTACAAATATACATGGATTCATTTTAGTAGATAATGCACATCATGAAACCCAGCATGAGAAAATCAAATAAATTTATAGTTCTGACCTCAACAGTTTGTGCAGGCTTTCCTTGAAGAACTTGAAGTTTCTTTTCAAATGAATTTCCTTGGACCTGCAATGCTCAAAAACACATCCAAATAATCACTCCATCATTTAGAATGATATGCTCAAATACCCATCCAAATAATCACAGAATTCTCAGCCTTCAAAACATCTAGATATGAGTTGTCCTGAAACAGAGCACACATTTTATTGATCACTGCTTGCAAGGCAACTTGTTGGCACTTGATGAAAAATTTAGCATTCTTTTGAAATAAAGTTAATTGGCAAGCAAATTATTATATTTGTCAGCTTAATAGTTTTTAACATGGTATTGCCCTAGAGCTGTATTCAGCTAAATTGCCATGTGTTAAAGGAAAACTTTATCATAATAGAGGGCTTACCATGGCCTTGGCAGCATCCCATGCAAAATACCTTGTGAAGAAAGATGGTTCATTTCCTTCAGTTACTTTGTAAAGTGGAGTATCTTGAGATAACCCTTCAAATAGGGATGCACGTTCTATGTATTTCTGCTATACATTATACAATTTCAGTCAGAAACCGTGGTAAGCTAATGATGCCACATAGATATCTAGGGACCACTTATTCTCAAGCACATACATGAAGGCACATGGTGCTAGGTGTAATTTGGTCCCAAAATCAATGATCTTGTAAACGTTAAAAGTCCTTTTAGTTCCACCAAATTCATTCACATTATGGCAAATTTAAAAATGGTTGCAAAGAAACATTATTAATCGAAACATATCCTCTCACCTTCCCAATCTCAAAACCTTGGTGCTTCAGTTTAGCATCTACATGCTGACCAATCCAGATAAAAACTTCACCGTGGGTATCCAGTACCATGATATCTTCTGTTAGCAGGTCATCTTGACTGAAGTTGAAGATTTCTATAAGCTGCAATGTAATTAATACAGAAGTGAGAATAGGTGATCTTGACTGAAGTTGAAGACTTCTGTGAGCTGGCACAAATTATACAAAATTACAAGACAATATAATCCTGATAGGAGCACTCAGCAAACTATTGACAAAGAAAAGGTGAAACAAGCTATGTCTTATCAGTCTGAGAGATATAAGACTCTAAGCGCTGCAATATAGCAATCACCTTCAATGTGCCTGTATTTTCAAACAAACCAAAAACAGAACAAATTAGTTTTTAGTGTCAATCTTGCCAAGCTCTTCAAAACAATGGATTTGAAGCAAGACAACTGCTAATATCAAATTAGTGCAAGAAGAGTAAATTAACCAGTTGTACTCTGTTATGTTTTGTATATGTAATCAACTAGAGAAGCCATTCAAGAGAAGGAAAACATGATCCTGTGAAGCCTCTAAAAGTGGCAATCCAGGAAAAGCAACTTAACAACTAACCATTGTCAAATTCACTAGCATACAAGTGAGGATCTCCAGTGGTTTCTTGGGGTCCTTTCTGGCTTACATAACTCTGCCTCCCACCCAGTGCATTCCAAAAGGCTACTGGTTCTGTCCCTTCCTTGACAGCTTTAGAACTAGTACCGGGCTGAAAATGTAATGGTCATAAAGAACAACTACATCAAAAGCTTAAAACATAAGAAATGTTTCAAGTGCCAACATCGAGTATATGCAAAAATATTGTTCAGTTGTAACTCAGCAAAACAATTGAGTTCACCAATATGAAAATGCTGCCTCATGCTATTTTGGTACAATTAATTTCTGCTCGACGTGATGTAGAAAAGCTGATACAAACATGCATTAATGAAGAAAGTCACTGAAATAAATTAAGATGAAAATCTGAGCCTTGACTTCTCAATAGCGAACTCACTTTTAAGAACTCTGCAAATCTAGCTGCTGATTTTTGCTGCTCGTTTGTTGTAGAGTTACCATGCCAAGTGAAAAGTGATGTTCCACTTTGCAACAAGAAGCAACAAGCGGAATCCAAAGATGCTGCCACCTGTATGTAGCCATGAAACATATTATTTGGAGTCGCCCTATTGGCTAAAATGTTTTTGTTGTTCTCAATTTTGTTTTCCATATATAGGAATCAGGCTTCACGTTCTCTATAGAATAAGTTGTTTTTGTAATCAGTATTTTTGTACTTTAGGGAGACTGTTCTCAATAGACACGTTACAGAATGCCTTAAAGATTAGATCCAATAAACAAATGAAAAGCTTCCTTCTAGCATGAGTTCTAGGAGTAACATTCTGACTGAACACTTGACCGCCAGAAAAATTAGCTATGTCCTATCATCTATACATAATTGTTCATCTCTCAGGTAACTAGCTGTGAGAAATTTGATGAAGCCTCTTTATGGCCACAAAGAATCAATTTCAGCCAGTAAAAATGTGAATTCCAAAGCAGTTAAATGCTTCAAAGATTCTCTGAAATCCTGTCCTCATTTGTTCACTTGGTAAATAGTAAAATACAACACTATATCAACATTACCAATGCCCTGACCTCTATAGTCGTACTCATGTCACATAAAGGTGAAAATTGTTGTTTCAAAAAGAGTACATTGTTAAGGATCAGTGTGCATATAGCCTGGAAAGTTTAAGGATCATGACGATATCAAAAAAATTGTAAAGGGGCAATATGAAAATGACTTTGAATGCACTTGACACAATTCTGGTCAAGTGTTGAGTCAGAATCATACCACCTGGCCTTTTGTTTCAGCCTTCTTTCTGTCACGTATCTAACTCAACTCTGACTAGCCAACCAAAAGAAAAAAGCCGTGAACCCCTGCATTTAGCGAGATTAACCAATTTGATCCAAGGGCGTTTGGTGATCATCCATCAACAAAATTATAATGTGGTCAATAGACAATGGATATATTGTGATCAACAACATAACAAGGATAATATGAACTTTGGTTAATGATTTTCTCACACTTGCTTCACTATTAGTTCATAAGCAAAAGCGTATACTATAGAAAATCCCATTTTAAACAGTTTGGGGTTCTAAGCCCACCAGTTTTTGAACTTGGTTCTTTTGCCTGGTGATGCCCCATTTGAACTAGTCAACCCAACCTGACAGACGTGCACTGCAAATTTTTTGAATTCTCAAGTTTCTGACTTTTTATGAAAATTATGCATTTATTTTATTGTTTAGAAGCATTGGAATGGAAGGAACGGAAATTTCAAGAATAAATTGAAAGGTCTCACTGACTTTGAGATAGAAAGCATCCTTTGAATATTGTTATTAGTTGACAAAATTGGGGCTGGATAACGAAGGACTTTTAAAATGCGTAAGTTAGAGGCTAATGTTTAAAATGTGTTGTTGGAAAAAATCTCACAGAAGTAGATGTTTCGGAGGCCGGGTAGGAGAGTCTGCATGCTTCAGCTTCTGGAAATGATCAATTTGGCTCAGTGAATGACTCCTTGCAAACCAGCTATAAAAATGATTATGAAGTTTGGTCAGCTGTTTCACACAAATATCACTTTTCTTAGAGCATATGTGATGAGCGCCAGTGGTCTTAACCAGTTATGTTTGATTTTTTAAGATAATCCAGTTGGATGTGCCAAAAACAATAAAAGCAGTCTTGAGTGAATTGAAGATGGATCTTAAGGCTAAGGATTGCAGCTTTCGAACCTGAGGATGCAAAAATTTGAATGGTAAGCAACATATTAGTGCTGCTTCTGAGGATGATGGACATTTTTAACCGTGTATATGACTTTCGCTTTCATTTTTGTTTCCTTTATGCAAACAACTCCATTGGTTTTTGACTTGCAGATATATATATATTGCTTAAACATGGTATTTGGTTGCCACTAGGTGAATTAGTTATGTAATGATGTTTTCTTCTTCAATATAATGAAGAAATTTTTGCTCAACTGCCAAAATTACTTTTATATGTTGACTTTTATGGTTTGTTGTTTAAACTGTGAACCAAGGTTTGGTCTTTTTCGTACACACTTGTTGAGTCTCATTGAAGCTTCAATGTAGGATATGTGAAGAATTTGAACAATAATTACATGTATTTGTGAACTTGCGATGACTTTGATTGTACAAACTTAGTCAAGAGAATTAACTTTGCATGAATTTCCTTTGAAAAGAATGACAAGTATTCATATTGATAAAACAACATATAAATGCAGTGTACATCAGCTACATTTACAAAACGAGAGCACGGTCCAGGAACATGCTATAAACTGGCTCACTCTCAACCCTAGCACTCAAAATATGAAGGATTGCCAATGTTTTTAGGTGAAAATCTGCACATTGTGGGTTTTAGTTGAAATGTAGTAATCACCATATGAGAATGCAAAAGTAGCATCTTAAACCAAATTGAGATTATGTTTTTGGGTGACAAAGTCACTATTTATCCAACATATTGTACAAAAGAAATTATTTTGCAGATGATAAGAGATCACTGTTACTAGTAGGTGCGTCTGTCTAAAGAGAGGGGTACAAAGTTATGAGAAGACACCTTGTTGATGCCTCTTGAGTTCTACTTAATGTCTAAGTGTCTTCCATGGGTACCCTATGAGTGTTGGGAATGTTTCAACTTTGCATGGCATTGCTCAATGGTTCAATTGCACTGTGAGAGATCACTGTTACCAATAGGTGCGCCTGTCAACGATTTGTATGTTTGCTAGGTTTAAAGAGGGGTAAAAAGTTGTGAGGAGATGCCTTGTTGATGCCTCTTGACTTCTACTTAATGTCTACGTGTCTTCTGTGGGTACCCTGCGAGTGTTGGGAATGTTTTGACTTTGCATGGCATTGCACAATGGTTTGATTGCGCAATGACCATCGCGCAATGGTTGGATTGGACAGATAGTGTGCAACTCTAGCGCACAATGCAGGAGGTGTGAACAATAACATTATCCAGATATAAGCATGTGCACTAGCATGTGGCTACTTGAGCAACATGGAATATGCTCTAGAGATGCGGAAGCGTAGTGCGAATTGTGTGGGACTTGGCGTGGGACCAATGCGCAATTGAAGTTGCTTTATGGTGCACACAAGAGTTGCGTAACATTGGATAGCAATAGGTTCAGACAACGACAACTATGGATAGTGGCTGCTATACATTGTCAAGCATTTGTCAAGGACTAAAGATGTTGAGCAATGTATTAATGATGATTAGGCGGCAGTTAGAGGGAATCTCGGGATTCTTTGTCAGTTTAATCATCGGGTTGTTTAGAGCACATTGATTCCTAGGAGCTAATCATTGAAAGTGGTTGGAACAACTGTTTTGGGGCTGTTGTGTTTCTATAAATATCAACTAAGTCTAGGATGAAGAAGAGGCGAGATGTATGCATGAGACATCATCTGAGTATGCGAGTTAGTGCACTCAAAACGTTAAGTGCTGAATATTGTATAGCATTATAAGTCAGTATTGTAGTTGTGCATGGACTACTGAAGTACTATGAATAGAGTCTTGTTCAGATCTTGTTTTACTGCTAGGTTATATTCAGTGCATTAAGAAAGATCTTTGTTATTGGGTTTTTACCCAAAAGGAGTTTCCCAAGATATACATGTGTCTATTTCTTGTGCTTTATTTCTACATAGCACTATACTAAGAATCATGCTTGTATTTCATCTTTTCTACATTAGATCTATTTAAGTCTATGGTTGGATATGTGCAGCTTGCGCAGTCATTAATTTCCCAACAATGAGTACCCCGTAAAAAGAGCAAAAAGAAAAATAGGAAACTAGGAAACATCTTTCTAAATCTCTAAAATGCTAAAGGAATCCGGACCACACTATTAAGCAAAAAACAAAAAAACAAGGAAAATATGCCTACGTATAACCCAAAAAAATTGTATTTGTTAATGCACATCCAATAATAGACATACCACATATATCATCATCATGATGGTTACCATAATTTTATGAGCATAACTACGCGGTCCGGGAAGATGTAGCAACAAAAACTTGCATGTGCCATAACTTTCATTATGTGGCTTTGTTTCAGGAACCGTTTTTTCTAAAAGTGTATATTTTCTCGAGATCTACGCATTTATGGCAATATTTTTTTTATTTTCATAAAATCCATTTTTGCAACTTTTTGGACCAAGCAACTTCTTGCAATCTTTTGAAAGAATCATGAGCTTTGATCGCCTGTAGACAAATTAGTAATTAAAAATACTGGATAGCTTTCCAAAACTCGGCGAGTACTCGCCAAAACTCGGCGAGTATTCTCCCGTGCTTGGACTAATCGTCCCACCTGCCAGCTTGGTCGCAACCTGCTTATTCAAATGTTGACTTCACATATCAACAAATGCGTAGGTTTTTTTGCTATTTTAAGAGTTTTTTTTGTGTTTACACTCCAATTTGCGCATCCTCAGACACAAGACTGAATGCTATCGTAAAGGTCCCAACAAAAAGAAAGCATTAATAGCAATGAAAGAAAATGCTGCAAATACACGGTTTTGGCTGCAAATTTATGTTTTTAAAAGAAATTTGAGTATTTTTTAAGTTGCCGAGTATTGGCCAAATATTGCCAAGTTTTTGCCGAGTTTTTTTTTGGGGGTCTCATCGAGTATTTGCCGAATGCGAGTATTCCAACTATGGTACTATATACATGAGCAAACTATGCATATTTTGTGTGTAATTGTTGGAATCATGGTTTCTAATCTTTCAAATATATTGTTTTCTTTAAAAATGTAATTTTTATGTGTTTTTTAGTAAACCGGTTCATAGAGTTTGAACCGGTCCGGTCCAACCCTTGACCGGTTCCGTTCCGATTTTTAAAACATGGGTCCCATTGAACAAGGTCTCGAATATATGAGCCTTGACATAAAACCACAAGATCCATCGACTACATCCCCGCCATTTTAACAAAGTTTTGTTGGAAAAACCAACGCGAGACGAGATACACGCAATGACCAAGATTGAAATCGTAAAAGCATGTATGGAATAATGGAAAATTCTTTTCAACTAGTTCGCATAAGTCCTCGAATGGGCGGTTCCATCAACCTCGTCATCAAGTAATACTTTTGGTGGTCTAGTCCCCCTAGGTTTCAAGTAAATATAGAAATTCCAGCATTTTAAGGAAAGATAAATGCGAGGCATAATAGATAACTAGTTAGATTTGTTGGATTCCTAGTTCTCTATGAATGAATTTTTGATGAAGAGAAGATCAAAATCGCATTCCGGAAAGTTTCTTTACTGTTAAGAAGTGGTAGCAAGCCACTCTCTTTGGAAAGGAGAATTGATGGTAAAAATTTGTTATACTGACTTGGAATACATTCCTAGAAGCTTTCAAGGATGAATGTTATCCTAAAGATGTTCATGAAGGCCATTGCATTCAATGGAAAACAACTCCGAAAGGACATGACCAATATGTCCAAGCTCACATCGATGCCTTTCATGATCTCTATGTGAAGTTGGGTTTGTTCGAGTCAAAAGAGCATAGGATCCTCAAGTAAAAAGTGGCTTACGATCATTCATTTAGTCCAAACTAAAGTTGGCCAAGGTCAAGATGTTGGGAAAGGCCTAGCGCTATACATTGACCATTGAGTAGGGTTATAGGATACCACAACCCGTCTACCAAGGTACATGTGTACACGTCCCAGATACAAATCTTGATGTACGACGCAACTCGTATATGGCATAGATACCATCCCCAACCATATCCAGATACGAGTCCATAATTGGGCCGTATCAAATACAACTAGATATGATATGCAGGCCAACTACAACCGTGTTTGATTCAAAAGTTGAAAAAGTAACCAAAAACCCTTAAAAAAACTAATAAAAAGATGCTAAAAATCTGCAAATGACTTATAATGCATTTAGTAGCAATAGTTGAGAACATGAAGGTGAGAGTGTCGATTTACTTTGTTGCTTCAAACTTTCACATTGGCTTTGGTCAACCTGCAATTCTTTTGATTTGTTTCCTTTGGCCTACTCTACTTCTTTTCTTTCATTTTGTATATTTCGATTTTCCATTGGCCTATATAACCCGTAAAAAAAAAAAAGATTTAATACCCAACTTCCTACCTTTCCCATGGTTTGGGAGTGTGTAATTTGCATGTAATTTTAATCTAATGTATAAATTTATTTATAATTTAAAATTGATAATTATTGTTAATATATATATACATATAATTTACATATAACTTAGATTCTATATGTATGCCGATCCAATTGTATCCATATTAGGGGGCTCGAAAACTAGTTGTCTCCATACCTGTATCCGCATCTTTATCGGTATCTATACAAATCTGCAATTGAGGGAGAGTCAAAGATAAAGAGAATGTAGGACATATCATATGTGCCAAGAAAGATACTTGCTTTGGACAAGAACCAATTAAGACAAGAAAATGGTGCGACAAACACAAAATCCACAACTATTCTTGCTTGCACACATAGGAGTAGAGAGTCTTGAAACGATTTATTCACGTAAGTGGAGGATCTTGAAGCTTCTTTCCTCAATGCAACAACCACAACAACAATACAAGACGTTGAAGCAAAACACCTACTCCATTCGCGAAGTGGAGGCCACAGATCTTGAAGCTACTTTGTTCACGAAATGGGTGCGAGGAGAGCCACTTGATTTTTGTTCAATGGTGGGAGCATGAAGAATCCCATCTCCAAAGTAGCTACCAAAAGACTCGAATCTACTAACCATGCCTCATACGTGTCCTTACCATCTATAATGGATCAATTCTTGTGACACCCAAGCCATCAATGTCGTTTCTCATATGCATCCATCCTTTCGAGAGGAGCTAGCTTGTGATTTAGTGCCAATTGATGCCTATGATATAATCCTTGGGCATGCGTACATACATAGCCACCATGGTGTGTACACAATCAATCCCCGAGTATCACCATCTCGATTGATAGCAAAGGTACCGGATTCTGAAGTGATTCCATACTCGTACCATGTTGCACGAACTCCTAAGAAGATTGCACCACCTCATCACTTTGGAACTTAATGCAACCGAGACGATTGATTTTTAAGAAAGGGCGAATGATTTGTTCCCAATGTGCCACCTCACACTCTTGCCTTGATTGTCTTAATCGGTTATGTGAATTTATGTTGCCCCTTACGTCATGCACTTCTTACACAACGCGAAGGAACATGTTGCACAACATCCACACTTCGAGCATCGCCTCCCACCCTTTGCATCATACATTTCCTACACAAAGTGCGAGGAACATGCCACACAACTCAAAAGACAACACCAACTCGCATCATTGCAATTCGCTCACATTAGTGTGCATCACTCGGAGCAATTAGCGTCACTTGTAGCATTGTGTTGTACTCTCAACATTACACGTCACTCGCGGCACCTTCGCAACACTACACCGCACCATGCCCCACCATGCACACAACCTTCACCATCCGTGCAACACCTCCGGACATACTACATAGCTTAGCCTTTGCATAAGATTTCCAGAAACTGACTAGCCACATGCCAAGTGGCACCTCTAGGGCTTGCATTATACCAAAACACTTGACAACCACTACACACCTAAGCGAGTCTTGAGCATAACGGTCAATAGATGAAGAGTGACACATGGAAAATCAATTGTTTCGACTTTCATAACGATTCTTTGTGCCTTCATGGCTTGTAATATAAATGTACATGTTTGTGGCATTATATAGCAAGCAAATAGGCGAAGATAAACAACCATACATACAAAACACAAAGAAAATGAATACGTTTATTGTTCTTGTTCTATATCTCTCCTTTGTTTCACTCAATAATATAGCTTCGCACACATCCAAAAACACACATTTGTCCTCGAACCACCTCAAATCTGGATCATAATCTCCTTTCACCCAAACTCGCATAAATTTTTCATAGTTATAAAACTTGTGAGAGATTGCCAAAAACACTCATAGGACTCGCTAGTTACGGAGCTTGGTGAGTAATGCGCCCCCAACTTGCGTGGCACGGTTTCTTACTCGGACTAAGTCCAAGTAAAAACTCACCAAACGTTGCATAATAACAACTAAAAAGTCAATTTTCACTTTTGCCTCCACTTTCATGCTTTTTATTGCTCCTTTTACATGCTAAATCATATTTCAGTTGTGGTCAAGTGATTTCAATTGGATTTGAAGGATTTTGATGCCCGGGGTTCAATTTGAGAAGTAAGGTTTCGGTATTTTTGAAGTTCTATTCTTCCATTTTAGATCCGTTGTAGGGTTTGAATACTTCTTTGTAATTTTTTTCCCATTTTTTTCTTACCTTGCAAGGCAGCCGGGGTTTTAATCTTCACTTATTTTTCTTTTTCATTTTTTGATGGGGTTTGCAACTAGCACTTGCAGAACACTTGAGAATGACATCCTTAGCCTCAAGTAGTAGTAATAAGAAGCCAAAGTTCAATGACCTTGCTTGGAAGCATGGCATGAGGGTCTAGAGTATGGACTGTGATATGCAACCACCGTGGTTTTTTGATGAGAGGAGTTATCGATCGCCTCAAATAGGACCTTGTATGGATCCTTGGTTGAGATACATGATTGTGCCTCAAAGTAAAGGCTAAAGTTGCACAAGAGATGCATACTCTCCTTTTTCCTTTGTGGAGAAAAGAATAGAAAATAATAGGACAACTGGGACGATTACATCTCGTGATGAATTCCCTCGTGATTTAGATGAATGGATTATCTATTGGTTGAAAATTTGAGGCTCTACCACCGGAGACAATTCAAGCCGAATGCAGATTCAAGGCACTTGATCCTTGTGATTTGAGTGGGACCCTTGTTGGAGGAAGCCATAAAAATACGCAAGTGATAGTATATGATCAAAACATATTTTGACACCAAAAAGGGTTGCAATATTTTGTTTGATGGGTGGACAAATGGGAGGAATTGCAATTTGTTAAAAACAATTAGTGGCTTCAAGTGGGTAGTTGGTGTTCTTGAAGATCTGTTGATGCCCTCCACTAGGGAAAATGCGACTTTGTGTGATATGTTGGAGGAGGTGTTCATGGAAGTGGGTGTAGAGAATTCCATCCATCTTGTGACTAACAATGCAACAACACATGTGGCAACAAGGAGAGTTCCTAACAAGAGGCACCCTACCCTTTTAGAATGCCTTGTGCAACCCATTGCATTGATCTCCTACTTGAGAATATAGAGAAAATTGGATCGGTGAAGAATGTGGTTGATGAAGCCAACAATATTACAAAATACATCGATAATGACCCCTGGGTGCATATCTTGATGAGAGAGCACGCTAATGGAATTAGGCTTGTGCTATTTGGATTCACGCAATTCACCACAAACTTCATCACATCACAAAGCACTGCAGCCTCACTAACATCTCTCAAGGAAATGTTTCGATCACTTAGGCCGCTAGATTTGTCCATATTGTAGGAAGGATGAACGAGAAATGGTCGCAAAGACCATTTTGTGTGATGTGTTAAAAGAACACATACAAGATTCTTAAGGTAACTTTTAACTTCACAATTATGGGCATACAAAGTAATAAAATATATTACTTTGTAAATTTATAAAGCTAATAAAATTTCAATTTTTAGGAGTTATATTCTTGATTTATAATTAAGTTTTTACTATATTAATTTTTTTGGTTCAAATGTCTTTTAGTTTTAGTTTAGAAATTTCGTACTATTTTGTTTAGAGTGATGGAACCTTTGGTTGGGGTTCTACACTTGGTGGATGGCGAAAAAAATCTAGTGGACTATTTGTAAAAGGCCATGGACAAGGCCAAGTAAATGGGAAAAATAAAAGAAAATATGAACCCATTTGGCACATAATCGACAGATGATGGAACAAACACCTCCACCAACATATCCATGTCATGGCTTACTACTTGAATCTCAAAATTTTCTTCTTCAATTCCCTTAAAGTCGATGCAAAGGCTATGGATAGCCTCGACATGTGCATAGAGAGAATAATGCCCGACGAAGCTCATAGAGACACAATTCTTGATGGGTTCTGATTTACAAGGGTGCAAAGCGAAGACTCTTTTGTTTGGCTCTATGCATTCAATAGAGAATGACCCAAATCTCATAGATACTAGACTTCTTTAATAAATGCGAGCTTAATAGACATACAAAATTATAAATATCCTATTTAAAGATTTGTTGTAGGAAGATTACAATACATAAACACCAAATCTTCATAGGAGGTGGAGACTAAGAACATCTTATGTTACAATATCAATTTAATCTATCTTGTTTGATAATCTGGGAGAGGGTTCCTTGATTGCACTTTTAGATACCAACCAAGAAGTGTTTGTCCTAGGTTTCCATAGAGGTAGTTATCTTCAAACCCCACTTGATTTGGATTTTCTCTAAATTTATCATGCTTATTACTTAATTTTCATCCTACTACTAGTAGTGGCAATATGAAGCACCTTTCAGTTACTATAGATATTTGTGATAAAAATCATGGACCTATAAGATATTCCCTTTAACTCTGACTGTTGGTAATTTATCAATACGTTTGGTTCTTATACTTAGGGATGTGAGTCCTGCTTGCCTTATAAATATTTTTAGATCTGTCCTAACATCCATAGAACTTTTGTGGCATCATTGAGTGAATAATTTGAATAGCATAGTCTCCAAATAATGCATGTGATTTTTTGTGAAGAATCAATTACCAACTTCCTTTGGTGAAATATTTCATCTCCTTGAATAAATATTCAGTTTTGATCTTCTAATTGCACCATTGTTTGACTTGCTTCCGGGTTATCTTCTCCTTTCCAATCTCTCATTCCTCTATTCTCAAATAAGGTGATCAGTTGTTACATAGTTTTGTGTCTAATCCGTGTGCAGCTGCAAACCCCTTTCTTTGCTTGTCTTTACTTGGTCGCACAAGGACTTCATTGCTTAAAGTTAACAATAGTTTTGGAAGCCTCCAAAGGGTTTTCAGAGCTCAGGAAGCATCAACACCAAAGCTTTATCTGAGTGAACTTCTAGATTGTGATTTGAGCTTTCAAAAAGATTTATAGTCGACTATTAGAGCACACAAAAAAGCTGTGTGCACTTCAAGTTGCCTAGCACCATCAAAATGGCTCGCCTGGATCAACGACATTACAATCAGCTGTCCTTGTTTGATGCTCCACTCCTTTGGGGTAGCACACGGCTCCATGGACTCAGACAAAGGTTGATCTTCACCAACTTCCGTGCCATCACTCCAGTATATTGGAGCTTCCTAGGCATCACTTAGCTTTGATTGGATCACCTCAAGTTGAGGCTAGGCACTAAGGAGACATGGTGCCTTTCGCACAATGTGCACATGCGCATGTGCTTCCGCACAACTTGTGCATCACCATGGCATCACTTGTCATTTGCGTCATCTCACCTTTTGGGTACAAAACTTGTGGTAACATTGCTCACTTCTACAATGCCATGCAGTTTACTTCACCTTTGTTTGGCTTTATTTAGGATGATCAACTTTCTGCAGCATTTGTATAGAGCATCTACAACCTTGCATGCTTCTACATACCAAGATGCATCCTGAGTCGCAGTATCTCATGGACTCGCAACTTCTCATAGTATTGTGCAACATCACGTGCACCTCGCACCATTCATGCTTCAAGAATGTTGTGCACTTTCTTTGCAAATTTTGTAGTTCCGCACAACTGTACCATAACACTTACAACTCCTACAGTCTTGCACAAACTCATCTCACACCATTCTCAATGTCTACAATGCCATGCTTCGTCTCACAACGTTTGCAAATTCTTGTAACACTGTACACATCACAGCCTCACATCACTCCTGCATACTTGTGTCTTGCTTCTCAACATACCACGTGTCTCCATAGGTTTGCGCCAATCCTTTGTGATTTGCATCCACTTGTCAACATCCCACTGCCACCACGACATGCTAGGCGCCACTCTCCATGCTTGTGCCATGTAATCACACTTTTCAGCGTAATGCACACTGAAAGTTAAACTATGATTTTTGCAAGAAGTCTTGTTGTCGCTTGAGCAGAAGATGAACCACTCTTGCAACCGTATTCTTCTATAACTGTCATTTGTTGCAACCGATTTCTTGTAATGATATATATTTTAATGCATCTGATATCCAAGGGAATCAATATGGTATCAATGATGCCCCAATGTATTCTGAATACTTGCATGCTTCATACATCCTATATCAGTTGGCCATGTTTCCCACATGTTAACATGCCCAGTATCTAACATCTAAATGGTCATCTCCTAGTTGAGAGAAATCAGTCAGGATGTGTCATCCCCTTTCCTAATCATAAGAGCTTGCTCTCCTCGTCTTTTGGTGACTCGTAGTCTAGGCTAATCAACAAGGAAGCATTCCCCTTCTAATCAAAGGAGTCTGCTCTCCTAGTGTTATTTTACATTGTACACATATGTACTTCATTTTTCATTTGAATAGAAGTGACACTATTTTCCCAATTTCATGTGTTTGAATGTGTAATGGTTGTTTCTGCATCTTGTATTGGATTCCATTGTATGTCCTACATTTTGCAGCTCTGTTTGAATATCCGTCTAGTTTAAATAGTTGTAGCATTTTCCTCTGCACAATCTCATGGGTTGGGTGTGGATTACTGGTACCACAGATACAAGTTTGGCACGCTGCCTTGTCTAATTCTTTGCATTAAGTTAAGAGATTGGTATCAATTGCACGCTCAACTCTTTGTTATTACAGTCATGGAAAAAACATATAGGAACATGAATAGCCCCTAGATGAAAGAATCCTATTCAAAATCAATAGATGAGAACAAAAGCTTGTGTAAGGCGATCAAACATCTCCAACATTAGAATCATTATCTGCAAGACACACTCCACTCATTGGACAAAACCCTCAGTCTCCCTTGGGGAAGATTGTAAACCTTATGCCCAAGAGTAATTGTCTCCCAAACCCTGTCCTTGATAACTTTGTTCAATCCGAGGAGAGATGTAATCAAACTATGCAAATATTCAGCACGAGCTTTTTACAAAACTAGCATGCTTCGCAGCCGAATGCACACAGTTCTGAGTGCCTTTAAACCATCCATCAATGCATCTCCATGCTCGGTTGAAAATTGCAACGTGCAAAAATGTCAGATGAGAATTTGGTAAGCCCCTGCAATTTCCCACAATTTGGTTCCAAGCTGCTGAAGCAAATGGGTTATGAAGGCCAAGGCTAAGCCAAGATAGGCCAAAGGCATTGCCAATCCCTTCCAAGCGAAGAGGAAAATGCACAAGATTGGTCTTGGTTACACCAATTGCAACTCAAGGAAAGAAGGTTTCATACACTTCTCCCCGCGATCGAGCATGTGCATTGCTTCAACATCATACTTTACGTCACATGGTCCAAGTGTTTCCACTTGTGCACAATGTTCCTCATTCTTGCACCTCTTCGGGAAAGATGAAGAAGATGTGCGAGCACCTCAACAACGCTTCACATACCAGTCACTATTTCAATGGGTGTAACCTTTGGAACCGTGCTCCACGCAGAAGCAACCACAAACATGCACACAAGATCCCTTGCAAAAACATGCACATCAGCAGCACTAAAGACGGCAATTGCCTCAATAACATCCTAAGCTACAATCGTGTGCACTATGAACAACCCAGGGTTCAATCATACAACCTATGAAGATTTTCCCATCAAAGATAGTGCACACTCCAGTCATATGCAGCCATTCATTAACATCTCAGCGGTCATAAAATTGAGCGGTGTTAGGATCTCATCCTTGTGGTCTTTGTAGAAAAAGCAGCCATTCCCTATCCACTTGTTGATTTTGAGATATTCTCATGCAAAGGATTGCACATTTGTTGAAACTACATTGTGGGTGGATGGACCTTGACGGCTGGGGAAAAGCGACTTCATCACTCAAAGTCTCTACAAGTGCAAATCATTCCACATCAATAATGCATTGGATAACAACACATCGTGTTATACATCTACGCATACATTGGTATCTACATACCGCACCTTGTTTCCATAGGGTGTTGTGTACTAGCACCTCTCTAAAAAATCAGATTTGTTGCATCGTACCTCAAACATACACAAGTTGCTTCATAGTTCTTCGCAGAGCTAGAGCATACAAAATTTCTCAACTTCACTCTTGTGTTGCAAGGCCTTAGTATTGGGCATTAGACTCCTGCTGCACGGCTCCAAAAACATTGGCATCAAGTGCTACCCAATTGGTTCACCCTAGGCTTAGCAACATTGGTATCATGCCATGCTACTTTGATTGGCTCACCCCAAAATCTGTAGAACTACAAAATTGGTATCAAGCTCATGCTCTTTTGATTGGCTCACCCTAGAGTCAGCATCACTACAACACTGATATCCAACTTCTGTGCAATTCTACAGTCAAGCTACATTCTTGTGCAAAATTTCACCATTTTCCTGCGCATGCAACATCCATCTCACATGGAAACGCATCATTTGAAATCCGCTCTTGCATACTAAGAGTCTTCATACATCCACAGGAAGGTAGCATGGGTACATCGACACTCCTCTTCTCAGAGTACAAGGATTTCACATACATCCTTTGGCATTTGCAAGCATCCATAGAAGGTTCTACACCACGCCATCATGATCAGTGGTACACTTGCAACAAGTCGAAGATGCAGTGGAGACCATGGCTCTTCAAGAAAGGGTTAATGAGCTTTGCGCAGCCGTGCACCCTTTGTTTAATTGTCTCTGCTTGATCGTGCAGGGACTTCACAACTTGCACCATGTCACTCCATGCTTGTGTCATGTCAGAGCACCTATCAACGTAATGTACACTAGAAGTTCAACCACCATTCATGCAAAAACTCCAATTGTAACTTGGGTAGAACATGAACCACTCTTGCAATCGTCCTCTTCTATAACTATCATCTGTTGTAATTCATTTCTTATAATACTACATATTCTAATGCATCTGATATCCTGGGAACCAATATAGAATCGGCAATGCCCCCAATGTATTCTGAATACTTGGATGCATCATGCATCTTGTATCAGTTAGCCATCTCTCCTACATGTTAGCATACAGTGTTCATTTTTCGAAAACCCTAACTTGTTTGAAAATCTGAACATTTTCAAAGTCCCAACATTTTTAAAATCTTGTTGTACACCAACTATCTAACATCTAAATAGTCATCTTTTAGCTGAGACAAATCAGTTAGGATGTGTCACCCCCCTTCCTGATCATAGGAGCGTGCTCTCCTCATCTTTGTGGTCATTCATAATCTAGGCAAATCAGCAAGGAAGCATTCCCCTTCTGATCACAGAAGCCTCCTCTCGTAATCTTACCGAACCTTGTACGCATATGTACTTTACCCTATTCTTTCATTTGAATAGAAGTGGCATTATTCTGCCAATCTCACGAGTTTGAATGTGTAATGGTTGTTTCCACATCTTTTATTAGATTCCATTGCATGTTCTACAATCTGCAGTTCTGTTTGAATATATCTGTCTAGTTCAAATAATTGAAGCATTGGGATCAGTGTCCACGCTTCTTTCAAAATTTTGTTTTAGTAAGAGATACCTGATGGTCCTTCAACTGACAGATTAACCAATTTTAAACGCGTTTGCATTTGGTGCCAACAAAACCACTTAAGATTAACTTTGTAGTCCAGTAAATCTGATTTGAATAGAAATGAATATGCCATCTGTATAAGCTCCAAATAAATGATAATACAAATGATATCATGAGAAGACATATAGGTACAAGAGGTAAAGTATTTGTCAACTCTCTCCCTTCCGTTCTTCTTATTCTATACAAGTGTATACCATCATCATTTGCCAGTTCTTGGTGTCTCTTTGAGATGACTATACCTGGACTTCAAGGTGCTTACAAGTGAATAAATAGGTGTGTGTAATAACTGACTCAAGTAGCTGCCCATAACTGACTTACATACTAATTACTGACATTGTAGAAAGGCACCATTGACAAGCAACTCATCAACATGTCAGACACCAAAATGTTGAAAGATTAAACAGGCCTCTAACAGCTTGTACATTGTAGCTTACAACTCTACTGTTGATTTGTTGTATGTTTACGAATTGCATCTTGGTTAATTATTCTTTCTATTTACTTTTCCTTTGGTGTATAAACCTATCTTATTCTTATTTTATTTTTGTTAGGTTGGATTTTCCTTATGACACCTCTGTTGTCGTATGCTGACTTACTTCTAGCCCTAGTGACCCATTTTGATCATTTTTGAACCCCAGTATACTATCATTCTTTCTTCATTCTTAGTTCTTCCTGGAACGAGAATCCTCTCCTCTTCTAGCTTTACTGCAGCAGTTCTCTAGCAATTATATTCCATATACCTTGAAACAGTTTATTGCTCATTTATTTGCTTGGCCATATGTTGCATGTACACATAAGAGATGCTTCTCGCCATCCATCCAAATTATATAACTCTTCCCTTCAATCTTAACTAATACCGTATAGCTCCAGTACGAAGTTCACATGCTTTTTAAAGTTCACAAAGGTCCTAATTTTCTCATTTGGCATAAAATTGGCGATGTTTTTTGTTTCTTAGTGGTTAGTTGACAGAATAGTTTGACTGCAATTCTTTCATTGCTTATGTGATTGATTGAAGCATAGTAATCTTGTATAAAAACACAGCAAGCACAGACTTTTTCGATATAGAAAAAGTTGAACAGTTGATGATGCGATCTGCCTTTCTTGTAGGCATATATTTTGTATATTTTACCCAGATTTCAATATAAAAATACACAGCAAGAATAAGCGATTAACTGATTCACCAAAAAAGTGCTAATGACATTTACCGGATCAACTTGAATTGCTTTACTGTTGTGGGCTTCTGTACCGCAAAGTTGAAGAAGCATGACACAATCCCCATTACTTGTCTCATCCATTGAACAATTTTCTACATTCTCTTTTTTGCTGCCAACATTCAATTGGCCCTGGAAAACAGAGTGCCAGTTGTTTCACAGTGAATATCAAAGTGTCCCTTGCTCTCATTAAAAGCATATATTAGCAATTGCTTCCAGACTCCAAACTCAATAGGTGCTCATTTCATCAATGGAAAACTACAAGCGTGAAGCTGAGTAGGAAGTAGGAAGGACCAAAAACACAATCAAAATAAGGTGCTAAAATATAGGCAGAATGAAGAGATGTATGCTTTTACTGAATATGTTCAATACAAACATTTAGGATCGCCAGGTTTGGAAAGAGAGCAATAAACTGGGCTGGTTCTTTTCCTTGAGCAATAAGTCCCTATAAGAACAATCGTATACTGGAAGACATTAGTTTCTTAGTTGCAAATTTTGATTCTGCATTGATGATTAGTTTGTCATATATGATATATACTATGGAACTTGCATTCAAAAGAAGTGGCAATTAAAATCCTGAAGACCATTACATCTGTGGCTACTCACTTGTACTGGTCTTCCTTTCAAAGAAATGGCCATTGAGTTTGTTATTCGAACAGTTGACGTTTTATCTTCCTATTGGAGTAGAAAAAGAGAACATCAAAACTTCTGAAAATACAATTATACGCTCTAAGGTAAATAGAAACCACTGAAAAACAAAGTTTCCATTTCAGAGCAGTTTTAGAAATCTAGATTGTTGTCCCAATCGGAAGCGATGAAACATTCAAGATTCAACATTTGTATCATGAAAGGTTGCTAGTTATATTTATTATTCAAAATTCAATCCAAGACCGAAATGTATAGTTAAAAATGTGTTCATCATACCTCTGTACTTTGTTTCCCCAGCCAGGAGCAAAGAAAATAGTCCTCTTTTCGATCTTCTTTATGGTAAGTATACAAAATGACATAGCAGCCTTCACTATAAAATTTTCCAACCTCCTCTTTTGGAACAGGAGTCTTAACATTATTGTTGATCGACCATACCTAAGATAACATTAAGAGTTGTCCTCTTAGCCAATTGGTCATATTTAGCTGAAATGTTTCAATACATTGACAACCCAAATACATTAAATTTCTGGTAGAAACTTTTTCTGAGAACAGGGAAGTCAGACCTCTAGCTTCCCTCCTCCTTCAAGCAAAGGCGGAATTTCATCTGTCCCTGGAGTTGCCTTCAAGACACCTTTAACATCGACTCCTTGCTTCTTAAGTAAGGCTAAAAATGCCAATTAATGATATTTAATAACGAATCCTTTCAAAACTTAGATACCATAAAGTTTAAACTCTATGTGCAACATACAAAAGGAGATTTCAAAAGGAAGAGGACATATATCAATAAAATGAACATGGTAAAGATAAACCATTATTTTAAGCAATTTACATGAAACATGATGGAAAGAACCTGTGATTGATAGTCTACAATGATTCTTTAATTAAAGACATTTTCAATATTGAACAAAGCATATAAAATACTGTTGAAGACACATATTTATAAGTTCCAGAGTATCTTTTATCTTTGTTCTATTACAAAATGAGTTGAGGCTCAAAGAAAAACATTACTCACATGCAACTTTTCCTTTCCCATCTTCGAGCCAGAAGCTCCATTACCAAGTGGCCATGACTCAAAATTAGCTTTAAAATTGATTGTTTCATAGCCTTGAATGACTCGTACTAAATGCACACACTTGCCCCTTTTCTGGCTAGAAATGAATTCCTGAAGAAGGAAATGTTTGAGGTCACAAATCTTCATTGATTTCTGTGTATTTACTTAAATTTTTCTTTCTACATGATACCAAAATTTTCAGGTTCTTACCTCTGCAGCTAAGCTTGCAACTTTCCTATCTTCTAATTGGGTTACTCGACCAACCCATACATGTATCTCAGATCCACAGTCAAGTACATAACATTTATTTGATTCCAATACCGACTTAGACAAGGGTCCTTCGATGGCCTTTAGCTGTCCATCCATAACACTAATTAACAGAAAACCAAACCAACGTTTAGTTAGCAGTTTTCTTGTTTCCCTGTCTGTTACCCTTGACAAAATAAGACAAAATAAATCAATCACCCAAACCAAAATGAAACAAAATATCCTTGAAGTGATGCAATCATTAGCAGTGTCTGTGTTTGTAGTAATCAATCATTTAATTCTTCTATTAGCCATTACGGGTTTCAAATAATGTATAGTTATGGTTACATTTGTCAGTTAGCAATCTAGAATGATATCAATATGGTCCTGAACCCCAGTACAAAATAGATACCCAGAAGACATTACCAGTAGAGACACCCAACTTCTTTAGTACAAGATGCAAGTAAAAACACAAGCCTGTGAGACTATTTACAGTCATCAGAAAATATGGACTCACATATAAAGCTTTCCTGGAGATAGCTCTAACTGTAGATCGTCTTCATTGTTACTCTTCTTACCAATTGGAGCAAAACCCCAAACAAAACCCAAAACTCACCAGAATCAGCTTCTGCTACAAGCTTTCCATCCTCTATTGTGTCAAAGACCATAAGTTATTGTATGTAAATGCATTGATTGACACCGTAAAATATTCCTATAATAAAATTAAAATATCACTTTCAAAGGGACTAATCAAATAGTCGTGAATATGAAGAGCTTACCAATCACTGCAACTTCACACTTCCCTTCATGATATTTATGTTGGATGTACCGTACCACATCCAAGGCCTTTGCCCGTTCTTGAATGTTCGATGTTGCTCCATTGAATTGATAGATCTTTGTATTCGTGTCAAGAACAAAAACATCGTCATGGTTAAGTGAAGAACGAGCAAAAGGGACCTGCATTGCCAAAACCGGAATCCAAGTTAAGATTCCTAGCTGCAGAACAGAACAAAGATGTCCGAGAATTTGACTTGGAAGTGACTAGACAGTGCAGGGTAAATAGCTTGCATATTCCATACTGAATATTTTATTTGAGAAGAATTATTTTGCTTTGATGAATATAAAAGCCTTTGCAATAAAATATTTCTAGTTAGTGGTTTTGGAGCCCAAGAAAAGATATCGGTTTCTATCTTAATACAAATTCCTTATCTGGGCACTTTGAACCTTTCATTCAATATGTGGCTTTTGAATACAACCAAAAATTGTTTGTCTTTTTAAGATAATAAATAGATTTACCTGCTTCACTGCATACAACATGCCTGCCTTTACACATATATAGACTTGGCTCAATTTTTTCCGTGTCTACCGTTTTATCTCCAGAAAGCATTGATCCTTCTAGAGGTATAAAGCATGGCTTGAACAATGACAAAAATTTATCAGTCTCATAGCCATCTAGTTCCCTATATTGCACTGCTCGTCCACCCAGAGCTGCATCAAGCTCAACTGCCTTTTTCCAGCTGTTCCAGCTTCATCCTGAGAACATTCAAATGATACTTTTAATTAAAAAATCCAATGTTATGCGAGGATGCGTTCCATAGCTTTTGGTGACATCCCGAACATCCCTAATGCTTCAGGGACTTGGGGACTTGGAGGATGTCCCCAATTTAAAAAAAAAAATTCTGACATTTTACTTTAAAACAGAACTCATCTCCCCGCCCCCACCCCAAACCATATAAAAACAAGCTGTCATCCCTGCCATCCCAAAAATCTGGGATTTTTTTGCCATATCGGAAACTCCATCCCCTCATACCCGAGACTGATGTAACTATGAAAAAATCTCTTAATAGGAAACACATAAGAAATTGCACCCACCTATATAGCCTGAAATTATCTTCATTTTTCTAACTTACCTGGCTAGTATCTTTCCCAATCCAAAAGAATATGTCATAGTGACGAGTCCCACTCGTTGATGCCCCAGTCTGTCAGAGAACATTCCAAGTGAAATGATTAAGCTCATCCAGTGGTCATAAATTACTTATGCATTCCATACCGAACAGCCTATAATGGGAAAAAATATATTTTACTCTAAACTCTTGTTTGAAATAAAGGGGCTACTTTCTTGTTATCTTAAGATAAGAGGAGGAAATAATTGAATGAAATAAATGAGACAGTCCTGGGAAAAATAGACTTAGCTTACCTGCAAAACTATGTAAGAATCTTTAGAATAAAATTTACCATACTCCGATTTTGGTATAACAACCGGATGCAAATTTTCTATACGCCATAGATCCATGCCACTGAGAATAAAGGTTAAGGAAAAGTTAAAGAAGAAATATTCTTTTGCGCTTCTAAATTGCTGGATGGGATCTCTAGACATGGGATGAGTTGCATCCATAACCATCCACCTTATATATGGTTACTGCATTAGGAAAGTTACTTCCAATGTATGCTAATGGAAATGAAGCATTCTTGCAAATTATACTGTCATGAAACATTACTGCAAATTATTGGCTGTCATGAAGCATTACTGCAAGCTATTTGGTATTTATGAATCATCTATAAATGTTTGTGTTAAACAAATTGTATCAAGAAAGCATTTTTCTTGACACACCACCCATCAGAATGAAGTTAAAATGCACACATTGATCAACTGTTGGAAAGGATACATTTTCTGACCAACTCCATGAAATGCAGGATCAACATTCTTCGTAGACATGGTGATTGAAGGTTGTTTAATGTTCTGCTTCACTTGAGGCGAAAGAAGGTTTTCCTGTCACAGCTTTTATTTTTTCTGTTCCAAAAGAAAATTTGCAACTTTAATAACCATAATAATTTTTCACCTCATACAGGAAACAATGAAGGGAGCTACAAAGTAATACTCGGCTGTGAGAAAACATGATCTGTCATCAGTATATGCATTACTTTATACGAAATATTTTAAGATTTAGGGAAGACAGCATGACAAATGAAAGGTATTAAAACAGTCCTGTAGAACAAAAGGGTTTTTGATTTTCCCATACTGAAATAAATATGCATTACGAATCGCGTATTGCATCGATCAATGGAGTATCAAAACACTAAAGACACAAATAGCTGCATGATGTTCTGTATGTGAAAATATGTATTATGAATTGGTTATTTCTAAGTTCAGTTGTTGCACATTACTTCCAGCTCCCTGATGGAGGCTTGAATATACACGTACTAATTTAATCAAGTCAATAGTTTGATAGGATTTCTTTGTAGCCTTGAATATACACTTATAGGTTATGATTCATTGGAAGAATCGGCTAAGATGTCATGCATTGCTAAATTACAACTCATCTTCACAAACACAAAAAAAATGTATTTTATTACAAACAGATTATACAGTCATGAGACAAAATATTTTACTTTTTCGATATTTCAATAATGTGGTAACAAGTTCATCATGTTTACAAAGGAAAGAATACTCCCAGTTTAATGATAGATTGCCTGCTATTTTCAACTTATAAGTTGCCTTGTGTCAAAACAGCTTGAGCGTTGTGGATATGGATGACTATAGGCCTTGTAGCATCTTGAAAAATAAAAATTCTGATGGAACATGGTCGCATAAGTATTACCGCGATTTGCATTCGACATTGTAGAGAATGAAAATTATTGATCATGCAATTTCTATATACTTTTACCAAATTTGGTGATGGTTGTGCTAGTATATGCGTGTGTATTCCACAGTAAGCATTTAAAGTTATACACTGACATACCTGCCCCCAGTGCTCATGTTATCTACTTTTGCTCATGTTTTTAGTGAAAGGGTTGCAAGTCAACAATAGTGTTCATTCTGGGCCCCAATGTACTGTGCTTCAAACTGAAGTTTGAACTCTTTAAACTTCTTTTATAAAACTAAAAGCACCATTTGTTTACCAATGAAATTGTACCCTTTGACAAAACAAAAATCAGCATTCATTAACTAGGAAAATTGTCTTATATTTCACCAGATTGTATAGTTACAAGTAAGTCAACTACTAAATGGAGTGATGATCGAGCTCACCTCGAATTTAGTTACCATTGGACTAAGGCCATCTAATGCAGTTACCTATAGGCTAAAAGCGATAATATTATGGCTGCGAGGCTTGAGATTGGACAAAAGACTTTGTGGGATATTTCGTTGGACATGTAAACTCTGTATAGGCACTGTCTTTAATATAGCAGTGACAAAATCAATGGATATGTCCTAGTAAGGTTACCAGATAGTTGCCCCTCCTTCCCAAATACTGTTTCTTGGCACCTAATTTGTATTTGGATCAGATATGGCCCATATACATACCTGGTCCATGTTTGTATACATAATGGTCTGGGAAAGTTCAGGAGATTTACTGAATATGGCCATCATGAAATCTTAGCTGTTTGTCATGAAAACAAAAACTCATGGGAAAAGGCCTATCCATTCTCTTTTTACATAAATCGCTTGTGTTTAAGGCTGTCTTTGGAGGGGTTTTGACTTCTCTCTGCTGCTGGACATTTTTAGACCAACTTCAGGGATTCTGGATAACTTTTGATTATGAACATTTTCTCTTCAGTTATTAATATATTTGGGCTTATATTTATTCCTTCGTTTGTGTTAATATTAATGGGAGCTCTATTCTTTCAGTTATATTTCCAAATTGTTGAAAGGTATTTTAAGGTAAAGTTTTTTTGTTATGGTATTCTTCACATATGCATGTTTGATTATATATTTTTATAAAGTTGTATCCCAGGTGTATCATATCCAAGGGTTTCTATATTTTTGCTTATTCATATTGGATACCACATCTGCATGTATATCCCCATCCATATCCATTCAACCGAGACCAGTGCTATAGTAGGCACGCTTACATGCTTACCATATATCTTTAATTATAATAATTGATATGAGAAAGAAATACTCCTTTACAATGTCACTTGAACTTGGGAAAAGTTTTCCTCAACTTTAAGATGGGAGTAAATGATGAGGATAACGGAAGTATTCCATAATTAGATGCATGGTCTGATTGAACAGTAAAAATAAAGATAAAAATTACATAACTGGGAAATGCTTAAGAGGAGGAAAAACAAACTTGGAGGAGCATTCAAATGTAAACAAAGAATGTCAAAGGTTCTATTTGGAAAGCATTTACCAATTTTATATGGAAGCCAAGGCAGGATGCAAGATGCAGGCCAGTAACAACGAACGAGATGTAGCATGAGCCATATTTAAAGAGAAAATGATTTAGAAGGCACAAGCATCCTTAAAAGGTATGGGATCAGCTCGTATGCCTTGGTTGGCATGTAAGTATAGTTTTCAAACCACAAACATAATTGAGAAAGGAAAAGTTCATATGGCAAATACTGTTTTTAGAAGGCCCACAAAGGAGTGGTCAAATCATATTCATATCATAATAAAGCAAAGGATAGAATGTGTCAAGCCTCTGAGGAAAGAAGTGACATGGGAAAAGCATTGTTTAATAAATGTTGGCCGAGGACAATGTGCCTTGCATATCATCAATTCACAAAAATGAAATGGATGGGTTTAGTTTAGTAAAAAAATAAAGTCATGATTAATGGCATTCCCTCCCGCCCTATGCCACTCCCCTGAATGATACAATCTTTGCAAGGGTTGGAACCCCACTTGAGAAATACCATGTGAATGACCTCTAACCTGGATTCCATAGAATAAAGGAATCTCTGTGTTGCAAATTTGCAATAGGTAAGCATGAGGTTAAGAAGGAAGTAATTCCACATAGAAAGCTCCAATGTTAAATGGGGTTCCCAAAGTTCAAAAGGTGATTACCTACTTATAAGTTATTGCAAGTCCTAGAATCTCCTTCAGACTTTAGGAAGAATGATTGCAAAGAAGAAATCCAAGACCACGCAGTGTTATTTTTGCAAGGAAAATCAATATCAAGGATTTTCCTCAAAACCCAAGGAATAAAAATTGAGGGACTGACATAGGATCACCAAATGGCGAACATACTTGGGATTAAAAGGATTATTCATTTCATACATTTGCACCAACTACTTGGGTTTGAAAGGGCAAAACCAATAATTTGATCATAGTTATATGGATATAGGAGATAATGATAGCATGAATGCTGCTACACTGATATTTGATCTAAAATGTGATAATTTGTAGATTTGAATTTCCAAGCTGGATACTCTTAAGAAAATTTTAGCACTGAAGATGGTCATTACAAATCTTTATATGAACAATTTGTTCAATATGTTTTTTTCCCCAAAGTAGTGAGAGTTGATCAGTACTCAAAGTGTCATGGGCCAAGTCAATCTCGGTGAGCCTGCGGCTTTGACTCACAGACTTGGCCAAGTCTGACAGCTGAGACTTACAAGTTTCAGCGGACAGGGCTGAGTCTGCCATAAATGACAAAAAAACAATTCAAACAAAAAATGTTAATACTGTTTTTATATATATTAGATATGTTTTATAAATTTCCAAGTTTTGGGCAAGTTTTATCAGAGTCCAAGACAAGAAAACATCTTGCCGAGTCCAACTCTCAACATATGATTTGATCTACTTCTAGACAGTGATGATTATATGTCCAAATCGTATCTTTGCAAAAAAGCAACTCCATGTTTAAATACCAATGTGTCTGGCAATGGAGTACGCAACAAAGTACATGTCGCAGATTTTTAAAATCCTCTGATTAGGATTGCAGAAGTGTTTTCTTTCTGTGGAAGTATACCATCTTACAATGGATAACGTAAAGAGAAAGCATATACGTTCTAATTCAGATTTTAAGGCGAGAAATTTCTTCACATTGCCTAACTGTTTTATCTGCTTATTTCCTTGATTTGATTAAGAACTTCAAGAGCTAGTGAGGAATAGTAATTACCTAGTTTGTCTCCTTATATGTAATTGTAAAGCAATCTTTAGAGGAACTTATTGACTGATTGGATATATAATTAATAATACCATTTGAAGCCGGCTAAGTCGGAATGGGGTTAAATGATGTTGCTGAGAGATTTTAGAAGTCTCATATGCCGTATATGTTTCTAAGCATAGTTACCATGTTCTTATGAACTTAGTGAAAATTTGGGTTGAACCATACTTTTTGGTCTGACCGAACTTACCGAACAAGTTCGGTGGAACATTATTTTTTCTGTCTTTAATTTAAAAATTAAAGCACTTAAATTAAACGAACGTCAACACAAAACAAAATTGAAACAAGAAATACTGATACCTAAGCACGTTTCCGTAGATACTATATTTATATATTATTATGTGTAATTGGTTTTTATTTTCAAATATCATCATATATGTATAGTATTTATTATATATATATATATATATATATATATATATATATATTGTATTTGTAAATTTTCTAAACTGAACCGAACCTTTTGAAAAATTCTGAACTTCTGAACTTTTTCCCCTTTCTAACTATCTGAGATTTTCAAACATGGTAACTACACTTCTAAGGGCGACTATCTATAGACTGAACCAACCCCATCATGTACTCTGCCCATCTCTCTGCCCATCTAATAATAAGTCTCCGACATTGGACATATGGAAAAGGCAATATTTTCATTAGCATTGCCTGAAAACCTCAGAAGCGGCTTGCATATGATGTAATGTTTATGAGGTTGCTTCTGTTGGGGATTGATATTGACCCTCATTATCATTATTGCCTGTGGGTCCTCTTAAGTGTCTGAAAGGATTGGCCATGTTAATGCAAAAGGCTTATAGTGGAAAGATTTTAAAAACAGTAGTACTGGATAGTTTTTTGGGAATGAGAAATTGTGATATGCAATATAAGACTCTTTGAAGGACAACTGGCGCTATTACACCAAGGACACATCAGAAAAAGCTAATCATACAAAAGAGGTAGAGGTGTATATTGAAATGTATTGTTCGTGACAATGATATTGGCAAGACAAGGTTACCAATCAAAACTAAAAGGAATTTCCTAGTTCTAATAAGAAATTGTGAGCAAAAGAACTAGACAAAGCTTTTGAGATCAGATAAAACTAACTGTTTTATCTGACTATTTCCTTAATTTGATTAAGAACTTTAAGAGCTAGTGAGGAATAGTAATTACCTAGTTTGTCTCCTTGAATGTAATTGTAAAGCAGTCATTGGTAGAGGAACATATTGACTGATTGAATATATAATACCATTTAAAGCAGGCTAAGTCTGAATGGGGTTAAATGATGTTGCTGTGAGATTTTAAAAGTCTCATATGCTGTATATGCTTCTAAGCATAGTTACCATGTTCTTACGAACTTAATGAAAATTTGGTTTGAACCGTACTTTTTGGTCTGACCGAACTTACTGAACAAGTTCGGTCGAACATTATTTTTTCTTTTTTTAATTAAAAAATTAAAGCGTTTAAATTAAAAGAACTTCAACACAACAAAAACGAAACAAGAAATACTAATACCTAACCACATAAAGGAAAAACTCCGTAGATAATATATTTATTTATTATTGTGTAATTGGTTTTTGTTTTCAAATATCATCATATATGTATTATTTATATTTATTTTATATTTGTAAATTTTCTAAACCGAACCAAACCGAACCTTTTGAAAAATTTAGAACTACCGAACTTTTTCCCTTTCGAACTATCTGAGCTTTTCGAACATGGTAACTACGCTTCTAAGAGACATTGGATTGGACATATGGAAAAGGCAATATGTTCATTAGCATTCCCTGTAAACCTCAGAAGTTGTTTGCATATGATGTAATGTTTATGAGGTTGCTTCTGTTGGGGATTGATATTGACCCTCATTATCATTATTGCCTGTGGGTCCTCTTAAGTGTCTGAAAGGATTGGCCATGTTAATGCAAAAAAGCTTTTAGTGGAAAGATTTTAAAAACAGTAGTACTGGATAGTTTTTGGAAATGAGAAATTGTGATATGCAATATAAGACTCTTTGAAGGACAACTGGCGCTATTACACCAAGGACACATCAGAAAAAGCTAATCATACAAAAGAGGTAGAGGTGTATATTGAAATGTATTGTTCGTGACAATGATATTGGCAAGACAAGGTTACCAATCAAAACTAAAAGGAATCTCCTAGTTCTAATAAGAAATTGTGAGCAAAAGAACTAGACAAAGCTTTTGAGATCAGAAATGAGACTTAAACAAGAGTTTGGTCGTCGGTATTCTCCCATACAAAATAGCATGTGGAGTTGGGCGTTAATAGATATGGTGGAATTATGTAAACAAAGGGTGAAGGAAAATTAATATTGCCTTAATAATTTGCTTTGGTATATTAACAAATGGAAAGGCATTCAAGTTAGACAATTGAGGGTTGATATGAAGAATCTTGTTCATTGAGAGGTGGTGAAAAAAGTACCGGTTATTTGCTTGCATCTTTATTTTATGTGCTAAAAATTGGATATATGCCTCTCCTATGTCAGTGTTGAAAGAGGAATTCAGAAAAAGGCCTTGCATCATATCTTGGTATATAATCTAATAAGGCTCTGGTCTGCACACAATTGGGAGCGATCCAGGTATGTTGAGGGTCATGAAGTGTCTAAATTGGGGAGACATGTTACAACATGAGTTTTATTCTGATCCTAAAAGAGTATTTGTCTGTGTAAATAGAGAGACATCAATAGCAAAATCACCTTCTGCAACGAGAGATTGAATAGCAAAACCCACATAAAGTTAACTTCTGAAATCGCAGATTCCATTCCAGAAATAAGCTACATAAGCCAAAAATATCTCCCCTTGAAAGTTTCCTTGAAGCTCCATCAAATTTAGTTTGATGAAAGGTGAACAAGGAAATAGCCAATGGACATGCTCTAAATGCTCCTGGAAAATGTCTGAGGTGAGTGTCAAGCTGCTACTTCTGATATGAATTGTTCTACCAAAAATAACAAACCTGCCATCATGGGCCATTAGCCATTGGTTAAAAAACAGCCCATTATAGAATACCAGCTATTGTAAAATATTGTAATAGTGGGGATTCTGCTTTTGTTTGAAATGATGGATGTATCTAAAGGTTTTTGTAAAAACATTTGCTCAAAACTTGCATCAATGCTTTGTCTTGCCAGAACCTGCAGGCCTTATACATCCAGCTGATGCAAGATTTTACTCAAATCAAAGTAGAACAATGCCGCTTCTAGGGTTTGGTTGCACATATCTTTTTATCAGTGATAAATGGCTGCGGTGATGGTGATGGTGAAAACTAAGTCTCTGGTTGTCATTTTGATGTCTAATAGTATCGTATGGTATCTGTGTGTCAGGCTACGTGGAGAACTTGATGTTTTGCAGCGATGTATCTGTAGTCTGTTACAAAGAATCTAAGTGGTGGTGTATTTGTATATTTGTCTTAAGCATTTTGTATGTCTCTATGTGCGGAATTTTTAAGATGCCCTGATTGCAGTGTTGGACGGGTATCTATAAATGGGCACATACTCTTTTAGTGTTTGAGCTGTAGATTACTATAATGTTTTTGGCTATCAAACAAAATTCTGTACTGTTTAGTTGCTTCACTTCATCATCTCACCTAATTTTTGAATTTTATCTTTGAAAAATTGTGTGCATGAAAAGTTGAACCGCTTCATTGGTTCTACTTTCCTTCTTGCAAATGCACATCTGTAGAATTGATCTCTAACAAAAAGATCAAACTTTAAAGTCATAACCTAAAATATACCCTCAGTTATTTGTTTCTTGTTTAATTTTTTTAATGGGTTCCCATCAATGTACCCGGGGATGTGTCCCCTGCAGTCAAGATCCTGTTCCAAACCTCTCGGACGTAACATCGTTACATACTCTTGTTATAATTAAATTCACGATTATATAAATATAACAATCAGATATTCCATATATGAAAAGGTACGAAATTTGTATATATTTTCTTGCTTGATATATAATGTCATTGCCCCCTACTGGAAACTTCTTGGAATATAGATCCCCATAGTCTGCAGTCTTCATCTTTTTTAAAGGGACAACCCCTTTGGAACATTATAGGGATATAAAAACTTCTTGAAAAACAAATGATTTATCACAGATAAAACCTACATTATTGTGGGTAGAATGAACCTGCTAAGATTCGAATAAGATCTTCTAGGACCAAGCTTCCCCTCTTATCACTAGGCCACACTACCATACTACAGAAAAAAAAAAAAAAAAAGATATGGCTTATTTCAGGTTTATGGCAAATTAGATCTTCAACCTCAAATTACTTCTGAAGAGTCTGAATAATATTCTCAAGCATTTTACAATGGAATTAGAAATGCTTCTTGCAAATATCAGCTTCAATTGCAAAAGCATTAAAAAAAATAATTCATCAAATTCTCAAGGAGTGAATCTCTCTTTTGGTCCAAAGTTGGTCAGAGATAACACTATGCCCTCAAGCTAACTACAGAAAGCATACATTGACTGCCAAGGCTAGCAATAAATGATAAAGAACAATTGGTATTACAATCATCCTCAATCTTGAACTTGTAGAATATTATTTATAACAGTCACCAGGAAACTCAGGTTAAAGGACTAGTTGCTCGAAGATGCAAACTTGTAGAATGGCAATTTACATTTTCACCGGGAACATTGGTAATATAGCTCACCCTCCATGATTATATCCCTGTACCCATACATCTCTTACTGATTATATTTAAATGTAGTATAGCTCACCCTCCATCTCTCAGTAACCATATTTAGATGTGATATAGGTTACACACATCTCCCAGAGGCTATAGTTAAAATATAATATAGGCATGACCCTGCTATGACCCATGTCATTTTGTTGGGATCATCTTCACCTGGTCAAGCATGATTCTATGTTTTCTATTGTTTATTTTTGAAGTTCAGGGTATTGGTTTACCAAGTCACAAATGTCTTCAAGGTATAGTTGAGGACGATGAGGATCTCTGTTGTGGAATTGGTTCTAGAAGTCGGAGTTGGATGGTTATCCAGCTGAATCAATGGCTCTAACTCATGAAGAACCTCTCGTTTCATTGATGGTAATCTATTGTGTTCAAACCGATTCCCATGATTCCAGGTGACTAAAATTGTGTAATACAAGGATTGCTTTACACAAACACCCTAGCAGAAACTCAAAGTAAACTATATAGCCCTACACAAAATTAACAGAAGATACAAAGGTAAAAGCTCAGAGCATCATAACAGAACTTTCAAAATAGACCAGCTAATGCTTCTATCAACCTAAGTATGGAAAAATCTGAAACAATTTTATGCCATTGATTCAGGAAGAATTTTGTTCATTATAACGCTACCAATAAACCAAACCCAAAACAAAAATCTAAAACAGTTTCAATGCATTGGTACATCCAATTCAATGACACATGCTACATGAAGCTAGGAATTATTGAGAACAACAAGAGCTGTGGAGATATAATGTTACCTTGTGAAGATGATGGACAGTTGTTTTTCTGCAATCCAATGTATTGTTGATAACAGAAATGCGTTAACACCATGTAAAGAACTCTCATTTCCTTTATTCTACTACCACAGCAGGGAATCTGTTGTTTCTTTTTTAAAATATCGTTTATTAAAAAGCAAAAGCGGAAAAAGAAAAAGAGATATGCCGCCCACTTCCGTGTGAGACCCCATGCCTATTTTTAATCCCATATTAGTCGATGGTCGGCACAATGGACAATTATGTTTTGGTCATAAGTTGGTATAATTTATGGAAAGATTATAGCTACGTCTCGGCCACAACATGGAGTAGCATGCGTTTATGGTGGGGACTTAACTTATGGCCGAAGTTGTATGCTTCTCTGTATATTGGGGGTGTTTAAGAGCATTTATAATTCATTTCTAGTTTCAACACTCAGATGGGTGCTTGTAGTTCGATCGATGAGATGGGTGTTTGTAGTTCGATTGATGAGATGGGTGTTACTGTAATTCGATTGATGAGATAATTGTTTGGAGCTCGATTAATAAGATGGGTTGTTGTAATTTGGTGATGAGATGGGTGTTTGTAGCTCAAGTGATGATATAAGTTTTTGTTGTTTGATCAATGAGATGGGTGATTGTTTCGGTAGCAGGTAAAAAAACTTACGCTTTACGGTTATAAAAGAGTTTTTTTCACGTATAGTCTAACTTTCAAAAACATATATATTGGGTTATAACACCTTGAACATTTAAGGGTAGGTTGTTTAGGCATCTCTCCTAATAGAGTCAAAGGGATTTAAGAAACTACTTACTAAAAATAATACCTAAATTATAGTAGAACATTATTACACTAAAAGATTAGTGTTAGGTGACAACATAGCACCATATTGTTTGGTCATATATCTTTACCACAATCAATTGTTTTCAAAATTATAACAAGAACAATTTTTGTTAGTTTATGGAGTTCTTTAAAACCTTTTGTTTAATTGGAGGTTAGTTTTATTGACCTTATTAGGCTTAGTACCAAGGTTTGAGGGGTTTCCACTCTTCTAAATTCGCCTTGGGTCTTATTCCAATCTCATCCATTTTTGGCCTTGGGCCTTCACATTCAACAAGGATTGATCCTTGGTGAGCTCTTTCTGAGCCAAACAACTTCACGATGAATCAATAGTTGGTTGATTCCAAACCCTTTACGTAAAGGGGTGATTAAGTTAATTATTAAAATTCATTTATAATGGCATTATATCGAAGACACTAAGCTAAAGATATTACAAGGTAGAAGAGTTGTAGGGTCTTACAAAAATGCAATAGTAGACTTGTTGATTAACAATTGATCCAAGAAACTATGGACATTTGCCAAAAGCAAACGATGAAATAATACACTTGACCAAAAGAACACGAGTTCCCAAATAAGAAACTAGATGAGAGGATTTAAGGATCTCATTCTAAAATCCAATCCCACACCAATTCATTTCCGATTGGGGCCCATGTTATGTGTCTTGGGGATTAATATGGGCATGTGTACAAATATGCCATTTTAAAGAAAAAATAGGAGAGGCACTTGGAGACAATAATATATATTTTAATATATAGTAAATTTTAGAAAACAATATTATATAGCCTAACAAAAACATCAAAAACTTTTTAAATGTAAAGATATTAGATTTTGACAAGAGGCAATAGTAATTATATTTGATATTTACTTGTAACATCTCATCATATATTAGGGTCAAGATTACAAAATATATAAAAAGAAAATTTTTCAAATGCAAGTCTACAAGATGAGTACCAACGAGTGCCAATCTTTGAGGCAGTGCCAATCTTTGAGACACATTTATAGTGGTGGGAGACAAGTCTCAATCAACACTTGTCATGATTAAACCATTTAAATTCATTTTCTTTAAACCACCGAGATAACCCCTCATGAACCACTATATCATAAAAGTGGATGTGCATCTATAAAGTAAGCACATCCACTAGCACTTTATGCACCTCCATCATCTCTTTTGACACATCCTCTTTAATTGATTCTCATAACTCTTCGTGCTCTTCTCATTATGGGAGCATGGGTCATTGAATTTGAAGTTGCATAAACTAGCTCAACAATAGGTAAATTGCTCGTTGAATCTCTCACAAGGTATTATATGTTGCATTGAATTGTTGGGCAACTTGAAGGTAATGGGTGTTAATAACCACATATTTCCTCTAAAATTGTTGGCACACACGGAGAAAGTAGTGCGATGTACAACCATGGAAATCACCATTCTCTCTTTAGATTCGTTAAAGGTGAATGTTGGTATCATAATCCTTAAATATTCCTTGTCATCCCAAGCTTCTTAATCTAATACCACAACACATATGAAATGACACCCTTTGAGGTTGCTTCTTAGAGGACGGTGTTTGCTAATGAGGGATGCATACATGTAAGTCGAACATCGATTTGACCAACCCACAGTGTGGCAATACCACCATATAACACTCTTATGAAGAGGATTGTTACATATAATGTTAATGCTTCACTCGATTTGAATTGTGGATCGAACTTTGTCGAAGAATGAGATAACGAAGTAATTTGTACCTTGAAATGAAGGGCTTATTATTTCTTCAACATAGAACAACTTTTGTTTTTTTGGTTGGTGTGTGCATGATAAACCATTTGTGCCATGATTGTGTTGGTGTAATAGTTATTATGGTCTTATAAGGAAAAAGTACATTAGCAAGTTCTTATATATAGCATGAAGTTAGGGGAGAGATTGCCACCATCAAACTCGTTGTGTCATACACTTATTGAGGTGAACATGATATAACATCTCTAAGGAATCAATATATTTAGCATTCCAATTATTTTTCTCAAATGAGATTTAGTAGGGCATGCGCCAACTTGTCTCATAGTGAAGGAGGCAACCAAGACACTCATAGTTGAGAAATAGATTGTTTAATAAAGACAATATGTCATTTTGTGAATTGACAAATGAGTAAACTTACAAAAATGGTATTTGAAGATCCAAAAGATTGTTTCTCATTGATATATCAATAATATAGCTTTTATAACAATAAACACATGGAAGTTTTCAATTAAATATTTGTATTTATTAGCAATCCTGGAACTCTCTTGTGCAGAGAAGGATTCAAATCTTGCCCAAACAACTATTATTTGTTTGCAAGCTACATGCACTAAGATTGTTAAAACACCATTCTTTGTAGGGTAACACAAGCCTCCATTACGAAAATACATCAATACACATATTTTCTTGTAGATTTCACGGAGAGAAAGTGACACATTCTAGAGTTACTTGTCAACACCCAATGCAACTATATCAAGTACTAAACTTATGTTATTCCTTTTAGTTTAGCATTTTCAATACTAGATTAAAATGGGGGCATATGTAAGGGAGGGGAACAAGTAGTTGTGCACCCTAAGTTGAGGGTTGTACAACACCCACATAAATACCATAAAATTTGAAAAAAAAACCTTTAATAGATTTTTTAATTTTTAATGTACATATTTTCTTTTGAGCATTTATATTGTATGGAAAGTGGTTTTTAAGGTATTTAAATCAAGTAGTTTTCCATACAAATAAATTTAGGGTGGACCATTTGTTGGGCATTATGTCATGCATATTTTTCACTTATGTGGCATCATTTGATTGGGTGATTGTTTGATGTGATTTGATGTGACTCATTTTATTGGCTACTTTTTTCAAATTTTAAGTGAGAAATGTACATGTACTAGTCCTTGACTTTACATCTACCCTCACCATTATTGGTCCATGCTCCACTATTGGCTCCTCTCCCTTAGACACTAATACATACTAAGACAAAATACATATATTTGGTGTTGAGTGTACTTTCTCTCTATTAGTCTACACATTGTTGTCTTAGCCACCTCTCTCTACAAGATGATCAATAATTGACTCTTGAGCACACTTTCCCTCTATCAATATGCCCATTGTTGTCTTAGCTACCTTTATCCTGCAAGACATATCTATTGAGGATAAGCCTAGACTATATAGGAACACTTCAAAATCTTAGAAAAACATTCTCTATACTTTTGATCCACATTTTGCACTACGAGGACACTCTTAGTAAAGGCAATGTTTTGGTCTATCATAGGCATTACATTCTACTAGTAGTACCCAAAAGCTTTTAACAACTAGTTTTCAAATTGAAACATCATTAGGCTAACTTGAATGCATTTCATGGGTCAAGCATATGACAAAAACTAATGAAAAGTTCATATATATATATATATATATATATAACACTTATCGGGTCATTACTCACCTTCTTCATCTCTTAAACTCCTCAAACTCTCTTGAAACACTCTCTCTACATTAAGGATCACTACAAAAGCTGAAGAAAATATATAATCACTTATGGAGCAACCTAGATAGTCCATAGAGACAAATCTAAAAATCAAATAGATCGAAGTTGCATGATTCCAAATGTCAAAGGCTTAAGGAAGGTCATTTATTTGAGGACATGATTTTAACCACATTCACCTAGGAGGGAGAAGCTGCATGCGACATGATCCCTCTTTGGATTATTGGTATGTAGGTGTAATTCCCCTACAGGACACCGAAACACGCACCAAACGTGACTAAAAAATTCAGGGTAATTTTTTTTTTTGAAGTGTTTAAATAATACTATTTCATCTCTTAACCCATTCTCGATAACCACTAATTGTATGCTATTTTAATTTACCTAATTACACTAATTCCTAGTCTAAACCCGTCTTTAAATATTTACTTATATTTTAGATTTACTAGGCCCCAAAAAAAATAAGTCCACACCCCTCTTAATTTAATTTACCATTTCCACAAATATTCCCATGACTAAAAGTGAGCAGAGTTTTATTTGAGCCCTCGGATTAGATAAATCTTGGCCCTAGATCTCCTTTTGCCCTAGGATTGCCCTAACTTCTCTATGTTTCTCTTTTTTTTCTTTCTCTTCTCATTTTGTTTTGGTTTATCTTATTGCAGTGTTGAATGGAATGATCCATGAAAATAATTCCTCTTTCTTTGTTTTGGGCGAAACCATGGATTTAATTTTATTGTTTTGTTACAAAATATATATATATGTATGTTATTATTTGGACTTTTTTTTTATTTTTTTGAGTGGGGCGGATTGGGGGCGGAGGCGGGGTGCGAAGGGGCGGAACCACGGCCACAGGAGGGCGTGAGAGGGGGTTGTGGGGTGAGAGAGGGCGGGCCAAGCAACATCTGGCAGCAGTGCAGTGCTGGTGGGGGCGCGGGCGCGTGTGGGAGGGGGTTGCGGGGTTTTGGTGGGGCGGCGGGAGGGGGCTGCGGTCAGGGGTAAGCAGGCGGGGCAAGGGGCACGGGGGGGAGGGGTATGGAGGACAGGGGCGGGTTTGGGGAGGGGAAGTGAACCCCCACCACTTCATAATATTATTTTTTTATATATATATATAAATTTCATTTTAAAGCGAAAGGGGGGGGGCGAACCCCTCCCCCACCATCCATTTTTTTTTAATAATTATTTAATACAAAACGTTTTTAGTATATATATATATATGTGTGTGTGTGTGTGTGTGTGTGTGTGTGTGTGTGTGTGTGTGTGTGTGTGTGTGTGTGTGTGTGTGTGTGTGTGTGTGTGTGTGTGTGTGTGTGTGTGTGTGTGTGTGTGTGTGTGTGTGTGTGTGTGTGTGTGTGTGTGTGTGTGTGTGTGTGTGTGTGTGTGTTGTATATATATTTAAATATGTGTGTGTGTGTATAAATCTTAACTATATATATATATATATATGTGTGTGCATATATATAATTTTAACCCCTTTATAAAAAAAAAATAAATCCATATACTAAAATAAGATTACATTCCATCTAAAGGTAATGCACAAGCAAATATACAGTTTTAAATATAAAAACCAGCAATACCAAGATAAACTGATTATATGCATTTACTCTATATTTTGTATTGAAAGGAAGTAAACCAGTATTTTCCAATAAAATGAAAGACTTATTTCTAAAGGAAAATTCTTCAAAGGAAAATTTACTAAACCAAATAAGGTTGCTTACTAAGAACAAAACATTAAAACTTCTCAATATATTATTCTCAAGAAGATATAGTAAAAGAAACTAAGGACAAGATTTCTTCAAAATAAAAACCCAACAAGCTAACAACTCTTTTATTTGTCACTCGTTTACAATACTTTTTCAATAGTAGCATTTGGAAAGATTTTACAACCACTACAGTAGGAATACAACATTCTATAAGGCATGAATGATTTACATAAATCTTGTATACATATACACACTTTCTTTGGAATAAGATTTATAAATATTTACAAACAAAAGAGAGTTCTACAAAAAAATGAAGGAGACAAAGTTTCAACACAATGACATTTTCTCTCATGGAGAGTAGTAAGATTAATCCCATTACATACAACGTTCAAGCCACACTAAAAGGAAGACATACATTTTGAAGCAATCACTTGCTTGAAATGATATACATACACCCAAAAGGAAGGCTTACAAAGAGGCTTACTTCAATATTTTTACAAAGAACACATGCTTGAAGAAAGGCTAAAAAAATTTCCAACAATAGGAGAGAGCCAATATAGACCATGCCACCAAAGCTACTCCAGCAATCTTCAAACTTAAGGCTCCAACTATCATCCATATGAATTCCAACTTTTGAAGGTTAACAAGGATCCCACTTGAAGAGAACAAGGCTTGTTTAACCACCCAACCTTGACATGCCTTTCCCAAGGTTGGGATGCATGCTAGCCTCCCCCAAGCCCATGGGAAAGAGGACAACAACCACAACTTGCACAAGATGGAGGGGTAACCAACAATGATACAAGCACACAAAAAGAGTTCACAACAAAACAAGACTCCAAATTACAAGGAGGAGAACCCATGTTCATCCTCAAAGATGGGGAAGAGAGGAGAAAGTTCTCCAAAGATTTTATTCCAAAAATTTCTTGCACAAAAAACAACTCCATACCCTCCTTATTGCTCCTAATTTCACTCAAAAACCTCCTTATTCCTCCTTCCTTTCTCCAAGTCCTTCTTGGAAGGATTTTCAAACCCCAAAGGGGTTTCCTTACCAAGATTGGGGAAGGAGATTCAAGCCAAATGAATCAACTTCCCCATCTCAACCATTGAGGGGAACACTAAGACCCTACAAGGCTTGTCCTTCAAGCCTTGAGGATTGAGAGGAAAAATTTCCTCTCTCTTCCCCACACTCCAAACTCCATCATGCCATATGATGGAGGAGTAAACAAACAACAACAACCAAATAACAAAACCATGCAACCCATCTAAAAACTAAGATAATGCAAACAAAAGCAAAAAGACATAAGAGCCTACCTCAAGGAAAGCTCTCCAAAAGCTCTCCAACTTCAAATTTCTCACACCTTGACTCAAGCCAAATCCCCAAACTCCCAATCCACCAAGCATCCCAAGCAAGAAGCTCCAAAAAAAAGTCCCTCTCTTTTCCCATGAATGGGAATTTGAAGGCAAGCAAGCAAACATCCTCACAAATGAGGGGGTGACATGTGTCACCCTTCCTTCCTCATCAGGTTAAAGATGCCAAAACAAAAGAGAGAAAGGGTAAAATTATCTTTTTCCCTCTTCTCCCAAATTCCCTTAAATGTAAGCAAGACAAAACTAGTGGAACTTTTGATAAACACACAAATCCACATCCCTTACATGGATGTGACTAAACAAGAGGTAAAAAGGGAGGGAAAACTCCCTCTAGCCTTGAAAATAAGCCCCCCTACCCATTAGGTAGGGTCCAAGGGCTCATTTTTATGATAGGGGGACTCCCAAGCTACAAAGGGGTCCCCAAAAATGCCCAAAATACCCTAATTTCAGGTTTTGCATTTTTGGCACAAGGGTAGAGGGTGTGGGGACCACCCAAGGGTCTCACATGTGACCCTAAACCCTTGTGATTAAGTGACACATTAAACATAATCAACAATTTAAATGAAAGAGGAGTTATTAACTCCCAAAACAAGTTTACATCATAACCAACTACCCTAACCAAAATTAATAATTCAAAGCACAATACATTACATACATTGGGGTCACTCATAGTGCCCAAAATAATAATCACCTATACTAAGGCTTCACACAAAGAACATGGCTAGGGCTCAACCCATAGGGCTGCTTGTGCAAGATTAAGTAGCTGGCCTGAATCCCACGTTCTCCTGTAAACTTGTCACCTGCACACTCATTGCACACATTAACCGCACCTGTCCAATACAATATAATTAAATGACATAGTAAGATATCAATGCATTCTAAACTAACCTAACATCCTACTGAAATCAAGATGCGACAACGTGCACAATTATACTCAATATTCCAAAAGTTAGACAAGATGATACAGTGACATATAACCACAGAATTCCATATGCAACATATATCCATTATTATAATTATGTTCCAAACACAGCATCATACCCATTAGTATCCATGACATAACAAGAAAATGCGACAATATAGAAATTAAGCTAAATTGGCGCTATACGCCTAAATGTCCACACCTGTCTAATAAGATCAAATATCTAAATATAATGTCCAAGATATCTAAACCGAGAACACAGATTAGCTCAATACAATATGTGAACAAGGCGAAACCATCCCCAAATGAACCTAACATTGTTGCAGACTTTGTGTTTGGTCTTGATTAGCCCCATTTGCATGTCCCATTGAGCCAATTAGGTGACTAGTTCAATGCAATATGTAAATGGGGTTAACTAAGCCCCAATGAGCCTACGTTATTGCACTTGGTGGGTTTGGGATTGATTAGCCCCGTTCGTATTCCCCATTGAACCAATCACCTAATTAGCTTAATGTGGTACACAAACGAAGCCAATTGAGCCCCGATAAACTCTACATTATCGCACTTGGCGGGTTTGGGCTTGATTGATTTTGTTAGTGTACCCCATCTCAAAAATCACTGATTGAATCAATACAATACAAAAACGGGGCCAATTGAACCCCCACGAACCCTACATTGTTGCACTCGATGGGTTTGGGCTCGATTGACCCTATTTGTGTACTCCATTGAACTAATCATGTGATTGGCTTAATACAATATGTGAATAAGGCCAATCGAGCCCCATGAAACTTGCATTATTGCACTTGGTGGGTTTGGAATCGATTGTCAAATTTATAAGAATTATGTCATTATGCATCTTATAATGACACTTTAGGGGTGGTGGTGTGTAATGTAATGTATTATTTAAAAATAATGTCCAGTCTTAAATTTGACTTCTATTTGACCATCATGGCAAGATATCAATCCTAAATTCGACGTTCATTTGACCATCAATTAAAAGTTATATCTTTTTGTTTGGAGAATTCAATCCAAAATCTTAATATCTTGGCCATAATGTTGATTTTTTTCGGGCCATTTGTTTTCACAAATGATAGAAATTTTATATAGGTAAGTACGAAGAAGATAATATAGAATTTATTTAATAAAGAAGCTTATACAATATTATAATTAAAGTTCTCCATCAAGATTTACATTTGCATCTCAAGCTTTTAATAAGCTTTGCATAGGAGATGGTTACATATGAGACCCAATAATCCATTAACCCATCAACCAACTAATCTCGCTCATACACCCAACCTTCCCTAACAACCTATGTGTGGTTTATGATTACCTATACTAACATTAACAATATTTACTAAGGAGTGTCTCATAAAGAAAACATGCCTCATGCATCTATTTAATACTAAATATAGTACTAACAAATAAACATTAACACATTTGGATCGATGACCCAACACACCCCCATGATCTAAAGGGGTATAGAAGATGATCCAAGCATATGACTGTGAAGTCATCCAATGGTATTTTTATAGTTGTAAAATTGCACACAATATACATCTTGGCCGATCAACATGTGTCGCTCTATACACAATCCCGCTAACCGAGGCAAGTTTTGACACACGAATGATAAACATCCTATTGACATGCTCATCTCCTCGACCATCATACCGATATTGCGGTATAAACAAAATCATAGTTTACTCAACTACATCAATCCACATAAAGGCCTCATACATAATCCCACCTAGCGACTCTCCCATAGTATTGATATGACACATCTCCCTAAAGCCCAATGATGCGATGAATTTTTTTCTCAACACTATCAAAAGCATGACTCCCTGTCAACTTGTAAAATCACTAATAATTGATTGACTTGGCCAATATAGTATCTTCCCTCCATTAGGCGAGAGGTGAGAAGTCCTCGCAACATAAAAAATAATCAAAACAAGCTGTCTTCTCCTTATCAATTATATTAAAAAAGCTGAAAAAATAAATTTTGATTTAAAACAACACATATCTCCAAAACTACCACTATAACATAACCCATTCTTGGACATAGCAGCTTCGCTCAAGATGGGCGTGTCATTGGCTTTGTCACTTGTAAGATCTCTAGAGACACTGTAACCCTTGAAATACAACATATATGACAACACGAGAGGTGGGAAACAATGTTACATCTATGGTTCTGAACCACATCAACCTTCCAAAGAATAATAGATGTTGTTCATCGACAAAGCATCCAATGTACACTAAAAACATCTTGTTACTCTACATTTTATTAAACTATCATATGGGAAGATGTTAAATCAACAAATGACCACCTTAGTGTGTTTGGAACATTCCAAAACCTATACACTTGATTGGTTACATGCCTATATTTAAAAAAATACAAAAATACAAAAAAATTACATGAATATAAACTATAGTACTAAAAATAAGACAATATTTTTAAGTTTTATTTTTTCAAAACAACAAGAGTAGACCTCACAACCTCCATCTCAAGAGGTGTTGTTGAAATAACATTTAAGCAGTTTCACTATATAATAATTGGCAAATATAAACTTAAATATAAGTCACATTTACATGTTTGTCACTTGAAATTAGCACTAACCAAAATTAAAGAGGTAGCGAAGTTCTAAACGTGTGACCTTAGAATTATTAATTCCATCACACTAACAAATCCAACCCATCTATAAGTTAATATGATTTAAAGCCAACAACTTTTATATGTCGAAGATTAAAAATAAATAAAAGACTTCTATCTTTTATTCACCCAACATTGCAAATGCTTTTCACCGACAATAAGTATGCTTGGCTTCCACACACATCAAACTTTTGTTGTAGAAAACAAAGCCTCACCACCACGTTAAATAAATAAAAAGTCTTCTTTTAAATATGCCTCCTTTCATAAGGAAACTTCTCTGAACAAAGAATTAATGACATCAGTAATAAAGAGTGGCCTATACAACAATATTCAACCTCAAAATATTACCACATTGAAGATTATTTTATCTTTGACAATATTCACTCCATGGTCCACACTATTACTATTCACAAAAAAAAATGTATGAGACCCACATAATCTCTTTTAAAACTCTATTATATTTATTTTCAAACTTCATTTTCAGCAAATAGATTGACCATCTTGAATTTTTTTCAGAAAATATAAATGATAATACTCATCACACATGAAAGTTTGTACAATAATTTTCTCAAAAACTATAAAGAGCCTCCATTAATTTTAATGCAGCAAAATGAATTATAATGATACTTTCATTTATGTAAATAAGCCACTTCTTCACACAATGTTCATTTTTTCCTTCAATAAAATACTTAATTCTCAAATTTTATTTTCCATCTTATTCACGATTTCACATCTCTTTTCTATGGCTCTTGACAGAAGTAAATATGAAGAAGATAATAAATAATTTATTTAATAAAAAAGTGTACAATATCAAAATTCTTTGTTAAGATTTACATTTACATTTCAAGCTTTTAATAAACTTCATGGGAGATTGTTACATGTATAGGACCCAACGATCTATTGACCAACTAATCTCACCCATAGAACTATCCTTCTCTAACAACCTATACATAATTAATAATTAACTATACTAACACTAGTAATTGTACTTGAAATGTACTATGGAAACGCCAAAGGGGGTGGAGTGAAGAAATAAATCTCGCGAAAAGAGGTAGAGGACAAGGGGCGCAAGTGGGAATTAAGCCTTAGCGGACTCAGCTAAGATTGCCTAGGGCGCAACATTAGGGGACGCCTAAATCTAAAGATTTTTATTATTTTTGTTATTATTAGAACTTAACATTACTATTATTTATCTTAATTTTATTGATATTATTATAAAGTAACATAAATTTCATGCATACACATAAAAAAGTATTATAATATTTTTGCAAGTAAAAATAAATATGTATATTTTTAAGCTCATACGATTTTTTTGGTATGTTTACTTTTGTCTCTCTAATGCAGACTTTAGATATTTCGGTATGAATTTTTTTCTTAGAAAAGGTTTATCTATTTTGTATAATGTCATTGGTGTAGCTAGTAGAGGCAAGTATAATTGAAGGAAAGAATCATTTAATTATCATTCTTGATGTTTTGGGGGAAATCTCTTTTTATGGAGGAATTTGTAGGCTTGATCCAAATACCACTCTTCACAAAACCATGGGAGCTTCCTAAGAAGTTTTATTGATTTGCAAACATATGGTGCTTTGTTCAGTTTTGAGTCTCATCACCTACTTGAAATTGGTAAATAAGATAAGTAACAAGCCTTGTATAAAAAATTATATTTGTTGCATTCTGAGCACCTCTTGTGATCAATTCTCTCAAGCCATGAATCATTACTTGTTCTTATTTGAAAATTTTATAGGATATTTTCATTCCTTTTGTATACCAATTTCTCTAAATTAGTGATTTATTATTATCCTTATACAATTTTTAAATACAATAAGGTACATAGCTTTTATTTATTTATTTGATTGAAAAAATTACCAACTAAGATTCTAAGGAGGCGTCCACTTCACAGGCTCCTAACCTTTAATTCGGCCCTATCGATAAAGAAGGGGGTCGAGGGAGGAGAAGATCATTGTATTCCATTGTATCGTATCTATCTTGCTCGATTTATTGACATGAGTGCAATTTGTATTTAATGGATTTCCCTACTTTCTCAAAACTATGAAATAAACAAATAATGGGGGATAATGAATAGGAAAAAGGATGGATTATAGCTTTATGGATTTCCCTACCTTTGCCTACTCTTTATGAGTATGTTTGATTCCAAAAAAGAATAAGGAGAAAGGTAACTTAGGTGGAGTCATATGTGGAACACCAAAGAAATCATCAAGTGAATAATGCTCTGTTGAAGAATGGGTTGCTCGACTAAACATGATCTATGTGAGTTTGAGTCAAATCCCACATAAGAGGAGGAAAAAAAAGATATTAGATGATACAATATCGAACGATAAAGAACAATTTGTGGCATGTGAGGCCAATAGAAGAACCATTGCAAGTGATGGAGTGTTTTCTACTTGTCAAAGTGACCACCAGAGAGTGTAGAATGTGCCTTCTTCAATAGGAATTAATGGTAATCGTGAGGCATACATAGCTTATACAAACCTTCCTTTATGTGAAGATCCTAAAAAGGTACCAAATTAAAAGAGGTTGGGAGACAAAGACTTGTGAAAATCTTCATGAAGTTTTAATCATCTGTATATGTTATCCCGTAAAATTGGCAAGGCAATTTTACGGATAACCCTACCGAAATTTTGTTCCAGTCCTCGTCAGGGGCCTCTTTGCGTTCGGAGCGTTGCAAAAATCCCTTCCCGAAATCTAATTTTCCGAACTTAGCCATTTTTGGTCTTTTTTGGTCAGGCGCACATAATGTCTATGCAACATAAAATGTTCATGCGCCCCCTTTAAATCCTTTGGCGCACGGTTTGACGTGTCGACACACCTTTTGGTGCGCCTCACTATGTTGTGCCTTTCTTGCATGCGCCAAGGCGCACGCGCCTTCATGTCAACAATACTTTCGTTGCGCCACTTTTTGCTGCGCCAAGGGCGCACATATTCTTGTGTCAACAAAACTTTCGGTGCGCCAAAGGCACACATAACTTCGTGTTGACAGGTATTTTGATGCGCCAAAGGGCACATGCTTTCTTGTGTCGACAACACGTTTCATGCGCCACTTGAAAAAGTGGGTGGCGCATTTATTACCACCTCGCCTATATATAGGCGCATCTGCACTGTCATTTTCATCAGTCAGAATCACGTGATTTTCTCTTCCCTCTGTACCTGTCAGCGCACCTGCCCTGTCATTTTCGAATCACTTCGTGGACCCGGTTTCACACTTCTCCATTATATATCTGGTGAGAGGTCCTCATTTCTTTTGTGCGTTTTGTGTTTTGGTTTTTGGTTGCTTGTTGGTATGGATTGGGTTAAATAAGACTGTGAAATCATGAACTCCCCCCCTCCTTGCTATTTTTCTCTATTCTTCCCCATGCATTTCCCCCTCTTTCCAGATCTGTTGGTAAAGGGGACTCTGTCCTAAAAAGATTGCTTGAAACTCTCATTTTTTAGCTTCTTCATCACCCAAAGATATCCTTAAAAGAAGCTTAAATGCTTGTAACCTCGGAAGAAAGAATCAAGGATTGAAAATAAGACACCTGTTATCTCCTCTTTTGGAGCATCTGTCCACCCTATGACATGATAAACAGATCGTGTGCAGTGGAGCACATACCATGCCTGTTACATAAAGAACAGATGCGCCCTCATGGCGCACTTCCCTTGCTTGTTACAACCACTTTCCCTGTGCCCTCTTGGCGCACCCTGCATGTATGCAACATTAAATTTATATGCGCCAAGTACAACTGTTAAAAAAGCAGCGCATCCATTGTTACAACAACATCATGTTATGCAGACTTTCCATGCGCCGCGCACAAGTTCCCCTGTGGCACATGAAAAATGATGTTACATGCATTAAACTTGCGCCCTTTGGCGCATCCTGTACCCGTGTAACATGAAAAATATCCGCGCCCTTTATAAAATGCATACACATGGCGCAGGCGCACTTCTACTTGCAACAACAAAAAATGTAACCTGCAATACCCATGCGCCATGCACCCTTTGGCGCTGATTTATCCCTTGTAGCAGCCCTTTCTGTGCACCATATTATTTAGCCCTGTAACCTGCAGTATTCATGCGCCCTGCGCCCTGAGGCCTTAAAATCACTAACTCTTTCTTCTGTTGACACTTTAATGGAAGATCAAACAACTAATATGACTTTCTTGCGTTGGGTTTCACTTCTTATTCTTGCAGATCAACAACTAAGTTCAGAGTTACATATGTCAACATCAAGCAAGAGACCTACCAAATCTAAGGGTAAAGCCAAGCTCACAAAAGAAGAAATGAAGTATAAATATCAAAGGGTCAGGATGCCCGAATCCCAGCGAGTGTGACCTAGACATCGAGACTCGGGCTGGGTCATATTGATATGGAGGATTTCTAGGCCAGAACCCAGAGGGTCACAAGAAGTCCATGGATGGACAAACTGATGGGCAGTGTGCTACATTTTGCTAGTGGGATCCCAGTTAGTGCCGTGAACAATGAATTCATGATGGTGGTGGCCCGCTGCTACAATAAAGACACCAGGTGTGTCGTAAATGAGAAGGGAGAGGTCGTGATCAACCTCACTGCCCGACACTTTGAAATAATGCTCGGCATTCCTCACCACCGGCACTTTGTGGCCGTAAGCCAGGAAGATTGCATCAAGGCTTGGGATGACAATGAGGATCAATGTATGCAGTTGATGAACGAAGTATACCTGAAGAACAAAAAGGTGGTTGCAGATGGCCACAAGTCATTCATCATAGTGACTTTTCGGAGGAACTCGGTGATACTGATCACGTTCTGAGCGAAAGTGTTTGGGCTTCCTGATGCCCATTACTTTCACAAGTGGATGCTGAGGTACCTAGAAACGATGAACAAAAATGTGCCAGATCAATGCTTTGAGTGGGCGGAGATCATAAGCAGCACAATATCTGAGCAGCTCCAACAACTTACCACAACGGGGAAGTTCTATATGAACTCCTACGTAGTCTATGTTGCGGCTTCAGAGAGAGACTATCCAGCTCTAATGCGGTGCGGGGTTTGGCCCCAGGTTAAGATATATGAATACTATCCAGAACTGAAGCTGGAAAATAGTATTCCCCAGTTCACAAAGATCAACGATGCCTTCTTCTATGGCATCATCTACCTTTTGAGGCCGAATATGACTCACGGTCGTAATGACCAAGAGCATCGTAGCAACTACAGAGAAATGGGGGGCCCTGTTCACTCAATTCCCCACCTTTACCTATCTAAGGGTAGCTAACTTCTTGGGGGAACCAACCAAATTGCCGAGATATGCCGGCCCCAAGTTGATCCTGTTGGAGCTGTCGAGACAACTTATCACCTACCACGAGAAGTGTCTCAAGAGAAAGAAGGGTGGAACTCCTTTCCCCCTCACAGTGGGCAGGTATACTTGTCTCTCTCACCATAAGGCGAAGGACATGTTTGCAGAACTGGAGCTGCTAAATCTAAAGCATAACTTCCTAGCAAGGCCCAATTTTGACCCAAGAAATTGTCTCCCCAGGGCTAAACTCGATCCGATCCACATCCCTCAGATCGAGGATATTTACATTGACATATATCATGAGGTCGAGCTCAGGAGGAAGGATCATTCCCGCTTGGCCTTAGCAGAAATCATCCAGTACGGTGTGGCCATCGTCCCAAAAGGCTATCAAACTGCTGATCAAGAAGTTGATCAGGTATATCTTGACACAAATGGGGACGATTGGCCTTTCGCGGTGATCGACAGAAACAAAGCTCCTCAAACAATAGAGGAAAGGGTCAAGGAAACTCTGCGAAGAACAGAGCATTGGTGCCGAATGAATGGTTTCATCTACCTCGGAGTTGATTTCATCACATCTCCGTTGGGCAACGCACCTCCTCGGTCAAAATAGCTACCAAAGGGAAAGAGAAAGGCAAAGAGGGTGAATCCAGCTCCACCCAAGAGGAAGCTCCTGAAAGCCCTCCTTCCGCTTCACAAGAACGGGTTGTAATCCGGAAAGCTTAGAAGAAGAAGCAGCGGAAGATGTTCCGATAGGCACATCCACTCAGGATGTCGCCACTACTATAACTATTGAGGTCCCTTCTGTCCCTTCTCCCTCTCCTCCTTCCCCTCCTCGAGTGACCCAAGTGACCATTCCTTTGGTCGTGTCCTCTCCCCCATCTTCTACTATTCCCCCTTCTTCATCATCCATCTTCTCTTCTCTCGTGAGCTGTCCCCCACCATTTCTTCTCTCATTTCTCATCTCCCTTCCATGTCTGCCTCCCCTGCAGTATCTCTTCCTCCGTGAGCACTTCCTCGGCCTCCCTCTCGATGCCACCTCCAAGTGTCCCCACGTTCTTTCCCTCTACTACTGCAGCTGCTCCCTTTTCTACTTCCGGCCCTTCTCCCATAAGTCCAATCTGGATCTCCCAGCACCTGAGTCAACAAAAGAGGAAAGTTCCCATCGCACCGATGGACTTCTCCGTCATCCCATCAAAAGGGGCCAAGAAGAAAAACCTATAACCCGCTTCTCTCAGAGTGCATCAGGGGAGAGAGTAATGGAGATTGCATACCCCATCCTTTGAAGGATAAAAAGGATCTGTCTTCGAAAGATTACACAGTGACTCAAGTCACAATGGGGACATCTTCAGAAAGCCTGTAGGAGAGGCCCTATCTGCAGTTGACGCTCTTTGCAAAAAGCTCCAAGAAGCAAAGGAAGAGAAAAGGCTATTGAAGGAGCAAAATAAACATCTTCTCCACGCCTTGCAGAAAATGGGCAGTGCACCTCCCACAACTGCCGCCGAAACTCCTGAGCCTCTGAGCCAGGATAAAATTAATGAATATGCCAAGATCGGCGAGCAGGGTATGGCAGTTTCCACCTGGAGGAGCCAAATCCTCAAGGAAAGTGAGGGAGTGATCACAAAGTTCACCGGTTTGTACCAGAATATCAATCGGATGAACAGAGAACTCCAGGCGATAGCAGGACCCATCTCCGAAGAGCTGGATCATGCCAGGATGCAACACGAGACCTTTTAGAAAATGCTCGACTGTTCAGTCGAAGATCTGGTCAAGTTTGGCGTTTTTGGACACCCAAGAGCCCTCAATAAAATCCTTTCTACTCTGGATTATCGGGTGGATCAGTTGGAGTTCGTCCTGGAGAAGATCGACAAAGTAAAGGAAGAAGCCCTGGATGCAATGCATCAAATGGAGCAGATTGTCCTAAGAATGTCTCCAGGCTTGCTCACTTCTTCTTTCGCCTTAAGAAAGGTTGAAGAAACTATTCAGATCTTCAAGGAGATCGTTTCACGAGGCCGGGGCTAGAGGTCATGTTCGACGCCTTGATCCATCAACAACTTCTTTGGCGTGTCGCGACTTCATTGGGTACTGATAGAGCGGAAGAATGATTATTCAAAACTCCCGAGAAAATCTCACGAGAGGCGGGAGACTTGCGAAGCTATCGGCGATCGATCACAAGAGGATCCTTTCAGGATCAACTTCAACCCATGATTAGCAAGTTCATGGAGTACTGTGCCCGGTTCCACATCTCGCTTGCTTGGCGAGCAAAAGTAGGATACCCCCTTCCTGGCTGCCGCGGGACGACGACGAATAGTTTCCTTCTTCCCGACTTTCTCCTTGTAAATTATCCAAAATTTGTTGACACAAACGATGACATCATCCATGTTGCACCATGGGATGATGTCATCCACCAAAGTTGTCAAAAGTCAACACATGACTTTGTAATCTATTGTAAGATATTTTTGTAATTAAGTGGTTTGTTTGCTTTTGTCTTCTTTTCTTCTCTCCTTCTATATATACTTGAATACTTGTTGTATTCAAGGGAGTGGATATCTTTTAGATGAAAAATAGAAGTGAGAAGAAAAGGCTTTGTACCTTTTATAGTGAGAAGAAGATATTAATGAAAATATTAAGACTTTGTCTTTGAATATGTGTGTTATGGGCATCGATCTTTCTTATGTCGAGATCTATGTGTTTATTCTGTTGGATCTATCTCTACTTTTTGTCATTTATTCATCGGTATTGCTTTATTTGTTTATGCAAGTAGGTTTGGCTCTGTTTACTACCATCCCAAAACATAAACCTTTTGACCTTTACTCGCTTTGAATTCATTTATTTTCTCCCTTCGGACTTGATCTTTCTTCATCCTCTCTTTCATTCCTTTCTTTTCGCAGATTGGAATACCCATCTTTTGGGATGAGATCCCAAACCCCGAAGGCGAGAATATTGTGAGACTTGCACAGATTCCTGCTTTGGTAGAATAACAATAAACCGGTTTTACTTTCTTTGACTCAAGAGGGGCTATGCCTGCACTTGCTGTTGGCTCGTCTATCCATAAATCTGCCCAAGCGATAGATTTTCAAACCAATAGTTTTTGGCGACTCTACTGGGGATCGAATAGATCTATCAGATCTATGATGGTGGTATGATAGAAAATCAGTAAAAATCAGAAAAATCACTACCTGTTTGCAAATTTTAACTTTTGTCCAAAATCCAAAATTTTTGCAAAAGTAACCCAAATTGAAAATTTTCTTCTGAGATCCATAGATCTGACCTAGTTGGAGATCTTTAGTTCGTTGAGTTTTTATAAAAATCTATATTTTTCCGTAGATCTGAGTTTTTGACAGTTTACCAAAATTTTCAAACTCTTTGAAAAAGTCAACTTTAGATCTGAAAATCAGCTTACTAAGCTTCACTATCATTTTATCCTCATTGTTCTTTGTCATTAAACCATGATCGGTTTTGAAAAGGATAAAATTAAATATTGAAAAAGTACGTCGCTTGCTGATTTTTGTCGAAAAAATCAGAAAATTAGCAAATATAACCAAAAGAGTTTTAAATCTGCTCACCAATATTGTAGATCGGGAAGGTACGGCGGTGCGAACCATTTACTCGTAGCGTGGAGAGCTCGTGGAGAAGTCGATCATACTTTTGATCTGCTTCAAAGGCATGAACTTGATATAACACTAGCGCGCTTTTCATCACTAAGTTCGGTGATCGGTCACCGAAGCGCCTCACCTCCACGAAAGAACCGGTTTTCGCGAGGAGCCTCCACATCCCTTTGTAGTGCCTTATTTGCTCGGTGGGCCTATACTTCCGGACCCGTGTTCTTTTTCCACCCATCCAGGATGGCGGTACCATGGGAAATGCTATGGGTCCCTCAGCTTTGCCACATCTTGTTCATGCGCTCCCACATGGAAATCCAGAAAGAATTTTCCCAAATTTGATGGGGCAGAGGAACAAAGCACGAATTCACACATATCTCTGCATTCATCATGTCATGCGGTATCTGGATGTGACCCATGAAGATGTGTCGGTTTGCCTTTTTCTAGAAACTTTACAAGGGCTGCGGCAGAATGGTTTTAGCATTTTCCGGCGGATCTATTACCGATTGGGCCACCTTGCGGATGCTTTTGAAGATAGGTACAAGCCTTCGGAAGATGCATTTGCATTGTTATCACGATCACTCACCTAAAGAAGGAGACCCAATGAGACCATGCGCGATTTTATCACGAGTTGAATGCATTAATCAACCGTGTGCTTTCTGTTGCCATGCTTTCACACACGAGAAAATCGAAGTGTTTCTTCGTGAGCAGCTATGAGTTCGAAAGTAAGTTTCTTACTCTTGTAAGAACAAGTAGCTACCTTGATTCTCGCCGAGGCTACATTTGCCATATCCGAATTGAAGATAATTTGCTAATATCGGTGAATTAAAAAGGAATCATCCAAGCCTAAATCTTTGGGCCCTTCTCCCGCTACTTCATCGATCGGCATTTGAAAGATGGCGAATGACTTACTCGCATTAAAGCGATTAGCTCAAGCTTCCCCAGAGTTCCTCATACCAGGATATCCCACGGAGGAATTTTGTTTCCAACAATGTCCCACAAGGTCACGCTTGCTGCTGTTGCTCCGTGGTTGGTGCTTGAGGCTCCTTCGGTCAGCGCTTTAGTTGAAATCGAAGAAGAGGAACAAAATTATGAAAACCTTCGTCTCGAGGCAAGATGATCAAGATGTCGGTGAACCATTGGTGACTCTACTATTGGGTATATGGAATTTGATGAGGAAGAATCGATGAAGAAGAGGGTACAGGGGATGCAGCAAGTGGCAATCATATGCTATTTTTACCCGCTCACTGAGGAAAGAAGTAGAGGTCATTGCCGATGTGCGAGAAAGAGAAAGCCGTGTCAAACGCGCTCCAACCATTGCTAAAAGAGGTAATCCTCTTCTACTCAACCCCCTGTTAAATCTTTTACAAAGAAATCTTTTCCCCCATCTCTCCTCCAAATCAGCCTTCTTACATGAAGACCAGTAATCCTACCCTACCATCACGAAGTGAGGACTCATTCCTTCACCAACTCACCCTTGGCCACATTTGACATCATAGATCATGCTAAAAAAGACCAAGATCCAAATGTTTGAAGCCAAGTATCTTGATCGAACCTCGAAAAGCTTGTAAGGTTGACCAAGTATATTCAAAGTCAAGCTATCATATCTCCCCAGATTTCCCTAAAAGGAATCCTTTCCACTCCTCCTGCATCCCACATAAATGTTGCTTCGACTTCTGCATAAGGCAAGATAGAACCTTTCTATCTCTCCCTCTGTAATCAATGGCCAAAGTTAAGTAATCGCATAATGATTACGGAGCTTCCGATAACGTCATGCCGCAAAAGTCACCCACGCTCTGGCCTCACCCTTACCAAGCCTTTTGGCGGATGTTATTCCTTGCCAAACCAAGCGGGGTTCGGCATTTGATTGGTCGTCGAAATCGAGCGCAGCTTGATTCGCATTTGCGGCGTTCCCGAGAGAAAAGAGTAAAGATGACCATCCTCGTTGCCGACATTCCAGGCTGACCTACGGAATTTTCTGGGAAGGAGCTTTTGCGGTGAAGTTGGTGGGGAGATTCATATGGGTGGTCAGGCTAGAATCCCGTCCGAAAGGTGTAATGCGGACATTAGAGCCAAAATCACAAAGAAGTACTTGGTTCTACTAACTCGAGGACCCCAAAGCCCAAATTCTTTTCAATCATTAGGAATGGGAACTATTTCTTGTTTATCGAGTCGACAAAATAGTTGTTCTTGTCGAAGAAGAAGATCTGGACTTTGCGGTTTGATGGCGATTCTGCGACTAGTGGATGTGGCGCCGGAGCCGTGCTAATATCTCCCGAGAGGAGATTATTCCTCTCTCTTTCAAGTTGTAGTTTTTCAACACAAATAATACTGCTGAGTATGAATCTCTGCTACTTGGCATGCAAGCCACAAAGGAAAGAGGGATCAAAAATCTGAAAGTACAAGGTGATGCAGAGCTAGTCATGAATCAAGTTAAGAGGATATATCAAGTAAAGAATGAGAGGCTCAGGCATTACCACAACGCGGTGTGGGACAACATCGAAGAATTTGACGTTTTTCAATAAAATATATTCCAAGAACTTCGAATGACATGGCGATTCATTGGCGTTTCAACATCCCTCATGCTCCCTCACCCAAGTTTGAAAACAGACAAATACACCATTGAGGTGGTTTTCAGCCCAAGCGTGCTTGGACAATTCTCGGCATTGGCAAGTATTCAACGATTACAATCACTCATTGCCTTTCTAGAAAAGGTGGAAAATTTTAAGGAACTTCATTTTGAAGGATCCACTTCTACGTGTCGTGAATCGAGTTCACGGTCAAAATGGGGGAATCAAGGAACGACGACATATGTCAACTCAAAGGGAATAAAATTTGAAAGGCTTGGTTTCTTTAGAGCGGTTGTTCGACATACACGATTGTTTTGTAAAAAATAAAAGGTGAGATGATCTGCGGCTCCTCACGAAACCAGAAGTTAATTTAGGATCGGTAGAACATCCATGATTTGTAAACATCGAAAAATGTTGCACACTGAAGAAAAATGGGAAGTTCATCAAGCTATTGAAGAAATACATGGATGTATTGGCATGGTCCTACCCGATCTAAAGTCTTTTAAGCCAAAGGCGTCCGACATGACATCCGTTGAAAGAGGACGTCAAGCCTTTCGCCAAAGCGAGAGGCATTATAACCCTAAGATCTCAGTCTACTATCAGGCTGAAATTCAGAAAATGCTTGGATACGAGAATCATCTTTCCTATCCATCACAGTACTTGGGTGGCAAACATTGTGCCAATGTGCAAGAAAAACGGTGAAATACGCATATGCGTAGATTTTGAAACACGAATCGGGCTTCTTTAAAGGACAACTACCCACTTCCTATAATGGATCAAGTTCTACACAATGATAGGCTGGATCGAAATGTTGTCCATGCTTGATGGTTTTCGAAGGCTGAATCAGTTGAAGTCTCACCTGAAGACCAATTTAAAACAGCATTCACTACTCCCTAGGGCACGTTTGCTTACAGCAGGATGCCTTTTGGCCTGACCAATGCTTTGGCGCCACTTTTCAGCGGGCCATGGACCTTGCATTCAAAGGTATGATGGGGAAGGTCATTATGGTTTATCTAGATGACTTAACTGTGTTCTCTAAACAACGAAATGATCATTGTGATCATCTGGAGCAAGTATTGGCCAGATGCCGAGAGCATGGGATTTCCCTGAACCCAAAAAAATCTATTTTTGGAGTCACAGAAGGAAAGTTGCTGGGACATGTTGTTAGCAAAGAAGGAACGAAGATAGATACCGAAAGAGTTAAGGCTATTCAGAGCCTTACTTTGCCTACAAGCAAGACCGGCGTCCACTCTTTCTTTGAAAGGTGAATTTTCTCAGGCGTTTTGTTCCCAACTTTGCTGAAAAGACTCGTCATATATTAGACATGATGAAAGGGTCACCAACTTTCCGATGGAGCGAGGAAGGGAAGAGGTCGTTTGAAGAAATAAAAGCTTATTAAATCGCTCATGCACCAATCTTGGTATGTCCCGATTTCTCCAAATATTTTATCATGTATAGTTATGCATCGAGCATACTTTATGTATCGCCATCTTGATGCGAAAAGAATTACGAGGATGTTGAATCTCCGATTGCGTTCATGAGCTCTCCCCTCAAGCCTCACAAATTAAAAATGTCTCAGTTGGAAAAGCATGCCTTCACCATTGTCAAAGCGGTAAAAAACTTCGGTATTACATTTTAAATTCTCATACATAGTGCTTTGGTCCTTGACACGGCTGATCAAGTCAATTTTAACTCAACGGGAGTTAGGAAGCTTGTAAGGAAATTAGATTGCAAAGGTCCAGAGTACGATTGGATATAAAACCAACCAAGTTGGTAAGAGGCGAGCCTATGTCAACTTATGGCTGAAAACCAAGGGTCGAAGTTTCGAAGGAGAAGATGATTGCACTATGAAGCACAAAGTCAATTGGAGAAACCCGATTCACCCTCTGGTCTTGTTTGTTGCATGACCAGTGATGAGTGGTATTTTGATATCGATTTCTTCCTCACCTACGGCGAATGCCGATGCCTCACTGTTGCGACGCAAAGGAGAAGCGCTATAAAGCTCGGAAGCGTTAAATATGTCATACGGGATGACAGGTTTATCTAAACGTGCGATAGATGGCATCTTAACTTGCGATGTGTTGACAAACCACAGCATGATAAGGTTACTTGAAAGTTTTCATAATTTGGCCTATGGAGGTCATTTCTCCTCTTCCATGATGGCGCACAAGATCATCCAGGGCAAGTACTATTGGCCAACACTTTTCAATGATATAGCCACCTGGTAGCGAAGTGTGAGCCTTGCTAGCTGAGTTTGTCGGCAAACCCAAGTTGGCTGCTTTTCCCCTCGGGCCGGTCGTTGTCGGCCGAACCATTCAAGCGAGTGGGGAATCGATTTTATTAGCGCGTGCTCGATCCCAATCGAGTTAGACACGATTATGTCCTAGCAACAACATATTATTTCACCAAATGGGTGGAAGCCATACACTGTCAAACATGCCACTTCCGAGGTTATTTGCGGTTTATCGAAGAAAATATCATTGTCGGGTTTGGCGTTCCAAACAAGATTGTTCTTCTAATGCTTCAACTTTTTCACGGAAGTTATTAGTTTTGCTATGAATACGGGATAACTTTGGCTCACGCCTCGGTTATTACCCTCGGGAAATGGTCAGGGCGAGAATCCATAACAAAAACTTAGTAACCATCATCGAAAGCTAGTGGATGAGAATCAGCGAATGTGGCACAAGTCATTATACGACGCTTTGTGGGTAGATCGCATTACTCCCAAGAGATCTCTCGGTAAGTCACCTTTTCAAGTGTTATATGGCACCGATGTCAGAGCTTCTCATTTCCGCTGAACTCCTCCTTTGCATTACTGGTACGGGAATCGAAGATGAGACTTTCCAAAATTCCCTTGAAAAAGGATCATGTATCTAGCGAGCTCGAAGAAAAGAGAGTAAGAGTGGTTGACAGATCACGAACATCAAAATCAAGTCAAAGATTGTTTGATAAAAAGTCTAAGCAAAAGAAACTTCGGTGGGAGACCTCATCCTTTTGTGGGACAAGCGAAGAGAGCGAAAGGGCATGCACGGAAAGTTTGATTCCCTGTGGAGAGGGCCTTTCAAGATCAAGCAGACTCAACGAGAGAAATAGTTTCTATCTCTCGTATCTGGATGGCCCGAGCTCCCAGCTTCCCTATAGCGGGCAACATCTGAAAATCTTGAGGAAGTAGAGCTTGCTCTCTTCTTTGCAACTGATTTGCTTGATTGCGTGTTTGTTTTTGTCGTGTGTTTTTTTTGTTGGTTGTGTGTTTCCCTTTCCGGTCTCCCTTGTTTTTGACTCTGTTACCCAATGGATAGGCACGTGAGATCTGGGATTCTCTACCCCTGAGGTTTGCTCAGGGATAGTCCCCAGAAAGAGCCAGTTGTTATCCCGTAAAATTGGCAAGGGAAATTTTACAGATAACCCTACCGAAATTTTGTTCCGGTCCCTCGTCAGGGACTCTTTGCGTTCGGAACGTTGCAAAAATCCCTTCTCGGGAAATCTAGTTTTCCAAACTTAGCCATTTTTGGTCTTTTTTGGTCGGCGCACATAATGTCTATGCAACATAAAGTATTCATGCGCCCCCTTTAAATCCTTTGGTGCACGGTTTGAAGTGTCAACACACCTTTTGGTGCGCCTCACTATGTTGTGCCTTTCTTGCATGCTTGCCCAGGCGCCGTGCGCCTTTAAGTCAAAAATACTTTGTTCGCCACTTTTTGGTGTGCCAAGGGCGCACATATTCTTGTGTCAACAAAACTTTTGGTGCGCCAAAGGCACATAACTTCGTGTTGATAGGTATTTTGATGCGCCAAAGGGCGCATGCTTTCTTGTGTCGACAACACGTTTCATGCGCCACTTGAAAAAGTGGGTGGCGCATTTATTACCACCTCACCTATATATAGGCACATCTGCACTGTCATTTTCATCAGTCAAGAATCACGTGATTTTCTCTTCCCTCTATACTTGTGTGCACCTTTTGCCCTTGTCGTTTTGAATCACTTCGTGGACCTGGTTTCACACTTCTCCATTATATAATCCTGGTAAGAGGTCCTCATTTCTTTTGTGCATTTTGTGTTTTGGTTTTTGGTTGCTTGTTGGTGTGGATTGGGTTAAATAAGACTGTGAAATCATGAACTCAACCCCCTCCTTGTTGTTTTTCTCTATTCTTCCCCATGCATTTCCCCCTCTTTCCAGATCTGTTGGTAAAGGGGACTCTGTCCTAAAAAGATTGCTTGAAACTCTCATTTTTTAGCTTCTTCATCACCCAAAGATATCCTTAAAAAGAAGCTTAAATGCGTGTAACCCCTCAGAGAAAGAATCATGGCTTGAAAATAAGACACTTTATCTCCTCTTTTGGCGCATCTGTCACCCCTGCAACATGATATAGCAGTCACGCGTGATGGCAGCACATACCATGCACATTACATAAAGCCCTCAGGCATGCTTCCTTGTATGGCGCACTTCCCTTTGGTGCACAGCTTAGATGTTGCAACATTACAAAACTTTCCCTGCGCCCTCTTGGCACACCACTGCATGTATGCAACATTAAATTTATATGTCGGCCAAATCTGTTGTTAAAAGCGCGGGCGCATCCATGTGTACGACAACATCATGTTATGCGAGACTTTCCATGCGCGCGCGAGTTCCCCTGTGGCACATGAAAAAATGATGTTACATGCATTAAACTGCACCCTTTGCGCATCTGTGCCATCAGCATGAAAAATATCCGCGCCCTTTATAAAATATAAATACACGTATGGCGCATCTGCACTTACACTTGCAAACAAAAAAATGTAACTGCAATACCCATGCGCCATGCACCCTTTGGCGATTTATCCCTTGCGGTAGCCCTTTCACATGCACCATATTATTTAGCCTGTAACTGCGGTATTCATGCACCACAACACCACGAGGCCTTAAAATCACTAACTCTTTCTTCTGTTGACACTTTAATGGAAGATCAAACAGCTGATATGACTTTCTTGTGTTGGGTTTCACTTCTTATTCTTGCAGATCAGCAACTAAGTTCAGAGTTACATATGTCAACATCAAGCAAGAGACCTACCAAATCTAAGGGTAAAGCCAAGCTCACAGAAGAAGAAATGAAGTATAAATATCAAAGGGTCAGGATGCCCGAGTCCCAAGCAGAGTGTGACCTAGACATCAGAGACTCAGAACTGGGTCATATTGATATGGAGGATTTCTGGGCCAGAACCCAGAGGGTCACAAGAAGTCCATGGATGGACAAACTGATGGGCAGTGCGCTACATTTTGCTAGTGGGATCCCAGTTAGTGCCGTGAACAATGAATTTATGATGGTGGTGGCAGCCGCATTCTTCTGATAAAGATACACAGGATGTGTCGTAAATTTGAAGGGAGAGGTCATGATCAACCTCACTTTTGCCGACACTTTGAAATAATGCTCGGCATTCCTCACCACTTGGCACTTTGTGGCCGTAAGCCGGAAGATTGCATCAAGGCTTGGGATGACAATGAGGATCAATGTATGTAGTTGATGAGCGAAGTATACCTAAAGAACAAAAGGTGGTTTTGACCCGATGGCCAAGTCATTCATTGCGGTGACTTTTCGGAGGAACTTCGGTGTCTGATCACGTTCTGAGCAAAGTGTTTGGGCTTCTGATGCCCATTACTTTCACAAGTGGATGGTGAGGTACCTAGAAAGCGATGAACAAAAATGTGCGGATCAACGCTTTGAGTGGGCGGAGATCATAAGTAGCACCTGATATCGAGCAAGCTCCAATGACTTACCTGACGGGAAGTTACATGAACTCCTACGTAGTCTATCTTTGTGGCTTGAGAGAGAAGACTATCCGGCTCTAATGCGGTGTGGGGTTTGGGCCTGGTTAAGATATATGAATACTATCCAGGCCCGGAAGGCTGGAAAATAGTATTCCATAGTTCTAAAGATCAACGATGCCTTCTTCTGCCTACGGCATCATCTGCATTTTGAGGCGAATATGACTCACGGTCGTATGACCAAGAGCATCGTAGGAGCTACTGAGAGAAATGCGGGGCCACTATTCACTCAATTCCCCACCTTTACTTATCTAAAGGCAGCTAACTTCTTGGGGGAACCAACTAAATTGCCGAGATATGACGGCCCCAAGTTGATCTGTTGGAGTGTCGAGACAGACTTATCACTACCGAGAAGTATCTCGAGAAAGAAGGGTGGAACTCCTTTCCCCCTCACGGTGGGAAGGTATACTTATCTCTCACCATAAGGTGAAGGACATGTTTGCGAGCTGGAGCTGCTTAAATCTAAAGCATAACTTCTATGAGGCCCAATTTTGACCCAAGAAATTGTCTCCCTAGAGGCTAAACTCGATCCGATCCACATTCCTCGAGATCGAGGATATTTACATTGACATATATCATGAGGTCGAGCTCGGAGGAAGGATCATTCCCGCTTGGCCTTAGAGAAATCATCGATGCACGGTGTGGCCATCGTCCCCAGGCTATCAAACTGGCTGATCGAAGTTGATAAGGTATATCTTGACCTGAGGGCGATTGGCCTTTGGCGGTGATCGACGAAAGCAAAGCTCCTCAAACAATAGAGGAAAGGGTCAAGGAAACTTCTGCGAAGAACAGAGCATTGGTGCTTAGAATGAATGGTTTCATCTACCTCGAGTTGATTTCATCACATCTCCGGTTGGGCGCGCACCTCCTCGGTCAAAACAAACTACCAAAGGGAAAGAGAAGGCAAAGAGGGTGAATCCAGCTCCACCCAAAAGGAAGCTCTACGAAAGCCCTCCTTCCGCTTCACAGAAGCGGGTTGTAATCCCTACGAAGCTTAGAAGAAGAAGTAGAGGAAGATGTTCGATAGGCACATCCACTCGAGGATGTCGCCACTACTATAACTATTAAGGTCCCTTCTATCCCTTGTCCCTCTCCTCCTTCCCTCCTCGAGTGACCCAAACGACCATTCCTTTGAGTCGTGTCCTCTCCCCCATCTTCTCTTGTTCCCCTTCTTCATCATCCATCTTCTCTTCTCTCAGAGCTGTCCCCCACCATTTCTTCTCTCATTTCTCGGCTTCCTTCCATATGCCTCCTTGCAGTATATCTTCCTCCTGTGAGCACTTTCCTCGGCCTCCCTCTTGATGCCACCTCTAAGTGTTCCCACATTCTTTCCCTCTACTACTTGCCCAATTTTTGCTCCCTTTTCTACTTCCGACCCTTCCTCCATAAGTCCAATCTAGATCTCCTAGCACTGAGTCAACGAGAGGAAAGTTCCCATCGCACCGATGGACTTATCTGTCATCCCATCAAAGGGGCGAGAAGCAAAAACCTATAACCCACTTCTCTCGAGTGCATCGGGGAGATAGTAATGGAGATTACATACCCCAATCCTTTGAAGGATAAAAAGGATCTGTCTTCGACTTGATTACCATGCGTGACTCGATTCCACATGGGGACATCTTGAGAAAGCTTGCGGGGAGAGGCCACATGTGGTTGACGCTCTTTGCGAAACAAACTGCTCGAAGCGAAAGGAAGAGAAAAGGCTATTGAAGGAGCAAAATAAACATCTTCTCCACGCCTTGCGAGAAGATGGGCGGTGCACCTCCCACAAGCGCCAAACTCCACGAGCCTCCGAGCCGAGGATAAAATTAATGAATATGCCACGAGATCGGCGAGCCGGGGTATGGCGGTTTCACACGGAAGAGCCAAATCCTTAAGGAAAATGAGGAGTGATCACAAAGTTCACGGTTTGTACGAATATCAATCGGATGAAGCAGAGAACTCCAGTGATAGCGGGACCCATCTCAGAAAAGTGGATCATCTTGGGATGCAACTCCTGAGACCTTTCGAGAAAATGCTCATTTCATTGATCGAAGAATCCTGGTCAAGTTTGGCGTTTTTGGACACCCAAGAGACCCTCCAATAAAATCCTTTCTACTCTGGATTATCGGGTGGATCGGTTGGGTTAAGTCTGAAGAAGATCGACAAAGTAAGGAAGAAGCCTGGATACGGATACATCGAATGGAGCAGTTG